>OX451740.1:509987555-511187555 GCA_948472305.1 Vicia faba
TGTTTGATAAATTGTTTCACTTAGTTTCATCAATTGTTTCTTTAGATATTGGTTGTGCTTGTAATTTTAAAACAATTACTTAAGATGTTTATTGTATTAAGATCTTATTATCATCATTCAATTGAGCATTTGATATTGTAGGTATATCCGAGCCTCCAATAATCAGTTCAGTTTAGACGACTTGTGATCTAGGATATGAATTCCACTTGCTATAGTTTTTGCTTAATTTAAAAAAAAAAAATTTTAAGTAAAATTCTTCTTTGAAAATCTATTCACTCCCTCTAAATAAGTTGTTGTCCTCTAACAAAACTCCAAACAAGCAACCCAGATCCACTAAACCGAGACCCCTGATTCCAAACCTCCAAACAAGCAACCAAATCCCCTAGATCGGGGGTTAAACCCGAAACCCTAGCCTATTCAAATCAAAATTAAATCAACCACCCCAAGCAAATCAAACAATCAATAGGGGGTTGTAGATCATAAATGCAACAACTACACAATAGTGTCAACTAAATAACAAAAAGAGCAAAGAAGGTACCTGGCCGGAGTAACCGACGGTGTAAAATGTAAGTTCTCTGTACCTTTTTCTATCTCTTTCTCTCTTTCTCTTCAGCACCCCCTCTTGCTATTTATCTCTATGCTAATGCTTTTTTTTTGCTTTTTTTTCTTCTGTTTGTACGTAATTATAGGGGTCAAGCTCACTTGATTCAGAGTTTCAATTGAAACTCTGAAGAAGTTATATAGAAATCTTTTGAGCTTTAGTGAGGGTTCTGTGAATATTTTGGAAGAGTTTCTGTAGGATTTATCTTGGTGAAAAAGAGAGGATTGTGAGGTCTATTTATATGATGAATGAGGTTTTGATGAAGTGAGCTTTGATGAGGTGAAATCCATGTGGAATTTTGGTTTCAAACTTGTGAAAGAGGGTAGAAAAGGAATGATACATGCTAATTCTGCTAGAGGAAAAAATGAGCTGGAAAAGAGAAAGGGATAAATCCGTTAAGAATTGAGCAATAACTTTGATTTCGTGGGGTCCCAAAGATTGTACCAGAGTGAATCACTTGGGGGCAATTTGGGATTTGCTTCAATAGGTTTGGATTGTAGTGGCTTTCTAGAAACTATGTGGTCCCTCATGTTGACTGTTGCTTGTACACGAAGTTCCAATGATTTTCAAATTTGCTTTATTAGACTTGATTGAACCTTCAAAATGACATCATTTTTGTGATCTTTGAATTACCTTGTGCTCAATTGTCTTTCTTGAATCTTGCTGGTTGTATGTAATGAGTATATGCTAAGATGTTTTCAACTTGACACAATGTTTGCAACAACCTTGCATTATTCTTGATGCTTAAATGTTTCAATAAATTCTTTAGCATATTTGGTGTATTGCTCATGATGTGTTGATGCTTTTGCCTATTCATGATGATGTTTGTGTATTGAGGAGATGGTGTGTGATGATTGCATAAGTTTGAGCTGACTCGAGCTTCCATTGAATGTGAGCTACAATTTGACTGGCTTTTTCCTTGTAAAGCTTAAACTTGGATTTTGGCATTTGGATACATTGTATTGGCACGATATCGGTTTAAGTGTTTCTTGGACTTTACCTATGTATTGTTTGACATGTTTTTTTTTGTACAGTTTTTAGTAACTGGTATAGACTTGGTTTAGGCATTGTAGCATTTAATGATTTTTGTATGATTTGCAGCCACATAACATGGCAAATTGGCATTGAGGTTGCATGCTTTGAACTGATATTTATGGTATTTGCAGGCTAGTTGCTCATGACGCAGGTATATAACAATTTGTATGATGGCATGATAAAGCTGATGGTTTATATCGGCTATAGCAGGCTGGTAATTAATACAATGTTGGACTGGTGTATGTGTAGCAGGTCTGCAAGCATAGTGGCACAGTTTGGAGGTTCTTTAGATAATACATATGCACATGGTACATGAACGTGCACCCATGATTCATGCATAATTTTGGCAATATGGAATCAAGGCTAGATAACAACAAAAGGGAAATTGAGGAACAGGTCAAGAGTAGCATAAGGGTTAGTGTAAGAACTTGGTCAACTGTTTGACCAAAAAGTCAACAGTTGACCGAAAGTCAACCTTTAGGTCAAACATGGATTTTTGTGTATTTTCAAATCTAAATTCATTTTGTAATGGCCTTTTGTGACGTTGAGTGTAATGACCCTTTTAAATGTACGTTGACTTTCATGTAGCTTGCACTTCAAGTAATAACATTGTGTACTTTTCTCTCTATTTGAATTTGAATCTTGAACGCATTTTGCAAATCCAATCAAATGACTCATCTTGAAAATGTAGATCCAATAGTTATTGTAGCACTAATAGGAATGCAAAGGTGTGAGTAGAAAGTGACTTGGTCAAAAAGTCAAATTCCCATGGTTGTCTCTAATCAAGAGTCAACATTTATCATGTCCCTTCTTCTTGTCCAAGTAACCTTTCATATGATGACCAATAAACCAAAAGCAACTTGTTCCATAAATGAGCATAAAAACCCTAACCATGTAGATCAATAGCACCTATTCGAATGATTTAAATATCTCGTACCCTAAGAGACAATTGGAGAACCAACAACTTCACAAGAATCATCAATAGCCAAAGTGTTAAGGCCACTTGACATTAATGAAACTTTTGAACCAATGCTGCAAATGAATGATTTTTAAATGAAAACTAATGGTTCAGATAAATGTATGTATATGAATCCAAAGTCAAAAGTCAGATGAAATTGAATGATGGGTAGAGTAAATTTGGGGTATGACAACTACCATTTTACTTTAACACCCAAATGCTCTCGAATTGACCATGCACATCCATGTAGTGAATACTCACAAATCCAACTCTACCCCAAAAGGATTTGGCCTTATGAAAGCCAATGTTTATTTCCATAACGAATAAAAATGTTAAAGAGTGTTTTCTAATCAACTTCGTCATGTGTATTTTAACCTTATTATTAGAGGCTCCCCAGATATTCCAAGAGATCATTGTGGCTTCTTTGAAACCTAACATAACTAGTCAAGTTGATGGGGGTGACAAAACAAGTCATGGACACGAGACAATTGACATAACTAAATCCCATTCAATTGGAGTTTCATGTACAACTTCCTCTTTTTGAGTATCACCCTCATCCATAACCCATTGATTATTTCTATCTGACTTACTTGTTGTTGGTTTAAAATGCAGAGTATTGTATCGTGTAATGGTCTCCAAACCTAAATTTAATTTGGGAATGATGAATGTGTATTTATCAGTGGTAGGCGCACCCTTTTATGTTGGCCAGGAATTAAAAGTTGGCTTGGCGCATAAGTCCCCTCTATGTGTTTGTTAATGCGCGCCTGGGCTAGGTTCATTCTTATCAAATCATTTTTTTCTAGAAACTACGTCATGTTGATTGGGTTCAATAGTTTGTTGTCATCGCTTACTTATTTTAAAGAAACATCAATCCCCTTTTTATTTTAAAACTCCTCAAAACTCTATGCGCATTATTAGATAAAGATTTCCCTTGCCATCACTGACTTTTTTGTTGCGTTTTTTCTATGACCACCAACCAATCACCATGAACTGCATTTATTTCTTCATATTCTTTTGCTACAATTCGACATTATCATCACCCACTTCATAGTGTAATTTCGTTAGTCTTTACTAATGAACAACGTCGTTTTCTGGTGGTCCAATCTTTTTGATATTAATCTTTTTGACAATCGACAAAGTCAGACTAATCTCCATGAAAATTCTCGTAAACCTCTCCCTTTAAACATTTTGGGTGTTAGTATCTGTTAATTCTATGTTTTTGTAATTTGCATAAATTTTGATAAAACTAACTTGGTAGAAATATGCTTAATCAGATGTTTCGACTTGCTGGTTCAACATGTCGAATGTGATGTCCTAACCAACAGTATAAGATATCTGGTTTGTTATAGTTATTTTACAGTTTGGATACAGTTGTTTTAAATTACTGGATATTTTGGGAATATTAAGTAATCCTATGTGGAGTTCAAGACTGAAGAATAAGAGATATCTTCTGGATATTAGAAGATTGATTTGTTGAGACATTTTTAGAAAAAAATCTTTGAAGCTCTGTCTTCATAGAGAAGTTTCTGCTGATTTTCTGCAACAGATCAGCTGCGGTTTTGAAGCCCAAATCCAGTCCCATGAAGAACATAAAAGGAAGACTTAGACCTAATACTTTTTAACTAATCCTTGTATAAAACTTTTGTAAATAAAAAAGAAGGATTTATGGTTTTGAGAGTCGTGTACTTTCTTGGGTTGCAAGTCACCCTTTGTATCGGTTTGATACATTGTGGTAGACATTGTTTCTATACATATTCAGAAGCCTTTAGGTAATGAACTATATATTATTGTTGGATGAAGCTTTGAATAAAATCCATGTTTGTTTGTTTGTCAATAGTCTTGGCTGGAATTTATTTTGAAAGGGGTATCTTTTAAGTAGTTTGATGTAGTCACCAGAGGTTGTGATTGTTAGATATCACTGAGGTGATTTAGGGAGTGAGGTGGATTTCTCTTATCTTGGATGGGGTTCTGAGATAAAGAGCATTGAGTAGTTTTGTACCCCAAAAATTTCTCTCTCTTTTCTCAAGACATTTCTCACAAGAAAAATCTTCAATGACTGAAATTTGCACAAGTGTTGACTAGGTCAAATCATCTCCTAAGCACTGAGACCCCAAATTAGGGTTTTTGATTTTCACAAGGAAAATTGGACTTCTAATGCCTCAAATAAATTTCATGGTTCATTAAAGACCTCCAAGAATACTCATGCCAAGTTTCAAGTCTTAGATCACAATTTTGCTCAGTCAATTTATCAGATGACTAAAAATCAGTTGTATTGGGTAAAAAGTCAACAGTGGTCAACCTACAACCAAACTTCAATATTTTTGGCCATATCAATATTTTGAATTCATATTCATCAATTTATCAAGGTTTGATCACAATTCCTCAAAAAAAACATTCAAATCATTAAAAGGGTAAAATGGTCAAAATTAGGGTTTTGACCGGGGATGACCAGTCATTGACTTTTGACCTAACATATGACTTAATGTGTTAAGGTATGATCTCAAGGATTAAAGCATATTATTTTGACCTAATTGCATGACTGAAGTCATTTACCAAGATCAATGGATTGATAGTTGAATTTTGGATCAACTGATGAAAAGTCAACTGATACACAAAAAGTCAAACTTTGACTTTTTATCAACATTGATTTTTAAAGATCAAGATTCATCAAGATACTCAAAAATATCAAATTTGGTCAACAAGAATCAAGAAAGTCAAGAAAGTCCACAAAATGTCAAAGTTTCAAGACTTAGAAAATTTTCTAAGTATATTTTATGCTTGATAAATTCATTACTTCATGACCCTTTTTCACCAAGATGCAAGATGATTCAAAGAAAACTTTCAACATAAAAGTTGTAGATCTTGATGAATTCCACAAATTTGTATTAGAGGGTTGATATCTAAAAAATTCTTAGATTTGAAGATATAAGCCCATGAAGTCATGACATTTTTCATAAAACACTTAGTGAAAATTTTGACAAGTTTCGGCAGATTTTTTACCTAACTTCTTGGCCAATTTTCACTTAGATCCAAGATGATTTAGCCAAAATGGTAAACATGAAGGTTGTATATAATGTTTCAAGTTTTCCAAAATGTCCAATAACTTGAAGAGATCCTGCTTGAACTAAGAGAATCGAAGGCAAGAAGTTGGGCATCCATTCTTGAATTACAAGTCATTTTGATGATGAACACATAACCAAAACCCAAACCTATGCTGCATAATCTTACTTTTCAGACCTTATAACTTGAAAATTGATCCATGATCATATGTTTAAACAACTCATTGAGCCCTTGTCCAAGTGTTTGAACCTTTACCCAAGCTACATTTCCATTTATGGCACAAAGGCACCATTGCTATTCTTGAAAATTTGCTTTAATCACAAAGTCAACTTAAGCTTTGCACGTGTTCCTTCTGCACGAGCTTCATCTACAAGTTCATATCAAACATGTTTAAAGCTTCTAGCCATCCTACAAGCTTTGTACCCTACCTTGAAACCATATTTGTCAAGGTTGCTTCAAAAACAAGTCAAAAATCCATAACATGTGATCTTGTGATTCTGATAATCTCGAGTCCTCAAACCTTTTCCTATATATTGAGACATTATTTACAAGCCAAGGACACGAATTAGAAAGTTGAGAAACTCCCCCAAACTCCCTCAAACTCATAATTGCTCACAAACCTCATTTTTATGCCATTTCTGACCTTACACCTCAAACTCTCATTTCACTCGTGCGTTCTTCCTCAAAATCAATCACAAAGCATCTATATATCATTTAGAACCTAACCAAACACCTGTTACACGAATGTAACACCTCCATCACCATCCTCCATTTTCAAAAATAGCACCTTGCACATTGACTTCTCCGGCATGAATCAGGCACTCTCAGCTCAAAGTAACCTTTTCATTAGCTTCCTAAAGGTCCATTGAAGCTAACCAGATCACCACAACACCTTGAAAATTACTCAAACTCAAAACATGATCTTCATTTTCAAGGTGAGTTTTCTGAACTTCCATCTCTTCATACAAGCATCATTTGGCTTTGATTTTAAAAGATAAAATGTAGACATTATAGCCCTGAAACTAACCATGTCCTTAGAATTCATTTATATTGCCTGAGCATAGAGATTTTTAAGTTGGAACGTTCTCAAAAAACTAGGTCAAATTTGGTACCAAGAAAAATCTGTGTTCATCTTTAATCCATAGATTAAGTTACTTACATATTTGAAATCGTGGTAAAATTTCTAACAAGTTTGATGTTTACAATTTCTGAAATGGTTGAGAAACTAGCAAGATACAAAATTCAAATTTGTTGTTCTGGTTATGGCGTGAGGAAGAAGATAAAGTGCACAATCAGGAGCGCGTTTATAATATAATGTGATGGTTTTGTATAAATCAACGGATGTATCACCACTCCAGTGGTTAAAGGACACGTCTTTCACCTTTAGGACCTGGGTTCGAGCCCCAGCGTCCGTTTTGTTATTTTTAATATTATTTTGACTCTTTTTTTTGTTTGACATCGCGTTTGGGCCTCCCCTGACTGGGCCTGTTTCATTTTACTATCTCTCACCCCCCCCCCCCCCCCTCTTATACTAAAAACGCGCCAGCCCATTACATTTTCTTTATATTTTGTTTTTATTTTCTGATTTCAAAAAACAGCCTTGTACCTAACAAAAATGCTACTTTTCACACCCATTTTCTTTTCAAACTCCCTGGCCTTTTAATTTATATTTCTTATTTTATTTTATTTTCTTATTTTATTTTATTATTTTTATTTTTAATCAAAAAATAATCAAAATATATTTTCTTAGATAAATAGACTAAAAGTCTTTTCTTTTATCTTTACCTTATTTTATTTTATAAATAATAAAAAAACATTTTTCTTTCTTAAATTAATTAAAGCTAAACTAGACTTAGGTTTTTGTTTAATTTTCTTTTAACTTATACTTTTGGTTTTAATAATTAATTAACTTCTTTTCAAAATTAATTAGTTAAATTAGGTTAATTAGAACCTTTTTCCATAAAAGCCACAAAAACAAATTTCTTTTCTCTCTTCTTCATCTTTGCATTTTTTGTACATTCTATTAATTCGCACTATAATTCATGTAATTATCAAAGTCTTGTAAAAGTAATTAGGTTTTGCTTTACTTATCACCCCCATTTGTAATTTGTATCCCCCATCCCCTAAAGTGTTGTAATAGCGTAGGACTTTTAATTTCCGCAATTTATCGCTTTCCATATTATTGCTAATAATTAGGGTTTGTATGGAAAGACTTAAAACTAAACAATAGACAACCCTAATTCAACACAAATTAAATGAAAACAATACACTTTGCATATATGAACCTCTAGGGTAACCCACACTCGTTGCCTTAGTTTGAAACAGTCATGTCCCTAGAACGTGGGATACTTTAGCAAAGACCCTCGATTACAAGATCGTAGTCCCTCGATGACCCCCTCGATATTACCTTCGGTAAATGATCTTAGTCCCTTACAACAAATTTCTAAGGTATCCTACAATATTGCATTCTATGACTGTACGATGACCCGCGTCTGTCCCTTCACATCCAATGATAAGGCTTTATACTAACTAATGATAGAATAGCACTATCTAGAGGAGGAGGAGAAGAACATAGACTTCTTTTGAGTAGGTAGAACACTCATAGTTGCTTGCTCACAAACATTTCAAAAATTAAACATCTTTCAAACACAACAACACTTTCATGAAATATTTTCAAAAAGTCAACACTTTGTATACATTCGTATAGAAACGAGAATCATTACAAAGTTCGCCTAGACGAAGGCACTTTTAAAAAATACTTTAAAATAAACACATTCAAAAAAGCATTTCAAAGTGAGCTAGAAACTAAGAGCTCATAGATAACTACAGATGAAAAGGGTGCTAACACCTTCCCTTTTCATAACCTACCCCCCGAACTCAAGAAAATTCTCAAAAGGTATTTACTGTTCTTTTCACCCTTTCCTTTATTGGATAAAAGAAAAGTCGATGGCGACTCTTGCTATCCGCGACATTTGCAATAAAACGTAAAACACCCAAGTCAGCTCTCTCACCGTATTATAGAACTGGCGACTCTGCTGGGGATAAATGATACTTAAAAGTGGGGTTACCTTAGGGATTAGTTCATGTTTAAATGCTTTCTTTGTTTTACTTGCTTGCTTTACTCTTAAAATGGTGGTTTGGGTGTTGAATAGATCCTCTACCCAGATCTAGGAGCATTACTAGGTAAGTAGTAATAGATCATGGAGATAGTACGGCATAGACCGATATGGTTAAAGTGATGACTACGTTAGTGTGACACATTTGTTGGTACCGGTATCCTTTGTGTTGAATCAAGGAGAATACGGGGCCGCTGTATGGTGTCATGAAGTACTAACTGACCGTAGAACCTTTAGTTGAACAACTTGGCCATTAGGAAGTAGTGAGATAGCCGGCTTCGGTGGAAAACTGGAGATTGGTTGATACTCGATACCACACTTATTGAGATCAGACTTTCAGGATATTTCAGTCGCAAGAAAAGATTAATTATGCTGAGACAATGCCCGATGAAGAAAGATAAATGGTATTGAGATTCCCTAGAACCCGGTTACTTACTTCTTTTAGGACAGGTTGAACCAACTAAACTTCAAGAGGGTACTTACCTATAAAACCCATGTAAGCCTAAACCTAAGGTCATTGTGTGCTTTGTTTGTGATTAATTATTCATGACATCATAAACATCATAGCATCATGCCATAGCATTCTCACTAACCATTTCAAGGATCTAGGAATTTATCTTTGTTCAATTTTGTAGGATATGGTTTCCACTCGTAGAAATACCATATGAATCTGCTTTGTAAAAACGCCTCTTCAACTCCAAGAGTTAGCATCAAGGGTTCCTAAAGATTCTACCTTCACCAAAAGATATGGTTGACTTTTTCAGTTTGGCTACCTCAAGCTTTCAAGAAGAAATAATGTGTGTACTCTTTCAGTTATTTGATCATATCCATCATTACTTCATCTTTCCCGATTACTAATTAGTGCCTACATTAGAATAATTCTCTCAACTATTATGAGTGTCTGTGCTTGATAAAATACCATTCATCGGTCTGGAGGAAGCTTCAAAGTTTGAAGTTATTTCCAAGGCTTTGCACTTGAAGAGATCAGACAATGTAGCTAATTGGGAAACAAAGAGTGGAGTCAAGGGTTTTCTAGCCAAGTTTCTGTTAGAGAAGGCTCGACTGTTCTGGGAAGATATGGATTTTCAGCCTTTTGAAGATGTCTTGACCCTTCTAGTCTATGGTTTGGTTTTATTCTCTAATCCAGACCACCTCATAGACGTGAATGCCGTCATGGTTTTTCTTTCTCGTAACCCCGTGCCTACTCTGCTTGGAGACATTCTACATTGTTTTCACACTCGCACCATGAAGAAGAGAGGGACTCTTTTGTGTTGCATTCCATTGTTGTCTAGGTGGTTTATTTCACACCTACCTCGATCATTATTGAAGAATGTACAAGGCTTAACATGGTCTCAAAGGGTGATGTCGCTCTCTCATTCGGATATATATTGGTGCCCCCGATCCCTAGAGGATGTTACCATCATTGACCGTTGTGGAGAGTTCCCTAATGTTCCACTCTTGGGAATTAGGGAAGTGTGATACGGTGGGAGAACTGACTTGAGTTTTGCGTTTGTATTCGCACTTTTTCGGTTGAGCAAGAGTCGCCACCGACTTTTTATTTTATCCTAAAGGAAAGGTTAAAAAGCACAGGAAAAACCTTTTGAGATATTTCGTGGGTTCGGGGGGTAGATTATGAAAAGGGAAGGTATTAGCACCCTTTTCATCCATGGTTATCCATGGGCTCTTAGTTACTTGGTTTTTAGATCACTTGCCTTGATTTTTGATTGCTTGAAATTGTGGTGTGTATGTGTGTTTTGAAAATGTTTTTGAAATAGACGTCTTTGTTTCGGCAACCATTGTAATTGACTCGTGTTTGAGTGTTTTACAAAAGTGTGTATCTTTTCGAAAAGATGTTTCAAAATGTTTTTTGGAAGTTTGTTTGAAAATGTGTATGAAGTGTGGTTCTTTTTGAAAAGGAGGCAAGTGTTTTTTTGCAAGTTGATCTCAAGTAACTAAGAGTTTTGTCTACCCCTATTGTACTCAAAGGTTTTCTCTATGTTTTCAACCCCTTTTTAACAATTTTGTTCCACCATTGAATTTGGTGGATAATCTTGCGTTTAGGATGTTTAACGGGACGGGCGCGGGTCATTGTATGGACCATGAATGCAATGGTGCCAAGTGTCTTTGGCAATTTACTTAAAGGGACTTGATCATTTTGATAGGCGACTTTCGAAAGCGTCATCGAGGGACTTATGATCATTTGAATTTGTTTTGCCAAAGAAACTCGACGTGCAAGCATGGCCCATTTTGGAAGGCAACATGTGGGATTACCCTAGGGGGTGCGAGTGTGATTGTGTATTGATTTCATGTATTTGTCTTGTATTAGGTTATCTAACGTTTGATTTTATGTACATGTAAATCCTAGGTCTAATCATGGTATAATTCGAAAGCGATAAATTGCAAGAATTTAAAGTCTACGCTATTACAGATAGTATCCGGGAGTGGGGGCATAAATGTACAAATGGGGATGAGACTTAAATAATTACAACCAAATCGAATTGCGATCAAATGTATATGTATCACGTATAGCAATGTGTAAGAATATGAAATGTATAATGTATCAAATGTGAAATGTATTGTGTAAGTGTACGTGTAATTTATTTACAAGTGCGAGATGTGAATTTAAATGTATTTTTAAGTGTTGTTAACTTAATAAAAGGAATTAAACATTTTCTTTATTTAATCTTTGTAATCTTGTATTTTTCTTTAATATGTACAAAAAGGTATTAAAAGAAAGGAAAATGTTTATATCCTATTTTTTTAGATATTAAAACTAATGCATTTTAAATGATTATGTACAAAGTTTTAACTAAAAAAAAATGTTTTAAGTCTAAAAATAATATTTCTATTTTAATCAATGTATTATATACAAAATGTTTTAGTTAAAAAAAGAAAATTGTTTTAAACTTAAGAACAATTATTTATCTCAAAAAAAATCCTATTCCTATATATATTTTAAATTATACTAGCTAGAAATAAAAAAGGGTTACAATGTTTTTATTTACAAAATAAACAATTTGTATTATAATAATAGTATAAAAAAATTTAAGGTAAAAAGTATATTAATTTTTTTTTTAAGAAAAAGATATAACTTATGTAAAAAAAAAGAAAGATTAATTTAGAAAAAAGGATGGGCTAAGTGGACTTGGCCCAAACTGAATTTATAAAGAAATAGTGAAAGGGGTGAGGCGCCAGGAGAGGGGTGTAGGCCAGAGTTGTAATGGGCTTAGGCGCTCTTGGAAAGGGGCAAGGCCCATTGATTCACAAAACAATCTGCAAGGGTTTTTGTATTTCGTTTCCGAAAGAAATTTTAGGGTTTAGTGTACACAGAAGCGGCGCCGTTCGTGTTCTCTTCGTATCATATTCATCTTCTCATGCCAAACGTTTCTGAATCTTGTCCTTCTGATCGCTCCTCCACCTAAGGCCAAACGGCGCCACCATCCCTCCTTCTCCCTCAGTAGTTGGGCAACGAAAAAAATGAGAAAAAACGGTAACGATCTTGAACGTTATTGGGTTTTTTTGATTTTGATCTTGCATGTTCTGATTTTCGTTTATTAACTCTGTTTCCCGTGTGTTGTGATTCACGTGAGGTTTTGAAAAGAGGGAAAAGAAGTGCTACCTTTCGGAGACGGAGAAGGAGGGAACGAGGAGCCGCGTGGAGGGCCGGACGGTGAGGTGACGATGCTGATGAAGCTTGGCTTCCTGGTACTCTGTATTCTTTGTCTTTTGCCTTTTGCTGGGTTTAATGATGAACTTGAAAACCTACTTCTGATATCACTTCTTTCTTCTTCTCTTCGCTTCTGCTTATGTATGCCTACGTTGCCTTGTATGTTTGTTTAATGGCCCAATGATGAGGACACTCTGAGGGCTCCTATGTGCTGCTTTTGAATGCTATTGTTGAAACGCTGGCTTTTGACTAGCTTTCCCTCTTCTTTCTCTGCCTCGTTGCCTGCTTAGTATGCTTTAATATGCTTGATGCCTTGTACCTGTATGATAACCCAGTGATGAGGAAACTCTGAGGGCTTGTGTTGCCTGAGTATGCTTGGTTTAATTGCTTGTTGATTAACCCTATGATGAACTCCTTGAGTTCTGAGGGTTTGATGGGTTGGGTGTTCTTTGAAGGTTTGATGTTCTGAGTTGTTTGCTTTGAAAGGGCTTTTGTGCAGGTCTGGTTTTAAGGTCTTGACAGTTTAATGCAAATTTTACTGGTTTAAGGCTTGATGAGGCTTGCTTCAGGCTTGCATCAGCTTGAGATTTACTTCAAGGTTTGACAGGTTTTAGGCTGGATAGTTTGAGGTTACAGGCCTTGGTTTATGCAGGTTTGAACATTGCTTGAAAGGTTGAACTTTAGGTTTAACACGGGTTCTGTGTTTTTAGGCTTGGGCTGATGAGTTTTTGGCTTCAACAGGTTGTGAGTTATGACAGGTTTAGTTTGTAATGAGCTTACAAGCTTGTATGGCTAAAAGGTTTTTAGCAGGTTGAGAGCCTCTTCTGGTTTTGAAGAGGCTTCAGTTTGGTGCAGGTAAAAAAAAGCTTATGGCTTTGAGGCTCACACTTCTGTTTGCATTTTTTTGGCTTTCTGTTTGAGTTGAATGGTAAGGATTTTGGTTGAGGCTTGACAGGGTCCTTTGTTTGTGCTGTCTGGATATGGTTTTTATGGCTAGGCTTGATATGTGAGTTTTTTTTGTATTGCAGGTTTAGGCTCCTTGTCCGTTGGTCACAGGTTTTTTTTGTGTTTGTATATTTGACAGGTTGAATATCGGGTCCTTTAGGCTCTTGGGCGCGAGGCTTTTGAATGCTTCAGATTTTTGATATCTTTTTTTGGTCAAACTGATGGGCAGATTTGCAAGGTTTTAAAGTGGAAAGATAATTTTGTTACTCTTTGTTGACAGTTTTGTTTGCATTCTAATTCCTTCATACTTCTGCCTTCTGCTTCACTGTTTTATTGCAGTTTTTGTTTTTATATTTCTTTATGCCTAAAGCCAAAAACCAGTAAGCCTAAACTTCTCCTCTCTTCTTCTCTCTCCTGACAAATTTTAAACATTCAATATGGTTTACATTTGTCTTTTTCTGAAAAAGCAAATGGCTGAAAATGATGAAATGGAAATAGGTTGCTTGCATAAGTAGCTTAGTCCCGCATATTTTATCTCTTTTCCATATTGCCTGCTTCTTTGTGACAGTTTTGGCATCTTGGGTATTTTGATATCTTGAGGTATCTTTTGGCAGCTTGTTGACTTTGGACTTAGTTTTGAAATTGTGACTTTGTATTTGCACATGCTGTCTTGCTTTGAACTATGCAGTTGGTTGACCAATTTGAAATGTGCAATTTTTTAACTTTGTGCATTCATTTTTAATTGCAAGCATTCCATCCTTCTTTGTGAACCGGGAGAAATCCCGTGATTTGCAAAGAGGGTAAAACTGATTCCGGCCGTTTGCTTTTAATGATGAATTTTCTTTTATCTGTCTGTCTCTTTAATTATTTATCTGCTTCAATTGACTTTTTCTTCTTTCTTTCGCAGATAAAAATTAAATGGAGAGGAAAAGCAACAGATGGAGGATGAAGAATTGAAGATTTAGAAAAATATTAGGATAGTTTTATTTAAATTTAAATAAATGTAATATTATTATTGTAAATACTTTGTAAACGAATACTTGTATTTAAATAACAATTGTAACAAATATTTAAGATGAAATAAAGATTCCTTTTATCCAATTAATTCTTTTCTTCTTTTCAATTGTTTACTTTATTATTTATAATTATTTAAATTAACATAATTGAAAATAAATTCCAACTATTTTAATCTCAGAATAATAAATAATTAAATAAACATTGTTTCAGCATTGATCAATTAATAAACTTGGCGCTTCCAACATCCAAATCACTGCACAGTCAATCACAACAACTGCCCAGACGTTTCTCCTTTTACTGATTTTAACCAAACAATGCAAATTCAATCCAAATGCATCTTTTCAATGATTAAGCCAAACAATGCGAATTCAATCCAAATGTCTCAGCCCATATCTCAGAACAATTTGAAAAGCACTGTGGGGGTTTAATTCTTTCTGAGAATGCGCGCATAAAAACCCTAATTCCTGATCAAATGTCAAAGAAACTTTCGCCTGATCAAAGTCGAGCCAAAATCAACCAAACCCTACGCAAACTGTTTGAATTGTTCTAGAGCCATGAAAACCAATGAAAACCCTAATTCTATCTGACTGACGAGAAAAGTCTGTTTGACCGATTCTTGAGCCAGTTTGAAAAATCAGGAAATGTCTGAAGCTGTGCTTTCTTGAGGAAAAATGCGAGGGCAAATTTTTGGGTACAACAGGAAGGTATTACTTATAACCCTTCTCTTGCATTATGACAGTTTGGGTATGCCCGAAGAGATAGTCCCCATGATGCCCTTATCCAGGGTTTTGTATTCGACTATGAAAGCGATGTCCAAGGTTATTGTCAAAGGTTTGTACGAGCTTGGTGCATGGTAAACAAGGTTGATAGCAAGACTTTGGGGAATAAAAATTCCATCCCTTTCGAGCCTTACCTCAAATAGGTACGAACTCGTGCTCAAAGTATCATGATGCCGTATCCAGCCATCCTACATGTGATTATGGAACCAGTTGTCGAAGGGGATGTTCCTTATACCATTCTACATCCTGACATGCCTACTAACTTCAAGGAATTGCAGAGATCGTGGATTGAACTTAAGGGGGAATGAGACACCTTTGAAGCTCTATTTTATGAAAGTGAGAAGAAAGTGTTGGAGCTCACAAGGCAACTTCACGAGGAGCAAAGCCTGAATGCCTACATTGCACCAAAGAGGATGCGTTCGTGGGAGATTTGAGTCTTTTTGTTTTAGGAGTTTATTTTGTTGTCTCTTTAAGACCTTTTTGCTTTTTTCCATTGTAAGCCCAAGAGGCATTTTTAATTATGGAACTTATTAATGCAATTGATGTTTTTTGTCTTCTTTTTGTCTAGCAAATTTAAATTCCTTAAAGTACTTGAAAACATGGCATTCGCATAACATGCGTCATACCATAAGGAGGTTTTTCGACACAGGTTTCCTCATCTTTCTACTGTTTATTTTAGTATAAGATGGATCTCGAGCAAACCATCAAGGACTTGCAGACTCAACACACTCAGTTACAATAAACTCTTCTCAACTTGGCAAAAGGCCAACAAGAAATGATGATGCTTCTCGTTATAAAGAAGAAGACCAAGAAGAAAGTTGTGATCAACATGGGGAAGAGGTTCAAAGGCCCCGCCCGACAAGTTCAAATTGAAGTGAACTCCTCCGAGGAGGATGATAATCAAAATGAAGATGCTAGAAGCACATGTGCTGAGGGTGGGAATAACTAAATTTCTGAGGATGAGGATTATTCCGATGAGTAATACCCGCCCGCCGATGACAAATATAAGCAACTAGAAGACATATTAGAAAGTTATAGAGATCCAAGCTGTTGCTGGCTTGGACTTTGGTGACTTGGGTTTGGTTCCTGGGGTGGTCACAAATTTAATATCCCTATTTTTTCCAAGTATGACGGTGTCTCATGTCCGAAGCTTCATCTCATATCATACGTCTGCAAGATCCAAACGCATACCGTCGGTAGGAAACTATGGGTGCACTTTTTCTAAGAGAGTCTATCTGGAACACAGTTGGAGTGGTTTTACCAACTGGAAGGGACAAACATCCATACATGGGAGGATCTGGATGCTGCCTTTTACCATCAATACCAATATAATGCTGATTTGGCACCGACCCGAGTGCAATTGCAAGGCATGACCTTGGGTTCAAATGAGGGCTTCAAAGAGTACGCCCAAAAGTGGAGAGACTTGGCTGGCAGGGTGCAACCACCTTTAACTAATAGAGAATCGGTAGACATGTTTATAGGAATATTGACTGGTCCATTTTTAAACTTGCTGATTGGGAGTTCATCATTCGGATTTACTGAATTGATGTTAACTGGTGAGAGTGTGGAAAGTGGAATTAAAAGTGGGAAGATACCCATGGCCTCCACCTCTAATACTGTGAAAAAACCATTTATTGGTAAAAAAGAGACTAATGTCGTGTATGGATCAAGAAGTCGTGCTAAGAATGACTGCCATCATTCAGTGGGGGCAGTATTAATTTCCAATCCAACTCCAACTCAACGACCTTGTCAACAAAATAATCAACAAAGGCCAGACATCCCGAGGAGGAGTTTACCAGAATCAACATTCCATTGTCTCAAGCTCTACAACATTTGTTGAAGGAAAATTTGGTAACATCGGGGGATCCCCCTCCAAATCCCAATATTTCATCTCCAAAGTATAATCCGAATGAAAAATGGGCCTATCACTCCAATAGTCATGGACATGACACTGATCATTGTTAGGCGTTAAAAAGCAAGATCCAAGACTTGATCGACAACAAAATAATTGAATTCGACCCTCTACCGACTCCCAATGTGATCATTGCACCCATGCCCAGTCATGGTAAGGGTCTCAATGCCATTAAAGATGCTTATTTTGTTTCCTCCATCAATTATTTAACCACTCCTTTTAAGATTGTTAAAAAGAATTTGTTGAAATCCGAAGTATTTTCAGGCTGCCTTGAAGACTGTTACCGTTGTGCTGCACAAATTAATGGTTGTATATGGATGAAAAAAGGTGTCCAACACCTGATTGATAGCCATGAAATCCTATTTGAGAAAACTCTATCTGTGAAAAGTTTGACCAAAAGTGTATCTCAAGAGTTTGAAGACGTGTCTATAATTACCATTTCAAATACTCCTGTTAGGATCACCTCCAAAGGCCGTATAAGGATCCCCACTGAACCAAGAATAGCCCCTCTGATTATCACTACACCGGGGCCATTCCCCTACTCTTCTAATAAGGTTGTGCCCTGGAACTATGGGGAGGAAGTGTATTATCATGGTGTCAAACAAGAGTCATGGATTTCCAAAAATGAGAATGTTGAGATTACAAACATTGTTGGATCTAGTAAAGTCACTAGGACGGGAATGATCTTCTCTCCGAAGATCTCTCCTCCGATAACCACTACTACAATACCCATTCATATTTCTGCTGCTAAACCTGTTGTTGATACTCGGGGAAAGGAAAAAGTGAATGATCCTGCGCGGACGGAGGCACCCATAAAAAATATTTAAGACCCATCTAGCCAAGAGATAGAGGAGATTCTGAAAATAATTCGAAAGAGTGATTACAAGATAGTGGAGCAACTGGGGAATACACCTTCAAATATATCCATGATTTCTTTGTTGTTGTGTTCTGAAGCACATGCCCAAGCACTATTAAAATTCTTGTAAAATGCACATGTCCCACAAGAAACTATTGCTGACCAATTTGAGAACTGTGTAGCAAGCCTGACTGCTGACAATGGTTTGGGATTTTCAGATGCAGATTTGACTCCGGCGGGGAAGAATCACAACAAAGTTATATATGTTTCCATTGAGTGTAAAGGTACCACCTTAACACATGTGTTAGTGGATACAGGGTCCTCCCTTAATGTGTTACCAAAGGGTGCTTTAAACAGATCGAACTGTGAAGGGTTAGTGCTGAAACCAAGTGATATTGTGGTGAAAGCCTTTGATGGGTCGAAAAGGATGGTCCATGGAGAGGTTGATCTTCCTATCAATTTTGGATCTCAAGTTTTCAAATCAATATTCTATGTAATGGATATCCTCTTGGGCTATTCTTGCTTGCTCGGACGTCCATGGATTCATGGGGCAGGTGCGATTACCTTCACATTACATCAAAAGCTGAAATACCCGGTAAAAGGAAAAATTGTCACAGTCTGCGGAGAGAAAGAGTTCATGATCAGCCATTTGAATTCTTTCAAATATGTTAAAGTGGATGGTGAGTTCATTGAAACCTCCTGTCAAGCATTTTAAGTGGTCCCTTCAATGATTGTTATTCCCAAGGCCACTCCTGCCACTCTCAAAGCTGCTAAAGATACACCAAGAATAGCCTCTCTCAAGGATGCTCGTGTTGTTGTTGGAGACGGAGGTTGCACCATTTGGGGACAACTTCATAATATCCCCTACAATTCAGACAAATTTGGTTTGGGCTTCACTTCCATGGCTTAGAAAGAGGTTCGACATGCTCGTGCTGGGAAACCACCTCTCTGTATTAGCAACAATGAAGTTAATGCTCTGGAAGACTCTGATAGTGACGGTGATTGGGACAACTGGATCTACCCAACTGCTGACGAAGGACTCAACAACTAGTAGACCAAAGACTTCATCTCAATATCCTCCAGCCAGGAGTAATTTCCATTTCCTATTTTTTTTGTTGCTTTGAGAAATTTGTCTGTAATTTCCTCTAAAAACAATGACTTTAAACCATTTACCTTGCCCAGGGCATAATGGTCCATTTGTTTAGGGTTTGTCATTATCATATCTCATATGCTCATTTTAATGAAAACATTGGATTGTTTTGCATTCAAATTTTGTGCTCCTTATCTTTCTTTACTTTACTACATTTTCAAATAGCCATGTGACCTTACATGCATACACACATTTGCAGATCCACATCCACTTCGAATCTCATTGACAATAATTCTGCTATTTCCATCTATGACTTTGAAAATCCAATCTATCAAGCCAAAGATGAAGGTGAGGAAGATTGTGAGATACCTGGGGAACTCGCCAGACTCTTGATCAAAGAGGAAAAAGCCATTCAACCGCACGAAGAACCAGTTGAAGTGATAAACCTGGGTACTGAGGTAGATAAGAAGGAAGTTAAGATTGGCGCCAACCTGGAAGACAATGTCAAGGGAAGATTGGTCCAGATTTTGCACGACTATGTTGAGGTGTTCGCTTGGTCATACGAAGATATGCCAGGGCTTGATACTGATATCGTAGTTCATCGTCTGCGAATGAAAGAGGGTTGTCCTCCAATCAAACAAAAGGTTCGTCACATGCGGCCAGATATGTCTAAGAAGATCAAGGTTGAGGTAATGAAACAGTTCAATACAGGTTTCCTAGCAGTAACATCATATCCCCAATGGGTCACAAATGTGGTTCCAATATCGAAGAAAGACGATAAAGTCCATATGTGTGTAGACTATAGAGACTTAATAGGGAAAGCCCCACAAATTATTTCCCACTATCATATATTGATGTCTTGGTTGATAACATTGCTCAACATAAAGTTTTCTCCTTCATGGATGGCTTCTCTAATTACAACCAAATTAAAATGGCGCCTTAAGACATGGAGAAAACCACTTTTGTCACACAGTGGGGAACCTTCTGTTATAAGGTCATGCCTTTTAGTTTGAAGAATGCAGGTGCAACTTATCAACAAGCTATGGTAGCTCTATTTAATGATATAATTCATCATGAGATAGAGGTATATGTTGATGACATGATTTCAAGATTGCAAACTGAGGAAGAACACCTTGATCATTTGCACAAGCTATTTAAAAGGTTGAAGAAATACAAGCTGAGGCTGAATCCCAACAAATGCACCTTCGGAGTGAGGTCTAGAAAACTCCTAGGCTTCATCATCAATGGAAAAGGTATTAAAGTCTATCCTGCAAAATTCAAAGCCATACAAGAAATTCCAGCTCCCTGTATGGAGAAGGAGGTCAAAGGTTTCTTAGGACGACTCAACTATATTGCCCGATTTATCTCTCACTTAACTGCTACTTGTGAACCAATCTTCAAACTGTTGAAGAAAGATCAAGTAGTTTGATGGAATGACAACTGCCAAACAACTTTTGACAAAATCAATGAGTACTTACAAGAACCTCTAATCCTAATTCCTCCAGTTAAAGGAAGACCTTTGATCATGTACTTGGTTGTGTTAGAGAATTAAATGGGGTGTGTGTTGGGCCAACATGATGAGTCTGGTCGAAAAGAGCATACAATATACTACCTTAGCAAAATGTTTACCGACTGTGAAACAAGATATTCATTGCTCGAGAAAACTTGCTGCACTTTGGCATGGGCTGCTCACCGACTAAGACAATATATCTTGACTCATACTACTCTATTGATCTCTAAGATGGATCCCATCAAGTATATCTTCGAGAAACCAGCTCCCTTCGGACGAATAGCCAGATGGCAAATGATCTTGATTGAATATGACATTCAGTATACTACACAAAAAGCAATCAAAGGGAGTGTACTGGCAGATCATTTGGCCCATCAAGTTGTTAATAACTACGAATCCATAAACTTTGAATTTTCGGACGAGAATATCATGCTGATAACCGACTCTGCAAAGCCTGGACCATATGAAGGACCTGGACAAGGATCCCAATGGACTATGGTTTTTTATGGAGCTTCCAATGCATTGGGTAACGGAATTGGTGTTGTGATTATTTATCCTGAAGGTTGTCGTACACCTTTCACTGCCAGAATCTGCTTTGACTGTACAAACAACATGGCTGAGTATGAAGCATGGATCTTTGGTCTAAAGGATGCTATTGACCTAAGAATCAAATTCTTAAGCATATACAGAGATTCGGCCCTGGTGATCAGTCAAGTTAAGGGAGAGTTGGATACCAAACATCCAAATTTGATCCCTTACAAAGAGCTTGTGCTAACCTTGATCCCGTACTTTGAAGACGTCGCCTTTGAACATATCCCGAGGGAAGAAAATCAATTGGAAGATACCTTAGCGACTATGTCATCTATGTTCAAGTTCAATTGGGACAACGAAGCTCCCAAAATTACTATCGAAAGATTCAACGAATCGGCACACTGTTGTGAGATTGACACTGATGAGGATAAGCCTTGGTTCCATAAAGTAAAAAGGTACCTTCAAGCACAAGAATATCCTGAGGGAGATTCAATCAATGACAATAAATTCCTACAGAGGTTCTCATCCAAGTTCTTCCTAAGCAATGGGATTTTGTACAAACACAACCATGATTCTACTCTGCTCCGTTTTATGGACAAGAAAGAAGCAGAGAATATCATGGAGGATATGCATGAAGGTATCTTCGGAACTCATTCCAGTGGACACACTATGGCCAAGAAGATTCTGAGGGTTGGTTACTATTGGTCGACTCTGGAAACTGATTGTTACCACCACTCGAGGACTTGCCATAAATGCCAGATTTATGTCGATAAGGTTCACGTGCCTCCAATACCTTTAAATGTCACGACTGCTCCATTTCCCTTTACAATGTAGGGCATTGACATGATCGGATAAATCAAGCCCACTGCATCTAATGGACATCATTTCATCCTTATCGCTATTGACTACTTCACTAAATGGGTCGAAGCGGCTTCATTTGCCTTAGTTACCAAGAATGTGGTAGCTCGATTCATCAAAAATAACCTCATATGTCGGTACGGAACCCCTGAAAGGATTATCAATGACAATGGTAGCAACCTCAACAATGCTATGATTACTGAACTCTGCATGCAGTTCAAGATCAAGCATCACAATTCTTCTCCATACATACCTAAGATGAATGGCACAGTGGAAGCTGCCAACATAAATATAAAGAACATTGTGCAAAAGATGGTGGTGACCTATAAAGACTGGCATGAGATGCTACCGTTTTCTCTTCATGGCGATTGTACTTCGGCTCAAACATTAACTGGGGCAACTCTATTTTCTTTAGACTATGGCTTAGAAGTCGTCCTTCCTGTCGAAGTTCAAATTCCTTCTCTAAGGATTATGAAAGAAGCAGACTTAGGTGAAGAAGAATGGGTTCAGACTAGATTGGATCAGTTGAATTTAATTGATGAAAAGAGGTTGGCTGCTATCTGTCATGGTCAAATGTATCAAAAGCGTATGATCAAGGCATTTAACAAGAAGATTAAGCCTCAAGTATATTAGACTGGCGACTTGGTAATAAAGCACATCATTTTACCACAAGGCGACCCCATGGGCAAATGGACTCCCACATACGAAGGGCCATTTATGGTCAAGAAAGTATTCTCTGGCGGTGCCATGATGTTAACCACTATGGACGGCGGAGATTTTCTGCATCCTGTGAATGCGGACATAGTCAAAAAATAATACGTATAAGAACGACCCGCTAGGTTGACATACCTAGGAAAAATAAGGGCATCCCAGCGAACCAAAAGGGTTCGAGAAAAATAAGGAATATATACAAAAGATTGTACACCCGGCAAGTCAAAAACCTGAGAGGGCAGCTTGGGAAAAAAAGGGTATCCTGATTGACTGAAAACCTGAAAGGGCGGTCCAGGCAAAAGTTAAGGATTGAAAGCGTACGACTATGTCCCGTTGGATCATTACAGATAACTTTATTATCAAGGTCAAAGGTTCAAATGGTACAAGATCGGTTCAATCAACTTTTTCCGATGGCAGGGGATGATATGTTAGAAGACATAGGGGCAATAGCAGAGTTGGAACCCAATGAGATCACTTCCACATGGCTATATACACACACACACGCATATATATATATATATATATATATATATATATATATATATATATATATATATATATATATATATATATATATATATATATATATATATATATATATATATATATATATATATATATATATATATATATATATATATATATATATATATATATATATATATATATATATATATATATATATATATATATATATATATATATATATATATATATATATATATATATTTGTTTTCACTTTGTACTCTTTTCATTTCACGAAGATTTCCTCTTACTAGGATATCCGTCTCTTTGTACAAAATCGCCTGTTTATGGGCAAATTATCAATACTAATATACTTTGAAGTGAAATTTTTTTGTTTTTATATTTTGATTGCAAAAATGTTCAATGATTAAAATTAAATAAACATATGCATATGAACATGATTAACTGTTAACAAATATACGCATAAGAACAGTAATAAATACTTACTCTAGGAGCCAGGATAACACTCATGTTATCCATACATTCCCACAGAGTAAATTCTTACATTCTCCACAGTTTCCTTTCGGAGTTCCAATCAACATATCTCCTGGAAATTCTCTTCCCCAACCAAGTTTGGCCTTCCAAAACTGAAAGAGAAACCTTGCATAGATCTTCCCTAATATCTTCCTCAACAAGGTTTATTTTCCTAACAGACTACCATCTTCCCAACTTGAGTCTATTCCTCAGTCTACAACAAAACACTGACAAAACTCCTCTTCCCCAGTAGGGTTCCCGCTGTCCCCAAAAAGTTGTTGCAATACCTGGAGTACGACCAGAATATCAGTTAACTTTTACTCTCCCCGAATAAATAGGAAGTTTAATAATCTCTTTTATCCCCAGTCAGTGTATATGAGAATTAAATTCCCCAGTAGAGCAATGGACAACCAAGGTTCTTAAACTCTACTCCCCAAGCAGAAATCAATATCCCCTGCAGAGTTTCCTCAAACAGCAAACAAGAATCCCCAGCAGAAGTATTCTAGACAAAGTTAAAGATATACATACCCTTCATCCACAACAATAGTCATGGATTTATTATCCCAGACAAAGATACATTTCAACAACATTCATACATCATGACATATGCATATGAAACATATGGCATAATCTCTTTTATTTTGAGAACATCGTTACACAATGCATTTCATACATCATGATATCACATAAGGCTAACCCTCTTTTTCAGGAAAGAATCAATTGGCGAACGAAAGACCTCTTCTGGTTTAGATTTACTTCTTCCAGTTAAAGAAAGGAAAACGAAAGACCTCTTCTGGTTTAGATTTACTTCTTCCAGTTAAAGACAGGCAAATGAAATACCTATTCTGGTTTAGATTTACTTCTTCCAGTTAAAGACAAGCGAATGAAAGATCTCTTCTGGTTTAGATTTACTTCTTCCAGTTAAAGATGGACGAATAAAAGACCTCTTATAGTTTAGATTTACTTCTTCCGGTTAAATACAGGCGAACAAAAGAGCTCTTCTAGTTTAGATTTACTTCTTCTGGTTAAAGACATGCGAACGAAAGACCTCTTCTGGTTTAGATTTACTTCTTCCAGTTAAATACAGGCGAACGAATGACCTCTTCTGGTTTAGATTTACTTCTTCCAGTTAAAGACAGACAAACTAAAGACCTCTTATGTTTTAGATTTATTTCTTCCAGTTAAAAACAGGCGAAGGACATCTATTATTTCAGTTTAAATTTCCACCAGGTTTACTCTGATGCTTTTTCCAGTAGACGTCAAATTTAGATTTAGTCTAAAATCTATCAACAGTTACTTTGGATAGCATCTATAAGCCCGTATCCGATAACTCTCCATCATATCTCCAAATGGCATCTTTAAGCCCATTCCCGATAATCAACCAATAACACTAATTCGTGCACAAACGAGTGCAAATTTCTGGGCACTTTAGTGTTCAATCATCTTCCACCTTCAAGTTACGAATGGCAAACATACCAATCTAACTCTTCAGATTTAAGAAGATTGAACAGGGGCAGCTGTTGTACCCCTAAATTTTCCCTCTCTTTTCTCAAGACATTTCTCACAAAAAAATCTTCAATGACTCAAATTTGAACAAGTGTTGACTAGGTCAAATCATCTCCTAAACACTGAGACCCTAAATTAGGGTTTTGATTTTCACAAGGACAATTGGACTTATAATGCCTCAAATGACTTTCATGGTTCATTATAGACCTCCTAGAATACTCATGCCAAGTTTTAAGTCTTAGATCACAATTTTGCTCAGTCAATTGATCGGATGACTAAATATCAGTTGTATTGGGTAAAAAGTTAACAATGGTCAACCTACAGTCAAACTTCAAGATTTTTGGCTATATCAATATTTTGAAGTCATGTTCATCAATTGATCAAGGTTTGGTCATAATTCTTCAAGAAAAACATTCAAATCATCAAAAGGGCAAAAAGGTCAAAATTAGGGTTTTGACTAGGGATGACCAGTCATTCACTTTTGACCTAACACATGACTTAATTGAAAGAACAAGATAATTTATCTCTTAATCTGACCTATCTCAAGAGTTTTGATGATAACTAAATTATATTTAAGATAATTTATGCTCTGATGAATGTGTTTTTGAATGTCTTAGTTAATGTTCTGACAGAAAAGATTCTAAACTACTAAGCAAAGATTATGAAGAAGTTCTTTGATTAAAGAAACTTTTATTCAAATGCATCTGCTAACTCTGGTAAGAACCTTTACTTGTTAAATGTATCTTCTAACTTCTAGCAGGCTCCTTGATTCTGAAGATAACTTGAAAGCAAGCGCTGTTCAAAGTTCTTAGAAAACAACACTCTGATCAGAAGTTTGAATGAAACATGTTCTGACTTCTTAAAGACATTATAAGCAAACTCTGAAACAACGTCTAAATCAACTTGTCTTGTCAAAGCAAAGGAAACACGTTCTTACATTCTGATGTTTGCTCATTAATGCAAAGACGGCTGAAAGCACTCAAGTGCCTACAACTAGTTTCTTGGAAAATGGAATATTGCAAGGATACACGCAAAGCATTTAATGCTCTCCATTTCCTCTAAAGGCAGCAACAGTCTTATTGTTCCTACTATAAGTAGAAGGACATTTATTGCAAGCCAACAACAATGTTCAAATAAGAAACTACGTAAAAGATCCAAAAGCTCACGAACTCACAGTTCATACAATTTTGTGTATTATATTCTAAGTGAAAAATCACAGTTGTGATATATCTTGATTAGAAGCAAACTCTATTTCAATTATCTGTAAAGATTATACTCCTGTATTTGTTCCTTGAGAGACCAAGTTTGGTCAGATTTTTCAAGCAGACTAGGACTAGATTTAAGTCTTAGTGTTGTTAGTCACTTGTAAGATTACTTGTGCATTGTTAGTCACAACAGTTGTTGTGTGATTGTAATCAGTTGATTATAATGGATTAAGTCCTTGTTGAGAAAGGCGAAATCACCTTGGCGGGTGGACTGGAGTAGTTTGAGTTCAAACGAACCAGGATAAAAAACTGTGTTATTCCATTATTGTTTGAGCTTTGTATTGAAAACGGAAAGAGTCACTTATTCAACCCCCCTTCTAAGTGTTTTCTTACCCCTTCAATTGGTATCAGAGCTTGACTCTGAGCATAACACTTAACCGTGTCAGGAAAAGATCCAGAAGAAAACACAATGGCCGCTGAACAAAACAATAATAGTTACAACAAATCTCCAGTGTTTGATGGAGAAGATTTTGAGTACTGGAAAGATAGACTAGAAAGTTTCTTTCTAGGTCATGATAGTGATCTTTGGGATATAGTCTTGGATGGTTACAAACATCCTACAGATTCAGAAGGAAACAAGGTGGATAGAAAAAATATGGATAGACAACAAAAAGCTGATTTTAAAAATCATCACAGAGCTAGAAATATTTTTTTAAATGCTATATCTAAAGTAGAATATGAAAAAATCACTAATAGAGATACAGCGCATGATATGTTTTAGTCTCTCAAAATGACTCATGAAGGAAACGCTCAAGTTAAGGAGTCTAAAGCTCTGGCTTTAGTTCAGAAGTATGAAGCCTTCAAAGTTGAAGAGAGTGAGTCTATAAAAGCAATGTTCTCTAGGTTTCAAACTCTTATCGCTGGTCTGAGAGTTTTGAACAAAGGGTATACCAAAGAAGATCATGTGAAAAAGATCATCAGAAGCTTACCCAGAAGATGGGCACCTATGGTCACTACCTTCAAGGTGTCAAAGGATCTGAACAATGTGTCTCTGGAGGAACTCATCAGCGCTCTCAGAAGTCATGAGATTGAACTGGATGAGCATGAGCCTCAAAAGAAAGGTAAGTCTTTAGCCCTTAAATCAATTAAGAAATTTGATACTAACGCTTTTCAGGCTGAAGAAGAAAACTCTGAAGAATCAGCTTCAGAAGAAGACGAACTATCTTTGCTCTCCAAAAGGATCAATCATCTATGGAAGCACAGACAAAAGAAGTTCAGGAACTTCAAGAAGTCAGAAGATAAACCAGAATCTTCTGGACACCAAAAGTCAAACAGAAGAGAGATCATCTGTTATGAATGCAAAGAACCTGGCCACTTCAAAAGTGATTGTCCAAAGCTTCAAAAAGAAAGACCAAAGAAGAGATTTTGAAAGAAGAAAGGAATGATGGAAACTTGGGATGACTCAGATTCTTCTGAAGTAGAATCTGGTTCTGAAGATGAAAATGCCAACCTAGCTCTAATGGCTATCACAGAAGATGACTCAGACTGTGAGTCAGAACAAAGAGAGGTATTTTCTGAATTTTCTAGAGAAGAACTTGCTGATAGTTTATCAAAACTTCTGGAAAAGTATAGTAAGCTCAAAATCAAATACAAGAAACTCAAGAAGAGTCTTGCATCTGATTTTGAGAAACTTGAAACAGAAAAATATGAACTTTTAGAAAACAATCTTAAACTTAAAAAGGAAATTCAAATTGTTTAAAAGAATTTTAGTTCAGAATCTGTATCTAGTTCAAAAGATATTCTGAAAGAATATGACTATAGCTTTCAATCTTTTCTTGCTAAAGGCATAGACAGAAGAAAAATGGCTTCAATGATCTATGGAGTTAGTGGGAAAAACAGAAGAGGAATTGGATATGAACCTCCAAAAGGGAAGGATACATACATTCCAAAACCTGTTGCTAAAATGACTTTCACTTACAAACCTCTAAATAAGCAATTCATGTTTGGACACTCACATGATATAAAATATACATCACATTCTGGAAACTCTTATGCTAACCCAAAAGGACCCAAAAAGATATGGGTACCTAAGGATAAAATAATATTTGTTGCAGATGTCCTTAACAGCTCAATTGAAACACCAGTCGTGGTACTTGGACTCTGGGTGCTCACAACACATGACGGGAAAAAGGTCTATTTTCCAAAGCCTGGAACTTAAAGCTGGAGGAGATGTGAAGTTTGGAGGTAATCAGAAAGGGAAGATTATTGGTTCTGGAACCATAGGAAACAGTAAGCTTCCTTCTATCTCAAATGTTTTATTAGTAGAAGGATTAGCTCATAATCTATTGTCCATAAGTCAATTAAGTGACAATGGCTATGACATTATCTTCAATCAAAACTCCTGTAAAGTTGTAAGTCAAAAGGATGGATCAATCCTCTTTTATGGCAAGAGAAAGAACAACATTTACAAAATTGATTTATCAGATCTTAAATCTCAAAACACCAAATGTCTTTTGTCTGTTAGCAATGAGCAATGGGTATGGCACAGAAGATTGGGACATGTCAGTCTTAGAAAAATCTCTCAACTAAATAAATTAAATTTAGTCAGAGGACTTCCCAATCTGAAGTACAACTCAGAAGCTCTGTGCGAAGCATGTCAAAAAGGAAAATTTTCAAAATCTTCCTTTAAACCTAAGAATGTTGTCTCTTCCTCTAAGCCATTAGAGTTACTTAATATTGATCTGTTTGGGCCAGTTAAAACTGCATCCATTAGAGGCAAGAAGTATGGATTGGTCATCATTGATGACTTCAGCAGATGTACATGGGTAAAGTTTTTAAAATACAAGGATGAGTCACATTCTGTATTCATTGACTTCTGTACTCAAGTGCAAAATGAAAAAGATTTTAAAATCACAAAAGTTAGAAGTGATCATGGTGGTGAATTTGAAAATCATTATTTTGAAAAATATTTTAAAGAAAATGGTATTGTTCATAATTTTTCTTGTCCTAGAACTCCCCAGCAAAATGGAGTTGTAGAGAGAAAGAATAGAACATTACAAGAGATGGCCAGAACCATGATAAATGAAACAAATATGGCTAAGCACTTTTGGGCAGAAGCTGTGAACACAGCGTGTTACATTCAGAATAGAATCTCTATAAGACCTATTCTTGAAAAGACTCCCTATGAATTGTGGAAAAACAGAAAGCCCAACATTTCTTATTTCCATCCTTTTGGATGTACTTGTTTTATTCTAAACACCAAAGAAACTCTGAATAAGTTTGATTCCAAAGCACAAAAGTGTTTCCTGCTTGGATACTCTGAACGCTCAAAAGGCTATAGAGTATACAACACAGAAACTCTGATTGTTGAAGAATCAATCAATGTCAGGTTTGATGATAAGCTTGGCCAACAACAGCCAAAGCAAATTGATTTTTCTATAGGTACAGAAGATCATCACTCAAACTTTGAAAGTTCAGAAGCAAAAGAAGACGTAGCAGATCATCCTCTTGACAATGCTCTGAACAATCTAAGAATCTCTGACCAACCCACACAGAAAAGGTTTCCTAGAATTTCTTCAGCTCACAAAGAAGACGTAATCATTGGAAGAAAAGAAGATCCCATCAGAACAAGATCATCTCTCAGAATCAATGAAGAATCTTTGTTTGGTTTAGTCTCTTTGATTGAGCCAACTACCATTGATGAAGCTCTGGAAGATAATGATTGGATCTTAGCAATGCAAGAAGAACTAAATTAATTCTCCAAGAATGATGTATGGAATCTAGTTCCAAGACCCAAAGGATTTAATGTTATAGGAACCAAATGGGTCTTCAGAAACAAATTGAGCGAACAAGGAGAAGTAATCAGAAACAAAGCACGACTGGTTGCACAGGGTTATAGTCAACAAGAAAAAATTGGTTATAATGAAACCTTTGCCCCAGTCGCCAGGTTAGAATCTATAAGATTATTAATTTCTTTTGTTGTACAAAATAACATTTCGCTATATCAAATGGATGTTAAAAGTGCATTTATAAATGGTTATATTGAAGAAGAAGTATATGTCCATCAACCTCCTGGATTTAATAATTCAAAGCATCCAGAACATGTTTTTAAGTTGAAAAAGTCTTTGTACGGTTTAAAACAAGCTCCCAGAGCTTGGTATGATCGTCTGAGTAATTTTCTATTAGAAAAAGATTTTACCAGAGGGAAAGTGGACACAACTCTCTTCAGAAAAACATTTAAAAATGATATTTTAATCTATCAAATTTACGTTGATGATATAATTTTTGGAACCTCTAATATCTCCCTTGGAAAAGAATTTGCTAAGACCATGTAGGCAGAATTTGAAATGAGCATGATGGGTGAATTGAAATTCTTTCTTGGAATTCAAATCAACCAGACTCTAGAAGGTACTTTCATATATCAGACAAAGTATGTTAAAGAACTTCTGAAGAAATTTCAAATGTGAGAAAGCAAAGATGCCAAGACACCTATGCATCCAACCTGCATTCTAGGTAAAGATGAGGTAAGTATGAAAGTAGATCAGAAGCTCTATAGAGGTATGATTGGATCCCTTCTCTATCTGACTGCATCTAGACCTGATATATTATTTAGCGTGTGCTTGTATGCTAGATTCCAATCAAATCCTAGAGAATCTCATTTAATAGCTGTTAAGAGAATTCTTAGGTATCTGAAAGGTACTGCTAATCTTGGACTGTGTTACAGAAGATCACAAGATTACAAACTAACAGGTTATTGTGATGCTGACTTTGCTGGAGATAGAATTGAAAGAAAAAGCACCTCTGGAAGCTGACAGTTTTTGGGTGACAATCTTATCTCATGGTACAACAAGAAGCAAGCAACAATTGCCCTATCAACCACAGAATATATATATGTTGCTGGATGTAGCTCTCAAATGATTTGGATGAAAAGTCAACTAGAAGATTTCAACCTTTATGAAAGTAATATTCCTATCTTCTGTGACAATACTTCTGCTATTTGTCTTTCTAAAAATCCAATCTTACATTCTAAATCCAAACATATAGAAATTAAATATCATTTCATAAGGGACTATATTCAGAAGGGAATATTAAACTTGATTTTTGTAAAAACAGACCATCAATGGGATGACATTTTTACCAAACCCCTTTCAGAAGAAAGATTTAATTTCATTCTGAAAAATATTTGTATGGAATTATGTCCTGAATAAAATAATATTTATTTTATGTGACTGACTTCAGAACCTTCTGAAATGAATGCTCTGATCAACAACTCTTCAGAAGTTAGAAGAGAAGTTGTAACAGAAGCTATATGAAAAGTTATGAAACATTCTAACGCTTCATGTCCAAGTGTAGTTCAGAGATTCATTAGAACAAACAGCTGTTACATGCATCCTTCAGGAGATGAACACATGGTGTTTTTCTGAAAGGTCAAGCGTGCAAAAGCTACTGTCGACGTTCTAGGTAACTGTTGATGATTAGTCATAATCTCACGTTTTCCCTCATTTTTAGCAAATCATTAAATACAAGTAATGATGAGATTCGTTTTTAAATTTGTTTTAATCTTTACTTTAATTATGTCTTAAATACTTTTAATTTTAATTCTTAACCTATTTTCTGAAATTAATGCCTATAAATACTTTTTGAAAAACCTTTTCATTCTTTATTGTCTCTTTCAACTCAAGTTTTTTTTACTGTACTTTTCTCTTAAAACCCTTTTCCTCTATTTCTCATTTCTAAAGAACTTCAATGACTTCTTCTTCTTCTACCCACTCTGAGCAATACATTATACCTGAAAGGACAACTCTCATTCTGGTAGAAAGTTTGGAAGTTTTGAGTGAGCTAATGGTAGACTTTGAGAATCTCAGAGAGAATGGATTTGACTTGTTCCCTGCTGTGAAGTTTCAAGGTTGGGAAAGCTACTTTGATTATCTTATTGGTCCTGTCTTTCCTCTTTTGGTAAAAGAATTCTGGATTCACGCTATTGCAACTCCCAAGGTTATTCTCTCCTTTGTAATGGGCAAGGAAATATCCATTACAGAAAATCAAATCAGAAGGCTGCTGGGATTTAAAGGACTTGGAGTTACAGGAATGCCCACTGGAAGAATGGATATGTCTAGGGTATATTCAGAGATTTTTACCAACGGTCAAGGTTCCTCCAAAGTCAGGGACTTGAAAGACAAATATAAGATTTGGGCAAGGATTATTCATGGATGTATTCACCACAGGAAAGACACCAGTTCTCCTGATTACATCAACGTTGATCAACAATATTTATTGTTTTGCCTTGGAACCAATGTCAAAATTGATTTACCCTACTTGCTTTTTGAACATCTCTGGAACCATGTCAAAGAAACCAGAGAAGCTAAAAGGATGAAGAATCCCAAATCAAAGAGGAATTGGATTCCTATGGGGAGGTTATTATCAGACATTCTAACTGAGAATGGTCTGATTGCTCACCTAAAAGAAGCAAATCTTCTGGGGGAGCTTGAACCTATCTGTGGTAAGACTATGACTGGAAAGAACTTGATGAAAAGGAAAATTATTAACAAACTGCTGGTGGAACCCTCTCCATGTCTGTCAACTATTGTGAAGAGGAGAAGAATTCTTATTACTGACTTTCCTATGTTCAACTCAGGGGAGCATCTTCGTATGGTTTTGCACTATCTTGAGACCTGCAGAGAAACAGGATCACCCATTGATCCAGCTTGGCTTCAAGGAAGAAATCAAGCTGCTCCTGATGTTGTTCTCCAAGAATCTGTGAAGAGAAAAGCTGTAGAAGGACCTTCTGACACTCTTCAGAAGAAGAAAAAGAATACAGGTAATCATGCTGAAACTATACCTGTTTATAATTCTGAAAATGTATCTGCATCTGCTGAACCCTCTCAAACCTTAGGAGACTTAGATGTAGACATTGATCTGACCTTACCATCTGAACCCCTTGCTGACAACCCTAGTAAAAATCAGTTTTCAACAGATTTAAGTGATTCTGACTCTGATGAACATTCTGACAGCCAATCAGAACCCTCTCAATCAGAACCTCCTGAACCATCTGTTTTTCAACCTATTCCTGCTGGAAGTTTTTCAAGACCCCCTCCCAGACCTCTATCACCCAGAACCACTGGATGGTATGATGCTGGCTCTTGGAGAATTCCAGGGATAAATGAACCTCTAGCAACCATAAAACCTCCTTTCAACCTACCATCTGAGAATATTTTTGCTATGAATCAACCATAGACTCAAAATCCCATTCCCACTCTTGCTTATACAATACTGATTTCGCCTGATGTCACTCCACCCACTTCACCAGAACATACAACACCACTATCAACTCCTCAAATTCAAAAACAACAACCTTTTGAACAAACTGAAATTGTTGAGCTATCAGTACCTCATGAAATATCAGAACCTCCTATTTGTGTTAACCAACCTGAACCTGAACCTACAAATAATCCTGAACCCAATAGCTTTTTAAGAACTGTAGTGGACCTTCAATCTCTACAATTCTTGAAAAACAAAACTTACAGAACGGTTGTCCCTAAACCTGTTCAGCCAGATGTAAATACTTTGTTTCAGAATTTTATAACAAATGTTCAAGCATGGTTACAACCACTGAAAGAAGATTGCTCCAGAAGTGTGAACACAGCAACAACAGATCTTCTATGGGAAACCTTCAGAAGAATTTTGGTTGCTGAATCACGGAAGTTACAGGATCTGTGCCATTCTCAGGTGTTGGACAACTTTTCCAAACTTCTGCAGGCTTTCAAGACAGAAGCTGCTGATACTTGGAATAAGAAGTCTTCGCTATTGATTGCTGATACACCAGCTGATAAGATGGACATATCAGAAGATGAATCTGAATAATCCTCTGAAGATTCAAATCCTCTGGCTATTGTTCTATTGAATCAACCTTCAGTTAAGGATGGACCTGAACCTGTGCCAACTCTTGCAATGGATCTAGGCACTCTACTCTCCACCTTTGTGAAGTCTGACTCATCAGTTGCTGCTTCTGAGCCTGTTTCTACTGAAGCTTCATCATCTACTGCTCCTACCTCACTCATTATGGACACTCTGAAAGAGCTAAAGAAGGAGAATGAAGTCTTGAATAAACGCATGGATAAGCAAGATCAAACAAATATAGAGTTCAAGAATTGGATGGCAATGCAAAGCGAATCTGCCTCTGAAATCAAGAATCTTTTGATGGCTCTTGTCTCTAAGAAATCCTAGTACTTTTTGTCTCTTATTTGGATGTTTTGTTTGTACTTCTGGATATCTATTTTTTATTTTTTTATTTTTACCTTTTTTATGAAATCTTTCAAAATTTCTCATTTATTACACTTTTTGATTATGCCAAAAAGGGGGAGAAAATGTGCATTTTTTAACTAATCACTGTTTAACAGTTATGAGACTATGTCTTAGACATTCTAACAAATTTGCAAGAATTACTTCTGTGCAAAAGAATTTTTTTTTTGCAGGTATCACTTTAACTCTGAAAGAATATTCCAGCTAAGATTTATCTTCTTGAAGAAGTTCTGAAGAAATTCAAGAAGGCTGTGTATCACTCTGACTAAATAATCTCAGGATGTCTTATGCATAGAAATATTCATTTCAGGGGGAGATTCTTATCTCTTAATTTGTTTCCTTTATTTATCTGAAATAATTTTTTGTCATCATCAAAAAGGGGGAGATTGAAAGAACAAGATAATTTATCTCTTAATCTGACCTATCTCAAGAGTTTTGATGATAACTAAATTATATTTAAGATAATTTATGCTCTGATGAATGGGTTTTTGAATGTCTTAGTTAATGTTCTGACAGAAAAGATTCTAAAATACTAAGCAAAGATTATGAAGAAGTTCTTTGATTAAAGAAACTTTTATTCAAATGCATATGCTGACTCTGGTAAGAACCTTTACTTGTTAAATGTATCTTCTAACTTCTAGCAGGCTCCTTGATTCTGAAGATAACTTGAAAGCAAGCGCTGTTCAAAGTTCTTAGCAAACAACACTCTGATCAGAAGATTGAATGAAGCATGTTCTGACTTCTTAAAAACATTAGAAGCAAACTCTGAAACAACGTCTAAATCAACTTGTCTTGTCAAAGCAAAGGAAACACGTTCTTACATTTTGACATTTGCTCATTAATGCAAAGACGGCTGAAAGCACTCAAGTGCCTACAACTAGTTTCTTGGAAAATGGAATATTGCAAGGATACACGTAAAGCATTTAATGCTCTCCATTTCCTCTGAAGGCAGCAACAGTCTTATTGTTCCTACTATAAGTAGAAGGACATTTATTGCAAGCCAACAACAACGTCCAAACAAGAAACTACGTAAAAGATCCAAAAGCTCACAAACTCATAGTTCATACAATTTTGTGTATTATATTCTAAGTGAAAAATCACAGTTGTGATATAGCTTGATTAGAAGCAAACTCTATTTCAATTATCTGTAAAGATTATACTCCTGTATTTGTTCCTTGAGAGACCAAGTTTGGTCAGATTTCTCAAGCAGACTAGGACTAGATTTAAGTCTTAGTGTTGTTAGTCACTTGTAAGATTACTTATGCATTGTTAGTCACAACAGTTGTTGTGTGATTGTAATCAGTTGATTATAGTGGATTAAGTCCTTGTTGAGAAAGGCGAAATCACCTTGGCGGGTGGACTGGAGTAGTTTGAGTTCAAATGAACCAGGATAAAAATAATTGTGTTATTCCATTATTGTTTGAGCTTTGTATTGAAAACAAAAAGAGTCACTTATTCAACCCCCCTTCTAAGTGTTTTCTTACCCCTTATTAATGTGTTAAGGTATGATCTCAAGGATTCAAGCACATTATTTTTGACTTAATTGCATGACTCAAGTCATTTCCCAAGATCAATGGATTGATAGTTGAATTTTGGATCAATTGATGAAAAGTCAACTAATACATAAAAAGTGAAACTTTGACTTTTTGATCAACATTGATTTTTAAAGTTAAAGATTCATCAAGATACTCAAAAATATCAAACTTGGTCAATAAGAATAAAAAAAAGTCAAGAAATTCAACAAAAAGTCAAAATTTCAAGACTTAGAAAATTTTCTAAGTATATTTTATGCTTGATAAATTCATTACTTCATGACACTTTTTCACCAAGACACAAGATGATTCAAAGAAAACTTTCAACATTAAAGTTTTATATCTTGATGAATTATACAACTTTGTATTAGAGGATTGATATCCAAAAATTGCTTAGATTTGAAGATATAAGCCTATGAAGTCATGACATTTTTCATAAAACACTTGGTGAAAATTTTGACAAGTTTAGGCAGATTTTTGACCTAACTTCTTGGCCAATTTTCACCTAGATCCAAGATGATTTAGCAAAAATTGTAAACATGAAGGTTGTAGATAGTGTTACAAGCTTTCAAAAATGTCCAAGAAATTGAAGAGATCATGCTTGAGCTAAGAGAATCGAAGGCAAGAAGTTGGGCATCCATTCTTGAATTACAAGTCATTTTGATGATGAACACATAACCAAAACCCAAACCTATGCTGCATAATCTTACTTTTAAGGCCTTATAACTTGCAAATCTATCCATGATCAGATGTTTACACAACTCATTGAGCCCTTGCCCAAGTGTTTGAACCTTTATCCAAGCTACATTTCCATTTATGGCACAAAGGCACCATTGTCATTCTTGAAAAAATGCTTTAATCACAAAGTCAACGTGTCTTGAGCTTTGCACTTTTTCCTTCTGCACAAGCTTCATCTACAAGTTCATAGAAAACATGTTTAAAGCTTCTAGCCGCCCTATAAATTTTGTACCTTTCCTTGAAACCATATTTGTCAAGGTTGCTTCAAAAACAAGTCAAAAAACCATAACATGTGATCTTATGATTCTGATCATCTCAAGTTCTCAAACCTTTTCCTATATATCATATAGAACCTAACCAAACACCTATTACACGAACGTAACACCTCCATCACCATCCTCTATTTTCAAAAACAGCACCTTGCATATTGACTTATCATGCACGATTCAGACACTCTTAGCTCAAAGTAACCCTTGCATTAGCTTCCTAGAGGTCCATTGAAGCTAACAAAATCATCACAACACCTTGAAAAGTGCTCAAACTCAAAACACGATCTCCATTTGCAAGGTGAGTTTTTTGAAATTCTATCTCTTCGTACAAGCATCATTTGGCTTTGATTTAAAAGATAAAATGTAGACATTATAGCCCTGAAACTAACCATGTCCTCAGAATTCATTTATATTGCCTGAGCATAGAGAATTTTAAGTTGGAAATTTCTGAAAAAACTAGGTCATATTTAGTACCAGCAAAATTCGTGTTCATCTTTAATCCATAGCTTAAGTTACTTACATATTTGAAATCATGGTGAAATTTCTAACATGTTTGATGTTTACGATTTCTGAAATGGTTGAGAAATGAGCAAGATACAAAATTCAAATTTGTTGTTCTAGTTATGGCGTGAGGAAGAAGATGAAGTGCACAGTCAGGAGCGCCTTTATAATATAATGTGATGGTTTTGTATAAATCAACGGATGTATCACCACCCTAGTGGTTAAAGCGTGTGCCTTTCACCTTTAGGACCTGGGTTCGAGCCCAAACATCTGTTTTGTTATTTTTCATTAAATTTTGACTCTTTTTTTTGTTTGACAGCACGCTTGGGCCTCCCCTGACTGGGCCTGTTTCATTTTACTATCTCTCACCCCCTCTCTTACTGAAAACGCGCCAGCCCATTACATTTTCTTTATATTTTGTTTTTATTTTCTGATTTCAAAAAATAGCCTTGGGCCTAAAAAAAATGCTACTTTTCACACCCATTTTCTTTTCAAACTCCCTGACCCTTTAATTTATATTTCTTATTTTATTTTCTTTTCTTCTTTTATTTTATTTTATTATTTTTATTTTTAATCAAAAAATAATCAAAATATATTTTCTTAGATAAATAGACTAAAAGTCTTTTCTTTTATCTTTACCTTATTTTATTTTATAAATAATAAAAAAACCTAAAAAAACATTTTTCTTTCTTAAATTAATTAAAACAAAACTAGACTTAGGTTTTTGTTTTTTATTATTTTAACTTAGACTTTTGGTTTTGATAATTAATTAATTTATTTTCAAAATTAATTATTTAAATTAGGTTAATTAGAACCTTTTTCCACAAAAACAATTTTCTTTTCTCTCTTCTTCATCTTTGCATTTTTTGTACATTATATTATTTTGCACTATAATTTATGTAATTATCAAAACCTTGTAATAGTAATTAGGGTTTGCTTTACTTATCACCTCCATTTGTAATTTGTACCCCCATCCCTAAAGTATTGTAATAGCGTGGGACTTTTAATTTCCGCAATTTATCACTTTCCATATTATTGTTAGTAACTAGGGTTTGTATGGCAAGGCTTAAAACCAAACAATAAACAACCCTAATTCAAGATAAATTAAATGAAAAAATACACTTTGCACACATGCACCTCTAGGGTAACTGTTGTACCCCAAAATTTTCCCTCCCATATTTCTCAAAACATTTCAAGAATGATACTCAAGTTGCTCAAGGTAGTCCAAGGGTTGGCCAGACAAGCTCTCTCCTAAGGTAGTCTACCTCAGATTAGGGTTTCATATTGCATCAAGATACTTGATTCCAAGGGACCCCAAATGCTCAAAATTGTCCTAATATGTTCTCAAGATCATCCATGTCAAGTTTCAAGCCCTACAGAGAAAGTTTGCTCAGTCAATTGCTCAAAGGCCTGAAAATCGACTATGCTAGGGCAAAAGTCAACTGTGGCTCACATATAGTCAAACTTCAAGATTTTTGGTCAACATCCTCATTTTGAAGTATATTTCATCATTTTATCAAGGGTTGATCATGATTCATCAAGTATTGCTCATAATTCATCAAGACTCAAAAGTTGCTAAATTAGGGTTTTGTAGGAAAAGTCAACTCAACTTTGACCAAGCATAACTTTATCATACTTTATGAGAAATGACCCATCAAAAGCTCATTTTGAAGGGGATGCAATTCCCTACAATCCATCTTCATCTCCCAAGTTCAAAATATGCACTCACAAGAAGTTATGAATTTGGACATTATAGGTCATTTTGAAAAGTCAACAAAAACACCTTTTTTGTCAAAGCTTCATACTTGAGCATGGAATATCAAAATGAGATAATAAGAAAAGGGTTGTTTAGAGGACATCTCAAGCTTTCTAAAAAGTCCAAGAACACCTCCGAAGAGTCAAAATTGAGGAAGTTATGCATTGGTGAAGTTGACCTTTTTTGCAAAATTGCCAAAAGTCAACTATGCCTAAAACTTCAAATTTTGCCAAATGGGCCCAATCGTTTTCACTTGTTTTGAGTTGGCAACATAGTCCACGAGCTCTAGCCTTTGCCACTTGTCCATATCTTATTATTATTATTTATTATGATTTTTATTTGAATTAATTCAATTTAAATAAAAACAAATCATATAAAATCAAAAATATTGAAAACACAAGATTTTGTGCTTGTTTCAGGCTTTATTATACAGCTAGCAAATATTCAAATTCGTATCAATGCATGGTGTGAACAAAAAGATTGAAATAAGCCAATTTTGGAAAGTTTTCAAAGTGAATCAAATCAAAGATCCAAATCATTGATGGAGGAAGATTGAGAGCAGTTATCAACCCTAATCCCTTCATTGATACATATAGAGGGCATGCAAACTCAAAAAGAAGGTTAGAAACGGGCGTAGCAAGCAGAGCAACATTTGAAAAAAATCAAGAAAAGTGCAAGATCGATTTCATTGTTCCAGGCCAATTCAACACTTCTTGACCATTCCATTTGCTTCCTGGGAGTCTCAGTAAGCCAAAGCCATCGAAACCAAGCATTTTCAAGCCCCGAATCGCACTGTAAGTCACTCACGACATAGCTCTTTTCTTGAATTTGAATAGCATGATTTAGGCATTGTTAGGATGAATTAATCATATATTATTGATCCATGAAACATTTGCAAACTTCCTGTATTGATTAATTGCATTTATATGGCCTATACTGGAATTCACCATTTTTAGGGTTTGTAGCTCCAAATTATGGATTTTGCTTGCAGGTGAAATTAGCCCTGATGAAGGGTACCATCATGTTCAGAATGATGAGACGCATCCAGCCATGGTGTTAGGTTTCATTTATATGGCTCATGGAGGATTTTGGAATGAGCCAGGCTTATAGCAACGGACAAAATGTCCGTAGGTAAAAGTCTGGGACTTTTACCCATGGAGAGAGGAAAGAGACGATGAGTTGTCACCGTTCCATTGGCCTATTCAAACCTGGCGCGCATTTTCTTTTTGTTTTCCACTAATTTTTTGTTTTTATATATTATTATTATTATCCATTACATATACAAAAAGAGCATTCAGCTCAGTTGGTTACAGGGTATGTGTATATTGCCTCAGGACCTGGGTTCGAATCCCAGGTCCCCCTATTTCTCCATATTATTTTCCTTTTCAGGATCCAGCGTGCTTACCAACCAGGGTTCCACCATATGGCCTCATCATCAATCATGTCAAGTGTCAGATGGCTAAATCTAATGGCCATTCAGGAGGGAACACCATGAGTCAAGTCAAACGCATCACACTGGATCTCAAAGGTCAACATGGACCTCACCATTTTGGGCCCAGATATGGATGTTTGCACCCCCCAAAAAATGATTCTCAGGCCCAATTCTTTTTCTCTATTCTTTTACATATTTTATTTAACTTATTTAATTTATTTATTAACCAAAAATTAATTTTCTTTTTATCAAAAAATCACCAAAAATATTATTTTTCACCAATTAGATTTAGGTATTATTTTTTAATAAATTTATTAATTTAATTAGATTTAATTTTAGGGATAACTTTAATTTATTTTGTAAATAACTTAAAAATAATAAGAATGAATAGGTTTTATTACTAAGTTTATTTTATTTTATTTTTTTCCTAAAATAACCAAAAAAACCAAAAATAGGTCATGTAATTATTTTTACTAATTAATTTAATCACTAATTAATTGCATATTTAATTTAGAAAACTTATTTCTTTTATTAAAAACACCAAAAAAAAACTTTTTTCTCTTTTCATTAGGATAGAAGGGTCAAAACCCTAGTTCGCATTCGATCTAATTTGTCATCGCGCACTTTATTCTTTTTTTATCCCAATTATTGTAACTGCCTAAAGTTTGTAATAGATTAATTAGGGCTTTTACATTTTCATTTATCGCTTTATTATTTTTCAAAGGGTTTGTTTTTGGCTATGTAAATACCCGAAGCCTTGTAATAGCGTAGTTTAATTTCCGCATTTTAAATTCGGCAAATTATTAACTTTTAGATGTATGATAATAGGGTGCATGACAAGAATGTATGACTAATTTTAAAACAGTTAGATCACCCTAAATGTGCAAAGATAAATAATCTAAAATTGAATCACTCGCACATGCGCACTCCTAGGGTACACTCTCACTTGGTTGCCTTCGGTAAACAGTCATTGAGTATAAGATGCTTTAGTGGTCGTCCTTTTGTCTAAACAATGATCAAGGTCCCGATTCAGAAAAGTTGCCTCGGAATTGTTGCCTCAGATACTGTTACCTCGAATAATTGATCTAAGACATTAGGGTTATTACTAAGACGTCCTAACATTGCTTTAGTGACCGTACGTCCCTTTCGAATTGACCCTCAAAACTCCAACAATGATGCTACCTACTCACTAATAGTGGGATAGCATCGTCTAAAGGAAACGAACATAGAACGATTCTTTTTTCGAGTAGGTTGATTAGTTCTTAAGTACTTGCTCAATCCAAACAAAACTTTTTCACACTTACACTCCTTTACAAACAAAGTTTTCAAAACACTTCATTACACTCTTGAAGACAGAAGCAAGAGTTAAATCGGAGTCAAAACAAAAACTTTTCAAAGCACACAAACATAAAGAAAACAATTTTGAAAATGATGAGCAAGTACCTAAGAGCCCGTAGATAACTACGAATAGAAAGGGTGCTAATACCTCCCCTTTCTATAATATACCCCCCGTACTTGGAAATATCTCGAAAAAGGAATTTTTCTGTGCTTTTTTCCTTTCCTTGTTGGATGAAATAAAAGTCGGAGGCGACTCTTGCTTACCACGATATTTTGCAAACACAAACGCAAAACGCAAACCAGCAAATTCCTTAAATAGGGAAACACGTCCCGGTTCTGGCCACTGTATCACAGAACCGGCGACTCTGCTGGGGAGAATATGTGGGGTGTATCTTAGGAATAGTTCATCATATTGTTTTAAATTGCTTGATTTGATTGCTTTATTTTGTGGGCTTTGTATCGAAGTTACTATAGATCCTAACCCAGATCTGGCATAGATCGATACGGTTGAAGCAGTAGCTACGTTGGTGTGACACATTAGTTGGTACCGATATCCCTTGTGGAGGAACAAGGAGAGTATGGGGCTGCTAATGGGTCATTAAGCATCAACTGACCTTAGAACCTATAATTGACCAACTTGGCCATAGAAAGTAGCAGTATTCTACACTCATTGAGACCATACTCTCGCGATGATTCTGGCCACAAGAAAAGGTTGCTAAACTGGAATTATGACCGATGGAGGATGGTCAGTGATATTAAGAACCTCTAGAACCCGGTTACTATTACTAGGACAGGTTGAACCAACTAAACTGAAAGAGGGTAATACCTAAACTCTATGCCAGCCTGAAATTTAAAGGCTATTGTGTGACTTGTTTGCCCTTACCATGTTTGTTATCTGTGATACTTGTGGTGTGTTTCTATCATAACATCATGCATTATGACATCGCATGCATATTCCATTAGACTAACCATTTCAAAGACCGAGGGGATTCATCTTTGTTCTGTTTTGCAGATCATGGCATCTATGCGCAGAAATACCATTCGGATCAGCTTCGTGCAAATACCTGCTCAACTTAGAGAGTTGGTTTCAAAGATTCCTGATACTTCTTCCTTTGTCAGAAGACATGGTCACCTCCTTAGCTTGGTCACTTCTAAATTGGATGAGAAAATGATGAGTGTCCTGTTCCAGTTCTTTGACCCATTGCATCACTGTTTCACCTTCCCGGACTATCAGTTAGTCCCTACTTTGGAGGAGTTTTCTGAGTTACTTGGCATATCTATTCTAGAGAAGACACCCTTTACAGGTTTGGAGATAGCTCCTAGGCCAGAGGATATTGCTTCAGCCCTACATCTAACAAAGGCTGATGTAGTGTCTAACTGGGAGATTCAGAGTGGGGTTAAAGGTTTCTTAGCAAAGTACTTGATTGATCAAGCTCAACAGTTCTGGGAAAGTTTGGACTTTCAAGCTTTTGAAGACATCCTGGAACTCCTCATCTATGGCTTGGTTCTGTTCCCAAATTCAGATTCTTTTGTCGATGTGAACGCAGTCAAGATCTTCATGTCTCATAACCCAGTGCATACTCTCTTAGGTGACATTCTACATGCTCTTTATACCCGTACTGTTCGGAGAAGGGGAGCCCTCATGTGTTGCGCACCGCTGCTGGCGAGGTGGTTTATTTCTCCCCTCCCCAAATCTATATTGAATAATGAGGAAGGTATGGGTTGGGCTTACAGGATCATGTCCCTTGCTCATACGGACATCCTTTGGAGTACTAAAGATATGGAAACGATAGCTGTCATTGATCAGTGTGGGGAATACCCCAATGTTCCATTGCTTGGAATTCGAGGAGGAATAACCTATAATACTTGTTTGGCCTTACGACAGTTTGGACGAGCTCGGAGGGACGGTCCTCATGAGTTGCTGCTTACAGGCATTGTCTTTGACTTCAAGGGGGATGTTGAGGGACATCGCCGCAGATTTATATGAGCTTGGGACAGAGTGAACAGGTCTGATCCACATGGGCTAGGAATGAAGACTTCTCTCCCGATGCAACCATACCTCCAGTGGGTTCGAGTCCGTGCTCAAAAGCTGGGGATGCCATATGAAGCCGTTTTGCCGGTGATTATAGAGCATGCTGATGAAGAAGGTGTTCCTTATACGGTTCTTCATCCATACATGCCTACTGACATTGGGGCATTGAAGAGATCTTGGATCCAGCTAAGGGAAGAAATGGATACTTACAGAGAGAAGTATCATGAGCAGGAACGGAAGATCCTAAAGCTTACAAGGCAGTTGGAGAACGAGAGGACCATCAATGATTATGTCAGCACGAAAGGAAAACGACCATGGGAATTCTGATGTCTTTTACTACTTCTAGTTTAGATTTGCTTTTCAGTATTTATTTTGTAACTCCTTAAAGGCATTTGTTAAACATTGTTTCAGGTTTTAATCTAATAAAGTGCGTTTTATTTTGGTTTACAAATTTGAATCTCCCTAAATCCTTGAAATCATTTCATATGCATTCCATTCCCATGCACCTCATCACAGTTACCCTTACAGGTTTCTCATCTTATTTGCTGTTTATTTCAGCAATAATGTCTTATGAAACATCTACTGATCAAGCCATCAAGGCTCTACAAGCTCAGAATGCTCAGTTCCAGGAGATGTTCATGAACTTGGCCAAGAGTCAACAATATTTGAAGACTCTTATCTTGAAGGACAAGAAGAAGAAGAAGAAGAAGAAGAAGAAGGTGGTCCTGTTGAATATGGGTCACAGGTTTGGGAACAGATTAAGACAGGAAGCTGATCTATCTCGCTCATCTGGAGGAGGAGAGGATCAAGAAGAAAGGAAAGCTCCTAGCCCTGTTGTTTCTGACAATGACACTGACTTCGATGAAGACCAGTATCCTCCTGCCGAGGATAGGTATAAGCAACTTGAAGACCGGTTGAGTGCAATGGAGATCCAGAAGATACCTGGGTTGGACTTCGGAGATTTGGGTCTGGCATCTGGGGTGGTGATCCCACATAAGTTTAAAGCTCCCATCTTTGCTAAGTATGACGGGGTCTCCTGCCCAAAGTTACACCTCCGCTCGTATGTCAGAAAGATTCAACCATACACTGTTGATAGAAACCTTTGGGTTCATTTCATTCAAGATAGTCTGTCAGGGACTCAGCTTGAATGGTTCTATCAACTGGAAGGGGCTAATGTCCGCAACTGGGAGGACCTTGCCGCTGCTTTTTACAAGCAATACCAGTATAATGTCGACCTTGCTCCCACGCGTACCCAACTTCAGGGTATGTCTATGGGTGCGAGCAAAGGTTTTAAGGACTGTGCTCAGAAGTGGAGAGATCTTGCTGGAAGAGTACAACCCCCTATGGCTGATAGGGAGTTGGTGGATATGTTTCTTGGGACTTTGTCTGGTCCATACTTCAATCATTTGATCGGTAGTTCATCGTCCGGGTTTACTGAATTTATTATGACTGGGGAGAGAGTTGAGGATGGTATTAAAAGTGGCAAGATACAGAAAGGTGCCTTGTCAAGTACAGAGAAGAAGCCTTTCAAGAAGGAATCTAGTGCAGTTTACAGCTCGAGGAACCAAAATCGACCCGAACGCCGCCAAGCGGTTAATGCGGTAGTTATATCAAGACCTGATGTTGCCCCACAACGCAACAATCAACAAAGAGTAGAAAGACCGCAAAGGCAGTATACTCGACTCAGTATGACTCTATCTCAAATTTTGCCGCAACTGTTGAAAACCAACTTGGTGATTCTGAAGGAGGCTCTAAAAAATCCTAGTACTACATCACCGCTGTATAATCCGAACGCCCGCTGTGCTTATCACTCTGATAGCCCGTGGCATGATACCAATAACTGCTGGGCTTTGAAGAATAAAGTGCAGGATCTGATTGATGCTAAGGAGATCGAGTTTGAAGCACCGGAAAATACAAATGTTGTGACTGCTCCTATGCCCAAGCATGGAGTAAACGCTGTGGATAATGATTCATTTGTGACCTCTGTGGAAGACGTTTCTACTCCATTATTGACAATGAAGAAGAACTTATTATTGGTCAGTTTATTTCCGGGTTATGGCGAAGGGTGTCACCTATGTTCCATCCTACCTGCTGGTTGTCATTTGTTGAAATCAGGTGTCCAGCGCCTGATGGACAACAAAGAGATCTTGTTCGAGAAAACTTTGGTTCCATGGATTCATGTTGAAGATGTTTCTATAATCACCATTTCCGCCAATTCTTCCAAGGCTTCCTCGAGAAAGCCTGTTAGAATTACATCTGTTCCGAGAGTTGCTCCATTGATCATTACTATTCCTGGTCCAATCCCATATACTTCAGATAAGGCTGTCCCATGGCACTATGGGGACGACGTATATTATCATGGGATTAAACAAGACTTGAAGGTTGAAGAGGCTGATACTGATGTCAACAATATTGTTGGGTCAAGCAAAGTCACCCGCAGTGGAAAACTTTTCTCTCCTGAGATCTCCCCACCAACTGTTCAGAAGCCTATTGCTATTTCACTTGCTAGTACACCTGTTACTGTCCCTGTTAATGTTGCAATCATTACCCCTGTCGCCGAGTCATCTGACGCTCGGGGCAAAGAGATCACCGGTGAGCCTACCCGGACAGAGGCACCTAAGAAGATTTTTGTTGAAACCTCTAGGCAAGAGATAGAGGAGATTTTGAAAATAATCAAGAAAAGCGACTACAACATAGTCGAACAGTTGGGGTAGACCCCGTCTAAGATCTCTATGCTATCTTTGTTGCTATGCTCAGAAGCCCATGCTAAGGCTTTGATTGCTTTCCTGAAAACTGCGCATGTGCCACAGGAGACGTCAGCTGATCAGTTCAAAGACTGTGTGGCTAGTTTGACCGCTGACAACGGGTTGGGTTTCTCCGACGCAGATTTGACTGCCAAAGGAAAGAATCACAACGACGCTATGCATGTTTCAATTGAGTGCATGGGCACTACTCTGGCTCACGTACTGGTGGATACTGGGTCCTCGTTAAATGTTTTACCCAAGAAAGCATTAGATCGATTGAACTGTGAAGGGTTAGTGTTGAAGCCAACTAATATTATGGTTAGGGCCTTTGACGGGTCTAAAAGAATGGTACATGGAGAAGTGGATATTCCTGTTAAGGTCGGTTCCCAGACTTTCGCGTCTATATTCTATGTAATGTACATCCGACCATCCTATTCTTGTTTGTTGGGTCACCCGTGGATCCATAAGGCTGGGGCAGTAACTTCTACGCTCCATCAGATGTTAAAGTATCCAGTGAAGGGGAAATTTTTTACAGTACGAGGAGAAGAGGAGTATATGGTGAGCCACCTTAACTCTTTTCGGTATATGGAGATGGACGGGGAGTTCATTGAAACCCCGTGTCAAAACTTTGAAGAAGTCCCCCAGACTCTGGCATCGACTGAGACTGTTGCTGAAAATCCTCCAATGAAGATGGCTTCCCTCAAGGATGCCCGGGCTGTTATTGAAAAAGGTGGGTGTGCGAATTGGGGCCAACTCCCTAACTTTGCACACAATACTGACAAGTTTGGTTTGGGTTTTACTGCAGAAGCTCAAAGGGTTGTTCGGCGTGCGCAGATTGGAAGACCTCTCCTGCGTATCACAAATCCGGAAGTGAATGCAATTGAAGATGATGATGAAGAGTCTGAGTTTGACAGCTGGATTTACCCGACTATCGACGGTAGATTAAGCAATTGGACGACAAAGGACTTTGTGCCCATTTCTTTTATTACACACTAATAGACTTTTGTTTCGAGTTTGTAACAGACAATTTGAAACTTTATGGCCCGGTGCCTTGCCCGAGACACCGTGGCTTTGTTTGAGGGCTTATTATGTGTCATCTCCATATATCATCAATAAAAGCATTGGACGTTTCTCTTGCATTACGAATTTTGCGCTCCTTGTTTTTCATTTCTATCTTGCAAAACAGCTATTTGTCTTACACACACTCACATATACAGGTCTACATCCACTCTGGATCCCACTGATAACGACTCTACTACTGCCAATTATGACTTTGAAAGTCCGATCAACCAAGCCGAGGACGAAGGTGAGGATGATTGCGAAGTGCCTGGGGAACTTGCTAGACTGTTACTTCAGGAAGAGAGGGCCATATAGCCGCATGAAGAGCCAATGGAAACAATAAATCTGGGTACAGAAGTGGACAAGAAAGAGGTCAAGATCGGTGCAAATTTGGAGTTTAGTGTTAAGCAACGGTTGATTTAGATGTTGCGTGACTATGTTGAGATCTTTTCTTGGTCTTATAAAGATATGCCTGGGTTGAATACCGATATTGTGGTTCACCGCTTGCCAACCAAAGAAGACTGTCCTCCAGTGAAACAGAAAGTTTGCCGAATGCGCCCAAAGATGTCTGAGAAAATCAAGGTTGAGGTGATGAAACCGTTTGATGCCGGTTTTCTAGCAGTTACTTCTTACCCACAGTGGGTGGCCAATGTGGTTCCCGTACCGAAGAAGGATGGTAAAGTTCGAATGTGTGTTGACTATAGGGACCTGAACAGGGCAAGCCCCAAAGATGATTTCCCTCTGCCTCATATCGACGTTCTGGTTGACAACACTGCACAGCATAAGGTCTTCTCCTTTATGGATGGTTTCTCTGGTTACAATCAGATTAAGATGGCTCCCGAGGATATGGAAAAAACAACCTTAGTTACTCAATGGGGTACCTTTTGCTACAAGGTCATGCCGTTCGGATTGAAGAATGCTGGGGCAATGTATCAAGCGTGCCATGGTCGCTTTGTTCCATGACATGATTCACCATGAGATTGAGGTATACGTTGACAACATGATTGCAAGGTCCCAGACTGAAGAGGAACATCTTGACCATCTCCAGAAGCTATTTGACAGGTTGAAGTTGTACAAGCTAAGGTTAAACCCGAACAAGTGCACCTTCGGGGTGAGGTCTGGTAAACTGCTGGGTTTCGTTGTTAATGATAAAGGTATTCAAGTGGATCCTGCAAAGGTTAAGGCTATACAGGAAATGCCAGCTCCCCGAACAGAAAAAGAATTCAGAGGCTTTTTAGGACGTCTAAACTATATTGCCCGATTCATCTCACACCTAACTGCTACTTGTGAGCCAATCTTCAAGTTATTGAAGAAAGATCAAGTGGTAAGATGGAACGATGAATGTCAAGCCACTTTCGAAAGGATCAAAGAATATCTCCAAGAGCCACCTATTCTGATGCCTCCAGTTAAAGGGAGACCTTTGATCTTATACTTGACAATACTCGATAATTCAATGGGGGTGTGTGCTGGGGCAGCATGATGAGTCTGGCCAAAAAGAGCATGTTATTTACTACCTTAGCAAAAAGTTTACCGACTGTGAGACCCGATACTCATTGCTTGAGAAAACTTGATGCGCTTTGGCATGGGCTGCTCGCCGGCTGAGACAGTATATGTTGACTCACACCACTCTGTTGATACCAAAGATGGATCCAATCAAGTATATCTTTGAAAAGCCTGCCTTGTCCGGAAGTATAGCAAGATGGAAGATGATCTTGACCGAGTATGACATCCAATACACGACCCAAAAGGCAATCAAGGGAAGTGTGTTGGCAGATCATTTGGCACATCAGGCTGTAGACGACTACCAATCTATGAACTTTGAATTCCCGGATGAGAATATCATGTTGGTGACTGACTGTGAAACACCTGGACCGGATGAAGGACCTAAGGAGGGATCCCGATGGTCTATGTACTTTGGTGGAGCTTCAAACGCTTTGGGTAATGGCATTGGTGTCGTGATCATATCTCCAGAAGGTTGTCATACTTTTTTCACCGCCCGATTATGTTTTAACTGCACCAACAACATGGCGGAGTATGAAGCATGCATTATGGGTCTTCGAGCAGCTATTGACCTAAGTTCTTAAGTGTATTAGGAGATTCCGCTCTCGTGATCAGTTATATCAAAGGCGAGTGGGGTACGAAGCACCCAAATATTATTCCTTACAAAGAGTATGTATTGACGTTGCTTCCACACTTCGAGGAGATAACCTTTGAACACTTCCCCAAAGAGGAGAACCAGTTGGCGGACGCGCTAGCTACGATGTCTTCTATGTTCAAGGTCAGATGGGACAATGAGGCTCCCCAGATTACCATTGAGAGGTTGGACAAACCTGTGCATTGCTGTGACATTGAGACTGAAGAGGTAACAGATAAGCCCTGGTTTCACGAGGTTAAGAGGTATCTTGAGGCTCAGGAATACCCTGAGGATGCATCTATTAATGATAAGATGTTTCTGGGGAGGTTCGCTGCGAAGTTCTTCATCAGTAATGGTATCCTTTACAAGCGTAACCATGATTCGACCTTACTGCGTTGTGTGGATAAGAACGAGGCAGAAAGGATTATGGCAGAGTTACATGAAGGTACTTTCGGGACTCACTCCAGTGGTCACACCATGGCAAAGATGATCTTACGGGTAGGATATTATTGGTCCACCATGGAAGATGAATGTTATCAGCATTCTCGGACCTGTCATAAGTGCCAAGTCTATGTTGATAAGGTGCATATACCTCCTGTTCCTCTGAATATTTTGACAGCTCCGTGGCCCTTTGCAATGTGGGGCATCGATATGATTGGTGAGATCAGACCTACTGCGTCCAACAGGCATCATTTCATCCTGGTAGCGATTGATTACTTTACAAAGTGGGTTGAAGCAGCTTCCTTTGCTACTGTAACCAAGAACGTCGTGGCACGGTTTATTCGACACAATCTGATATGTCGATATGGTGTACCAGAGAGGATCATTACGGACAATGGTACAAATCTCAACAATACTATGATCACCGAGCTCTGCAAGTAGTTCAGGATACAGCATCACAACTATTCTCCCTACCAGCCGAAGATGAATGGGGCTATAAAAGAGGCTAATAAGAATATCAAGAAGATTGTGCAGAAAATGACGGTGACATATAAATACTGGCACGAGATGTTACTGTTTGCTCTTCATGGGTATCGTACCTCAGCGTGGACGTCAACAGGGGAAACACCTTATTCCTTGGTATATGGCATGGAGGCCGTCTTGCCTATTGAAGTTCAGATACCCTCTCTTCGGATTATGAAGGATGCAGGTTTGAGTGAGGACGACTGGATCCAGACCCGGCTTGATCAGCTGAACTTAATCGACGAGAAGAGACTTACTGCTATTTTTCATGGTCAAACGTACCAAAAACGGATGATCAAGGCATTTAACAAGAAAGTTAGACGACAAGAGTATCAAGTTGGGGATCTGGTGATCAAGCGTATCATATCACCTCAAAGTGATCCTAGGGGAAAATGGACCCCTACTTATGAAGGGCCATTTGTGGTTAAGAACATTTTCTCAGGAGGAGCTATGATTCTAATCACCATGGATGGTGACGACCTTCCTCACCCCGTCAATGCAGACATAATGAAAAAAATACTACGCATAATCAAAGACCTGCTAGGTTGACTGGCCTAGGCAAAAATAAGGGCTTCCCAGCGAACCAAAAGGGTTCGGGCAAAAATAAGGGATGAAAATGAAAAATTTTATACACCCGGCAAGTCAAAAACCTGAAAAGCCGACTTGGGAAAAAAAGGGTATCTCGATGGACTGAAAACCAGAAAGGGCGGTCCAGGAAAAAGTTAGGGATCAAAGCGTAACACTATGTCTCATTGGATCACCTTGCAACCAGACTTCGGTATCGACTATCAGGCTTGAACGGCGCCAAACAGTCTGATCTACCTTTAACCAAGTAGCGAAGTGATGAGATACTCAAAGACATAAAGGCAATATCGGAGTTGGAACCCAGTGGGATTGTTCACATAGCTGTTTTTCTTTGTTTTTCACAAATTGTATAAATTCTATTTGTTCGGCGGCGTTCTCTTACTAGGACGTCAACCTCTTGTACAAAAACGCCCATTTACAGGCTAATTTCAAAGTCAATACAATTCATTTTCACAAAGAAATTTCAAATTGTTTTCTTTTTCTGTTTTTTTTGCAAGAACGTCTAGTGTTCGTTTTTTATATATGCATTTGACATTAATTGCTGCTCATGAATATTTACATGCAAAACAAAAGACGATTACTCGTGATATCAGAAACAGGGGCAAATAACAAATGTCTGAGCCATACGGTTGCTCTATCCACCAAGTATAGGGATAGACCTAGTTGGAAGAAACGATTGAAAGTGCATTCACTCCCCGCAGAGTAAGAGAAAGACAGTGTTGTTAAATCTCCCCAGCTGAGGCTCGCAATCATGAATGAATCGGCAATATTCTCCCCAAGCAGAGTTTATCTACCATCACCACTAGAAAATTATCCCCAGTGGAGTTTGGAGAATTGTCCCCAGTAGACTCTGGAAGATTGTCCCCAGTAGAGTCTAAAAGATTATTCCCCGTGAGGTCGCAACTGTAAAATCATCCCCAGCGGAGTTCATTCCTTTTTACAAACAGAAACTCAATTCCCAACAGAGTTTATCATCGCCGAAAATGATGATTCATCCCCAGCCGATATTATTTCTCCAAATCAACAAGTCCTTTAGCAGAATATGACCTCCCCACAGAGTCATTTCCTCATCATTTTATTCCCTAGTAGAATTATCCTCTCCTGTAGGTTTATCCTCGTAATCATCTTCGTTCACTATCCCCAGCGGAAGCGAAGAATTCAACTCTTTTCTCCCGCAACAATTCGGGATTTATTTTCCCCAGCTGAAAACATCACATTTCCATACATCATGACGCATGCATATACGCATAATACAAACACAATCTCATTTATTTTGAGAACATCATTGCTTGATACATATCATTCATTTCATACAGCTGACCTTTACCTTTCAGGAAAGATACAATCCAATTCTCACAAAATGCAATATATGAAGCCTTTACCTCAGTTGAATAACGGACGACCGAAGTTCCTAAATGTCAACGGAGATGATTCCCCAGTTGAATACGGACGACCGAAGTTCCTAAAATTCAACTTTCCTCTTCAATAGAGATGGTTCCTCAGTCGAATACTGACGATCGAAGTTCCTAAAATTCAATAGAGATGTTTCCTCAGTCGAATACGGACGATCGAAGTTCCTAAAATTCAATAGAGATGTTTCCTCAGTCGAATACGGACGACCGAAGTTCCTAAAATTCGCCAGAGATAATTCCTCAGTAGAATACGGACGATTGAAGTTCCTAAAATTCAATAGAGATCTTTCCTCAGTCGAATACGGACGATCGAAGTTCCTAAAATTCAATAGAGATGTTTCCTCAATCGAATACGGACGACCGAAGTTCCTAAAATTCAACAGAGATGATTCTTCAGTAGAATACGGACGACCGAAGTTCCTAAAATTCAACTGAGATGATTCCTCAGTAGAATACGGACGATTGAAGTTCCTAAAATTCAATAGAGATGTTTCCTCAGTCGAATACGAACGACCGAAGTTCCTAAAATTCAACAGAGATGATTCCTCAGTAGAATACGGACGACCGAAGTTTCTAAAATTCAACAGAGATGTTTCCTCAGTAGAATACGGACGACTGAAGTTCCTAAAATTCAAACAGAGACGACTCACCAGCAAAATAATGGACGACTGAAGCTCCTAAAATTCTATTTCTCCTAAGTCAGAGATCAGCATTCCCCAGCGGAATCTTCCTCAACAACAGGTATGCAAGCTCTCTCTAAGGAATCTCTTATGAGATTGAAACTCCTTCAGATGGCATCTTTAAGCATATCCCCCGTCAGCAATTTCCAAATGGCATTTGTAAGCCCATTCCCGATATCGCAACACGGACACCACTTCATGCGAATGCAAATTTCTAGGCACTCTAGTGTTCAATCACCTTCCACCTTCGGATCACGAAAGGCACGCAAGCCAATCTACATCCTCAGGTTTAAGGAGATTGAACAGGGGAAGCTGTTGTACCCCAAAATTTTCCCTCCCATATTTCTCAAAACATTTCAAGAATGATACTCAAGTTGCTCAAGGTAGTCCAAGGGTAGTCCAAGGGACCCCAAATGCTCAACATTGTCCTAATATGTTCTCAAGATCATCCATGTCAAGTTTCAAGCCCTACAGAGAAAGTTTGCTCAGTCAATTGCTCAAAGGCCTGAAAATCGATTGTGCTAGGGCAAAAGTCAACTGTGGCCCACATACAGTCAAACTTCAAGATTTTTGGTCAACATCCTAATTTTGAAGTATATTTCATCATTTTATCAAGTTTTGATCATGATTCATCAAGTATTTCTCATAATTCATCAAGACTCAAAAGTTGCTAAATTAGGGTTTTACAGGAAAAGTCAACTCAACTTTGACCAAGCATAACTTTCTCATACTTTATGCAAAATGACCCATCCAAAGCTCATTTTTAATGGGATGAAATTCCCTACAATCCATCTTCATATCCCAAGTTCAAAATATGCACTCACAAAAAGTTATGAATTTGGACATTATAGGTCATTTTGAAAAGTCAACAAAAACACCTTTTATGTCAAAGCTTCATACTTGAGCATGGTATATCAAAATGAGATGAGACAAAACTGGTTATTTGTATGACATCTCAAGCTTTCTAAAAATTCCAAGAACACCTCCAAAGAGTCAAAATTGAGGAAGTTATGCATTGGTGAAGTTGACCTTTTTTGTAAAATTGCCAAAAGTCAACTATGCCTAAAACTTCAAATTTTGTCAAATGGGCCCAATCTTTTTAACTTGTTTTGAGTTGGCAACATAGTCCATGAGCTCTAGCCTTTGCCACTTGTCCATATCTTATTTTTATTATTTATTTTGATTTTTATTTGAATTAATTCAATTTAAATCAAAACAAATCATATAAAATCAAAAATATTGAAAACACAACATTTTCTGATTGTTTCAGGCTTTATTATACAGCTAGCAAATATTCAAATTCGTATCAATGCATGGTGTGAACAAAAAGTTTGAAATAAGCCAATTTTGGAAAGTTTTCAAAGTGAATCAAATCAAAGATCCAAATCATTGATGGAGGAAGATTGAGAGCAGTTATCAACCCTAATCCCTTCATTGATAAATATAGAGGGCGTGCAGACTCAAAAAGAAGGTTAGAAACATGCGCAGCAAGCAGAGCAAAACATTTGAAAAAAATCAAGAAAAGTGAAAGATCGATTTCATTGTTCTAGGCCAATTCAAGACTTCTTGACCAATCCATTTGCTTCCTGGGAGTCTCAGCAAGCCAAAGCCATCGAAACCAAGCATTTTCAAGCCCCAAATCGCACTGTAAGTCGCTCACGACATAACTCTTTTCTTGAATTTGAATAGCATGATTTAGGCATTGTTAGGATGAATTAATCATATATTATTGATCCATGAAACATTTGCAAACTTCCTGTATTGATTAATTGCATTTATATGGCCTATACTGGAATTCACCATTGTTAGGGTTTGTAGCTCCGAATTAGGGATTTTGCTTGCAGGTGAAATTAGCCCCGATGAAGGGTACCATCATGTTCAGAATGATAAGACGCATCCAGCCATGGTGTTAGGTTTCATTTATATGGCTCATGGAGGATTTTGGAATGAGTCAGGCTTATAGCAACGGACAAAATGTCCGTAGGTAAAAGTCTGGGACTTTTACCCACGGAGAGAGGAAGGAGACGATGAGTTGTCACCATTCCATTTGAAATAACAAGATTAAGTTCTGACCTATCCCAAGTGTTTTGATGATAACTAAATTATATTTAAGATTATTTATGCTCTAATGAATATGGTTTTGAATGTCTTAGTTAATGTTCTGACAAGAAACATTCCAAAGTGCTAAGCAAAGATTATGAAGAAGTTCTTTGATAAAAGAACCTTTTATTCAAATGCATCTGCTGACTCTGGTAAGAACACTCATTTGTTAAATGTATCTTCTAACTTCTAGCAGGCTTCTTGATTCTGAAGATAACTTGAAAGCAAGCGTTGTTCAAAGATCTTAGCAAGCAACGCTCTGACCAGAAGTTGAATAAAGCATGTTCTGAGTTAAAGCAAATACTGAAATAACGTCTTAATCAACGTGTCTTGTTAAAGCATAGGAAAACATGTTCTTACATTCTGACGTGTGATAATTAATGCAAAGACGGCTGAAAGCACTCAAGTGCCTACAACTTGTTTCTTGGAGAATGGAATTTTGCAAGGATACACACAAAGCATTTAATGATCTCCATTTCCTCTGAAGGCAGCAACAGTCTTATTTCTCCTACTATAAATAGAAGGACATTTATTGCAAGCAAAAAAAAGGGAAGAACGAAAAAACAAGAAACTACGTGAAAGATTCAAAAGCTTACAAACTCATAGTTCTTACATTATTGTGTATTACATTCTAAGAAAAATCACAGTTGTGATATAACTTGATTAGAAGCAAACTTTATTTCAATTATCTGTAAAGATTATACTTCTGTATTTGTTCCTTGAGAGACTAAGTTTGGTCTGATTTCTCAAGCAGACTAGGACTAGATTTAAGTCTTAGTGGTGTTAGTCACTTGTAAGTTTACTTGTGCATTGTTAGTCACAACAGTTGTTGTGTGATTGTAATCAGTTGATTATGGTGGATTAAGTCCTTGTTGAGAAAGGCGAAATCACCTTGGCGGGTGGACTGGAGTAGTTTGAGTTCGAACGAACCAGGATAAAAATAATTGTGTTATTCCATTACTGTTTTGAGCTTTGTATTGAAAGAACAAAAAGAGTCACTTATTCACCCCCCCCCCTTCTAAGTGTTTTCTTACCCCTTCAATTGGTATCAGAGCTTGACTCTGAGCTCAACACTTAACCGTGTCAGGAAAAGATCCAGAAGAAAACACAATGGCCGCTGAACAAAACAATAATAGTTATAACAAACCTCCAGTGTTTGATGGAGAAGATTTTGAGTACTGGAAAGATAGGCTAGAAAGTTTCCTTCTAGGTCATGATAGTGATCTTTGGGATATAGTCTTGGATGGTTGCAAACATCCTACAGATTCATAAGGAAACAAAGTGGATAGAAAAAATATGGATAGACAACAAAAAGCTGATTTTAAAAATCATCACAGAGCTAGAAATATTTTTTAAAATGCTATCTCTAAAGTAGAATATGAAAAAATCACTAATAGAGATACAACGCATGATATGTTTGAGTCTCTCAAAATGACTCATGAAGGAAACGCCCAAGTTAAGGAGTCTAAAGCTCTGGCTTTAGTTCAAAAGTATGAAGCCTTCAAAGTTGAGGAAAGTGAGTCTATAGAAGCAATGTTCTCTAGGTTTCAAACTCTGATCGCTGGTCTGAGAGTTTTGAACAAAGGGTATACCAAAGCAGATCACGTGAAAAAGATCATCAGAAGCTTACCCAGAAGATGGGCACCAATGGTCACTGCGTTCAAGGTGTCAAAATATCTGAACAATGTGTCTTTAGAGGAACTCATCAACGCTCTCAGAAGTCATGAGATTGAACTGGATGAACATGAGCCTCAGAAGAAAGGTAAGTCTCTAGCCCTTAAATCAATTAAGAAATTTGATACTAACGCTTTTCAGGCTGAAGAAAAAAACTCTGAAGAATCAGCTTTAGAAGAAGACGAACTATCTTTGATCTCCAAAAGGATCAATCGTATGTGGAAGCACAGATAAAAGAAGTTCAGGAACTTCAAGAAGTCAGAAGATAAACCAGAATCTTCAGGACACAAAAAGTCAAACAGAAGAGAGATCATTTGTTATGAATGCAAAGAATCTGGTCACTTCAAAAGTGAATGTCTAAAGCTTCAAAAAGAAAGACCAAAGAAGAGATCTGGAAAGAAGAAAGGAATGATGGCAACCTGGGATGACTCAGATTCTTCTGAAGATGAATCTGGTTCTAAAGATGAAAATGCCAACCTAGCTTTAATGGCTATCACAGAAGATGACTCAGAATGTGAGTCAGAACAAAGAGAGGTATTTTCTGAATTTTCTAGAGAAGAACTTGCTGATAGTTTATCAGAACTTCTGGAAAACTACAGTAAGCTCAAAATCAAATACAAGAAACTCAAGAAGAGTCTTGCATCTGATTTTAAGAAACTTGAAACAGAAAAATCTGAACTTTTAGAAAACAATCTTAAACTTAAAAAAGAAATTCAAATTGTTCAAAAGAATTTTAGTTCAGAGTTTGTATCTAGTTCAAAAGATATTCTGAAAGAATATGACTATAGCTTTCAAACTTTTCTTGCTAAAAGCATTGACAGAAGCAAAATGGCTTCAATGATTTATGGAGTTAGTGGGAAAAATAGAAGAGGAATTGGATATGAACCTCCCAAAGGGAAGGAAACATACATTCCAAAACTTGTTGCTAAAATGGCCTTCACTTACAAACCTCTGAATAAGCAATTCAAGTTTGGACACTCACATGATATAAAATATACATCACATTCTGGAAACTCTTATGCTAACCCAAAAGGACCCAAAAAGATATGGGTACCTAAGGATAAAATAATATTTGTTGCAGATGTCCTTAACAGCTCAATTGAAACACCAGTCATGGTACCTGGACTCTGGATGCTCACGACATTTGACGGGAAAAAGGTCTATGTTCCAAAGCCTGGAACTTAAAGCTGGAGGAGATGTGAAGTTTGGAGGTAATCAGAAAGGGAAGATTATTGGTTCTGGAACCATAGGAAACAGTAACCTTCCTTCTATCTCTAATGTTTTATTAGTAGAAGGATTAGCTCATAATCTATTCTCCATAAGTCAATTAAGTGACAATGGCTATGACATTATCTTCAATCAAAACTCCTGTAAAGCTGTAAATCAAAAGGATGGATCAAACCCCTTTTCTGGTAAGAGAAAGAACAACATTTACAAAATTGATTTATCAGATCTTAAATCTCAAAATGTAAAATGCCTTTTGTCTGTTAGCAATGAGAAATGGGTATGGCACGGAAGATTGGGACATGTCAGTCTTAGAAAAATCTCTCAACTAAAAAAATTAAATTTAGTCAGAGGATTTCCCAATCTGAAGTACAACTCAGATGCTATGTGCGAAGCATGTCAAAAAGGAAAATTTTCAAAACCTTCCTTTAAATCTAAAAATGTTGTCTCTTCCTCTAAGCCATTAGAGTTACTTCATATTGATCTGTTTGGACCAGTGAAAACTGCATCCATCAGAGGCAAGAAGTATGGATTGGTCATCGTTGATGATTTCAGCAGATGGACATGGGTAAAGTTTTTAAAACACAAGGATGAGTCACATTCTATATTCATTGACTTCTGTACTCAAGTGCTAAATGAAAAAGATTTTAAAATCACAAAAGTTAGAAGTGATCATGGTGGTGAATTTGAAAATCATTATTTTGAAAAATATTTTAAAGAAAATGGTATTGTTCATAATTTTTCTTGTCCTAGAACTCCCCAGCAAAATGGAGTTGTAGAAAGAAAGAATAGAACATTACAAGAGATGGCCAGAACCATGATCAATGAAACAAATATGGCTAAGCACTTTTGGGAAGAAGCTGTGAATACAATGTGTTATATTCAGAATAGAATCTCTATAAGACCTATTCTTGAAAAGACTCCCTATGAATTATGGAAAAACAGAAAGCCCAACATTTCTTATTTCCATCCTTTTGGATGTACTTGTTTTATACTAAACACCAAAGAAACTCTGAATAAGTTTGATTCCAAAGCACAAAAGTTTTTCCTACTTGGATACTCTGAACGCTCAAAAGACTATAGAGTATACAACACAGAAACTCTGATTGTTGAAGAATCAATCAAAGTCAGGTTTGATGATAAGCTTGGCCAACCACAGCCAAAGCAAATTGATTTTTCTGTAGGTACAGAAGATCATCACTCAAAATCTGAAAGTTCAGAAGCAAAAGAAGACGTAGCAGATCATTCTCTTGACAATGCTCTCAACAATCTTAGAATCTCTGACCAACTCACTCAGAAAAGGTTTCCTAGATTATCTTCAGCTCACAAAGAAGACGTAATCATTGGAAGAAAAGAAGATCCCATCAGAACAAGATCATCTCTCAGAATCAATGAAGAATCTCTATTTGGTTTAGTCTCTCTGATTGAGCCAACTACCATTGATGAAGCTCTGGAAGATAATGATTAGATCTTAGCAATGCAAGAAGAACTAAATCAATTCTCATAGAATGATGTATGGAGTCCAGTTCCAAGACCCAAAGGATTCAATGTTATAGGAACCAAATGGGTCTTCAGAAACAAATTGAACAAACAAGGAGAAGTAATCAGAAACAAATCACGACTAGTTGCACAGGGTTATAGTCAACAAGAAGGAATTGATTATAATGAAACCTTTGCCCCAGTCGTCAGGTTAGAATCTATAAGATTATTAATTTCTTTTGTTGTACAAAATAACATTACATTATATCAAATGGATGTTAAAAGTGCATTTCTAAATGGTTATATTGAAGAAGAAGTATATGTCCATCAACCTCCTGGATTTAATGATTCAAAACAACCAGAACATGTTTTTAAATTGAAAAAGTCTTTGTACGGTTTAAAACAGGCTCCAAGAGCTTGGTATGATCGTCTGAGTAGTTTTCTATTAGAAAAAGATTTTACCAGAGGGAAAGTGGACACAACTCTCTTCAGAAAAACATTTAAAAATGATATTTTAATCTGTCAAATTTACGTTGATGATATAATTTTTGGAACCTCTAATATATCCCTTGGAAAAGAATTTGCTAAGACAATGCAGGCAGAATTTGAAATGAGCATGATGGGTGAATTGAAATTCTTTCTTGGAATTCAAATCAACCAGACTCAAGAAGGTACTTTCATACATCAGATGAAGTATGTTAAAGAACTTCTGAAGAAATTTCAAATGTCAGAAAGCAAAGATGCCAAGACACCTATGCATCCAACCTGCATTCTAGGTAAAGATGAGGTAAGTATGAAAGTAGATCAGAAGCTCTACAGAGGTATGATTGGATCCCTTCTCTATCTGACTGCATCTAGACCTGATATATTATTTAGCGTGTGCTTGTGTGCTAGATTCCAATAAGATCCTAGAGAATCTCATTTAACAATTGTTAAGAGAATTCTTAGGTATCTGAAAGGTACTGCTAATCTTGGTTTGTGTTACAGAAGATCACAAGATTACAAACTAGCAGGTTATTGTGATGCTAACTTTGCTGGAGATAGAATTGAAAGAAAAAGCACCTCTGGAAGCTGACAGTTTTTGGGTGACAATCTTATCTCATGGTACAGCAAGAAGCAAGCAACAATTGACCTATCAACCACAGAAGTTGAATATATATCTGCTGCTGGATGTAGCTCTCAAATGATTTGGATGAAAAGTCAACTATAAGATTTCAACCTTTATGAAAGTAATATTCCTATCTTCTGTGACAATACTTCTGCTATTTGTCTTTCTAAAAATCCAATCTTACATTCTAAAGCCAAATATATAGAAATTAAATATCATTTCATAAGGGACTATATTCAGAAGGGAATATTAAACTTGATTTTTGTAAAAACAGACCATCAATGGGCTGACATTTTTACCAAACCCCTTTCAGAAGAAAGATTTAATTTCATTCTGAAAAATATTTGTATGGAGTTATGTCCTGAATAAAATAATATTTATTTTATGTTACTGACTTCAGAACCTTCTGAAATGAATGCTCTGATCAATAACTCTTCAGAAGTTAGAAGAGAAGTTGTAACAGAAGCTATATGAATCATTCTAATGCTTCATATCCAAGTGTAGTTCAGAAATTCATTAGAACAAACAGCTGTTACATGCATCCTTCAGGAGATGAACACGTGGTGTGTTTCTGAAAGGTCAAGCGTGCAAAAGCTACTGATGACGTTCTAGGTAACTGTTGATGATTAGCCATAATCTCACGTTTTCCCTCATTTTTAGCAATTCATTAAATGCAAGTAATGATGAGAATCGTTTTTTTAAAATCCGTTTTAATCTTTATTTTAATTTGTCTTAAATACTTCTAATTTAATTCTTAACCTATTCTCTGAAATCAATGCCTATAAATACTCTTTGAAAACCCCTCTTCATTCTTTACTGTCTCTTTCAACTCAAGTTTTTATTTGAACATTTCTCTTAAAAACCCTTTTCGAAAATTTCTCTTTTCATAGAACTTCAATGGCTTCTTCTTCCTCTACCCACTCTGAGCAACACTGTATACCTAAAAGGACAACACTCATTCCGGTAGAAAGTTTGGAAGTTTTGAGTGAGCTAATGGTAGACTTTGAGAATCTCAGAGAGAGTGGATTTAACTTGTTCCCTGCTATGAAGTTTCAAGGTTGGGAAAGCTACTTTGATCGTCTTACTGGTCCAGTCTTTCCTCATTTGGTAAAAGAATTCTGGATTCATGTTATTGCAACTCCCAAGGTTATTCTCTCCTTTGTAATGGGCAAGGAAATATCCATTACAGAAAATCTAATCAGAAGGTTGTTGGGATTTAAAGGACTTGGAGTTACAGGAATGCCCACTGGAAGAATGGAGATGTCTAGGGTATACACAGAGATTTTTACCAATGGTCAAGGTTCCTCCAAAGTTATGGATTTGAAAGACAAGTATAATATTTGGGCAAGGATTATTCATGGATGTATTCACCATAGGAAAGACACCACTCATTCCAGTAGAAAGTTTGGAAGTTTTGAGTGAGCTAATGGTAGACTTTGAGAATCTCAGAGAGAGTGGATTTAACTTGTTCCCTGCTATGAAGTTTCAAGGTTGGGAAAGCTACTTTGATCGTCTTACTGGTCCAGTCTTTCCTCATTTGGTAAAAGAATTCTGGATTCATGTTATTGCAACTCCCAAGGTTATTCTCTCCTTTGTAATGGGCAAGGAAATATCCATTACAGAAAATCTAATCAGAAGGTTGTTGGGATTTAAAGGACTTGGAGTTACAGGAATGCCCACTGGAAGAATGGAGATGTCTAGGGTATACACAGAGATTTTTACCAATGGTCAAGGTTCCTCCAAAGTTATGGATTTGAAAGACAAGTATAATATTTGGGCAAGGATTATTCATGGATGTATTCACCATAGGAAAGACACCAGTTCTCCTGATTACATCAATGTTGATCAACAATATTTGTTGTTTTGCCTTGGAACCAATGTCAAAATTGATTTGCCCTACTTGCTTTTTGAACACCTCTGGAACCATGTCAAAGAAACCAGAGAAGCTGAAAGGATGAAGAATCCAAAATCAAAGAGGAATTGGATTCCCATGGGGAGGTTATTATTAGACATTCTGACTAAGAATGGTCTGATTGCTCACCTAAGAGAAGCCAATCTTCTGGGGGAGCTTGAACCTATTTGTGGTAAGACAATGACTGGAAAGAACTTGCTAAAGAGGAAAATTATTGACAAACTGCTGGTGGAACCCTCTCCATGTATGTCAACTATTGTGAAGAAAAGAAGAATTCTTATTGCTGATTTTCCTATGTTCAACTCAGGAGAACATTCTTGTATGGTTTTGCACTATCTTGAGACCTGCAGAGAAATAGGATCACCTATTGATCTAGCTTGGCTTCAAGGAAGAAATCAAGCTGATGCTGATGTTGTTCTCCAAGGATCTGTGAAGAGAAAAGTTGTAGAAGGACCTTCTGACTCTCCTCAGAAGAAAAAGAAGACAGGTAATCATGCTGAAACTATACATGTTTATAATTCTGAAAATATATCTGCATCTGCTGAATCCTCTCAAACCTCACCATCTAAACCCCTTGCTGACAACCTTAGTAAAAATCAGTTCTCAACAGATTTAAGTAATTCTGACTTTGATGAACATTCTGACAGCCAATCAGAACCCTCTCATTCAGAACCCCCTGAACCATCTGTTTTTCAACCTATTCCTGCTGAACGTTTCTCAAGACCCCCTCCCAGACCTTTATCATCCAGACCCACTGGATGGTATGATGTTGGATCTTGGAGAATTCTTGGGATTAATGAACCTCTAGCAACCATAAAACCACCTTTCAATCTACCAACTGAAAACATTTTTGCTATGAACCAACCACAACATACAACACCTTTCTCAACTCCTCAAATTCCAGAACAACAAATTTTTGAACAAACTGAAATTGTTGAACCATCTGTACCTCATGATATATCAGAACCTCATATTTGTGATAACCAACCTGAACCTGAACCTGAACCTGAACCTGAACCTACAAATACTCCTGAAACCAATAGCTTTTTAAGAACTGTAGTGGACTCTCAATCTCTACAATTCTTGAAAAACAAATCTTATAGAATGGCTGTCCCTAAACCTATTCAGCCAGATGTAAATATTTTGTTTCAGAATTTTATAACAAATGTTCAAGCATGGTTACAACCGCTGAAAGAAGATTGCCTCAGAAGTGTGAACACCGCAACAACAAATCTTCTATGGGAAACTTTCAGAAGAACCTTGGCTGCTGAATCATGGAAGTTACAGGATTTGTGCCACTCTTAGGTGCTGGACAACTTTTCCAAACTTCTGCATGTTTTCAAGACAGAAGCTGCTGATACTTGGAATAAGAAGTCTTCGCTATTGATTGCTGATACACCAGCTGATAAGATGGACATATCAGAAGATGAATCTGAAGAATACTCTGAAGATTCAAATCCTCTGTCTATTGTTCTATTGAATCAACCTTCAGTTAAGGATGGACCTGAACCTATGCCAACTCTTGCAATGGATCTGGGCACTCTGCTCTCCACCTTTGTGAAGTCTAATTCATCAGTTGTTGCTTATAACCCTGTTTCTACTGAAGCTTCATCATCTTCTGCCCCTACCTCACTCATTATGGACACTCTGAAAGAGAAAAAGAGGGAGAATGAAGTCTTGAATAGACGCATGGATAAGCAAGATCAAACAAATCTAGAGTTCAAGAACTAGATGGCAATGCAAAGTGAATCTGACTCTGAGATCAAGAACCTTCTGATGGCTCTTGTCTCTAAGAAATCCTAGTTTCTTTTTTTCTCTTATTTGGATGTTTTGTTTCTACTTCTGGATATCTATTTTTTTTAACTTTTTATGAAATCTTTCAAAATTTCTCATTTATTACACTTTTTGATTATGCCAAAAAGGGGGAGAAAATGTGCATGTTTTAACTAGTCACTGTTTAACAGTTATGGGACTATGTCTCAGACATTCTAACAAAATTGCAAGAATTCCTTCTGTGCAAAAGATTTTTTGCAGGTATCATTTAACTCTGAAAGAATATTCCAGCTAAGATTTATCTTCTTGAAGAAGTTCTGAAGAAATTCAAAGAAGGTTGTGTATCACTCTGACTAAATAATCTCAGGATGTCTTATGCATAGAAATATTCATTTCAGGGAGAGATTCTTATCTCTTAATCTGTTTCTTTTCTTTATCTAAAAAATTTTTTTTGTCATCATCAAAAAGGGGGAGATTGAAAGAACAAGATTAAGTTCTGACCTATCCCAAGTGTTTTGATGATAACTAAATTATATTTAAGATAATTTATGCTCTAATGAATATGGTTTTGAATGTATTAGTTAATGTTTTGACAAGAAACATTCCAAAGTGCTAAGCAAAGATTATGAAGAAGTTCTTTGATAAAAGAACCTTTTATTCAAACGCATATGCTGACTCTGGTAAGAACACTCATTTGTTAAATGTATCTTCTAACTTCTAGCAGGCTTCTTGATTCTGAAGATAACTTGAAAGCAAGCACTGTTCAAAGATCTTAGCAAGCAACGCTCTGACCAGAAGTTGAATAAAGCATGTTCTGAGTTAAAGCAAATACTGAAACAACGTCTTAATCAACGTGTCTTGTCAAAGCAAAGGAAAATACGTTCTTACATTCTGACGTGTGCTAATTAATGCACAGACGGCTGAAAGCACTCAAGTGCCTACAACTTGTTTCTTGGAGAATGGAATTTTGCAAGGATACACGCAAAGCATTTAATGCTCTCCATTTCCTCTGAAGGCAGCAACGGTCTTATTTCTCCAACTATAAATAGAAGGACATTTATTGCAAGCAAAAAAAAGGGAAGAACGAAAAAACAAGAAACTACGTGAAAGATTCAAAAGCTTACAAACTCATAATTCTTACATTATTGTGTATTACATTCTAAGAAAAATCACAGTTGTGATATAGCTTGGTTAGAAGCAAACTCTATTTCAATTATCTGTAAAGATTATACTTCTGTATTTGTTCCTTGAGAGACCAAGTTTGGTCAGATTTCTCAAGCAGACTAGGACTAGATTTAAGTCTTAGTGGTGTTAGTCACTTGTAAGTTTACTTGTGCATTGTTAGTCACAACAGTTGTTGTATGATTGTAATCAGTTGATTATAATGGATTAAGTCCTTGTTGAGAAAGGCGAAATCACCTTGGCGGGTGGACTGGAGTAGTTTGAGTTCAAACGAACCAGGATAAAAATAATTGTGTTATTCCATTACTCTTTTGAGCTTTGTATTGAAAGAACAAAAAGAGTCACTTATTCAACCCCCCTTTCTAAGTGTTTTCCTACCCCTTCACCATTGGCCTATTCAAACCTGGCGCGCATTTTCTTTTTGTTTTCCACTAATTTTTTGTTTTTATATATTATTATTATTATCCATTACATATACAAAAAGAGCAGCCAGGGCAGTTGGTTACAGGGTATGTGTATATTGCCTCAGGACCTGGGTTCGAATCCCAGGTCCCCCTATTTCTCCATATTATTTTCCTTTTCAGGATCCAGCGTGCTTACCAACCAGGGGTCCACCATATGGCCTCATCATCAATTATGCCAAGTGTCAGATGGCTAAATCTGATGGCGATCCAGGAGGTAACACCATGAGCCAAGTCAAACGCATCACACTGGATCTCAAATGTCAACATGGACCTCACCATTTTGGGCCTAGATCTGGCTGTTTGCACCCCCCCAAAAAATGATTCTCAGGTCCAATTCTTTTACATATTTTTTTTTAACTTATTTAATTTATTTATTAACCAAAAATTAATTTTCTTTTTATCAAAAAATCACCAAAAATATTATTTTTCACCAATTAGATTTAGGTATTATATTTTAATAAATTTATTAATTTAATTAGATATAATTTTAGGGATAACTTTAATTTATTTTGTAACTAACTTAAAAATAATTAGAATAAATAGGTTTTATTACTAACTTAATTATATTTTATTTTTTTCCTAAAATAACCAAAAAAAAAAAATAGGTCATGTAACTATTTTTACTAATTAATTTAATCACTAATTAATTGCATATTTAATTTAGAAAACTTATTTCTTTTATTAAAAACACCCAAAAAAACTTTTTTCTCTTTTCATTAGGATAGAAAGGTCAAAACCCTAGTTCGCATTCGATCTAATTTGTCATCGTGCACTTTATTCTTTTTTATCCCAATTATTGTAACTGCCTACAGTTTGTAATAGATTAATTAGGGCTTTTACATTTTCATTTATCGCTTTATTATTTTTCAAAGGGTTTGTTTTTGGCTATGTAAATACCCGAAGCCTTATAATAGCGTAGTTTAATTTCCACATTTTAAATTCCGCAAATTATTAACTGTTAGATGTATGATAATAGGGTGCATGACAAGAATGTATGACTGATTTTAAAATAGTTAGATCACCCTAAATGTACAAAGATAAATAATCTAAAATTGAATCACTCGCACATGCGCACTCCTAGGGTACACTCCCACTTGGTTGCCTTCGGTAAGCGGTCATTAAGTATAGGATGCTTTAGTGGTCGTCCTTTTGTCTAAACAAAGATCAAGGTCCCGATTCGGAAAATTTGCCTCGGAATGGTTGCCTCAGAATTGTTGCCTCAGATACTGTTACCTCGAATAATTGATCTAAGACATTAGGGTTATTACTAAGACGTCCTAACATTGCTTTAGTGATCGTACGTCCCTTTAGAATTGACCCTCAAAACTCCAATGATGATGCTACCTACTCACTAATAGTGGGATAGCGTCGTCTAAAGGAAACGAACTTAGAACGATTATTTTTTCGACTAGGTAGATTAGTTCTTAAGTACTTGCTCAAGCCAAACAAAACTTTTTCACACTTACACTCCTTTACAAACAAAGTTTTCAAAACACTTTATTACACTCTTGAAGACAGAAGCAAGAGTTAAATCGAAGTCTAAACAAAACTTTTCAAAGCACACAAACACAAAGAAAACAATTTTGAAAATGATGAGCAAGTACCTAAGAGCCCGTAGATAACTACGGATAGAAAGGGTGCTAATACCTTCCCTTTCTATAATCTACCCCCCGTACTCAGAAATATCACGAAAAAGGAATTTTTCTGTGCTTTTTTCCTTTCCTTGTTGGATGAAATAAAAGTCGGTGGAGACTCTTGCTTACCGCGACATTTTGCAAACACAAACACAAAACGCAAACAAGCAAATTCCTTAAATAGGGAAACACGTCCCGGTTCTGGCCACCGTATCACAGAACTGTTGTACCCCAAAATTTGCCCTCCCATATTTCTCAAAACATTTAAGGAATGATACTCAAGTTGCTCAAGGTAGTCCAAGGGTTGGCCAGACAAGCTCTCTCCTAAGGCAGTCTACCTCAGATTAGGGTTTCATATTGCATTAAGATACTTGAGTCCAAGGGACCCCAAATGCTAAACATTTTCCTAATATGTTCTCAAGATCATCCATGTTAAGTTTCAAGCCCTACAGAGAAAGCTTGCTCAGTCAATTGCTCAAAGGCCTGAAAATCAATTATGATAGGGCAAAAGTCAACTGTGGCCCACATACAGTCAAACTTCAAGATTTTTGGTCAACATCCTTATTTTGAAGTAATTTCATCATTTGATCAAGGGTTGATCATGATTCATCAAGTATTTCTCATAATTCATCAAGACTCAAAAGTTGCTAAATTAGGGTTTTGTAGGAAAAGTCAACTCAACTTTGACCAAGCATAACTTTATCATACTTTATGAGAAATGAGACATCCAAAGCTCATTTTGAAGGGGATGAAATTCCACACAATCCATCTTCATCTCCCAAGTTCAAAATATGCACTCAAAAAAAGTTATGAATTTGTACATTATAGGTCATTTTGAAAAGTCAACAAAAACACCTTTTTTGTCAAAGATTCATACTTGAGCATGGAATATCAAAATGAGATGATACCAAAAGGGTTGCTTACAGGACATCTCAAGATTTCTAAAAAGTCCAAGAACACCTCCAAAGAGTCAAAATTGAGGAAGTCATGCATTGGTGAAGTTGACCTTTTTTGCAAAATTGCCAAAAGTCAATTATGCCTAAAACTTCAAATTTTGCCAAATGGGCCCAATCTTTTTCACTTGTTTTGAGTTGAAAACATAGTCCACGAGCTCTAGCCTTTTCCACTTGTCCATATCTTATTTTTATTATTTATTTTGATTTTTATTTGAATTAATTCAATTTAAATCAAAACAAATCATATAAAATCAAAAATATTGAAAACACAAGATTTTGTGCTTGTTTCAGGCTTTATTATACAGCTAGCAAATATTCAAATTCGTATCAATGCATGGTGTGAACAAAAAGATTGAAATAAGCCAATTTTGTAAAGTTTTCAAAGTGAATAAAATCAAAGATCAAAAACATTGATGGAGGAAGATTGAGAGTAGTTATCAACCCTAATCCCTTCATTGATACATATAGAGGGCGTGCAGACTCAAAAAGAAGGTTAGAAACAGGCGCAGCAAGCAGCGCAACATTTGAAAAAATCAAGAAAAGTGAAAGATCAATTTCATTGTTCCAGGTCAATTCAAGACTTCTTGACCATTCCATTTGCTTCCTGGGAGTCTCAGCAAGTCAAAGCCATCGAAACCAAGCATTTTCAAGCCCCAAATCGCACTGTAAGTTGCTCACGACATAGCTCTTTTCTTGAATTTGAATAGCATGATTTATGCATTGTTGGGATGAATTAATCATATATTATTGATCCATGAAACATTTGCAAACTTCCTATATTGATTAATTGCATTTATATGGCCTATACTGGAATTCACCATTGTTAGGGTTTGTAGCTCCGAATTAGGGATTTTGCTTGCAGGTGAAATTAGCCCCGATGAAGGGTACCATCATGTTCATAATGATGAGACGCATCCAACCATGGTGTTAGGTTTCATTTATATGGCTCGTGGAGGATTTTGGAATGAGCCAGGCTTATAGCAACGGACAAAATGTTCGTAGGTAAAAGTCTGGGACTTTTACCCACGGAGAGAGGAAGGAGACGATGAGTTGTCACCGTTCCATTGGCCTATTCAAACCTGGCGCCCATTTTCTTTTTGTTTTCCACTAATTTTTTGTTTTTATATATTATTATTATTATCCATTACATATACAAAAAGAGCAGGCAGCGTAGTTGGTTACAAGGTATGTGTATATTGCCTCAGGACCTGGGTTCGAATCCCAGGTCCCCCTATTTCTCCATATTATTTTCCTTTTCAGGATCCAGCGTGCTTACCAACCAGGGGTCCACCATATGGCCTCATCATCAATCATGCCAAGTGTCAAATGGCTAAATCTGATGGCCATCCAGGAGGGAACACCGTGAGCCAAGTCAAACACATCACACTGGATCTCAAAGGTCAACATGGACCTCACCATTTTGGGCCCAGATCTGGTTGTTTGCACCCCCCCAAAAAATGATTCTCAGGCCCAATTCTTTTTCTCTATTCTTTTACATGCTTTATTTAACTTATTTAATTTATTTATTAACCAAAAATTAATTTTCTTTTTACCAAAAAATCACCAAAAATATTATTTTTCACCAATTAGATTTAGGTATTATTTTTTAATAAATTTATTAGTTTAATTAGATTTAATTTTAGGGATAACTTTAATTTATTTTGTAAATAACTTAAAAATAATAAGAATAATTAGGTTTTATTACTAACTTAATTATATTTTATTTTTTTCCTAAAATAACCAAAAAAACCAAAAATAGGTCATGTAATTATTTTTACTAATTAATTTAATCACTAATTAATTGCATATTTAATTTAGAAAACTTATTTCTTTTATTAAAAACACCCAAAAAAAAACTTTTTTCTCTTTTCATTAGGATAGAAAGGTCAAAACCCTAGTTCGCATTCGATCTAATTTGTCATCGTGCACTTTATTCTTTTTTATCCCAATTATTGTAACTGCCTACAGTTTGTAATAGATTAATTAGGGCTTTTACATTTTCATTTATCGCTTTATTATTTTTCAAAGGGTTTGTTTTTGGCTATGTAAATACCCGAAGCCTTATAATAGCGTAGTTTAATTTCCGCATTTTAAATTCCGCAAATTATTAACTGTTATATGTATGATAATAGGGTGCATGACAAGAATGTATGACTGATTTTAAAATAGTTAGATCACCCTAAATGTACAAAGATAAATAATCTGAAATTGAATCACTCACACATGCGCACTCCTAGGGTACACTCCCACTTGGTTGCCTTCGGTAAGCGGTCATTAAGTATAGGAGGCTTTAGTGGTCGTCCTTTTGTCTAAACAAAGATCAAGGTCCCGATTCGGAAAAGTTGCCTCAGAATGGTTGCCTCAGAATTGTTGCCTCAGATACTGTTACCTCGAATAATTGATCTAAGACATTAGGGTTATTACTAAGACGTCCTAACATTGCTTTACTGATCGTACGTCCCTTTCGAATTGACCCTCAAAACTCCAATGATGATGCTACCTACTCACTAATAGTGGGATAGCGTCGTCTAAAGGAAACGAACATAGAACGATTCTTTTTTCGACTAGGTAGATTAGTTCTTAAGTACTTGCTCAAGCCAAACAAAACTTTTTCACACTTACACTCCTTTACAAACAAAGTTTTCAAAACACTTCATTACACTCTTGAAGACAGAAGCAAGAGTTAAATCGAAGTCAAAACAAAACTTTACAAAGCACACAAACACAAAGAAAACAATTTTGAAAATGATGAGCAAGTACCTAAGACCACGTAGATAACTACGGATAGAAAGGGTGCTAATACCTTCCATTTCTATAATCTACCCCCCGTACTCAAAAATATGACGAAAGAGGAATTTTTCTGTGCTTTTTTCCTTTCCTTGTTGGATGAAATAAAAGTCGGTGGCGACTCTTGCTTACCGCGACATTTTGCAAACACAAACACAAAACGCAAACCAGCAAATTCCTTAAATAGGGAAACACGTCCCGGTTCTGGCCACCGTATCACAGAATTGTTGTACCCCAAAATATGCCCTCCCATATTTCTCAAAACATTTAAGGAATGATACTCAAGTTGCTCAAGGTAGTCCAAGGGTTGGCCAGACAAGCTCTCTCCTAAGGCAATCTACCTCAGATTAGGGTTTCATATTGCATCAAGATACTTGAGTCCAAGGGACCCCAAATGCTCAACATTGTCCTAATATGTTCTCAAGATCATCCATGTTAAGTTTCAAGCCCTACAGAGAAAGCTTGCTCAGTCAATTTCTCAAAGGCCTGAAAATCAATTGTGCTAGGGCAAAAGTCAACTGTGGCCCACATACAGTCAAACTTCAAGATTTTTGGTCAACATCCTCATTTTGAAGTATATTTCATCATTTGATCAAGGGTTGATCATGATTCATCAAGTATTTCTCATAATTCATCAAGACTCAAAAGTTGCTAAATTAGGGTTTTGTAGGAAAAGTCAACTCAACTTTGACCAAGCATAACTTTCTCATACTTTATGAGAAATGAGACATCTAAAGCTCATTTTGAAGGGGATGAAATTCCACACAATCCATCTTCATCTCCCAAGTTCAAAATATGCACTCAAAAAAAGTTATGAATTTGTACATTATAGGTCATTTTGAAAAGTCAACAAAAACACCTTTTTTGTCAAAGATTCATACTTGAGCATGGAATATCAAAATGAGATGATACCAAAAGGGTTGCTTACAGGACATCTCAAGATTTCTAAAAAGTCCAAGAACACCTCCAAAGAGTCAAAATTTAGGAAGTCATGCATTGGTGAAGTTGACCTTTTTTGCAAAATTGCCAAAAGTCAATTATGCCTAAAACTTCAAATTTTGCCAAATGGGCCCAATCTTTTTCACTTGTTTTGAGTTGAAAACATAGTCCACGAGCTCTAGCCTTTTCCACTTGTCCATATCTTATTTTTATTATTTATTTTGATTTTTATTTGAATTAATTCAATTTAAATCAAAACAAATCATATAAAATCAAAAATATTGAAAACACAAGATTTTGTGCTTGTTTCAGGCTTTATTATACAGCTAGCAAATATTCAAATTCGTATCAATGCATGGTGTGAACAAAAAGATTAAAATAAGCCAATTTTGTAAAGTTTTCAAAGTGAATAAAATCAAAGATCAAAAACATTGATGGAGGAAGATTGAGAGTAGTTATCAACCCTAATCCCTTCATTGATACATATAGAGGGCGTGCAGACTCAAAAAGAAGGTTAGAAATAGGCGCAGCAAGCAGAGCAACATTTGAAAAAATCAAGAAAAGTGAAAGATCAATTTCATTGTTCCAGGCCAATTCAAGACTTCTTGACCATTCCATTTGCTTCCTGGGAGTCTCAGCAAGTCAAAGCCATCGAAACCAAGCATTTTCAAGCCCCAAATCGCACTGTATGTTGCTCACGACATAGCTCTTTTCTGGAATTTGAATAGCATGATTTAGGCATTGTTGGGATGAATTAATCATATATTATTGATCCATGAAACATTTGCAAACTTCCTGTATTGATTAATTGCATTTATATGGCCTATACTGGAATTCACCATTGTTAGGGTTTGTAGCTCCGAATTAGGGATTTTGCTTGCAGGTGAAATTAGCCCCGATGAAGGGTACCATCATGTTCAGAATGATGAGATGCATCCAGCCATGGTGTTAGGTTTCATTTATATGGCTCATGGAGGATTTTGGAATGAGCCAGGCTTATAGCAACGGACAAAATTTCCGTAGGTAAAAGTCTGGGACTTTTACCCACGGAGAGAGGAAGGAGACGATGAGTTGTCACCGTTCCATTGGCCTATTCAAACCTGGCGCGCATTTTCTTTTTGTTTTCCACTAATTTTTTGTTTTTATATATTATTATTATTATCCATTACATATACAAAAACAGCAGTCAGCGTAGTTGGTTACAGGGTATGTGTATATTGCCTCAGGACCTGGGTTCGAATCCCAGGCCCCCCTATTTCTCCATATTATTTTCCTTTTCAGGATCCAGCGTGCTTACCAACCAGGGGTCCACCATATGGCCTCATCATCAATCATGCCAAGTGTCAAATGGATAAATCTGATGGTCATCCAGGAGGGAACACCGTGAGCCAAGTCAAACACATCACACTGGATCTCAAAGGTCAACATGGACCTCACCATTTTGGGCCCAGATCTAGCTGTTTGCACCCCCCTAAAAAATGATTCTCAGGCCCAATTCTTTTTCTCTATTCTTTTACATGCTTTATTTAACTTATTTAATTTATTTATTAACCAAAAATTAATTTTCTTTTTATCAAAAAATCACCAAAAATATTATTTTTCACCAATTAGATTTAGGTATTATTTTTTAATAAATTTATTAGTTTAATTAGATTTAATTTTAGGGATAACTTTAATTTATTTTGTAAATAACTTAAAAATAATAAGAATAAATAGGTTTTATTACTAACTTAATTATATTTTATTTTTTTCCTAAAATAACCAAAAAAACCAAAAATAGGTCATGTAATTATTTTTACTAATTAATTTAATCACTAATTAATTGCATATTTAATTTAGAAAACTTATTTCTTTTATTAAAAACACCCAAAAAAAAACTTTTTTCTCTTTTCATTAGGATAGAAAGGTCAAAACCCTAGTTCGCATTCGATCTAATTTGTCATCGTGCACTTTATTCTTTTTTATCCCAATTATTGTAACTGCCTACAGTTTGTAATAGATTAATTAGGGCTTTTACATTTTCATTTATCGCTTTATTATTTTTCAAAGGGTTTGTTTTTGGCTATGTAAATACCCGAAGCCTTATAATAGCGTAGTTTAATTTCCGCATTTTAAAGTCCGCAAATTATTAACTGTTAGATGTATGATAATAGGGTGCATGACAAGAATGTATGACTGATTTTAAAATAGTTAGATCACCCTAAATGTACAAAGATAAATAATTTGAAATTGAATCACTCACACATGCGCACTTCTAGGGTATACTCCCACTTGGTTGCCTTCGGTAAGCGGTCATTAAGTATAGGATGCTTTAGTGGTCGTCCTTTTGTCTAAACAAAGATCAAGGTCCCGTTTCGGAAAATTTGCCTCGGAATGGTTGCCTCAGAATTGTTGCCTCAGATACTGTTACCTCGAATAATTGATCTAAGACATTAGGGTTATTACTAAGACGTCCTAACATTGCTTTAGTGATCGTACGTCCCTTTCGAATTGACCCTCAAAACTCCAATGATGATGCTACCTACTCACTAATAGTGGGATAGCGTCGTCTAAAGGAAACGAACATAGAACGATTCTTTTTTCGACTAGGTAGATTAGTTCTTAAGTACTTGCTCAAGCCAAACAAAACTTTTTCACACTTACACTCCTTTACAAACAAAGTTTTCAAAACACTTCATTACACTCTTGAAGACAGAAGCAAGAGTTAAATCGAAGTCAAAACAAAACTTTACAAAGCACACAAACACAAAGAAAACAATTTTGAAAATGATGAGCAAGTACCTAAGAGCACGTAGATAACTACGGATAGAAAGGGTGCTAATACCTTCCCTTTCTATAATCTACCCCCCGTACTCAAAAATATCACGAAAGAGGAATTTTTCTGTGCTTTTTTCCTTTCCTTGTTGGATGAAATAAAAGCCGGTGGCGACTCTTGCTTACCGCGACATTTTGCAAACACAAACACAAAATGCAAACCAGCAAATTCCTTAAATAGGGAAACACGTCCCGGTTCTGGCCACCGTATCACAGAACTGTTGTACCCCAAAATTTTCCCTCCCATATTTCTCAAAACATTTAAGGAATGATACTCAAGTTGCTCAAGGTAGTCCAAGGGTTGGCCAGACAAGCTCTCTCCTAAGGCAATCTACCTCAGATTAGGGTTTCATATTGCATCAAGATACTTGAGTCCAAGGGACCCCAAATGCTCAACATTGTCCTAATATGTTCTCAAGATCATCCATGTTAAGTTTCAAGCCCTACAGAGAAAGCTTGCTCAGTCAATTGCTCAAAGTCTTGAAAATCAATTGTGCTAGGGCAAAAGTCAACTGTGGCCCACATACAGTCAAACTTCAAGATTTTTGGTCAACATCCTCATTTTGAAGTATATTTCATCATTTGATCAAGGGTTGATCATGATTCATCAAGGATTTTTCATAATTCATCAAGACTCAAAAGTTGCTAAATTAGGGTTTTGTAGGAAAAGTCAACTCAACTTTGACCAAGCATAACTTTCTCATACTTTATGAGAAATGAGCCATCCAAAGCTCATTTTGAAGGGGATGAAATTCCACATAATCCATATTCAGATCCCAAGTTCAAAATATGCACTCACAAAAAGTTATGAATTTGGACATTATAGGTCATTTTGAAAAGTCAACAAAAACACCTTTTTTGTCAAAGATTCATACTTGAGCATGGAATATCAAAATGAGATGATACCAAAAGGGTTGCTTACAGGACATCTCAATATTTCTAAAAAGTCCAAGAACACCTCCAAAGAGTCAAAATTGAGGAAGTTATGCATTGGTGAAGTTGGCCTTTTTTGCAAAATTGCCAAAAGTCAATTATGCCTAAAACTTCAAATTTTGCCAAATGGGCCCAATCTTTTTCACTTGTTTTGAGTTGGAAACATAGTCCACGAGCTCTAGCCTTTTCAACTTGTCCATATCTTATTTTTATTATTTATTTTGATTTTTATTTGAATTAATTCAATTTAAATCAAAACAAATCATATAAAATCAAAAATATTGAAAACACAAGATTTTGTGCTTGTTTCAGGCTTTATTATACAGCTAGCAAATATTCAAATTCGTATCAATGCATGGTGTGAACAAAAAGATTGAAATAAGCCAATTTTGGAAAGTTTTCAAAGTGAATCAGATCAAAGATCAAAAACATTGATGGAGGAAGATTGAGAGCAGTTATCAACCCTAATCCCTTCATTGATACATATACAGGGCGTGCAGACTCAAAAAGAAGGTTAGAAACAGGCGCAGCAAGCAGAGCAACATTTGAAAAAATCAAGAAAAGTGAAAGATCAATTTCATTGTTCCAGGCCAATTCAAGACTTCTTGACCATTCCATTTGTTTCCTGGGAGTCTCAGCAAGTCAAAGCCATCGAAACCAAGAATTTTCAAGCCCCAAATCGCACTGTAAGTTGTTCACGACATAGCTCTTTTCTTGAATTTGAATAGCATGATTTAGGCATTGTTGGGATGAATTAATCATATATTATTGATCCATGAAACATTTGCAAACTTCCTGTATTGATTAATTGCATTTACATGGCCTATACTGGAATTCACCATTGTTAGGGTTTGTAGCTCCGAATTATGGATTTTGCTTGCAGGTGAAATTAGCCCCGATGAAGGGTACCATCATGTTCAGAATGATGAGACGCATCCAGCCATGGTGTTAGGTTTCATTTATATGGCTCGTGGAGGATTTTGGAATGAGCCAGGCTTATAGCAACGGACAAAATGTCCGTAGGTAAAAGTCTGGGACTTTTACCCACGGAGAGAGGAAGGAGACGATGAGTTGTCACCGTTCCATTGGCCTATTCAAACCTGGCGCGCATTTTCTTTTTGTTTTCCACTAATTTTTTGTTTTTATATATTTTTATTATTATCCATTACATATACAAAAAGAGCAGTCAGCGTAGTTGGTTACAGGGTATGTGTATATTGCCTCAGGACCTGGGTTCGAATCCCAGGTCCCCCTATTTCTCCATATTATTTTCCTTTTCAGGATCCAGCGTGCTTACTAACCAGGGGTCCACCATATGGCCTCATCATCAATCATGCCAAGTGTCAAATGGCTAAATCTGATGGCCATCCAGGAGGGAACACCGTGAGCCAAGTCAAACACATCACACTGGATCTCAAAGGTCAATATGGCCCTCACCATTTTGGGCCCAGATCTGGCTGTTTGCACCCCTCCAAAAAATGATTCTCAGGCCCAATTCTTTTTCTCTATTCTTTTACATGCTTTATTTAACTTATTTAATTTATTTATTAACCAAAAATTAATTTTCTTTTTATCAAAAAATCACCAAAAATATTATTTTTCACCAATTAGGTTTAGGTATTATTTTTTTAATAAATTTATTAGTTTAATTAGATTTAATTTCAGGGATAACTTTAATTTATTTTGTAAATAACTTAAAAATAATAAGAATAAATAGGTTTTATTACTAACTTAATTATATTTTATTTTTTTCCTAAAATAACCAAAAAAACCAAAAATAGGTCATGTAATTATTTTTACTAATTAATTTAATCACTAATTAATTGCATATTTAATTTAGAAAACTTATTTCTTTTATTAAAAACACCCAAAAAAAACTTTTTTCTCTTTTCATTAGGATAGAAAGGTCAAAACCCTAGTTCGCATTCGATCTAATTTGTCATCGTGCACTTTATTCTTTTTTATCCCAATTATTGTAACTAACTGCCTACAGTTTGTAATAGATTAATTAGGGCTTTTACATTTTCATTTATCGCTTTATTATTTTTCAAAGGGTTTGTTTTTGGCTATGTAAATACCCGAAGCCTTATAATAGCGTAGTTTAATTTCCACATTTTAAATTCCGCAAATTATTAACTGTTAGATGTATGATAATAGGGTGCATGACAAGAATGTATGACTGATTTTAAAATAGTTAGATCACCCTAAATGTACAAAGATAAATAATCTGAAATTGAATCACTCGCACATGCGCACTCCTAGGGTACACTCCCACTTGGTTGCCTTTGGTAAGCGGTCATTAAGTATAGGATGCTTTAGTGGTCGTCCTTTTGTCTAAACAAAGATCAAGGTCCCGATTCAGAAAAGTTGCCTCGGAATGGTTGCCTCAGATACTGTTACCTCGAATAATTGATCTAAGACATTAGGGTTATTACTAAGACGTCCTAACATTGCTTTAGTGATTGTACGTCCCTTTCGAATTGACCCTCAAAACTCCAATGATGATGCTACCTACTCACTAATAGTGGGATAGCGTCGTCTAAAGGAAACGAACATAGAACGATTCTTTTTTCGACTAGGTAGATTAGTTCTTAAGTACTTGCTCAAGCCAAACAAAACTTTTTCACACTTACACTCCTTTACAAACAAAGTTTTCAAAACACTTCATTACACTCTTGAAGACAGAAGCAAGAGTTAAATCGAAGTCAAAACAAAACTTTTCAAAGCACACAAACACAAAGAAAACAATTTTGAAAATGATGAGCAAGTACCTAAGAGCCCGTAGATAACTACGGATAGAAAGGGTGCTAATACCTTCCCTTTCTATAATCTACCCCCCGTACTCAAAAATATCACGAAAAAGAAATTTTTCTGTGCTTTTTTCCTTTCCTTGTTGGATGAAATAAAAGTCGGTGGCGACTCTTGCTTACCGCGACATTTTGGAAACACAAACACAAAACACAAACCAGCAAATTCCTTAAATAGGGAAACACGTCCCGGTTCTGGCCACCGTATCACAGAACTGTTGTACCCCAAAATTTGCCCTCCCATATTTCTCAAAACATTTAAGGAATGATACTCAAGTTGCTCAAGGTAGTCCAAGGGTTGGCCAGACAAGCTCTCTCCTAAGGCAGTCTACCTCAGATTAGGGTTTCATATTGCATCAAGATACTTGAGCCCAAGGGACCCCAAATTCTCAACATTGTCCTAATATGTTCTCAAGATCATCCATGTTAAGTTTCAAGCCCTACAGAGAAAGCTTGCTCAGTCAATTGCTCAAAGGCCTAAAAATCAATTGTGCTAGGGCAAAAGTCAACTGTGGCCCACATACAGTCAAACTTCAAGATTTTTGGTCGACATCCTCATTTTGAAGTATATTTCATCATTTGATCAAGTGTTGATCATGATTCATCAAGGATTTCTCATAATTCATCAAGACTCAAAAGTTGCTAAATTAGGGTTTTGTAGGAAAAGTCAACTCAAATTTGACCAAGCATAACTTTCTCATACTTTATGAGAAATGATCCATCCAAAGCTCATTTTGAACGGGATGAAATTCCACACAATCCATCTTCATCTCCCAAGTTCAAAATATGCACTCACAAAAAGTTATGAATTTGGACATTATAGGTCATTTTGAAAAGTCAACAAAAATACCTTTTTTTTCAAAGATTCATACTTGAGCATGGAATATCAAAATGAGATGATACCAAAAGGGTTGCTTACATGACATCTCAAGATTTCTAAAAAGTCCAAGAACACCTCCAAAGAGTCAAAATTGAGTAAGTTATGCATTGGTGAAGTTGACCTTTTTTGCAAAATTGCCAAAAGTCAATTATGCCTAAAACTTCAAATTTTGCCAAATGGGCCCAATCTTTTTCACTTGTTTTGAGTTGGAAACATAGTCCACGAGATCTAGCCTTTTCCACTTGTCCATATCTTATTTTTATTATCTATTTTGATTTTTATTTGAATTAATTCAATTTAAATCAAAACAAATCATATAAAATCAAAAATATTGAAAACACAAGATTTTGTGCTTGTTTCAGGCTTTATTATACAGCTAGCAAATATTCAAATTCGTATCAATGCATGGTGTGAACAAAAAGATTGAAATAAGCCAATTTTGGAAAGTTTTCAAAGTGAATCAAATCAAAGATCAAAAACATTGATGGAGGAAGATTGAGAGCAGTTATCAACCCTAATCCCTTCATTGATACATATAGAGGGCGTGCAGACTCAAAAATAAGGTTAGAAACAGGCGCAGCAAGCAGAGCAACATTTGAAAAAATCAAGAAAAGTGAAAGATCGATTTCATTGTTCCAGGCCAATTCAAGACTTCTTGACCATTCCATTTGCTTCCTGGGAGTCTCAGCAAGTCAACGCCATCGAAACCAAGAATTTTCAAGCCCCAAATCGCACTGTAAGTTGCTCACGACATAGCTCTTTTCTTGAATTTGAATAGCATGATTTAGGCATTGTTGGGATGAATTAATCATATATTATTGATCCATGAAACATTTGCAAACTTCCTGTATTGATTAATTGCATTTATATGGCCTATACTGGAATTCACCATTGTTAGGGTTTGTAGCTCCGAATTAGGGATTTTGCTTGCAGGTGAAATTAGCCCCGATGAAGGGTACCATCGTGTTCAGAATGATGAGACGCATCCAGCCATGGTGTTAGGTTTCATTTATATGGCTCATGGAGGATTTTGGAATGAGCCAGGCTTATAGCAACGGACAAAATGTCCGTAGGTAAAAGTCTGGGACTTTTACCCACGGAGAGAGGAAGGAGACGATGAGTTGTCACCGTTCCATTGGCCTATTCAAACCTGGCGCGCATTTTCTTTTTGTTTTCCACTAATTTTTTGTTTTTATATATTATTATTATTATCCATTACATATACAAAAAGAGCAGTCAGCGTAGTTGGTTACAGGGTATGTGTATATTGCCTCAGGACCTGGGTTCGAATCCCAGGTCCCCCTATTTCTCCATATTATTTTCCTTTTCAGGATCCAGCGTGCTTACCAACCAGGGGTCCACCATATGGCCTCATCATCAATCATGCCAAGTGTCAAATGGCTAAATCTGATGGCCATCCAAGAGGGAACACCGTGAGCCAAGTCAAACACATCACACTGGATCTCAAAGGTCAACATGGACCTCACCATTTTGGGTCCGGATCTGGCTGTTTGCACCCCCCCAAAAAATGATTCTCAGGCCCAATTCTTTTTCTCTATTCTTTTACATACTTTATTTAATTAATTTAATTTATTTATTAACCAAAAATTAATTTTATTTTTATCAAAAAATCACCAAAAATATTATTTTTCACCAATTAGATTTAGGTATTATTTTTTAATAAATTTATTAATTTAATTAGATTTAATTTTAGGGATAACTTTAATTTATTTTGTAAATAACTTAAAAATAATAAGAATAAATAGGTTTTATTACTAACTTAATTATATTTTATTTTTTCCTAAAATAACCAAAAAAACCAAAAATAGGTCATGTAATTATTTTTACTAATTAATTTAATCACTAATTAATTGCATATTTAATTTAGAAAACTTATTTCTTTTATTAAAAACACCCAAAAAAAACTTTTTTCTCTTTTCATTAGGATAGAAAGGTCAAAACCCTAGTTCGCATTCGATCTAATTTGTCATCGTGCACTTTATTCTTTTTTATCCCAATTATTGTAACTGCCTACAGTTTGTAATAGATTAATTAGGGCTTTTACATTTTCATTTATCGCTTTATTATTTTTCAAAGGGTTTGTTTTTGGCTATGTAAATACCCGAAGCCTTATAATAGCGTAGTTTAATTTCCGCATTTTAAATTCCGTAAATTATTAACTGTTAGATGTATGATAATAGGGTGCATGACAAGAATGTATAACTGATTTTAAAATAGTTAGATCACCCTAAATGTACAAAGATAAATAATCTGAAATTGAATCACTCGCACATGCACACTCCTAGGGTACACTCCCACTTGGTTGCCTTCGGTAAGCGGTCATTAAGTATAGGATGCTTTAGTGGTCGTCCTTTTGTCTAAACAAAGATCAAGGTCCCGATTCGGAAAAGTTGCCTCGGAATGGTTGCCTCAGAATTGTTGCCTCAGATACTGTTACCTCGAATAATTGATCTAAGACATTAGGGTTATTACTAAGACGTCCTAACATTGCTTTAGTGATCTTACGTCCCTTTCGAATTGACCCTCAAAACTCCAATGATGATGCTACCTACTCACTAATAGTGGGATAGCGTCGTCTAAAGGAAACGAACATAGAACGATTCTTTTTTCGACTAGGTAGATTAGTTCTTAAGTACTTGCTCAAGCCAAACAAAACTTTTTCACACTTACACTCCTTTACAAACAAAGTTTTCAAAACACTTCATTACACTCTTGAAGACAGAAGCAAGAGTTAAATCGAAGTCAAAACAAAACTTTTCAAAGCACACAAACACAAAGAAAACAATTTTGAAAATGATGAGCAAGTACCTAAGAGCACGTAGATAACTACGGATAGAAAGGGTGCTAATACCTTCCCTTTCTATAATCTTCCCCCCGTACTCAAAAATATCACGAAAAAGGAATTTTTCTGTGCTTTTTTCCTTTCCTTGTTGGATGAAATAAAAGTCGGTGGCGACTCTTGCTTACCGCGACATTTTGCAAACACAAACACAAAACGCAAACCAGCAAATTCCTTAAATAGGGAAACACGTCCCGGTTCTGGCCACCGTATCACAGAATTGTTGTACCCCAAAATTTTCCCTCCCATATTTCTCAAAACATTTAAGGAATGATACTCAAGTTGCTCAAGGTAGTCCAAGGGTTGGCCAGACAAGCTCTCTCCTAAGGCAGTCTAACTCTGATCAGGGTTTCATATTGCATCAAGATACTTGAGTCCAAGGGACCCCAAATGCTCAACATTGTGCCAATATGTTCTCAAGATCATCCATGTTAAGTTTCAAGCCCTACAGAGAAAGCTTGCTCAGTCAATTGCTCAAAGGCCTGAAACTCAATTGTGCTAGGGCAAAAGTCAACTGTGGCCCACATACAGTCAAACTTCAAGATTTTTGGTCAACATCCTCATTTTGAAGTATATTTCATCATTTGATCAAGGGTTGATCATGATTCATCAAGGATTGCTCATAATTCATCAAGACTCAAAAGTTGCTAAATTAGGGTTTTGTAGGAAAAGTCAACTCAACTTTGACCAAGCATAAATTTCTCATACTTTATTAGAAATGACCCATCCAAAGCTCATTTTGAAGGGGATGAAATTCCCTACAATCCATCTTCAGCTCCAAAGTTCAAAATATGCACTCACAAGAAGTTATGAATTTGGACATTATAGGTCATTTTGAAAAGTCAACAAAAACACCTTTTTTTGTCAAAGCTTCATACCTGAGCATGGAATATCAAAATGAGATGAGACCAAAGGAGTTGTTTAGAGGACATCTCAATCTTTCTAAAAAGTCTAATAACACCTCCAAAGAGTCAAAATTGAGGAAGTTATGCATTGGTGAAGTTGACCTTTTTTGCAAAATTGCCAAAAGTCAACTATGCCTAAAACTTCAAATTTTGCCAAATGGGCCCAATCTTTTTCACTTGTTTTGAGTTGGCAACATAGTCCACGAGCTCTAGCCTTTTCCACTTGTCCATGTCTTATTTTTATTGTTTATTCTGATTTTTATTTGAATTAATTCAATTTAAATCAAAATAAATCATATAAAATCAAAAATATTGAAAACACAAGATTTTCTGCTTGTTTCAGGCTTTATTATACAGCTAGCAAATATTCAAATTCGTATCAATGCATGGTGTGAACAAAAAGATTGAAATAAGCCAATTTTGGAAAGTTTTCAAAGTGAATCAAATCAAAGATCAAAAACATTGATGGAGAAAGATTGAGAGCAGTTATCAACCCTAATCCCTTCATTGATACATATAGAGGGCGTGCAGACTCAAAAAGAAGGTTAGAAACAGGCGCAGCAAGCAGAGCAACATTGGAAAAAATCAAGAAAAGTGCAAGATCGATTTCATTATTCCATGCCAATTCAAGACTTCTTGACCATTCCATTTGCTTCCTGGGAGTCTCAACAAGCCAAAGCCATCGAAACCAAGCATTTTCAAGCCCCAAATCGCACTGTAAGTCGCTCACGACATAGCTCTTTTCTTGAATTTGAATAGCATGATTTAGGCATTGTTAGGATGAATTAATCATATATTATTGATCCATGAAACATTTGCAAACTTCCTGTATTGATCAATTGCATTTATATGGCCTATACTGGAATTCGCCATTGTTAGGGTTTGTAGCTCCGAATTAGGGATTTTGCTTGCAGGTGAAATTAGCCCTGATAAAGGGTACCATCATGTTCAGAATGATGAGACGCGTCCAGCCATGGTGTTAGGTTTCATTTATATGGCTCATGGAGGATTTTAGAATGAGCCAGGCTTATAGCAACGGACAAAATGTTCGTAGGTAAAAGTCTGGGACTTTTACCCACGGAGAGAGGAAGGAGACGATGAGTTATCACCGTTCCATTGGCCTATTCAAACCTGGCGCGCATTTTCTTATTGTTTTCCACTAATTTTTTGTTTTTATATATTATTATTATTATCCATTACATATACAAAAAGAGCAGCCAGCGCAGTTAGTTACAGGGTATGTGTATATGGCCTCAGGACCTGGGTTCGAATCCCATGTCCCCCTATTTCTCCATATTAGTTTCCTTTTCAGGATCCAGCGCGCTTACTAACCAGGGGTCCACCATATGTCCTTATCATCAATCATGCCAAGTGTCAGATGGCCAAATCTGATGGCCATCCAGGAGGGAACACCATGAGCCAAGTCAAACGCATCACACTGGATCTCAAAGGTCAACATGGACCTTACCATTTTGGGCCCAGATGTGGCTGTTTGTACCCCCCAAATAATGATTCTCAGGCCCAATTCTTTTTCTCTATTCTTTTACATATTTTATTTAACTTATTTAATTTATTTATTAACCAAAAATTAATTTTCTTTTTATCAAAAAATCACCAAAAATATTATTTTTCACCAATTAGATTTAGGTATTATTTTTTAATAAATTTATTAATTTAATTAGATTTAATTTTAGGGATAACTTTAATTTATTTTGTAAATAACTTAAAAATAATTAGAATAAATAGGTTTTATTACTAACTTAGTTATATTTTATTTTTCCCTAAAATAACAAAAAAAACAAAAATAGGTCATGTAATTATTTTTACTAATTAATTTAATCACTAATTAATTACATATTTAATTTAGAAAACTTATTTCTTTTATTAAAAACACCAAAAAAAAACTTTTTTCTCTTTTCATTAGGATAGAAGGGTCAAAACCCTAGTTCGCATTCGATCTAATTTGTCATCGCGTACTTTATTCTTTTTTTATCCCAATTATTGTAACTGCCTATAGTTTGTAATAGATTAATTAGGGCTTTTACATTTTCATTTATCGCTTTATTATTTTTCAAAGGGTTTGTTTTAGGCTATGTAAATACCCGAAGACTTGTAATAGCGTAGTTTAATTTCCGCATTTTAAATTCCGCAAATTATTAACTGTTAGATGTATGATAATAGGATGCATGACAAGAATGTATGACTAATTTTAAAACAGTTAGATCACCATAAATGTGCAAAGATAAATAATCTGAAATTGATCACTCGCACATGCGCACTCCTAGGGTACACTCCCACTTGGTTGCCTTCGGTAAACAGTCATTGAGTATAGGATGCTTTAGTGGTCGTCCTTTTGTCTAAACAAAGATCAAGGTCCCGATTCGGAAAAGTTACCTTGGAATGGTTGCCTCGGAATTGTTGCCTCAGATATTGTTACCTCGAATAATTGATCTAAGACATTAGGGTTATTACTAAGACGTCCTAACATTGCTTTTGTGACCGTACGTCCCTTTCGAATTGACCCTCAAAACTCCAACGATGATGCTACCTACTCACTAATAGTGGGATAGCGTCATCTAAAGGAAACGAACATAGAACGATTCTTTTTTCGAGTAGGTAGATTAGTTCTTAAGTACTTGCTCAATCCAAACAAAACTTTTTCACACTTACACTCCTTTACAAACAAAGTTTTCAAAACATTTCATTACACTCTTGAAGACAGAAGCAAGAGTTAAATCGAAGTAAAAAAAAAACTTTTCAAAGCACACAAACACAAAGAAAACAATTTTGAAAATGATGAGCAAGTACCTAAGAGCCCGTAGATAACTACGGATAGAAAGGGTGCTAATACCTTCCCTTTCTATAATATACCCCCCGTACTCAGAAATATCTCGAAAAAGGAATTTTATGTGCTTTTTTCCTTTCATTGTTGGATGAAATAAAAGTCGGTGGCGACTCTTGCTTACCACGACATTTTGTGAACACAAACGCAAAACGCAAACCAGCAAATTCCTTAAATAAGGAAACACGTCCCGGTTCTGGCCACCGTATCACAGAACTGGCGACTCTGTTGGGGACTTAATAAGTGGGGTGTACCTTAAGATTAGTTCATAATATTGTTTTCAATTGTTTGATTTGATTGCTTTATTTTGTGGGCTTTGTATCGGAGTTACTATAGATCCTAACCCGGATCTGGGGGCACCTTTTAGGTAAGTAGAAATAGACTATGAGGGAATTGTACGGCGTAGACTGATTCGATTGAAGCAGTAGCTACGTTGGTGTGACACATTAGTTGGTACCGATATCCCTTGTGGAGGAATAAGGAGAGTATGTGGCTGCTAATGGGTCATTAAGCATCAACTGACCTTAGAACCTATAATTCACCAACTTGGCCATAGAAAAGTAGAAATATGCTACACTCATTGAGACCATACTCTCGCGATGATTTCGTCCGCAAGAAAAGGTTGCTAAACTAGAATTATGACTGATGGAGGATGGTCAGTGATATTGAGAACCTCTAGAACCCGGTTACTATTACTAGGACATGTTGAACCAACTAAACTGAAAGAGGGTAATACCTAAACTCCATGCCAGCCTGAAATTTAAGGGCTGTTGTGTGACTTGTTTGCCCTTACCATGTTTGCTATTTGTGATACTTGTGGTGTGTTTCTATCATAACATCATGCATCATGACATCGCATGCATATTCAATTAGACTAACCATTTCAAAGACCGAGGGGATTCATCTTTGTTCTGTTTTGCAGATCATGGCATCTATGCGCAGAAATACCATTCAGATCAGCTTCGTGCAGATACCTGCTTAGCTTAGAGATTTGGTTTCAAAGATTCCTGATACTTCTTCCTTTGTTAGAATACATGGTCACCTCCTTAGCTTGGTCACTTCTAAGTTGGATGGGCAAATGATGAGTGTCCTGTTCCAGTTCTTTGACCCATTGCATCACTTTTTCACCTTCCCGGACTATCAGCTGGTCCCTACTTTGGAGGAGTTTTCTGAGTTACTTGGCATATCTATTCTAGAGCAGACACCCTTTACAGGTTTGGAGATAGCTCCTAGGCCAGAGGATATTGCTTCAGCCCTACATCTAATAAAGGTTGATGTAGCATCTAACTGGGAGATTCTGAGTGGGGTTAAAGGTTTCTTGGAAAAGTTCTTGATTGATCAAGCTCAACAGTTCTGGGATGGTTTAGACTTTCAAGCATTTGAAGACATCCTGGCACTCCTCATCTATGGCTTGGTTCTGTTCCCAAATTCAGATTCTTTTGTCGATGTGAACACAGTCAAGATCTTCATGTCTCGTAACCCAGTGCATACTCTCTTAGGTGAAATTCTACATGCTCTCTATACCCGTACTGTTCGGAGAAGGGGAACCCTCATGTATTGTGTGCCGCTGCTGGCGACGTGGTTTATTTCTCACCTCCCTAAACCTATATTGAAGAATGAGGAAGGTATGGGTTGGGCTTACAGAATCATGTATCTTGCTCATACGGACATCCTTTGGAGTACTAAGGATATGGAAGAGGTAGCTGTCATTGATCAGTGTGGGGAATAACCCAATGTTCCATTGCTTGGAGTTAGAGGATGAATAACCTATAATCCTTGTTTGGCCTTACGACAGTTTGGACGAGCTCGGAGGGACGGTCCTCATGAGTTTCTGCTTACAGGCATTGTCTTTGACTTCAAGGGGGATGTTGAGGGACATCGCCGCAGGTTCATACGAGCTTGGGACAGGGTTAACAGGTCTGATCCACATGATCTAGGAATGAATACTTCTCTCCCGATGCAACCATACCTCCAGTGGGTTCGAGCCCGTGCTCAAAAGCTGGGGATGCCATATGAAGTTGTTTTGCCGGTGATTGTAGAGTGTGCTGATGAAGAAGGGGTTCCTTATACGGTCATCCATCCATACATGCCTACTAACATTGGGGCATTGAAGAGATCTTGGATCCAGCTAAGGGAAGAAAGGGATACTTACAGAGAGAAGTATCATGAGTAGGAACGGAAGATCCTGAAGCTTACAAGGCAGTTGGAGAACGAGAAGACCATCAACGATTATGTCAGCATGAAAGGAAAACGACCATGGGAATTCTGATGTCTTTTACTATTTCTAGTTTAGATTTGCTTTTCAGTATTTCTTTTGTAACGCCTTAAGGGCATTTGTTAAACATTGTTTCAAGTTTTTAATCTAATAAAGTGTGTTTTGTTTTGGTTTATAAATTTGAATCTCCCTAAGTCTTTGAAATCATTTCATACACATTCCAATCCCATGCACCTCATTACAGGTACCCTTACAGGTTTCTCATCTTCTTCATTGTTTATTTCAGCACATTATGTCTTCTGAAACATCTACTGATCAAGCCATCAAGGCTCTTCAAGCTCAGAATGCTCAGTTCCAAGAGATGTTCATGAACTTGGCCAAGAGTCAACAAGATTTGAAGACTCTTATCTTGAAGGACAAGAAGAAGAAGAAGAAGAAGAAGAAGAAGAAGAAGAAGAAGAAGGTGGTCCTCTTAAACATGGGTCACAGATTTGGGAACAGGTTGAGACATGAGGCCCATCTATCTCACTCATCTGGAGGGGGAGAGGATCAAGAAGAAAGGAAGGCTCCTAGCCATGTGGTTTCTGACAATGACACTGACTTTGATGAAGACCAGTATCCTCCTGCCGAGGATGGGTATAAGCAACTCAAAGACCGGTTGAGCGCCATGGAGATCTAGAAGATACCTGGGTTGGACTTTGGAGATTTGGGTCTGGCATCTGGAGTGGTGATCCCACACAAGTTTAAGGCTCCTGTCTTTGCTAAGTATGACGGGGTCTCCTGCCCAAAGTTACACCTACGTTCGTATGTCAGAAAGATTCAACCATATACTGCTGATAGAAACCTTTGGGTTCATTTCTTTCAAGATAGTCTATCAGGGACTCAACTCGAATGGTTCTATCAACTGGAAGGAGCTAATGTCCGCAACTGGAAGGACCTTGCTGCTGCTTTTTATAAGCAATACCAGTATAATGCCGACCTTGCTCCTACGCGTACCCAACTTCAGGATATCTCTATGGGTGCAAGCGAAGGTTTTAAGGACTACGCTCAGAAGTGGAGAGATCTTGCTGGAAGAGTACAACCCCCTCTGGCTGATAGGGAGTTAATGGATATGTTTCTTGGGACTTTGTCTGGTCCATACTTTAATCATTTGATCGGTAGTTCATCATCCGGGTTTACTGAATTGATTATGACTGGGGAGAGAGTTGAGGCCGGTATCAAGAGTGGCAAGATACAGAAAGGTGCTTCGTCAAGTACAGAGAAGAAACCTTTCAAGAAGAAATCTAGTGCAGTTTACAACTCGAGGAGCCAAAACCGACCTGAGCGCCACCAAGCGGTTAATGCGGTAGTAATATCAAGACCTATTGTTTCCCCATAACGCAACAATCAGCAAAGAGTATAGAGACTGCAAATGCAGTATACTCGGCTCAGTATGACTCTATCCCAAATTCTGCCGCAACTGTTGAAAACCAACTTGGTGATTCTGAAGGAGGCTCCAAAAAATCCTAGTACTACATCACCGCTGTATAATCCGAACGCCCGCTGTGCTTATCACTCCGATAGCCCGGGGCATGATACCAATAACTGCTGGGCTTTGAAGAATAAAGTGCAGGATCTGATTGATGCTAAGGAGATCGAGTTTGAAGCGCCGAAAAAGCCAAATGTCGTGACTGCTCCTATGCCCAAGCATGGAGTAAACATTGTGGATAATGATTCATTCGTGACCTCTGTGGAAGACGTTTCTACTCCTTTATTGACATTGAAGAAGAACTTATTATTGGCCGGTTTATTTTCGGGCTGTGGCGAAGGGTATTACCTATGTTCCATCCTACCTGCTGGTTGTCATTTGTTGAAATCAGGTGTCCAGCGCCTGATGGACAACAAAGAGATCTTATTCGAGAAAACTTTGGTTCCATTGATTCCTTTTGAAGATGTTTCTATAATCACCATTTCCGCCAATTCTTCCAAGGCTTCCTCGAGAAAGCCTGTTAGAATTACATTTGTTCCGAGAGTTGCTCCATTGATCATTACTATTCCTAGTCCAATCCCATATACTTCAGATAAGGCTGTCCCGTGGCACTATGGGGCCGACGTATATTATCATGGGATTAAACAAGACTTGAAGGTTGAAGAGGTTGATACTGATGTCAGCAATATTGTTGGGTCAAGCAAAGTCACCCGCAGCGGAAGACTTTTCTCTCCTGAGATCTCCCCACCAACTGTTCAGAAGCCTGTTGCTATTTCACCTACCAGTACACCTGTTACTATCCCTGTTCATGTTCCAATCATTACCCCTGTCGCCGAGTCATCTGACGCTCGGGGCAAAGAGATCACCGGTGAGCCTGCCCGGACGGAGGCACCAAAGAAGATTGTTGTTGAAACCTCTAGGCAAGAGATAGAGGAGATTTTGAAAATCATCAAGAAAAGCGACTACAATGTAGTCGAACAGTTGGGGCAGACCCCGTCTAAGATCTCTATGCTATCTTTGTTGCTATGCTCAGAAGCCCATGCTAAGGCTTTGATTGGTTTCCTGAAAACTGCGCATGTGCCACAGGAGACGTCTGCTGATCAGTTCAAAGACTGTGTGGCTAGTTTGACCGCTGACAACGGGTTGGGTTTCTCCTACGCAGATTTGACTGCCAAAGGAAAGAATCACAATGATGCTCTGCATGTTTCAATTGAGTCCAGGGGCACTACTCTGGCTCACGTACTGGTGGATACTGGGTCCTCGTTAAATGTTTTACCCAAGAAAGCATTAGATCGATTGGACTGTGAAGGGTTGGTGTTGAAGCCAAGTAATATTGTGGTTAGGGCCTTTGACGGGTCTAAAAGAATGGTACATGGAGAAGTGGATATTCCTGTTAAGGTCGGTTCCCAGACTTTCGCGTCTACATTCTATGTAATGGACATCCGACCATTCTATTCTTGTTTGTTGGGTCGCCCGTGGATCCATAAAGCTGGGGCAGTAACTTCTACGCTCCATCAGATGTTAAAGTATCCAGTGAAGGGGAAAATTGTTACGGTACGAGGAGAAGAGGAGTATATGGTGATCCACCTTAACTCTTTTCGGTATGTGGAGATGGACGGGGAGTTCATTGAAACCCCGTGTCAAAACTTTGAAGAAGTCCCCCAGACTCTGGCGTTGACTGAGACTGTTGCTGAAAATCCTCCAATGAAGATGGATTCCCTCAAGGATGCCCGGGCTGTTATTGAAAAAGGTGGGTGTGCGAATTGGGGACAACTCCCTGACTTTGCACACAATACTGACAAGTTTGGTTTGGGTTTTACTGCAGAAGCTCAAAGGGTTGTTCGGCATGCACGGATTGGAAGACCTCTCCTGCGTATCACAAATCCGGAAGTGAATGCAATTGAAGATGATGATGAAGAGTCTGAGTTTGACAACTGGATTTACCCGACTACTGACGGTAGATTAAGCAATTGGACGGCAAAGGACTTCGTGCCCATTTCTTTTATTACACAGTAATAGACTTTTGTTTCGAGTTTGTAACAGACAATTTGAAACTTTATGGCTCGGTGCCTTGCCCGAGACAATATGCCTTTGTTTGAGGGCTTATTAAGTGTCATCTCCATATATCATCAATAAAAGCATTGGACGTTTCTCTTGCATTACGAATTTTGCGCTCCTTGTTTTTCGTTTCTATCTTGCAAAACAACTATTTGTCTTACACACACTCACATATACAGGTCTACATCCACTCTGGATCCCACTGATAATGACTCTGCTACTGCCAGTTATGACTTCGAAAGTCCGATCAACCAAGCTGAGGACGAAGGTAAGGATGATTGCGAAGTGCCTGGGGAACTTGCTAGACTGTTACTTCAGGAAGGGAGAGCCATATAGCCGCATGAAGAGCCAATGGAAACAATAAATCTGGGTACAGAAGTAGACAAGAAAGAGGTCAAGATCGGTGCAAATTTGGATTCTAGTGTTAAGCAATGGTTGATTCAGATGCTGCGTGACTATGTTGAGATCTTTGCTTGGTTTTATGAAGATATGCCTGGGTTGAATACCGATATTGTGGTTCACCACTTGCCAACCAAAGAAGATTGTCCTCCAGTGAAATAGAAAGTTCGCCGAATGCGCCCAGAGATGTCTGAGAAAATCAAGGCTAAGGTGATGAAACAGTTTGATGCCGGTTTTCTAGCAGTTACTTCTTACCCGCAGTGGGTGGCCAATGTGGTTCTCATGCCGAAGAAGGATGCTAAAGTTCGGATGTATGTTGACTATAGGGACCTGAACAGGGCAAGCCCCAAAGATGATTTCCCTCTGCCTCATATTAACGTTTTGGTTGACAACACCACACAGCATAAGGTCTTCACCTTTATGGATGGTTTCTTTGGTTACAATCAGATTAAGATGGCTCCCGAGGATATGGAAAAGATAACCTTCGTTACTCAATGGGGTACCTTTTGCTACAAGGTCATGCCGTTCGGATTGAAGAATGCTGGGACAACGTACCCGCATGCCATGGTCACTTTGTTCCGTGACATGATTCACCATGAGATTGAGGTATACGTTGATGACATGATTGCAAGGTCCCAGACTGAAGAGGAACATCTTGACCATCTCCAGAAGCTATTTGACAGGTTGAAGTTGTACAAGTTGAGGTTAAACCCGAACAAGTGCACCTTCGGGGTGAGGTCTAGTAAACTGCTGGGTTTCGTCGTTAGTGATAAAGGTATTCAAGTGGATCCTGCAAAGGTGAAGGCTATACAGGAAATGCCAGCTCCCCGAACAGAAAACAAAGTCAGAGGCTTTTTGGGACGTCTAAACTATATTGCCCGATTCATCTCACACCTAACTGCTACTTGTGAGCCAATCTTCAAGTTACTGAAGAAAGATCAAGTGGTAAGATGAAACGATGAATGTCAGGCCACTTTCGAAAGGATCAAAGAATATCTCCAAGAGCCACCTATTATGATGCCTCTAGTTAAAGGGAGACCTTTGATCTTATACTTGACAGTACTCGATAATTCGATGGGGTGTGTGCTGGGGCAGTATGACGAGTCTGGCCGAAAAGAGCATGCTATTTACTACCTTAGCAAAAAATTTACCGACTGTGATACCCGATACTCACTGCTTGAGAAAACTTGTTGCACTTTGGCAGGGGCTGCTCGCCGGCTGAGACAGTATATGCTGACTCATACTATTCTGTTGATATCAAAGATGGATCCAATCAAGTATATCTTCGAAAACCCTGCCTTGTCCAGAAGAATAGCAAGATGGCAGATGATCTTGACTGAGTATGACATCCAATACAAAACCCAAAAGGCAATCAAGGTAAGTGTGTTGGCAGATCATTTGGCACATCAGGCTGTAGACAACTACCAATCCATGAACTTTGAATTCCCGGATGAGAATATCATGTTAGTGACTGACTGTGAAACACCTGGACCGGATGAAGGACCTGAGGAGGGATCCCGATGGTCTATGTACTTTGATGGAGCTTCAAACGCTTTGGGTAATGGCATTGGCGTCGTGATCATATCTCCAGAAGGCTGTCATACTCCGTTCACCGCCCGATTATGTTTTAACTGCACCAACAACATGGCGGAGTATGAAGTGTGCATTATGGGTCTTCGAGCAGCTATTGACCTAAGGATTAAGTTCTTAAGTGTATTCAGAGATTCCTCTCTCGTGATCAGTCAGATCAAAGGTGAGTGGGATACGAAGCACCCAAATATTATTCCTTACAAAGAGTATGTATTTACGTTGCTTCCACACTTCGAGGAGATAACCTTTGAACACTTCCCCAGAGAGGAGAATCAGTTGGTGGACGTGCTAGCTACGATGTCTTCTATATTCAAGGTCAGATGGGACAATGAGGCTCCCCAGATTACCATTGAGAGGTTGGACGAACCTGCGCATTAATGTGACGTTGAGACTGAAGAGGTAACAGATAAGCCCCGATTCCATGAGGTAAAGAGGTATCTTGAGGCTCAAGAATACCCTGAGGGTGCATCTGTTAATGATAAGAAGTTTCTGAGGAGGTTCGCTGCAAAGTTCTTCATCAGTAATGGTATCCTTTACGAGTGTAACCACAATTTGACCTTACTGCGTTGTGTGGATAAGAATGAGGCAGAAAGGATTATGGCGGAGTTGCATGAAGGTACTTTCGAGACTCATTCTAGTGGACACACCATGGAAAAGAAAATCCTACGAGCGAGATATTATTGGTCTACCATGGAAGCCGACTGTTATCAGCATTCTCGGACCTGTCATAAGTGCCAAGTCTATGCTGATAAGGTGCACATACCTCTGGTTCCTCTGAACGTATTGACAGCTCCGTGGCCTTTCGCAATGTGGGGCATCAATATAATTGGTGAGATCAGACCTATTGCGTTCAACGGGCATCGTTTCATCTTGGTAGCGATTGATTACTTTACAAAGTGGGTTGAAGCGGCTTCCTTTGCTACTGTAACCAAGAACGCCGTGGCACGGTTTATTCGACACAATCTGATTTGTCGATATGGTGTACTAGAGAGGATCATTACGGACAATGGTACAAATCTCAACAATAAGATGATCACCGAGCTCTGCAAGCAGTTCAAGATACAGCATCACAACTCTTCTCCTTACCGTCCGAAGATGAATGGGGCTGTTGAAGCGGCTAATAAGAATATCAAGAAGATTGTGCAGAAGATGACGGTGACATATAAAGACTGGCACGAGATGTTACGTTTTCTCTTCATCGGTATCGTACCTTAGCACGGACGTCAACAGGGGCAACACCCTATTCCTTGGCATATGGCATGGAGGTCGTCTTGCCCATTGAGGTTCAGATACCCTCTCTTCGGATTATGAAGGATGCAGGTTTGAGTGAAGATGACTGGATTCAGACCCGACTTGATCAGATGAACTTAATCAACAAAAAGAGACTTACTGCTATTTGTCATGGTCAAACGTATCAAAAACAGATGATCAAGGCATTTAACAAGAAAGTCAGACGACAAGAATATCAAGTTGGGGATCTGGTGATCAAGCGTATCATATTACCTCAAGGTGATCCTAGAGGCAAATGGACCCCTACTTACGAAAGGCCATTTGTGGTTAAAAACATCTTCTCAGAAGGAGCCATGATTCTAACCTCCATGGACGGTGACGACCTTCTTCACCCCGTCAATGCAGACATAGTGAAAAATACTACGCATAATCAAAGACTCGCTAGGTTGATTGGCCTAGGCAAAAATAAGGGCTTCCCGGCAAACCAAAATGGTTCGGGCAAAAATAAGGGATGAAATTGAAAAAAAATGTACACCCGGCAAGTCGAAAACCTGAAAAGGCGGCTTGGGAAAAAAAGGGTATCCCGGTGGACTGAAAACCCGAAAGGGCAGTCCAGGAAAAAATTAGGGATTAAAGTGTAACATTATGTCTCATTGGATCACCTTGCAACCAGACTTCGGTATCGACTATCAAGCTCGAACGGCGCCAAACAGTCTGATCTACCTTCAACCAAGTAGCGAAGTGATGAGATGCTCAAAGACATAAAGGCAATAGCGGAGTTGGAACCCAATGGGATTGTTCACATAGCTGTTTTTCTTTATTTTTCACAAATTGTATAAATTCTATTTGTTCGGCGGCGTTCTCTTACTAGGACGTCAACCTCTTGTACAAAAACGCCCATTTACAGGCTAATTTCAAAGTCAATACAATTCATTTTCACAAAGAAATTTCAAATTGTTTTCTTTTTCTGTTTTGTTTTACAAGAACGTCCAGTGTTCATTTTTGATATATGCATTTGACATTAATTGCTGCTCATGAATATTTACATGCGAAACAAAAGACGATTACTCGTAATATCAGAAACAGGGGCAAACAAGAAATGTCCAAACCTTACAGTTGCTTTATTCACCAGGTATAGTGATCGACCTAGTTGGAGAAATCCGTTAAAGGTATATTCACTCCCCGCAGAGTAAGAGAAATACAGTAGTGCTAATTCTCCCTGGCTGAGGCTCGCAATCGCGAATGAATCGGCAATATTTTCCCCAGGCAGATTTTATCTAGCACCAGCACTGGAAGGTTATCCCCAGTGGAGTTTTGAAAATTATCCCCGGTGGAGTTCGGAGAATTATCCTCAGTAGACTCTGGAAGATTGTCCCCAATAGAGTCTAAAAGATTATTCTCAGTGAAGACGCAACTGGAAAATCATCCCCAGCGGAGTTCATTCCTTTCGCAAACAGAAACTCAATCCCCAACAGGGTTCATTATCACCAGCAACGGTAATTCATCCCCAGCTGAGGTTATTTCTCCAAATCAACAGGTCCTCTAGCAGAATATGACCTCTCCACAGAGTCATTTCCTCATTAGTTTATTCCCCAACAGATTATCCTCTCCTGCAGGTTTATTCTCACAATTACCTTCATTCACTATCCCCAGCGGAAACAAAGAATTCAACTCTTTTCTCCAGCAACAATCCGGGATTTATTTTCCCCAGCTGAAAACATCACATTTCCATACATCATGACATGCATACGCATCATACAACACAATCTCATTTATTTTGAGAACATCATTGCTTGATACATATCATGCATTACATACAGCTAACCTTTACCTTTCAGGAAGGATACAATCAAATTCTCACAAAATTCAAGTTGTGAAGCCCGGGTATGACTGGATAATAGTTTAATCCCCAGTTGAATAACGGACGACCGAAGCTCCTAAATTCCAACTTTCCTCTTCAATAGAGATGATCCCTCAGTTGAATAACGGACGACCGGAGCTCCTAAATTCCAACCTTCCTCTTCAATAGAGATGATCCCTCAGTTGAATAACATACGACCGAAGCTCCTAAATTTCAACTTTCCTCTTCAATAGAGATGATTCCTCAATAGAATAACGGACGAGTTCCTAAAATTCAACAGAGATGATTCCTCAGTAGAATACGGACGACCGAAGTTCCTAAAATTCAACAGAGATGTTTCCTCGGTAGAATGACGGACGAGTTCCTAAAATTTAACGGAGATGTTTCCTCAGATGAATACGGACGACCGAAGTTCATAAAATTTAATAGAGAGGATTCCTTAGTAGAATACGGACAACCGAAGTTCCTAAAATTCAACAGAGATGATTCCTCAAGATGAATACGGGCGACCGAAGTTCCTAAAATTCAACAAAGATGTTTCCTCAGTCGAATACGGACGACCGAAGTTCCTAAAATTCAACAGAGATAATTCCTAGGTAGAATACGAACGACCGAAGTTCCTAAAATTCAACAGAGATGATTCCTCAGTCGAATACGGACAATCGAAGTTCCTAAAATTCAACAGAGATGTTTCCTCGGTAAAACGGACGACCGAAGTTCCTAAAATTCAAACTGAGACGACTCACCAGCAGAATAACAGATGACTGAAGCTCCTAAAATTCTATTTCTCTCAAGACAGAGATCAGCATTCCCCAGCGGAATCTTCCTCAACAAAAGGTATACAAGCTCTCGCTAAGGAATCTCTTATGCGATCGACAATCCTTCAGATGGCATCTTTAAGCCCATCCCCTCGTCATCAATTTCCAAATGGCATTTGTAAGGCCATTCCTGATATCGCAAGATGGACACCACTTCATGCGAGTGCAAATTTCTGGGCACTCTAGTGTTCAATCACCTTCCACCTTCGGATCACGAAAGGCACGAAAGCCAATCTACATCCCCAGCTTTAAGAAGATTGAACAGGGGCAGCTGTTGTACCCCAAAATTTGCCCTCCCATATTTCTCAAAACATTTCAAGAAAGATTCCCCAAGTTGCTCAAGGTAGTCCAAGGGTTGGCCAGACAAGCTCTCTCCTAAGGCAGTCTACCTCAAATTAGGGTTTCATGTTGCATCAAGATACTTGAGTCCAAGGGACCCATAATGCTCAACATTGTCCTAATATGTTCCCAAGATCATCCATGTCAAGTTTCAATCCCTACAGAGGAAATTTGCTCAGTCAATTGCTCAAAGGCCTAAAAATCGACTGTGCTATGGCAAAAGTAAATTGTGGCCCACATACAGTCAAACTTCAAGATTTTTGGTCAACATCCTCATTTTGAAGTATATTTCATCATTTGATCAAGGGTTGATCATGATTCATCAAGGATTGCTCACCATTCATCAAGACTCAAAAGTTGCTAAATTAGGGTTTTGTAGGAAAAGTCAACTCAACTTTGACCAAGCATAACTTTCTCATACTTTATGATAAATGACCCATCCAAATCTCATTTTTAAGAGGATGAAATTCCCTACAATCCATATTCATCTCCCAAGTTCAAAATATGCACTCACAAGAAGTTATGAATTTGGACATTATAGGTCATTTTGAAAAGTCAACAAAAACATCCTTTTTGTCAAAGCTTCATACATGAGCATGGAATATCAAAATGATATGAGACAAAAAGGTTTTAATAGAGTACATCTCAAGCTTTCTAAAAAGTCCCAGAACACCTCCAAAGAGTCAAAATTGAGGAAGTTATGCATAGGTGAAATTGACCTTTTTTGTAAAATTGCCAAAAGTAAACTATGCCTAAAACTTCAAATTTTGCCAAATGGGCCCAATCTTTTTCACTTGTTTTGATTTGGCAACATAGTCCATGAGCTCTATCCCTAGCCACCTGTCCTCATCATGTTTTTATTATTTATTTTGATTTTTATTTGATTTATATCAATTTTAATCAAAACAAATCATATACAATCCAAAATATTGAAAGTAAGAGATTTTGTGCTTGTTTCGGGATTTATTATACAGCTAGCAAATATTCAAATTCGTATCAATGCATGGTGTGAACAAAAAGATTGAAATAAGCCAATTTTGGAAAGTTTTCAAAGTGAATCAAATCAAAGATCCAAATCATTGATGGAGGAAGATTGAGAGCAGTTATCAACCCTAATCCCTTCATTGATACATATAGAGGGCGTGCAGACTCAAAAAGAGGGTTAGAAACAGGCGCAGCAAGCAGAGCAACATTGGAAAAAATCAAGAAAAGTGCAAGATTGATTTCATTGTTCCAGGCCAATTTAAGACTTCTTGACCATTCCATTTGCTTCTTGGGAGTCTCAACAAGCCAAAGCCATCGAAACCAAGCATTTTCAAGCCCCAAATCGCACTGTAAGTCGCTCACGACATAGCTCTTTTCTTGAATTCGAATAGCATGATTTAGGAATTGTTAGGATGAATTAATCATATATTGTTGATCCATGAAACATTTGCAAACTTCCTGTATTGATCAATTGCATTTATATGACCTATACTGGAATTCACCATTGTTAGGGTTTGTAGCTCCGAATTAGGGATTTTGCTTGCAGGTGAAATTAGCCCTTATGAAGGGTACCATCATGTTCAGAATGATGAGACGCATCCAGCCGTGGTGTTTTGGTTTCATTTATATGGCTCATGGAGGATTTTGGAATGAGCCAGGCTTATAGCAACGGACAAAATGTCTGTAGGTAAAAGTCTGTGACTTTTACCCACGGAGAGAGGAAGGAGACGATGAGTTATCACCGTTCCATTGGCCTATTCAAACCTGGCGCACATTTTCTTTTTGTTTTCCACTAATTTTTTGTTTTTATATATTATTATTATCCATTACATATACAAAAAGAGCAGCCAACACAGTTAGTTACAGGGTATGTGCATATTGCCTCAGGACCTGGGTTCGAATCCCAGGTCCCCCTATTTCTCCATATTATTTTCCTTTTCTGGGTCCAGCGCGCTTACCAACCAGGGGTCCACCATATGTCCTCATCATCAATCATGCCAAGTGTCAGATGGCCAAATCTGATGGCCATCCAGGAGGGAACACCATGAGCCAAGTCAAACGCATCACACTGGATCTCAAAGGTCAACATGGACCTCACCATTTTGGGCCCAAATCTGACTATTTGCACCCCCACAATTCTCAGACCCAATTCTTTTTCTCTATTCTTTTACATATTTTATTTATTAACCAAAAATTAATTTTCTTTTTATTAAAAAATCACCCAAAATATTATTTTTCACCAATTAGATTTAGGTATTATTTTTTAATAAATTTATTAATTTAATTAGATTTAATTTTTGGGATAACTTTAATTTATTTTGTAAATAACTTAAAAATAATTAGAATAAATAGGTTTTATTACTAACTTAATTATATTTTATTTTTTTCCCTAAAATAGCCAAAAAAACTAAAAATAGGTCATGTAAATATTTTTTAATAATTAATTTAATCACTAATTAATTGCATATTTAATTTAGAAAACTTATTTCTTTTATTAAAAACACCAAAAAAAAACTTTTTTCTCTTTTCATTAGGATAGAAGGGTCAAAACCCTAGTTCACATTCAATCTAATTTGTCATCGCGTGCTTTATTCTTTTTTTATCCCAATTATTGTAACTGCTTATAGTTTTTAATAGATTAATTAGGGATTTTACATTTTCATTTATCGCTTTATTATTTTTCAAAGGGTTTGTTTTTGGCTATGTAAATACCCGAAGCCTTGTAATAGCGTAGTTTAATTTCCGCAAATTATTAACTGTTAGATGTATGATAATAGGATGCATGACAAGAATGTATGACTAATTTTAAAACAGTTAGATCACCCTAAATGTGCAAAGATAAATAATCTGAAATTGAATCACTCGCACATGCGCACTCCTAGGGTACACTCCCACTTGGTTGCCTTCGGTAAACGGTCATTGAGTATAGGATTCTTTAGTGGTCGTCCTTTTGTCTAAACAAAGATCAAGGTCCTGATTCGGAAAAGTTGCCTCGGAATGGTTGCCTCGAAATTGTTGCCTCAGATATTGTTACCTCGAATAATTGATCTAAGACATTAGGGTTATTACTAAGACGTCCTAACATTGCTTTAGTGACCGTACGTCCCTTTCGAATTGACCCTCAAAACTCCAATGATGATGCTACCTACTCACTAATAGTGGGATAGCGTCGTCTAAAGGAAACGAACATAGAACGATTCTTTTTTCGAGTAGGTAGATTAGTTCTTAAGTACTTGCTCAATCCAAACAAAACTTTTTTACACTTACACTCCTTTACAAACAAAGTTTTCAAAACACTTCATTACACTCTTGAAGACAGAAGCAAGAGTTAAATTAAAGTCAAAACAAAAACTTTTCAAAGCACACAAACACAAAGAAAACAATTTTGAAAATGATGAGCAAGTACCTAAGAGCCCTTAGATAACTACAGATAGCAAGGGTGCTAATACCTTCCCTTTCTATAATCTACCCCCCGTACTAAGAAATATCTCGAAAAATGAATTTTTCTGTGCTTTTTTCCTTTCCTTGTTGGATAAAATAAAAGACGGTGGCGACTCTTGCTTACCGCAACATTTTGCGAACACAAACGCAAAATGCAAACCAGCAAATTCCTTAAAAAATAGGGAAAGACGTCCCCGTTCTAGCCACCGTATCACAGAACGGGCGACTCAGCTGATCAAGCCATCAAGGCTCTACACTGGATCTCCTGTCATCCCCAGCAGAGTCGCCAGTTCTGTGATACGGTGGCCAGAACCAGGACGTGTTTCCCTATTTAAGGAATTTGTTGGTTTGCGTTTTGCGTTTGTGTTTGCAAAATGTTGCGGTAAGAAAGAGTCACCACCAACTTTTATTTCATCCAACAAGGAAAGGAAAAAAGCACAGAAAAATTCCTTTTTTTAGATATTTCTGAGTACGGGGGGTAGATTATAGAAAGGGAAGGTATTAGCACCCTTTCTATCTGTAGTTATCTACGAGATCTTAGGTACTTGCTCATCATTTTCAAAATTGTTTTCTTTGTGTTTGTATGCTTTGAAAAGTTTTTGTTTTGACTTTGATTTTACTCTTGCTTCTGTCTTCAAGAGTGTAATGAAGTGTTTTGAAAACTTTGTTTGTAAAGGAGTGTAAGTGTGAAGAAGTTTTGTTTGGATTGAGCAAGTACTTAAGAACTAATCTACCTACTCGAAAAAGAATCGTTCTATGTTCGTTTCCTTTAGACGATGCTATCCCACTATTAGTGAGTAGGCAGCATCATCGTTGGAGTTTTGAGGGTCAATTCAAAAGGGACGTACGGTCACTAAAGCAATGTTAGGACGTCTTAGTAATAACCCTAATGTCTTAGATCAATTATTTGAGGTAACAGTATCTGAGGCAACAATTCCGAGGCAACCATTCTGAGGCAACTTTTCTGAATCGGGACCTTGATCTTTGTTTAGACAAAAGGACGACCACTAAAGCATCCTATACTCAATGACCGTTTACCGAAGGCAACCAAGTGGGAGTGTACCCTAGGAGTGTGCATGTGCGAGTGATTCAATTTCAGATTATTTATCTTTGCACATTTAGGGTGATCTAACTGTTTTAAAATTAGTCATACATTCTTGTCATGCATCCTATTATCATACATCTAACAGTTAATAATTTGTGGAATTTAAAATGCGGAAATTAAACTACGCTATTACAAGGCTTCGGGTATTTACATAGCCAAAAACAAACCCTTTAAAAAATAATAAAGCGATAAATGATAATGTAAAAGCCCTAATTAATCTATTACAAACTGTAGGCAGTTACAATAATTGGGATAAAAAAAGAATAAAGCGCGCGATGACAAATTAGATCGAATGCGAACTAGGGTTTTGACCCTTTTATCCTAATGAAAAGAGAAAAAAGTTTTTTTGGTGTTTTTAATAAAAGAAATAAGTTTTCTAAATTAAATATGCAATTAATTAGTGATTAAATTAATTAGTAAAAATAATTACATGACCTATTTTTGGTTTTTTTGGTTATTTTAGGAAAAAAATAAAATATATTTAAGTTAGTAATAAAACCTATTTATTCTAATTATTTTTAAGTTATTTACAAAATAAATTAAAGTTATCCCTAAAATTATATCTAATTAAATTAATAAATTTATTAAAAAATAATACCTAAATCTAATTGGTGAAAAATAATATTTTTGGTGATTTTTTGATAAAAAGAAAATTAATTTTTGGTTAATAAATAAATTAAATAAGTTAAATAAAATATGTAAAAGAATAGAGAAAAAGAATTGGGCTTGAGAATCATTTTTTGGGGGGTGCAAACAGCTAGATCTGGGCCCAAAATGGTGAGGTCCACGTTGACCTTTGAGATCTAGTGTGATGCGTTTGACTTGGCTCATGGTGTTCCCTCATGGATGGCCATTAGATTTAGCCATCTGACACTTGGCATGATTGATGATGAGGCCATATGATGGACCCCTGGTTGGTAAGCACGCTGGATCCTGAAAAGGAAAATAATATGGAGAAATAGGGGGACCTGGGATTCGAACCCAGGTCCTGAGGCAATATACACATACCCTGTAACCAACTGCGCTGGCTGCTGTTTTTGTATATGTAATGGATAATAATAATAATATATAAAAATAAAAAATTAGTGGAAAACAAAAAGAAAATGCGCGCCAGGTTTGAATAGGCCAATGGAACAGTGACAACTCATCGTCTCCTTCCTCTCTCCGTGGGTAAAAGTCCCAGACTTTTTCCTACGGACATTTTGTCTGTTGCTATAAGCCTGGCTCATTCCAAAATCCTCCATGAGCCATATAAATGAAACCTAACACCATGGATGGATGCGTCTCATCATTCTGAACATGATGGTACCCTTCATCAGGGCTAATTTCACCTGCAAGCAAAATCCCTTATTTGGAGCTACAAACCCTAACAATGGTGAATTCTAGTATAGGCCATATAAATGCAATTAATCAATATAGGAAGTTTGCAAATGTTTCATGGATCAATAATATATGATTAATTCATCCTAATAATCCCTAAATCATGCTATTCAAATTCAAGAAAAGAGTTATGTCGTGATCGACTTACAGTGTAATTTGGGGCTTGAAAATGCTTGGTTTCGATGGCTTTGGCTTGCTAAGACTCCCAGGAAGCAAATGGAATGGTCAAGAAGTCTTGAATTGGCCTGGAACAATGTAATCGATCTTGCACTTTTCTTGATTTTTTCAAATGTTGCTCTGCTTGTTGCGCCTGTTTCTAACCTTCTTTTTGAGTCTGCACGCCCTCTATATGTATCAATGAAGGGATTAGGGTTGATAACTGTTCTCAATCTTCCTCCATCAATGATTTGGATCTTTGATTTGATTCACTTTGAAAACTTTCCAAAATTGGCTTATTTCAATCTTTTTATTCACACCATACATTGATAAGAATTTGAATATTTGCTAGCTGTATAATAAAGCCTGAAACAAGCACAAAATCTTGTGTTTTCAATATTTTGGATTTTATATGATTTGTTTTGATTTAAATTGAATTAATTCAAATAAAAATCAAAATAAATAATAAAAATAAGATATGGACAAGTGGCAAAGGCTAGAGCTCGTGGACTATATTGCCAACTCAAAACAAGTGAAAAAGATTGGGCCCATTTGGCAAAATTTAAAGTTTTAGGCATAGTTGACTTTTGGCAATTTTGCAAAAAAGGCCAACTTCACCAATGCATAACTTCCTCAATTTTGACTCTTTAGAGGTGTTCTTGGACTTTTTAGAAATATTGAGATGTCCTCTAAACAACCCTTTTTGTATCATCTCATTTTGATATTCCATGCTTAAGTATGAAGCTTTGACAAAAAAGGTGTTTTTGTTGACTTTTCAAAATGACCTAAATGTCCAAATTCATAACTTCTTGTGAGTGCATATTTTGAACTTGGTATATGAATATGGATTATAGGGAATTTCACCCCCTTCAAAATGAGCTTTTTATGGGTCATTTCTCATAAATTATGAGAAAGTTATGCTTGGTCAAAGTTGAGTTGACTTTTCCTACAAAACCCTAATTTAGCAACTTTTGAGTCTTGATGAATTATGAGCAATCCTTGATGAATCATGATCAACCATTGATCAAATGATGAAATATACTTCAAAATGAGGATGTTGACCAAAAATCTTGAAGTTTGACTGTATGTGGGCCACAGTTGACTTTTGCCCTAGCATAGTCGATTTTCAGGCCTTTGAGCAATTGACTGAGCAAACTTTCTCTGTAGGGCTTGAAAATTGACATGGATGATCTTGAGAAAATATTAGGACAATGTTTATAATTTGGGGTCCCTTGGAATCAATTATCTTGATGCAATATGAAACCCTAATCTGAGGTAGACTACCTTATGAGAGAGCTTGTCTGGCCAACCCTTGGACTACCTTGAGCAACTTGAGTATCATTCTTGAAATGTTTTGAGAAATATGGGAGGGCAAATTTTGGGGTACAATAGTAACCCACACTCATTGCATTATATTGAAACATTCATGTCCCTCGAACGTGGGATACTTTAGCAAAGACCCTCGTTTACAAGATCGTAGTCCCTTGATGTTGCCTTAGGTAAAAGATCTTAGTCCCTTACAACAAATTGCTAAGGTATCCTACAATGTTGCCTTCTATGATTGTACGATGACTCACGCATGTCCCTTCACATCCAATGATAAGGATTTCTACTAACTAATGGTAGAATAGAACTATCTAGAGGAGGAGGAAAAGAACAAAGACTTATTTTGAGTAGGTAGAACGATCGTAGTTACTTGCTCACAAACATTTCAAAAAACAAACATATTTTAAATACACCAACACTTTCATGAAATATTTTCAAAAAGTCAACACTTTGTATATATTCTTATAGAGACTAGAATCATTACAAAGTTCGCCTAAACGAAGGCACTTTTTAAAAAATACATTCAAATAAACACATTCACAAAAGAATTTCAAAGTGAGCTAGCAACTAAGAGCCCCTAGATAACTACAGATGAAAAGGGTGCTAACACCTTCCCTTTTCATAACCTACCCACCGAACTCAAGAAAATTATCAAAAGATATTTCCTGTTCTTTTCACCCTTTCCTTTATTGGATAAAAGAAAAGTCTATGGCGACTCTTGCTATCCGCGACATTTGCGATAAAATGCAAAACACCCAAGTCAGTTACCTCACCGTATTACATGTAGTGATTAGGTAAAACAAAGGTTGTTTATCTGTAAGCTTAAGGTTGTCTACATAAAATAATAATACTGATAGTGTAATCTTCTTATTGGCTTGGTAGCCTCTAGAGTAGGTGTTATTGTACACCAAACTGGGTCATCATATCTTTGTGTTATTATCATTTTGTATTGTTCAATTTTGTTTCTTTATTGATTGACATGTCATATAAGATATTGGAACATTAGTCACGACTTTAGACTGATAAGTGTTATATCAGTATGCTTTGTCTTGTACTTGTAATGTTAAACAGAGATCAGTGTCTTACATGTCTTAGGACATTTGTTATTTGTATATTCGAATTTCAATTGGTATCAGAGTAGACATCATGTTCTATTCTGGGTTAGATCTAGGGAGATACTTTTCTGGTACAATGGACTTGAAGGAGCAAAGTGTTTGTTATAGCTACTTCTATGGTTGTGGTGTTAATTGTGAGGCATTTTTTTCTTCTGCTACATGTGCCTCTGATGTGTGAACCTGTGGTGTTCAGGTTGGTTTGTCTTCTGGTGATCTTCCCTTGAGGAGGAGATTGAATTAGGCATGATAGAGAGAGTTACGTCCATATACTCTTATCGCTAACTACAGGTTGATTCTAGGGATATCTCTTTTGTATGATGTCCTATAAGATGCTTCTGACATCTTGCTTGGAGGTTGTGGAGGATGTGATTTGTTTCCCTTCATATGTATCTGATGTGTGTTATTTAAGATATGGTTCAAGGAAGATCTACTCTTGGAATAACTTGAGGTGTTCTTTATCTAGAAAAGTGATAAATATGGGTATTATGGTTAAAGCCTCATGAGTCACTCTCAAGATTTTTTTGAGTTCACGTATACTCACATCCCAGATTAATTAAGCAAGATGGTGGAACCGCTTATTGAAGTACAAGACCAGCTGGGAGTAAGACAAAGAGAAGAAGTTGTGTTGATTCTTCCATATTCTGATCCATAAGTACTCTTATCACTTATAAAGTAGCCAAAGATGCTTGAAATATCTCTCAAGTCCACTCATAAAGGTGCTTCTATTTGTGAAAAGAGCTCAGAAGAGAAAGTAATTGAGATGAAGATACTCTAGAAAGACAAGAGCAATTTATTTTTGCTCTTGAAGAGCTTGATTTCATATTTCTGATTAAGGCAATCCTAGAACTTAATCTGTTTTGTTAGGATGTGCTCCTTCTCAAGGAAAGGTTGATAGGGTTTTGCTAGTTAAGTTATGATGTCTGTATTTATGTCTCAACACTCTTCTTGACAAGCGAGTGATTACATAATTTGTGTTGACAAGGATTTAAAATAAATTTCCATTTGTGTCATCCACAAGTATTTTATTGCTTATCCTTTAATTAGCATTCAAGAGTCTAGATATTTTACCAGAGTGCAACATCATTTGTTGAGAAATCTCAAGAACTTTTTTCATGAATATGATTAATGTCTGCCGAGTGAGAGTTCTGGGAAACAAATACAGGTGTATGCTCTCATCTTGCATAAGTATCATTTATTTAGTCCTCAAAAGTTCCTAAATCTATCTTGAATGAAGATGATGATGTAGGTGAAGACATCTTTAGTCTTGTGATTATCTTTGGGTCAGTTTATTTGTGGTCTAATTTAAAGGAGTCGGGCCTCTGGCTCTGAAGAAGTGTTGAAGATCTCTATCGGGACTCTATGAATATGGAGGTCAAAATCAAAGTTCTAGGAAACTCGTTCAGATATATTAAAGACTTGTGTGTTCAAAAAGTTATAAGAGTTTAGTGGAAGACTGTTCATAAAGAAGGATGGAGGATGTCTACTCAAACTTGAATTCTTGATCAAGTCATAGGAACATGGAACTCCTATTTTGTTGGAAAAGACATCCTAGGTAGGATATGGTTTGGAAGTCTATAGATCTTCAAGACTATGTCAGACAGTATGGATTTCATCAGATAGCTAGTTAAGCCATTGATGTTCTGACATCATGTTGAACATCTGGATGTTCTCTCTGAAGGTGTTGTATGAAGTGGAGCGGCACCAACTTGGGATAAGTTGATCTTCAATTGAGATTTTAACTCATGATTGTGCAAAGGGATACAAAAGTTCTCTAGACTTGTATGAACCATTCATTAGTTGATATACTTGCGTTGAAGTCTTATCTAAGTTGTTAGGTATGAGCATTCCAAAATTTTGGTTGTTGCAAGGAGGATTTAGAACTGAAAGATCCAGTCTTACTTGTGAACCAGAAGGCCATTGATCACCCTTGAAGAAAGTTGTTTCAAATAACCATAGTTGTCTGTATGCTCAAGGTATGTTCTACCTAAGCATGAGTCCAAGAAATGTGTGTCATTTGCTCTTCAAATTCTAATGCACCTTGTGGTATGGTGGAATGTACAAAAGACTAGAAGACATAAGACTTGAGGAGAAGTTGGCTCCTTCCTTGACTTGATGCTTATAGAGGGAATCTCCTCTCAAGGTGATTAAGAATGATTGTGGTATATGTATTAACATTGTGGTTCTGGTGGGAGCTTCATGAGAAGTATGAGAGTTTATTTATCTCAGTGGTATTTCATCTTTTGCAATGTCTAGTTTTTTATGATTATGTTGTTGCATCTGCGAGATCTTTGTGAAGGATTTTTATGCAAATGCTGATGTCCAAAATAAAGATGGAACATTATCCTTGTAAGTGGACTTGGAGTTATGAGCAACGTGTTTTCAAAAGTGTTGTATCTAAATCATGATGTTAGAGACTAATATGAATCATGGAATGATTGTATGCCTTGGTGTGAAGAATTCGTTTGTGCTAGTATTGCATAAGATGAATATCAGACCTAGTGGTTTGGATTCTGATGAGATGAGAATACTTGTGGGAAGTGGTGTCTACTGAAACAACCGGCAGAAATTATCAAAGATAAAATTCAATGAAGTCTCCATCGAACGTCTTTTATCCCACAGGATGGGAAAGGTAAACATCGAGAAAACCTTAAGGGGTGAAATCACGGTCTTACAACCATAAATATTGGGTAAGGAAGTCGATTACACGAGGGGGAGGTATTAGCACCCCAAACGTCAGTAGTAATCTACAGGATCCACTTATGTGTGTTCTAGTCTAAGGGTGTGAATTCTAGGTATAAAGCTTAAGAGCTAAAAGATATAATAGGGGGAATGCATGCAAAAGAAAAGAGAAAATAATGTAGGGAAAATAAAATTTATGCTCGTACGGGACCTACCTCAATGTCTACGTATCCCTTTTAAAGAATAAGAGCAGTTATAGTTCAACTTCAAAAATTTCTTATTTGTCTTGTATCTTTTACTGAACAATATTAATTTCGCCTTCTGCCGCAACTCGACTTTTGGAGACTTACACGTCAACACATAAGTGAATTAACATGTTCTTTTGAAAAAAAGGTTTTGAAAGAAAATACCACAGGTAAAAAGAGTTTACGTTGGTTGGTGTTTTTGTTACAGATGACAGCTAGTTAATCTCAAGATAGAGAGATTAGCCATTTCTCCACTTATCCATGAAATAGATCTTTGAGATTTGAACCATACCAAGGCTTAGAATGGAAAATCAATAAGATTGATAAGAAACCCTCTTATCATCTCCTATGCTTAACAAAGGTATGCTTCTTGTCAATAATTTTTAAGTGTTTTAAAGTTTGCCAGAAAAAAAAGTTTTTGTTTTAATATTGTGATACGGTGGCAGAACCGACTGTTATACTGGTTTTGCATTTTGTATTCGCAAATGTCGCGGTAAGCAAGAGTCTCCGCTGACTTTTATTTCATCCAACAAAGGAAAAGGAAAAAGAACAGAAAAAATCTTTTTTCGAGATTTTTTTGAGTACGGGGGCTAGATTACAGAAAGGGAAGGTGTTAGCACCCTTTCTATCCATGGTTTTCCACAGGCTCTTAGGTACTTGCTCTTTTTTTTTAAATTGCTTGTGTGTGCTTGTTTTGAAAAGTTTTGTTTTACTTCGTGATAACCCTTGTATCAGTCCTCAAGAGTGTGACGAAGTTGTTTTGAAAACTGTTTTTGAAAAGTGTTTGTGTGAAAAGTTTTTGTTTTGAGCAAGTACTTAAGATTTCTACCTACTCGAAAAAAGTTTGTTCATTTTCGTTTCCTTTAGACAACGCTATCCTACTATTAAGAAGTAGGTAGCTTCGTTGTTGGAATTTTAAAGGGACGTTCGAAGGGACGAAATGGTCTCTGAAGGCAACAAGTAAGGATACCTTAGTATTTCGAAGGGACCATTGTCATAAGATCACTTTTCGTAGGTATCTCGAGGGACAAGTAGGGACTATGATCTTTATGACAACTTTGAATCACGGGTCATTGCTAAGGTATCCCTACGCTCGAGGGACACGACCATTATTTCCGAGGCAACCAAGTAAGGTATACTCTAAGGGTGCATATGTGCAAGGTGTGTTATGTTCAGTTATTTTAATCTTGTGTTAAGTTTGCTAATGTTTGATAATTCTTGCCATACAATCCTATTAGTTATACATCTAGCAGTTAATAATTGCAGTAATTTAAAAGTGCAGAAATATAAAACTTAGCTAGTACAAGGCTTCGGGGAGGGGGATTATGTACATATCCAAAATTGGGGGAAAAAGATAAATAAAAGCGGTAAAGGTCCTACTAATCATCTATTACATCCCAATATACAGTTACAATAATAAAATAAAGTGCAAAAGAATAATAACACACAAATTTGAAAAGACGTCTAAAAATCCTAAGATATAAAAAGTCTTTTTGTTGTTTTTTGTTTTAATTTATAAAAATGGTTTAAGTTAAAAAATAATTGATCTAGATCTATATAAAAAAAAGTTAATTATTAAATAAATATGAAATTAAAATAAAAGAAATTAATTCTATGTTTTTTTGGTATTTTTGTTACGAAAAGGAAAATGAATAAAAATGAAATTAAACCTAAGTTCTATTAATTTTAATTTTAAAAAAAGTTAAAGTGATTAGTTAATTAATTTACCAAAATTAAAATTTAATTAAGAAAAATCCTAAATCTATTTTTATGTGATTTTTATATTTGTTTATTGATTAAAATAAAAAAAAAGGGATTAAAAGAAATAAATGAAATGAATAAAACAAGAAAATAAAGATGGGCCTAGTAGCAAAAGTAAACAGGGGTCAATCATCAGAAATCCCTAGGCCCAAATCTTCGAAAGCTTCATGCTCTAACTATGGTGTTTTCATATTCTTGCGTGGAACCTCTGATTCAACCATCCATGATTGTTCTATATAAACCCAAACAAACGTTAGCATGCCATGAAATGTGATTAAAATTAGAGATTCGAAGTTTAAAATTTTACCAAACCAGTATTGTCAAATGGGGGCGTGCTAGGTATGTGATGGATTGCTCTTGGGCCTTGTAAGACTCCTGAGGACTTCAAGAGGATGGTTTGAGGCTTGATGTCAATCAAGAGAGACTGGAACCTCGAGATATGACTTGCACCAATTCTTTGATTTCTTGAGAGCTTTTTGAAGAGCTTTTGGAGAGCTTTTTGAAGAGTTTTTTGAGAGCTTTTTAGAGAGGAATTTCGTCTCTTTCAAGCTTGTATGGCTCTATATTTATAGAGGATAATGAGGAGACATGAAATCATGGAAAGAATCTCCCTCATAATGTTGTGTTTTAAGACCATGATCAAAATTTGAAAAAATGCCATATTTGATGATTTTATGTCGTTTTCACATGTGGATGAACCTGGACATATTTGAAGGGTTATTGCATGAAATCAATTGACATAAACCAGCATAAAACTTTCCCAAAATGGATTCACATCAAAATTTACATTATTTCTATTATTTATTTATTTAATTCTGAATTTTAATGAATAAAATATCAAAATAAATAGCATAAATAGTAGAAAAATGTATGGGTGGTCTTAGAGGTCGTGGAACATGTTAGGAATGAGTTTCAAACTTGAAAAAATAGGCCCATTTGGAAAAATCCAAGTTTAGTCAATATTTGCTTCATGCATTTTTCCAAAAATTGGTCAACTTTGACAATGCATATATCTCTCAATTTTAACCCTATAAGGGTGTTCTTGGACTTTTTAGAAAGCTTAGGAGATCCCCTAAGCAACCTATTTTTTTAATCTCAATTGGATCTTCCATGTTCATGTAAGAAGCTTTGACCCAAAAGGTGTTTTTGTTGACTTTTGAAAAGGACCTATAATGTCTGAATTTATATCTTTTCATGAGTGAATTTCTTGAACTTGAGGGCTGAAGATGAGTTGTAGCGAATTGGATTCTCTTAAAAATGAGCCTTGGATGAGAAATTTCTGATAAAGTATGAGAAATTTATGCCCGGTCAAAGTTTGGTTGACTTTTCCTATAGGAACCTTAATTTAGCAACTTTTGAGTTTTAATGAATTAGGAGCATTCCTTGAGGAATCATGATCAACCCTTGATCAAATGATGGATATCACTTAAAAATGTTGATGTTGACCAAAAATCTTAAAGGTTGACTATATGTGGGTCACAGTTGACTTTTGACTTAGTACAATTGATTTTCAGACATTTGAGCAGTTGACTGAGCAAACTTCTTGTACAAGGCATGAAACTTGGCATGGATGATCTTGAGGACATATTAGGGAAATGGAAACCACTTAGGACCCTTGGAAACTCAAACATATTGATGAGGAGTGAAACTCTAGTTTGAGGCTCGTTGTCTTATGAGGAGCATTTGTCTGATTAATCCTTAGGCATCCTTGAGCAAGTTAAGGATTTCAATGAGTATGTTTTGAGTAAAATAAGAGGGAAAATTTTGGGGTACAACAGCTGCCCCTGTTCAATCTTCTTAAACCTGAGGATGTAGATTGGTTGGTCTGCCTTTCGTGATCTGAAGGTAGAAGATGATTGAACACTAGAATGCCTAAAAATTTGCACTCGCATGAAGTAATACTGATTGGTGATATCGAGAATGGTCTTACAGATGCCATTTAAAAGTTGACAGAGAATCGTCAGAGATGGGCTTAAAGATTCCATCCAGAAAAGATATTGGTTGCATAAGAGATTCCTTTGTGAAAATTCCTGTACCTGCCGTTGAAGAGGACTTCGTCGGGGAATGTTGATTTATGTTCTGGGAAAATAGAGTATATGAGCTTCAGTTGTCCATTACTCTACTGGGGAATTAACTCCTGATTGAGGAAGTGGAAGTAAACTTCACATCTGGTCAGGGTCCAGTCTGCACAACGACTTACCAGGGAAATGTAAAATTGACCGTAACTGGTCGGGTCTAGATCTTATAGTGTTGTAAACTGTTATCCGGAGATAAGAGAGAAGGAACCTGGATCGTAGGGTTACTTCGAAATGAAATCCTGGATAGTAGGGCTATGAGATGGAACTTGGGTCGTAGGGTTACTTCGAAATGAATGCCTGGATAGTAGGGCTATGAGAAGGAACCTGGTTCGTAGGGTTACTTTGAAATGAAAGACTGGATAGTATGGCTATGAGAAGGAACCTAGATAGTAGGGTTACTTCGAAATGAAAGTCGGGGTAGTAGGGCTATGAGAAGGAACCTGGGTCGTAGGGTTACTTCAAAATGAGAGCCTGGATAGTAGGGCTATGAGAAGGAACCTGGGTCGTAGGGTTACTTCAAAATGAAAGCCTGGATAGTAGGGCTTATGGGAAGGAACCTGGATCATAGGGTTACTTCGATATGAAAGCCTGGATAGTAGGGCTTATGGGAAGGAACCTGGATAGTGGGGTTACTTTGAGATGAAAGCCTGGATAGTATGGCTTATGGGAAGGAACTTGGATAGTAGGGTTACTTTGAGATGAAAGCCTGGATAGTAGGGCTTATGGGAAGGAACCTGGATAATAGGGTTACTTCAAGGTGGAAGCCTGGATAGTAGGGCTATGGGAAGAAACCTGGATAATAGGGTTACTTCGGAATAAAAGCCTGGATAGTAGGGCTTATGGGAAGGAACCTGGATAGTAGGGTTACTTCAAGATGGAAGCCTGGATATTAGGGCTTATGGGAAGGAACCTGGATAGTAGGGTTACTTCGAAATGAAAGCCTGGATAGTAGGGCTATGAGAAGGAACCTGGTTCGTAGGGTTACTTTGAAATGAGAGCCTGGATAGTAGGGCTTATGGGAAGAAACCTAGATAGTATGGTTACTTCAAGGTGGAAGCCTGGATAGTAGGGTTATGGGAAGAAACCTGGATAGTAGGGTTACTTCGAGATGAAAGCCTGGATAGTAGGGCTTATGGGAAGGAACCTGGATAGTAGGGTTACTTCAAGGTGGAAGCCTGGATAGTAGGGCTATGAGAAGAAACCTGGATAGTAGGGTTACTTCGAGATGAAAGCTTGGATAGTAGGGCTTATGGGAAGGAACCTGGATAGTAGATTTACTTCAAGGTGGAAGCCTGGATAGTAGGGCTATGGGAAGAAACTTGGATAGTAGGGTTACTTTAGAATAAAAGCCTGGATAGTAGGGTTTATGGGAAGGAACCTGGATCGTAAGGTTACTTCATGGGGAGTTTGGGTAAAACTGCATCTGAACCGAGAAGGAACCTAGGTAAGGTTGCTTCGTGGGTAGTTTGGCTAAAACTACATTTGAACCGAGAAGGAACCTAGGTAAGGTTGCTTCGTGGGGAGTTTGGGTAAAACTGCATCTGAACCGAGAAGGAACCTAGGTAAGGTTGCTTCATGGGGAGTTTGGGTAAAACTACATCTGAACCGAGAAGGAACCTAGGTAAGGTTGCTTCGTGGGGAGTTTGGGTAAAACTACATCGGAACCGAGAAGGAACCTAGGTTAGGTTGCTTCGTGAGGAGTTTGGGTAAAACTGCATCAAAACCGAGAAGAAACCTAGGTAAGGTTGCTTCGTTTGATCATGTAGATTAGTTGATCTGTTTGGTTTCGAGAACTGATTTTCCATTAGTTGTCTGCAGATGTGACATGTATAACTGTTGGGACTCTTGATGATAATTGTCTTTCTTGAAAAGATAACAGGGTTAATTATATGCGATGCATGAAATGCATGGTGGGATGATGTTCTCAAAATAAATGAGATTATGCTGTATGCGATATGTATGCGCATGTCATGATGTATGAACATGAGATGCTACTATGACATATCCGAGTCTGGGAAAATAAATCCCTGACTGCTGCTAGAGAGTATTGGAAGTAGTATTCCTGACTGTTGTAGAAAACTGTGGTTCTTCTACTTTCGCTGGGGATGGTGAACGGAGATGACTATGCTGGAGATTTGCTCCTTGTTTACGGATATTTTGTCGGGGGAGAGACTCTGCTTGAGAATAACTCTGCGGATAAATAAATCTGTTGGAAGGTGAACTTCCGTAGCTGAATTAATAAGCTTTGTTGGGGATTGAGCTTCTGTATTCAGATAAATAAACTCTGCTCAGGAGAAAACTATATGAACCGCTTGCGATTACAAAATTTGGATGGGGATAGTAACTCCTGTTTGGGGGAGCTGATGTTAAAGCTTTAGTTGTCTCTACTCTGTAGGGAGTGTAGATGTCACTGGGACGCATGCTGAGGATACGACAATGACTTTGCATCAGGACTTTCCTGCCCCTGTACTTACTGGAGAAAGTACCTGCATAGGCTTTGTGGATAGCTTGAGTGTTATCCCAACTCATAAGGTGCTTGGTAACTGCCGATCAAAATGATAAGTCTTCGGGACATGGTCGTACGCTTTAATCCCTAACTTTTTCCTGGATTGTCTTTTTATATTTTCAGTCCACCAGGATACCCTTTTTTGCCCAAGCCGTCTTTTCAGGTTTTCGACTTGTCGGGTATACAAATATTTTTGTTTTTATCCCTAATTTTTGCCCGAACTTTTTTGGTTTGACGGGATGCCCTTATTTTTTCCTAGGCCAGTCGACCTAGCGGGTCTTTTTCATGCGTGGTCTTTTCCGACTATGTCTATGTTCTCAAGATGTAGGGAGTTGTCACCGTCCATAGTGTTGTGTTGTAGTACTGTCAAGATGTTTTCTTGATGGCACATGATTCGTTGCTAGAATGTGTGCGTAATGCCCCAAGTGATTCAGATGGAGATCTGCCCCTGGTTATTTGGCACTTTTGGAGAGACTTCCCCAATTGTGTTAGACATCATGTCATGCCCCTTGCTTATTGAAGACCTGTTGTTGGAAGTGTATTTCCTGTTGAGGTGATTTTGTCCATTGAGAGGATGTATGTTCATTGAATATCCATTGTGCGGATTTCTCTGCTGTCAAATAACTAGTCATATGCAAACAATGTCATTTAAAGAATGCAAACTCATGTTTGTCTTGAAATTTTTTTGAAAATGTGTTTTGCATAGTAAAACAAAATTTACAAGAATGTGATATCAACTCAGGATTCGTAACAAGTCCTACAGGAGTCAGGATACCTTCATAGCAGTATGCTCTCAAACTAACCCATGCTTCAGCTAGGACTTTTAAGGGTTATAACGTGGCCTGGTTCACGGTTTAAGAAACAAAGGATAAAGACTCAAAGTTTATTTGTACCCACCCGTTCTTCGTGATGTCCTTCAGTCCTATGCTCAGCTAATTGCGCGTTTAGAATCCCAGTTAGGTCCTGAAGTACTGTCCTTGATGTTCCGGTAATGGTTCAGATACTGAAAGTTTCTTTTGCATAGGCAGTCATTTTTGTAATCTTTTTTGTCGAGGATTTGTAGGACCTATTTCTTTTTTATTTTATTATCCCTGTCTTTTTCCTGAACTGTTTCTTTTTGTGATTACAGTCAGCGGGACGCCCCAATTGTTTTTCTTAAGTATCCTTCATAGGTTTTGACTTAATGGGCTTTTATTTCGAGAGATAATGACTGCCTGTCTTGACAATTATTTGGAACCATCACCGTCTTTTGTTTTGGAAGGACGTCTTCGATGACATTCGTTGTGTATGAAGCGACAGATTTCGACTGAATGCGCATCTGAATTAACCAAGAAAACTACCCTGCTCCAGGTTGTGATTAAGGGTTTTAATTTGTGTGAAATAAAAACTCCTTCTTCTTTGGCTCAAAGGGGTTAACTAGGGATTATCTTCCTTATAACTCCATTGTTTAGGATTTGAAACAACGCATGTACATCATCAGCAAGGTCTATTCAAAAGCATACTATAGAGATTGTGGTATCTTTTTCGTCATCCTCCCTCTAAGGCTTTGAGCTTTTAATAGAGAGTTGAATATCACGAAAAGAAAGTATAAAGCAGTTTTAAGCATAGTGAAAACAGATTAATTCAAGACAAACATGTGTAATGCATTAATGAAATAACAAATATTTGACATGACAATAATTGTTCAAATAAACAAAAAAAATACAACTTGAGAATTCAAATGAACAAAAATGCTTTCGATCCTAGCCATGTTTTGGCAGGGGAGCAGTAATCACGTTGGGAGTCTCAGAAGGGTCGAATTCAATCTCCTTGGCGTCAATCATATTCTGAATCTTGTATTTCAGTGCCCAACAATTGTTAGTATCGTGCCTCGGGCTTCCAGAATGATAAGCACACCTTGCATCCAGATTGTAGTTAGGAGAGGAAGTCTTGGGATTCGGATGAGGTCCTATCAACGTAATCAGATTCATCCTCAACAGGTGTTGCAAAGCTTGAGACAACGACACGTTGAGTTTGGTAAACTTCCTTTTGGTTATATCCGGCTTACTCTGATTTACCCGTTGTTTTTGGTGAGGTTGTTGTTGGACCCGTGATGTGGTAGCAATTCAAAAAGGTCCACTCTTCACCAAACCAACCTTTTGTCTTCTTGGAGGTTGATCAATGACTTGGTCCCCGGCCCCGACTGTTTGCTTCATATTGTTGTATCCGTCTTGATGAAGTTGGTTGATAATGGCTCCCAGCTCTTCTTGTCCCCGGGATAGGCCTTGGATAAGAGCCATCTTCCCCAGCATCTGGGTTCTCATTGCATCTACCTCAGCTTGCAGTTGTTCCAGTCGTCCGTCCCTATTATCTTCAGGACTTTTCTTGACCAAGTTCCCAGCGAGGAGTGTTTCAACTCTTCCTGTCCCTTGGATAGGTTTAGGAACATTTCCCTGAATTGAGCTTCTTGAGTTTGGAGATCTCTGTTGTCTTGTTGGAAAGCCATTGCTGAAATAAACAGCGAGAACATTAGAGACCTGTACTGGAGACTACCTGTTATGCAATGACATGTATGATATGCAAATGTTTTCAAGGATCTCGCGGGGTAAACAAGAAAAAATGTTAGGTGTTGAACTTTACAGCTTTGATTGAAGAACTTTTTATTATTGAGTGTCCTTATACGAGAATCAAGCTCACCATATCAAGTGGTTCATATCCTCTGACTCATGTTGTTGAGTTTTGATCTTCTGACGGCATTGGCTAGATGAAAATAAATCCCCTTGCCCCTTGCTAGACGTCTGATTTATCATAACCTACATCAGAAACCCTTGAGATCCTTGAAATGGTTAAGGAAATGTTGTGGCATGATGTTATGATGTGTATGCTATGCGTTAAGTAAAAGTGCGAGGTGATGTAAGCAAGTAAACCCTGCAAGAAATCTAAGTTATTGGATAATGACTGTAAACAAAACCTGCAAGGAACTCATGTTGTCAGATAATAAAACCCTGCAAGTAATTCAAGTTGAAAGCAAACAAGTCACACAAACAACCTTAGGTTTAGGCTTACATGGGTTTTAAGGTAGTACCCTCTTGAAGTTTAGTTGGTTTCAAACCTGTCTTAGAAAAGTAATCGGGTTCTAAGGATTCTCAATATCACTGATCATCCTTTGTCAGGCATTGTTTCAGCTCAGGCAATCTTTTCTTACGGCCGAAATATCCTGAAAGTATGATCTCAATAAGTGTAGCATTGAGTATCAACCAATCCACAACTTTATACCGAGGCCGGATATCTCACTACTTTCTAATGGCCAAGTTTGTTCAACTAAGGTTCTAAGGTCCATTAGCGCTTCACGACACCATGTGGCGTCCCCGTATTCTCCTCGTTTCTACACGAAGGATACCGGTACCAACCAAAGTGTCACACCAACACAGCCATCGCTTAAACCATATTGGTCTACACCGTACAGTCTCCACGATCTATTGCTATTTACCTAAAAAGTGTCCCCGGATCCGGGTGTAGGATCAATGCCCAAATAAACCTTTAAGGATAAAGCAGACAAAACAAACAAGAAAGCAATTTTTAACAAATGACCTAGATCCTAAGGTATACCCCACTTTTTTATTGTCCCCAGCAGAGTCACCAGTTCAGTGATACGGTGGCAAAACCGACTGTTATACTGGTTTTGCATTTTGTATTCGTAAATGTCATGGTAAGCAAGAGTCGCCATCGGCTTTTATTTCATCCAACAAAGGAAAAGGAAAAAGAACAGAAAATACCTTTTTTTCGAGATGTTTCTGAGTACGGGGGCTAGATTACAGAAAGGGAAGGTGTTAGCACCCTTTCTATCTGTGGTTTTCCACGGGCTCTTAGGTACTTGCTCTTCTTTTTTTTAAATTGCTTGTGTGTGCTTGTTTTGAAAAGTTTTGTTTTACTTCATGATAACCCTTGTATCAGTCCTCAAGAGTGTGACGAAGTTGTTTTGAAAACTGTTTTTGAAGAGTGTTTGTGTGAAAAGTTTTTGTTTTGAGCAAGTACTTAAGATTTCTACCTACTCGAAAAAAGTTTGTTCATTTTTGTTTCCTTTAGACAGCGCTATCCTACTATTAAGGAGTAGGTAGCTCCGTCGTTGGAATTTTAAAGGAACGTTTGAAGGGATGAAATGGTCTCTGAAAGCAACAAGTAAGGATACCTTATCATTTCGAAGGGACCATCGTTATAAGATCATTTTTCGTAGGTATCTCGAGGGACAAGTAGGGACTATGATATTTATGACAACTTTGAATCGCGGGTTATTGTTAAGGTATCCCTATGCTCGAGGGACACGACCATTATTTCCGAGGCAACCAAGTGAGGTATACCCTAATGGTGCATATGTGCAAGGTGTGTTATGTTCAATTATTTTAGTCTTGTGTTAAGTTTGCTAATGTTTGATAATTCTTGCCATACAATCCTATTAGTCATATATCTAGCAGTTAATAATTGCAGCAATTTAAAAGTGCAGAAATATAAAACCTAGCTATTACAAGGCTTCGGGGAGGGGGATTATGTACATATCCAAAATTGGGGGGGGGGGGGGGGGAATAAATAAAAGCGGCAAAGGTCCTACTAATCATCTATTACATCCCAATATACAGTTACAATAATAAAATGAAGTGCGAAAGAATAATAACGCACAAATTTGAAAAGACGTCTAAAAATCCTAAGATATAAAAAATCTTTTTGTTGTTTTTTGTTTTAATTTATAAAAATGGTTTAAGTTAAAAAATAATTGATCTAGATCTATATAAAAAAAAGTTAATCATTAAAGAAACATGAAATTTAAATAAAAGAAATTAATTCTATGTTTTTTTGGTATTTTTGTTACGAAAAGGAAAATGAATTAAAATAAAATTAAACCTAAGTTCTATTAATTTTAATTTTAAAAAAAGTTAAAGTGATTAGTTAATTAATTTACCAAAATTAAAATTTAATTAAGAAAAATCCTAAATCTATTTTTATGTGATTTTTATATTTGTTTATTGATTAAAATAAAAAAAAAGGATTAAAAGAAATAAATGAAATGAATAAAACAAGAAAATAAAGATGGGCCTAGTAGCAAAAGTAAACAGGGGGTGCAATCATCCGAAATCCCTAGGCCTGAATCTTCGAAAGCTTCATGCTCTAACCATGGTGTTTTCATATTCTTGCGTGGAACCTCTGATTCAACCATCCATGGTTGTTCTATATAAACCCAAACAAACGTTAGCATGCCATGAAATGTGATTAAAATTAGAGATTCGAAGTTTAAAATTTTACCAAACCGATGTTGTTAAATGGGGGCATGCTAGGAATGTGATAGATTGCTCTTGGGCCTTGTAAGACTCCTGAGGACTTCAAGAGGATGGTTTGAGGCTTTATGTTAATCGAGAGAGACCGGAACCTCGAGATATGACTTGCACCAATTCTTTGATTTCTGGAGAGCTTTTTGAAGAGCTTTTTGAAGAGATTTTTGAGAGCTTTTTAGAGAGGAATTTTGTCTCTTTCAAGCTTGTATGGATCTATATTTATAGAGGAGAATGAGGAGACAAAAAATCATGGAAAGAATCTCCCTCATAATGTTGTGTTTTAAGACCATGATCAAAATTTGAAAAAATGTCATATTTGATGATTTTATACCGTTTTCACATGTGGATGAACCTGGACATATTTGAAGGGTTATTGCATGAAATCAATTTACATAAACCAGCATAAAACTTTCCTAAAATGGATTCACATTAAAATTTACATTATTTCTATTATTTATTTATTTAATTCTGAATTTTAATGAATAAAATATCAAAATAAATAGCATAAATAGTAGAAAAATGTATGGGTGGGCTTAGAGGTCGTGGACCATGTTAGGAATGAGTTTCAAACTTGAAAAGATAGGCCCATTTGGAAAAATCCAAGTTTGGTCAATATTTGCTTCATGCATTTTTCCAAAAATTGGCCAACTTTGACAATGCATATCTCTCTCAATTTTAACCCTATGAAGGTGTTCTTGGACTTTTTAGAAACTTAGGAGGTCCCCTAAGAAACCAATTTTGTTTCATCTCAATTGGATCTTCCATGTTCATGTAAAAAGCTTTAACCCAAAAGGTGTTTTTGTTGACTTTTGAAAAGGACCTATAATGTCTGAATTTATATCTTTTCATGAGTGAATTTCTTGAATTCGAGGGCTGAAGATGAGTTGTAGGGAATTGGATTCTCTTAAATATGAGCCTTGGATGAGATATTTCTGATAAAGTATGAGAAAGTTATGCTCGGTTAAAGTTTGGTTGACTTTTCCTATAGGAACCCTAATTTAGCAACTTTTTAGTTTTAATGAATTAGGAGCATTCCTTGAGGAATCATGATCAACGATTGATAAAATGATGGATATAACTTCAAAATGTTGATGTTGACCAAAAATCTTGAAGTTTGACTATATGTGGGTCACAGTTGACTTTTTGACCTAGTATAGTTGTTTTTCAAGCATTTGAGTAGTTGACTGAGCAAACTTCTTGTACAAGGCATGAAACTTGGCATGGATGATCTTGAGGACATATTAGGGCAATGGAAACCACTTAGGACCCTTGGAAACTCAAAAATATTGATGAGGAGTGAAACCCTATTTTGAGGCTCATTGTCTTAGGAGGAGCATTTGTCTGATTAATCCTTGGGCATCCTTGAGCAAGTTGAGGATTTCAATGAGTATTTTTGAGTAAAATAAGAGGGCAAATTTTGGGGTACAACAAATTCAAATGCAAAGGAGAAAGAAAAATCTAAGGGGAGACTAGAAACATAACCCTAGAGTTATCATGCAATATTGACCCTATAGTTGAGGATGGAAGGGGGGAGTATCTACCTAATATTAGCATACATGGATATTAGCCTAAGGTCTATTCAGCTTAAAATTTAGGAAAGACTGATTTGAAGATCCAATGGGGAGTATACAAGATGTGGGTCTAACAGATAAGAGAAAAGAGATGACCTAGCTTCAAGATCAATCAAAAATATTAAACAAAACAAGGGATGGAAATCTTAAACACACCAAGAGAGGTGGATAAGAAATTCTCAAGGTTGAATGAGAGAGAAAAGTATTAGAGGTATGAGAAAATGAAGAAAAATAGAATCAATCCTTAAATTGTGCACAAGTATAAGGTAAAACCCTAATACATTCCCTAATCAAAATTAGTTTAAAAATGGAAGAAAAATTATAAAAATTGAGCCAATTAAAACCTAATTTTCTAAAGGCTTTGTAAAAGTCAAAAACATGATTAATATTCATTGGATTAATTTGAGGGGTTAGAAATGATTAAGAATTTTCAAGATTAGTTAATAAGAGGGTCAAGCTAGAGAGTCTTAGTATAATATTTGTGAAAAAAATGTAAAATGAAAAGTTAAAATTTAACAAAAACGATTTTTGTTATTTTAACTCATCCAAGGAAATTAAACATATTTTCTTTGATTTTTACATGTAAAAGAAATTAGGTTTTAAAATGCTTCTTAAGACCTAAGCAACAAGAAAGGTTAAAAAATCAAAATTAATTTCTAAAATTAGAAAGGAAAGGAAATTGGATTGTAAATTCAATTAAAAAATCATTGAAAATTATATTAATGCCTAAAAATAAGTAAGATATTTTGATAGAAGTTTATTGTTGAAGAAAGATATTAAAAGAAAATTATTTGCACAATATGACAAAAAAAAAGTAAAGAAAATGATATTATTAAAGATTAATTTTATTTTCTTATCATGAATTTTTATAAAATCAAACAAGAATTATTTTCATGAAGTGCTCTCAAAATGGAACCTAATATATTTTTTGGGGATTTTTCAGATTAGTACAAATTGAAAAATAAATTTATAAAAGTTAAATGGTGAGGAAAACCCTAATTTGATTAATTGCATTATTTAATTTTCTAAAAAATAATAATAAAAGGAAATAAAAGTCAGAATATGAAAATATAGTAAAAAAGAATCCTAATATATTTTTTTGATAATTTTTTAGTAAGAGAAAATATTAAAACAAAAATAAGAAAAGCAAAATATATTAAAAATTATTAAAAAAAAACAAAATCAAATACACCTGTTAAAATCAAAACGCGTTGTAAAAGATATTTAAATCATGTTCAATTAGCACGCGCCATGTAGTTGTCCCTGCCACTGAACCATGTCCTAACCCACTTCTTCAGTTTTACATGTCAGATTCAGCTTGCGATTTCTCCTTCGTTTCTCGATGAAAACTCATGAAACTTTGATCAAATTAAAGATCTCGCGGAGGTCCACAATATAGAAACAAGAATTTTCAAAAATGATCCATGATTCAATGAAAAAACGTGCGTGAAAACCATTGATTGCAATGATTTTGTGAACATGTAAAACAAGATTCATTATGTTATTTTCAGATCTACAGATCTTTCTCATTTCTCCACCAAATTCAAAGATCCAAACATCAAAGTTAATCATAAAATTGAAAGGAATAAGATTGTACTATTAGTTTCTTCAATTATTGCAAGATCAAAACAAAAACTGATCATGAAATCATTGTATCCAGCAGTTTGAGCATGAGTTGTAGAGCACGATTCAAGCTTCAAAAAGGATGCAAACATTCATCAGATCTAAGATCTGGCCAGCTATGTTATCATACATGATCTATATATTGAAATGCAAGTACAATGCAAATTGAAGTTCAAGAATAACTTACCTTGAATGAGTGAAAAATAAATTCACTCTAGGCCTCTGAACTTGCAGGAATTAAAGCCTCGAGCAAAGATTTTAAGAGAAACCTTGAAGAAGAGAAAATTTGTTTTAAGAGAGAAGTTGAACTTTCAAGGAGAAATTCCAGAGCTCTTGTATGAGTGTTTTTTCAAGCCCCCTGAAATGAGAGTGAAGAGGAGCTTTTATAGAGCCGGAGAAGTGTGTTGAAGAAGCTTTGTAAGGGTATGAAAGTCTTTTGCGAATTAGAGTTGTTGGAGGTAGTTTTATGAATTGCTGCGTTTTGGGTTCTCAATGTTCAAGCTTGCAGTCGTTTTGGACAATCATAGTGAAAATAAAAAGAGTATAGGAGTGCATAGCATGTGCCTTAAGAGAATGTTCAAAAATAGCTAAAACTGATATGTTGTATATTTTGTTCATGACCAGCTCAGTTTCATCTTGAAAATCTTCCAATTGACTCGCGTGATTTCCTTGCTTAAAGGGCTTTTAAAAATATCTTTCCATGTAGATCATCATGGTATCTTGAATTTCTCAAATTGGATTTGAAATGATAGAGATATGAGGAAGACAAATTGAGGAAAAGTAATGTCGGGTAAGGCATACTGCATGCGTGTGAATGGGTCTGCATGGAGGCATGCTTGATCAGTTCATGGTACCAACTTTAAGAGCCCATATCTTACTCAACCTTAGGCCATTTTGAGTGATCCAAAGTTTAGTAATCAGCTCTCATGGCAAACTATAATATGATCTTATTATATTTTCAAATTGATGCTTAGATTGGAAGAAATAAGCTCATACATTTGGCACACCACGTGTTTGATCAAAATACGCATATGGCTTTCCAATGAGAATGCAACTTGACATCTCTTTGTGGCGAGAACTTCTAACTTCAATAACTCACAAATACTTCATTTTTTAGACTTGAACACACATTGACAAACTTGTAGGTTTTTTCTCCAGCTTTCCAAGCATGTATAGTTTGTCTCTATTGGATAAAAAATGAGAAAGTTATAGATGTCCAAAGTTATTTGGAAATTTTCCTAAATGTCCAAATAAGTTCTTGAACAAGTTATCTCTATTTTGACCTTTTCTCTTGATTTTATGACACGAATGGTCATGAAATATGAAAACAGGATACTTGAATTAATGGTTTACCAAAAGTCCACTTGGTCAACTTTGACTTTGGTTGACTCTTGGTTAAAATGACTATTTTGCCCCTTTTGATCAATTGAACTTCTTTTACTCAAAATTGTCACCCAATATTTCAATCATATATGCTTATCAACATATAGAGAGGTACAGAATTAAGTCTTGCCCAAAAAGTCAGAGGTTTCCTCATTAAATCAAAACCCTAATTTTAACCCTCTGTGTTATGAGATAGTGACCAACCTTCAAAACCCTCATTCTCCTAGACAAATTGAGAAATTATTTGAACAAAGATCTCTTATATGATGATGAGAAGGTAATACTTCACACATTTATCTTTTACAAACCTCAAACTCTTCAACTAATCAAAACCCTAATCTTGAGAGATGAATAGTTGAAATGTGATTCTTATCCAAACTTTGCAAATTTCCAACTTCTAATGATCATATGGGACAAATGAGATGCCTTGAAATACAAGAAACCCTTGTAGCTTGAGGGAGTTTTAAATATTGAAGATATGAGATCCTCTTCTGTATTGATTTGACCAACCAAACATCTTTTATAGCTTGTAGAAGAAATTGGGAACCAAGATACCCTAATCCTTACCATGAAAATGTATGAATATGTATGATGAAGCATAAGCCATGTTACTAAAATGAAGAGGGGAAATTTTAGGGTGAAACAGCTGCCCCTATTCGATCTTCTTTAACCAGAGGGTGAGATTGGTGATATCCTTTCGAACAATCATGGTAAAAGGGGATTAAATACTCAATAGAACCATAAAATTTGCACTCTGAAACCAGCCAGGCGAAGGTGATCTTGCTGGGGATAAAGATATGCATGTCTGGTTAGAGCTAGACATGCATATAAGGAGATTGGTCAAAATAGACTCTAACATGGCAAGGGGTGATCAAAACATACCCTAACCAAAAATATTAGTTAAGCTAACGGAAGGTAAACTTGATCCAAGCGGATAAACCAGAGAGAAGGAACTGATCAAAACAGAACCTAAACAAGGGAAGGAAATGATCAAAACATAACCTAACCAGAAATGTTAACTAAGTTAACAAAAGGTAAACCCGGTCCAAACGGATAAACTAGAGAGAAGGAACTGATCAAAATAGAACCTAAACAAGGGAAGGAAATGATCAAAATATAACCTAAACAGAAACATTAGCTAAGATAACGGAAGGTAATGTTGAATATATGGAAAAGAGGCCGACCAAAGCAGACTCCTAATCAAGATACAACAATCAAAGGCGGACCCACCGATGAAAACAAAATTGGTCAAAAGATATACTTTTAGAGAGAAAACGCCAACCAAAGGCAGACTTACTCGGGACACGACATGACAGATTCCATTGAGGAAACTGGTCAAGAATTTTGACCGAAGCAAAATCAAAGAGAACGCCGAATCAAAGGCGAACTTTACAGTAGAAAGAGACTAGCCGAGGGGTACTCTGACAAGGATTTCCAAAACATATTATACTTTCAAGAGGTTATGGATATGCAAGAATTACAATATCACTCAAACCAAAGGTGGAGTGCTTATTCTTCAAGAGTGGCATTAATCTGCATCGCCACGCACCAAGCATGGATACTCGAAAATTCAAGAAATAGGACAGGTTATACACTGACTCTTTCTTGCACTCTGGCGACTAAGAAAACATGAGTAAAATAAACGAGGGCTTGCAAGGGGAAACCACAACTCACTAGGGGAATGAAAAGCCCCAAAGACCCGACTGGTGGTAAATCAGAACAGACTCTGCTGGGGAAACAAAATAGGATCATCCTAGGCTTGCTACAGAGATAATTCAAATTTATACATGTTTGAATTTTTATATCGTAATGCTCCATACAATGGGAATGCTACGCGTTTTTGTAGATGTAATGTAATGGTGCATGTTTTTAGTAATATATAAAGAACATCTGGCAACAATCTATTGTTGAGGAGACAATGAACTCCCGAATGAAGATCTTTGCACATCTAATCTCAGGGGAAAATAATTCTATTAAGACCACACCAGGGATAACATCTAGAGGCACTAAACTGCATTTGGGGAAGACGAGAAAACCTCTGAACCACAACTTGAAATCTAGAACTCCATCGGGGAATTCTCCAGCAATACTCTCTTATATCATGTGTTGTAAAGTCCTTAATATTTTAAATGCAAAGTTTATCAAAAATGCTGAACGTCTTTTGTAATCAAAATAGTAAAAATAAAAACAAGTTGGCACAATTTGAAAAAAAAAACACTTTTATTAATCGATTGTCCTGTAGATAGGCATTTACATCAAGAAGTAATTCCTGAAAAGAGGCAATTACATAAAAAGTATATAGAAGAGAAAACAAAGATGGCAACGTGAGTGTGGATTTATCGAAGACACCTCTGCTACAACTCTTATGACCTCAAAGCTCCTTAGTATCTTACTTTTCTGAGTAACTGATTGGACCAATGTTTCCCAAGCCAACCTAATGATAAGGTAAGTTGATATTACAGATGCAACGCAGACTGTAGTATTCGCTTTTAATCCCTAACTTTTGCCTGGATTACCCTTTTGGGTTTTCAATCCATCGGGATACCCTTTTTTGCCTAAATTGCCTTTTACAGGTTCAACTTAGCGGGTGTACAATTATTTTTCACTCATTCACTCTTTCTTTTGTCTCTAAATTTTGCCCGAACCTATGTTCGCCTAGGTTCACCGGGATGCCTTTTTTGCCTGAGCTAGTCAACTCAGTGGTCATTTTTATGCGAAGTACTTTTTCACTACATCTGCGTTGAAGGGGTGAGGGAAATCCTCTTCATCAATAGTCGTGAGCATCATAGATCCTCCTGAAAATACTTCCTTTACAACATATGGGCCTTCATAATTATGAGCCCATTTACCCCTAGCATTTGTATTGTTGGGAGGCAATATCCTCTTTAGCACGAGATCACCAACTTGAAAATTTAGCGGATGTACCTTTTTGTCGAAAGCCTTTTTCATTCTCCTCTGGTATAACTGCTCGTGGCAAATAGTTGTCAATCTCTTTTTGTTAATGAGATTCAGCTGATCAAATCTATTCTGAACCTATTCAGCCTCACCCAATTGTGCATCTATCATTATCCTCAAAGAAGGAATCTCCACTTCCACAAGCAGGACCTCTTCCATGCCATAAAAAAGCGAGAAGAGGGTTGCCCCATGTTGTACCCTAAAATTTGCCCTCCCATTTTTCATGCAAGATATTATCCTAGGGTTTCTTGAATATCCAATTTGGCTCAAAAGTTGATCAGACAGATTCTCCTCCTAGGCAGTAAGTCAACAATTAGAGTTTGTTATTTCCCAAAGAAAATTGAGTCTCCAAGGTTTCAAATGGTCTTCATGAGATTTTCATGTCTCCTTAAGGATGTTCGTTCCAAGTTTCAAACCTCGCATTGCAAGTTTGCTCAGTCAAGGGTTCAGATGACTAAAAATGACTCCATTGACCCAAAAGTCGACCTTTTGCGAGACCAAGTTCAAGCGATTGTAACTTCTTCATTATTCAATATTTTTGAGTGGTTCTTCTTGCGTATGACTTTCCTTAACGTCATCTCCAATTTCTCTTCACAAATCGAGAGCTAATTACGTGTGGAGGATCACCAAAATTCGAATACTTTAGAGGTCGCTTCATGTACTTTGACCTAATCTTAAGTAATTGTCGTCTGATTTCTAAGAAATGTGATTTCCTCAAATTACAAGATCTTGAGATTATTATTTATGCATATGGTCATAAGTGATGTCGCTTACGAGTTTATCTTCAAAGATCGAAGGAAAATTGTGTTTAGAAGACTTTGAAAGTTATCGAATCATCGCAAGTCATTTGTTTGATTTCTAATGTTCTTAACCATAATTGTTTTCTCAGGACTATGATTCTCACATTGAAGTTTGTTAGTTTTACAAGATTGATAAATGTTCTTAAAGGATGTTTGTTTTGGCAATAAAGTTCCATTTTAATCGAGCATGGTGTGGAGTTCATTTTGAATGCAAGTTTGATTTGGACATGATGTGAAGATTAAGATTTTCATTTAAATGGCCATGGTTTTGGGTTTGAGTTAACCAAATGGAATTGAATTCTTAAACATTTATTTTGTTTAGAAATTTGATTGGAGTACAAGGTGCATGGTTTACTTGAAACACAAGTTACAAAAGTCATTTGTGATTGCTTGAAGTTCAAGTTACAAAATCAAGATGTATCATTCAAACCATTCAATTGAGAATTTAAAAGTTCTAAAAAAATCCAAGATTTGTACAACAAATTTCATCACTCACAAATTTATTCAAGCTTTGTGTTCATTACATTACAAGTAAAATATAAATTACAATGCTTTGTTTACAAAAAGAAATTTTGTTCCTTCAAATCTTCTCTTGCTTCATCTTCAAGAAATTCATCCACTCCTCGCCATGGTTTTCTCTTCACTTTACCTCGCTTGCCATCCACTCCTCGTGTTCATGAAACAAGAAAAGGGAAATTAGCAAGCAATCAATATATGGAAATTTAAGCAAGAATGATTTGCAAAAAAAGGAAAACTCATCATTAGGGTTTGTATTTAGGAATCAGAATTAAAGGATGTTTGTTTTTAATCATACTCCCTCTTCTCCTATTTTTGTAAATCACAAGGTTTGGGCCTTGGTTCACAAAAAAAGGAAAAGAAAATTTGCAAACATAGCATAAAGCCCAAGGTTGTCCAATAAGCAACAAAGTATTGTAACAAGCCAAAACAACAACCCAAAGGAAGGCTGCAATACAACAGGGTCCAAGCAAAGGAAAGAGCAAAACTGCAAGCTGCAGTAACAATAAAAACAGGTTGCATTGCAACAGAACCAAAACAACATAACAAAGCAACAACACTTCCAAATAGTAGGCAGCAAACAACAACAAATAGAAGGAAGCAAACAACAACAAAACAGCAGGCTAGCACAGCAGCTAGGCTGCCAAACAAATGCAACAAGTAATGATAGAACAAGGCAGCAGCAACAGGTAAGAACAAATGAAATGGCAGTGTGATACGGTGGGAGAACTGACTTGAGATTTTGCGTTTGTATTCGCATTTGTTCGGTTTAGCAAGAGTCACCACCGACTTTTTATTTTATCCTAAAGGAAAGGTTAAAAAGCACAGGAAAAACCTTTTGAGATGTTTCGTGGGTTCGGGGGGTAGATTATGAAAAGGGAAGGTATTAGCACCCTTTTCATCCATGGTTATCCATGGGCTCTTAGTTACTTGTTTTAGATCACTTGCCTTTGATTTTCAATTGCTTGAAATGGTGGTGTGTGTGTGTTTTGAAAAAGATGCCTTGTCTAGGCAACCGTTGTAACAATTCTTTACTCGAATGTTTTACAAAGGTGTTTGTCTTTTTTTGAAAAGATGTTTCAAGGTTTTTTTTTTTAAAGTGGTTTTGAAAGTTGTGTTGTGGAGTGTGTTTTGAAAGTAGGCAAGTGTGTTTTGCAAGTTTGATCAAGTAACTAAGAGTTGTCTACCCCTAAATTTACTCAAAGATTATTTCCATGTTTTAACCCTTTTAACAGTATTGTTCCACCATTGTATTTGGTGGATAATCTTGTGTTAGGATGTTAACGGGACGGGCACGGGTCATCATTTAGACCATGAATGCAATGGTGCCAAGTGTCTTTGGCAATTTTTGCTTGAAGGGACTATGATCATTTTTAGGCAGCTTCGAAAGCGTCATCGAGGGACTATGATCATTTGATTCGTTTTGTTTTGCCAAAGAAACTCAACATGCAAGCATGGCCCTTTTTGGAAGGCAACAAGCGGGATTACCCTAGGGGTGCAAGTGTGATTGGTGTATTGATTTTCATGCATTTGTCTTTGTATTAGGTTATCTAGCGGTTGATTTTGAATCTTCGCATCAAACCCTAATTACTATACAGTATATAGAAAGCGATAAATTGCGGGAATTTAAAGTCTAAGCTATTACAAATAAGTATCCGGGAATGGGGGTACAAATATTTACAAATGGGGATGAGACTTATTAGGAGAGTAGTGTCCAAATATATTTACAACCAAATCGAATCGCATTCTCAATGTCAATGTAGCAATGTATAAGAATAAAAGATAAGCAAATGTATTGGTGAAAGTGTATGTGATTATTTACAAGTGAGAAAAGTATGTTAACTTAATGCAAAATTAAGTAAGTATTTATTTTTGGATTTTTGTTAATTATGTACAAACAAATGTTTTAGTTATAGAAAAATATTTAACTTAAAAAATCTATTTTTTATGTATTTTGTTAATGTTTTATATACAAAAGGTTTAATGAAAGAAAAAGATTAACTTAATAAACATCCATTGTTTATATATTAATGTCTTTATGTATGAAAAAGATTTATGAAAAAGAATTTTAAGATAAAAGTCTATTAACCTAATTAAATCTAATATTCATGTATTTTTCAAATATAATAAAATAAAAGAAAGTTTTGTATAAAAATAATGTATTGTTTTATTTAACAAAATAAATAAAATATATTAGTTTAAATTATGAAAAGAAAAGTAAAATGATAAGTAAAAAAGATATTAGTTTATGTACAAAACAAAAAAAAAAGAGAATGGGCTTTAGTCTAGTAAGAGGGGCGGGCCCAAGCGAACGGCTTTAAGCAAAAGGGGGGGTATGTACGCCAGATTTTGTATGGGCTTAGGCTCTTTGATGGGGCGAACCCGCCCAGAAGTTTGACAAATGTTTTTTAGGGTTTTCAGTGCTTTGTTTCACTTCTAGGGTTATAGAGTTACAGGCTTAGAGCGGCGCCATTTCCATCTTCCCTCTTTGTCTTCATCTTTCTCAATACATGGCCACTGAACGCTCGCCTCCTTGCCTCAAGCTACTAGGCGCCACTTCCAACTCCTTCCTCTCCATGGTTGGGCACAACAATGACCAGAAAAGGTGAAGATTTCCCATTTTTATGTCTTAGGGTTTTCAGTCTTCCTCTTTGCATGTTTTAATTTAATGTGTTCTGATTTTTCATGTGTTGTTTGGTGTTCGTGCGAGGTGTGGAAAATAAAAGGAAAAGGGATTTATACCTTTAGGGTTTTGGAGAAGGAGGAGTGGACGGCGGCGTCTCCGGTGGCTGAAGGCGAGGGAGTATGATGCTGGCTTGCTCTGGAAATCTGGTATTCGTAACTTTGCTTTTTTATGGTTTTATGAAGATAGTTTTGCAATCTTAAAACCTTAGGGCCCTTGCTTCTGTAAACTTCTTTTCCTCTTCTTTTGCTTACTTCTGATTGTTGGCTTTGATGATGTTCTTGCTTCTGAGTATGATGTTTTTCTGACTCTGAAATGCCTTTGCTTCCCTTTTGGCTTTGATTATGATATCTGAGTTTCTTTTCCTCTGAGCTTGATGGTATTGATTCTGAGTATGTGTGATACGGTGGGAGAACTGACTGTGGTTTAGCGTTTATTTTCGCAAATGTTTCGGTTGAGCAAGAGTCGCCACCGACTTTTTATTTTATCCTAAGGAAAGGTTTAAAAAGCACAGCAAAAACCTTTGAGATTTTTCTTGGGTTCGGGGAGTAGATTATAGAAAGGGAAGGTATTAACACCCTTTCTATCCATGGTTATCCATGGGCTCTTAGGTACTTGCTTAGATCAACTTGCCTTGGTTTTCAATTGTTTGAAATGGTGCTTTGTGTGTGGTTTTGAAAAGGTTTTGAAAAAGATGCCTTGTCTAGGCTACCCTTGTAACAATTCTTTACCCGAATGTTTTACAAAAGGTGTTTGTCTTTTTGAAAAGATGTTTCAAGGTTTTTGAAAGTTTATTTTGAAAGTGTTTGTGAAGTGTGGTTTGAAAAATAGGCAAGTGTTTTGTTTTGCAAGTTGACAAGTACTTAAGAGCTATCTACCCTAAAGTTCTCAAAGATTTATGCTATGTTTTAACCCTTTTAACAATTTTGTTCCACCATTGCATTTGGTGGACAATCTTGTGTTAGGATGTGAAAGGGACGGGCGCGGGTCATCGTTTAGACCATAATTGCAATAGTGCTAAGTATCTTTGGGCAATTTTTCTTTGAAAGGGACTTGATCATTTTAGGCAACTTTCCGAAAGCGTCATCGAGGGACCATGATCATTTGATTTTGTATTTGTTTTGCCCAAAGAAACCTAACATGCAATATGGCCCATTTATTGAAGGCAACAAGTGGAATACCCTAGGGGTGCAAGTGTGATATGTGTTGTCCATTTTCATGCTTGTTTATCTTTGAAATTAGGTCAAACTATTTTGTTCTTTTTATTTGCATACAAACCCTAATTCTAACATGGTATATTTTGAAAGCGTTAAAGTGCGAAAAGTAAAATTCCTACACTATTACAACACAATATGGGAAGGGGGGTACAAATGTTCAAATGGGGGGATATTTAGACAAGGAATTTAAACCTAGCTATTACATCAATTTTGGAATATTTACAAGATAATTAATTGCATAAATTAAATGGAAAATAAAATAAAGATGCAAAATGCAAAAAGGGTTTTCATATGTATGGAAAAAGGATATTTTTATGTCCAATAAACAAAAATGAATAAAATAAAAAAGTAACATTTTTGGAGTTTTTGTGTTTTAAGGGTAAAACCCTAATTTTTATTAAGTAAATATATGTATTATTTAATTTATACAAGTATTTATTTATTATATACAAAAAATAAAATAAAATGAAGTAAATTTATATAAAAAAAGTATTTTTTGAGGTCAAATATTAATAAAAGAAAAATGTATGTATTTTGGTATTTTGCCCTAAATATATTAATATATATATAAATATCTTGATTATTTACTAAATGTATTATATATACAAGAATAATAATAATTAATATTTATAATAAAAAAAGTATATTTTATATAAAATATCTTAAGAAGATAAAACAAAATAAAAATGAAAATAAAATGGTGTTTACATTATTTTTTCTATTTATTCTAAATAATATATATTTGTACTTATTTACATACAAATAGCAATATAACTAAATAAATGCCTAAAAAATATGAAAATGGTGTAAAAAATGTTTTTTATGTTTTTAATATTATTAGGAAAAATAAATAAGTCAGAACAAAAAAAGAAAAGTCAAAAAATCATTAAATCAAACAAAATGGGCTCAGGGGGTATGAAATCAAAAATATGGTGTGAAAAGAAATACAAAAGCAGGCCCAGCCCATGTGGCTTCTTCTTCAACCTCTGGACAGAAAGATGTCCAAAAACGCGCGCCTGTACTCAAGTTCAAACATCTGGATTCTTTGACTTTTTGCACAAACTTTCAACATAAGAAATGTTAAGCATTGAATCACGATTTGAAATATGTAAAGAAATCATCCTAACTCTCAGAAATGAGAGAGAATTTTAACATTCCCAAATCTTGACCTAACTTTTCTTCCATATTCAGACCTTAAATTCTCATAGCTCATGCAAAATAAATGAAAAGTAAAAGCATGTACAGATTCAGGGGCATGAGTAGAACACTTCTTATTCACAAACTTAGAGCTAATGATGCCTACACTAAGAGTTAGAAGTTCAAGAAGATACCTGTTCAGTTGAAGTTCTATCTGGCAATGGGGGAGCTTTCAGGGCAAGATGATGATCTGTACAGCTTGCCTGAAGTGTAGTGATGCTATTCCAATGCTTACTTTGTTTTGAAACACCTTGAATCGAGCTATGGACCTTCAACTGCAAAACAAGAAAGTGAAAATGGTGGAACTGCCTAGAGGAGTTACATGTCGTGTTTTATGTTTGGGTTAGCTTCAAGTGATGCTAGGGAATGTGTTTGATGAGCTTTTAGCAAGAAAGCATGAAGGGAATGAGAGTTGGCACTCAAACTGCAGCAAGCCCTGTTTTTGTGCAGTTCAATGGTGATTTTGAGTTTGTGGAGGTATTGGAGGTGTTGGAGTCGTGTGCTAGCTCAGTTAGGATGTCTTGAATGTGTACAAAATATTTGCTTAAGGGTTCTCTTGCTGAGATGAAAGTTGTGTTGTGATATGCCACTTTTCTTCACACTTAAGCAAGCAAAGGCCAAGTTATGTTCTAGACAGGTAGAGGCCCCCTAAACATGCTGCAAAACCTTGTCTTGATCAGAGTGATTAACTCATAAACTTGTGCCAAAGAGATTTCAAATGTACTTCTTGGATTTTCGTTTTGACATAAAGCTTAACTTTTCAAAAATGGCTATTTCACTTTTTCCATAAATGGATTAAACTTGCATGTAATGTTTGAACTCATAGAACAACACTTTGGCACAAAGGATTGGCATTAAATTTATGAGTGTTGGATGGTTTAGAGGCCTGTAATCAAGGGAAGCATGCTGATTTTGAAAATGCATAAGTTATGAACATGGTAATGGTCATGAATCAAAGTGACTTTTTGCCATATTGCAAAATTCGATTCTCTCAAGTCATGAGGTTGTTTGATGAGTTCTTGGACATTTTGGAAAGCTTGGAATGTGTAATACAATCCATCTTTGAAATGCAAATTGAAATTCCAAGGGGAAGTATGTGAAAAATGGTCTTGAAGTTAGGTAAAAACCTTGCCAAAATAGGTCAAATTTTCACTAAGTTAAAAATGGTTTAGTACCCTTATTCCAAAAATTGTAACTTGAGATACAAGCCTATTTTGGGAAAACTTTGTGAATCAAAGTTGTAGATCATGCAATAAGCTACAACTTTCATGTTTTGACTTTTGCTTGAATCCAAATGAATCTTGGTGAGAAAGTGGGGCAAAGTTGGGAAAAAATTAGGGTTTTTCATAACTTAGAAAAATTCTAAGTTATGAAAAATTCTCATTTCAAACCCTAATTTGCATTTTTTGATTTCTTGCTGAAAAAGTTTCATGATTTGGCATGTTTTGATGAAAAATGAATCTTGACTCTTGATTTTGACCAAAAAGTCAAAGTTTGACTTTTCAGTATATAGTCAAAATTGATCAATTGACTGGGAAATTCAACTGTCAATCTTGTGTACTTGGGACCTTTTGAACTTGTTGAGCATGTCAAGATAATTCCATGGGGTCCTTGAGTCCATATGTGAGCTTGGTTTGCCATTGGCTAGGTCAAACAGTCAAAAATTGCCTTTGTGCAGTCAAAACCCTAAAAATGACCATTTTGCCCTTTTGGTGATCTTATCAAATTTCTTGTAGAATTGTGATCCAAACTTGATTAAATGGTCCATGTGAGTTCATGATGTTGATGTGGGTCAATTTTCATGAGGTTTGACTGTCAATTGGCCACAGTTGACTTTTTCCCCAATACAGTTGATTTTTAGGTCAACTGTCCAATTGATTGGGCAAAACTTGGAATTAAGACTTGAAACTTGGTATGGGTAAACTTGGGAGTCCAATATGAATCATGAAAGTCATCTTAGGCAATTTAGGTCAAAACATCTCTGTGCAAACACAAACCCTAATTTGGGTCAACAGTGCAAGGAGAAGTCTTGAGCAGATGAAACCCTAATTGGACCTTGATCTCCAAGGGCTTTGTGATGAGAAATCAATGAGAAATGGGAGGGCAAGTTTTGGGGTACAACAGTTTCCCCTGTTCAATCTTCTTGAATCCGAAGAGTTAGATTGACAAGTTTTCCTTTCGTGACTCGAGGGTAAAAGGAGATTGGACACTAGAGTACCCTTAAATTTGCACTCATCAAAGCAAGGGATGCGGGAATGGGCTTAGAGATGCCATTTGGAGATGGGCTTAACGATGCCATCGGGAGGAATGACAAAAACTTGTCGGGGATGGGCTTAAAGATGCCATCTGGAATGAGTATCAGGAAGGTGTCCATGCTTAGGACCATCTCTGAACTGGGGATCTGAATAAGCAATAGATTGACATCCGTTGTTGGGAGGAATCCGTAAACTGTTTTCAAAAATTGCATCTGAACAAGCGATAGATTAACATCCGTTGTTGGGAAGAATCCATAAACTGTTTTCAGAAGTCTGGAGAGGAATCTGAACAAGCGATAGGTTAACATCCGTTACTTGGAGAACCCGTGAACTGTTTTCAGAAATCTTGAAGTTGAATAAGCGATAGAGCAGCATCCGTTGTTGGGAAGCGTCCGTAAACTGTTTTCAAAAGTTGAGAAGAGTCTGAACAAGTGATAGGTTAACATCCGTTACTTGGAGAACCCGTGAACTGTTTTCAGAAATCTTGAAGCTGGAGGAAAAACCGGTGTAGGGTTCCCTGAGGATGAGCTCGTGTAAAACCGCATCTGGATGAATCTGGAATAAACATTAGAATGTTGCCATGTCTGGGTCACATCCGAACTATTTCTGGAAAGAATCTCGGAAGATAATGATTTTAGTCTGCCGACTGGTCTTACCTGAAAAGGTAAAGAGTTAGTTATATGCAATGTCATGATGCATGATACAATGTATGTTATATGATATGAATATAAATGGATACGCATGTAAGCTGGAGAGCTGTCTTGCTGAGGATAGATGAATCTGAGATGGCTGAAGATAAAAGCATCTTGACTGCTGCCGGGATGAATAATTCCTGGTTGTTGCTGGAGAATAAGGAGCTTGGGTTGTATACCAATCTTCTGGGGGAATTCCTGATGACTTCTACTGGGGAGTTCCAATCTAATAGACTCATGCCAGGGATGTAAGGCTGAGAATCTTCAGTTTGGTGGGAAGTATCTCTGGCGACTTCACTGGGGAACTCAAGATTTGCCCTCCCAAAACTCTGTGGGGAGAAGGTTCATTAGTCTGACTTTGCTGGCGATTGATAATTTGAAGTTTTAGCTCGGCTGGGGATACTGAAACTTAAATTCTGAGGGGAATTGAGTTCTGGAGGATTCTCTGGCTGGGGATAACAAAGATAAACTCCTCTGGGGATTGTATTGATAAGTTACGTTGGGGAACTTTGATGAACTCCGCTGGGGATAGGAAGAAACTTGCCGAGTGCGATCTTCCGTGGCAATAAGCTGAGGATAACCCAGTTATAAGCCCTTGCGAGGAATAACCTTGAATAAAGCTCGGGAGAGACGTCCGTACTCTGCATGGGATAAGCTTCCAAAATCTACTGGGGATATGGATTCCAAATCTCTTGGGGGTTTCCTTTGAAAAGGTATCAAGATATCCAACTGTACCTTCAACCTATCAGTAATCCTCTTTCTTGATTCATAAGGAAATGATTATGTTCAAATGCATATGCCTATTTAACAAAACATTGGACGTTTCTCAAAATAAAACAAATAGTGCAAGAGAAAACATGAAAGGAAATGACACAAATTTCTGGGAAAAGTATTTGTATTAACTTTCTCTGAGTATATTTGTACAAAAGAGACAATCATCCTAGTAAGAGGATTTTGTCGTAAGTATTTGAAAGATTTATACAAAATAAAGATGGCTATGTGAAATAATTTCATGGGATTCCATTCCGCTATAGCCTTCACAACTCTAAATCTCTGTCCATTCAATGCTTCATTTGCCGATGACTGGATTGATCAGAAACCTAGAGCTGTTTGATGAAGAGATTGTCTTTGAAGTGATCCGACGAGACATAGTCATACGCTTTAATTCCCTAACTTTTGCCTGAATCGCCCTTTCGGGTTTTTGATCCACCGGGAAACCCCTTTTTGCCCAAGCCGCCCTTTCGGGTTTTCAACTTGCCGGGTGTACAGATTTTTTTATTTTTATCCCTAACTTTTGCCTGAACCGCCCTTTCGGGTTTTCGGTCCACCGGGATGCCCATTTTTGCCCAAGCCGCCCTTTCGGGTTTTCGACTTGTCGGGTTATTTTATGCGTAGAGTCTTTTGACTATGTCTGCGTTCGCAGGGTGCGGCAAATCGTCGCCGTCCATGGTGGTCAGAATCATTGCACCACCAGAAAATATGCTCTTGATCACAAATGGTCCTTCATATGTAGGAGTCCATTTGCCCCTGGGATCACTTTGCGGCAAGATAATCCGCTTGATTACGAGATCTCCGACTTGATACACTTGACGTCTGACTTTCTTATTGAAGGCCTTGATCATCCGCTTTTGATACGCCTGACCATGGCATATAGCAGCGAGTCGCTTCTCGTCGATCAGATTGAGTTGATCAAGTCGGGTCTGCATCCAATCATCTCCATTCAAACCTGTGTCCTTCATAATCCTTAGAGAAGGAATCTGAACCTCCATAGGCAGGACAGCTTCCATGCCATATACCAAAGAAAATGGGGTTGCCCCGGTTGAAGTACGTGCCGTCGTACGGTATCCATGCAGAGCAAACGGTAACATCTCATGCTAGTCTTTGTAAGTGACTGTCATTTTCTGAATGATCTTCTTAATGTTTTTGTTCGCAGCTTCAACAGCACCGTTCATCTTCGGCCGATAGGGAGATGAATTGTGATGATAAATCTTGAACTGTTCGCATAGAGCGGTGATCACAGTGTTATTCAGATTTGTACCGTTGTCTGTGATGATCCTGTCTGGAACACCATACCGGCAGATGAGATTTTGCTTGATAAAGCGGGCAACCACATTTTTAGTAACAGAGGCGAAGGAAGCTGCTTCGACCCATTTGGTGAAGTAGTCAATGGCAACCAGGATGAAGCGATGTCCGTTGGAAGCCGTGGGCTTGATCTCTCCAATCATGTCAATGCCCCACATTGCAAATGGCCAAGGAGCAGTCAGAACGTTGAGAGGAACCGGAGGGATATGAACTTTGTCAGCGTAGACTTGGCATTTGTGGCAAGTACGGGAATGTTGATGGCAGTCAGCTTCCATGGTAGACCAGTAATAGCCCGCCCTTAGGATCTTCTTAGCCATTGTATGCCCGCTCAAGTGAGTGCCAAATGTGCCGCTGTGTATCTCAGTCATGATCAACTCTGCTTCAGCTTTGTCTATGCATCAGAGTAATACACAATCATGGCTTCGTTTGTAAAGGATGTCGTTGCTCAGGAAGAACTTAGCAGCAAATTTCCTTAAGAACTTCTTGTCATTTACGGAAGCTCCTTCGGGATAATCTCTAGTCTCGAGATACCTTTTGATTTCATGGAACCAGGGTTGTTCCACTACTTCTTCGGTATTAATCTCGTGACAATGTGCAGGTTCATCCATTCGCTCGATGGTGATTTGGGGAGCCTCGTTATCCCAGTTGAGTTTAAACATGGAAGACATTGTAGCTAGAGCATCTGCTAGCTGATTCTCTTCTCGCGGGAAATGCTCGAAGGTAATTTGCTCGAAATGAGGCAACAATGTCAGGACATGTTCTTTGTATGGGATGAGATTAGGATGCTTGGTATCCCACTCTCCTTTGATTTGACTGATAACCAAAGCCGAGTCCCCAAATACGATCAAAGATTTGATCCCCAAGTCTATAGCAGCCTTGAGACCAAAGATGCAAGCTTCGTATTCAGCCATGTTGTTTGTGCAGCTGAAGCAAAGTTGGGCCGTGAAAGGTGTGTGACAACCTTCCGGGGAAATGAGTACCGCGCCGATACCGTTTCCAAGTGCATTTGAAGCACCATCAAAGTACAGGGTCCATCGGGATCCCTTTTCGGGTCCGTCATACGGTCCGTTACTTTCAATGTTGTCCAAATTCATGATGTCCTCGTCTGGGAAGTCAAATCTCATGGGTTGGTAATCCTCGATGGCTTGATGAGCCAGATGGTCAGCTAGTACACTCCCTTTTATAGCTTTTTGGGTGGTGTACTGGATGTCATACTCAGTTAGGATCATTTGCCATCTAGCTATCCTTCCAGATAAAGCGGGCTTTTCGAAGATATACTTGATAGGATCCATTTTGGAAATCAACAAGGTAGTATGAGTCAACATATACTGCCTTAGTCGGCGAGCAGCCCGTACCAAAGCGCAGCAAGTTTTCTCGAGCAGTGAGTAGCGAGTCTCACATTCGGTAAACTTTTTGCTAAGGTAATAAATAGCATGCTCTTTTCGACCAGACTCGTCATGCTGGCCCAAAACACACCCCATTGAGTTATCCAAGACGGTTAGATACATGATCAATGGTCTTCCTTCGACGGGTGGCATCAGAATAGGAGGTTCTAGCAAATACTCCTTGATTTTATCAAAAGCAGCTTGGCAATCATCGTTCCATTCGACTACCTGATCTTTCTTCAAGAGTTTGAAAATTGGCTCACAGGTAGAAGTTAGATGCGAGATGAATCTGCAAATATAGTTTAAGCGCCCCAAGAATCCTCTAACCTCCTTTTCAGTACGGGGAGCAGGCATATCTTGTATTGCTTTTACTTTTGCTGGATCGACTTTAATGCCTTTGTTGCTTACAATGAATCCCAGAAGTTTACCAGACCTAACTCCAAAAGTGCACTTACTTGGATTCAGCCTGAGTTTGTATTCTTTCAATCTGGCAAACAGCTTTTCTAGATGTTCAAGGTGCTCTTCCTCTGTTTGTGACCGAGCTATCATATCGTCTACGTAAACTTCAATCTCATGATGTATCATATCATGAAATAAAGCTACCATGGCGCGTTGATAAGTTGCCCCTGTGTTCTTCAGCCCGAACGGCATCACCTTGTAACAGAAAGTGCCCCATTGTGTGACAAAAGTTGTTTTCTCCATATCCTCGGGGGCCATTTTGATTTGATTGTAACCCGAGAATCCATCCATGAAGGAAAAAACTTTGTGCTGAGCTGTATTGTCGATCAAAATGTCAATGTGTGGTAGCGGAAAGTCATCTTTGGGGCTGGCCCTATTCAAATCCCGGTAGTCCACACACATCCTGACTTTGCCATCTTTCTTAGGTACTGGCACGATGTTAGCGACCCATTGAGGATAGGACGTAACAGCCAGAAAACCAGCGTCGAATTGCTTCATTACTTCTGCTTTGATCTTTTCAGACATGTCTGGCCTCATTCGGCGGACTTTTTGCTTGATCGGTGGATAATCCTCTCTTGTAGGGAGACGGTGAACCACGATGTCTGTGTCTAAACCCGGAATGTCTTCATAAGACCAAGTGAAGATTTCAACATACTCATTCAACAACTGTATCAGGCGTTCCTTGACACTTGGTTCCAGATTGGCACCCACTTGCACCTCCTTCCGGTCTTCCTCGGTCCCTAAGTTGACAGTTTCCAATGACTCCTCGTGCGGTAAGATGGCCCTTTCCTCTTGTTGCAGAAGTCTGGCTAGTTCCCCGGGTACTTCACAACCTTCGTCATCTTCATACTCGGCTTGATTGACCAGATCTTTAGAGTTATTGAAGAATATAGCAGAATTGTCACCCATGGAATCCGGAGTGGATGGGTACCTGCATTTGTGAGTGTGGGTGTGTGTAAGGGATAGCCATCCTTAAAAAAATGCAAAAGGAAAGAAAATGAACACAAGCAGTTTATCAAATGAAAAACGTCCAATGAATCATTAAACATGGCATATGGATATGAAAAATAATCAAAACCCTTACAAATGGACCTACATGCCCCGGGCAAGGCATGAGGTGAAAAGATAGTGTACGGATTGTTTAAACATAAATATTACAGACCAAATAAGAAATGTTTGACAGATAAATTACTGATGAATAAAAGTGATGGGGACAAAGTCTTTTGCCTCCCAGTTGCACAATCCTCCTTTGACAGTTGGGTAAATCCACTCTTCGATGTTGCTCTCTTTGTCTTCGTCCTCCAAAGCATTGATTCCGTAGGAAGAGATTTTGACTGGCGCTCTTTCAATCTTCGCACGGCGCATAGCTTTCTGGCCCGCGGTAGTGAACCCTAATCCAAATTTGTCTGTCTTATGTGGAATATCAGGCAACTGCCCCCATGCTGAATTCTTCCCTTCCTTTATTACGGCCCTTGCGTCCTCCAGAGATGCCATCCTGGCCATCTGCCTCGGTGTCTCAGCTGCCAACTTTGCTACCGTTATTTCAGGAACGACTTCTTCGAAATGCTGAAAAGGCGTCTCAATGAACTCCCCTTCTACCTCCACGTACCGGAAAGAATTCAAGTGGCTAATCATGTACTCTTCTTCACCATGGACAGTAATGATCTTTCCCTTGACAGGATACTTCAACATCTGATGTAAGGAGGAGGTGACTGCCCCAGCATGGTGTATCCAAGGCCTACCCAACAAGCAAGAGTATGACGGACGGATGTCAATCACATAGAAAGTGGATTTAAACACCTCAGTGCCTATCTTGATGGGAATTTCAACCTCCCCATGGACCATTCTCTTCGAACCATCGAAAGCTCTGAAAACAATATCACTCGGCTTCAACTCCAACCCTTCACAATCTAGTCGGTCCAAGGCCTTCTTAGGCAGTACATTCAGCGACGAACCGGTGTCGACCAAGACATGTGCGAGAGTAGTTCCCCGGCACTCGACTGAAATGTGCAAAGCATCATTGTGGTTTCTACCTTTAGGAGTTAGGTCGGCATCAGAGAAACCTAATCCATTGTCCGCAGTAAGGCTAGCCACGCAATTTTGAAATTGATTCGCAGAGGTTTCCTGGGGCACATGGGCTCCCTTCAGGAATTTTATCAGGGCTTTAGCATGCGCTTCTGAGCAAAGTAGTAGTGCCAGCATGGAGATCTTTGAGGGGGTTTGCCCCAATTGTTCTACCACATCGTAATCACTCCTTTTGATTATCCTCAAAATCTCATCCATTTCCTTCTTGGAGGTTTCCGGGATGACCAAGGGTTGAGCCCTCGTCCTGACGAGCTCATCTTGGATTCCTTTACCTTTATCAGCAGCGGTAGGAGGGACAGTACTAGGAACAACATCTTCAATCAATGGGGTTCTAGCGGAGAGTTTTATTGGTGCAGGGATGACCTTGTCAGCTGATGAGGGTCCAAAGATTGCTCTTGGAGGGGCAATCTCTGGAGAAAACATTCTCCCGCTCCGGGTGATTTTGCTCGTGCCCGCAATGTTTCCAATGCTGGCTTCTTCATCATCTGAACTTTCTTCAGTTATTTCGATTTGTTTGATACCATGGTAGTAGACGTCACCGCCATAGTTCCATGGTATCGACTTCTCGGAAACATAGGGGACAGGCCCTGGCATTGTTATCTTCAAAGGAACAGATTTCGTAGCTGGTGTAATCTTAACAGGCTTTTTGACGGCCTTGGAAAGATTGGCGTGAATGGTTATGATTGAGACATCTTCAGTATGAGTTGGAACAGCAGAAACTTTTTCAAACAAAATTTGTCGACTATCCATAAGTCCTTGGATGCCTTTCTTCAGTAACGGACAAACAAACGGCAGAGAGTAACAACAATAGCAGTCTTCTTTACATCCCGGGAAGATCCCGGCCCTTAACAAATTCAACTTGATGGTTAGCAATGGAGTTACCAGATCATTGACGTCAGCAACATACAAATCTTCTTCAATGGCATTGACATTTCGGCCGTGCTTCGGCATGGGAGCAGATATCACATTAGGCTTCTCCGAAGCGTCAAACTCTACCTCCTTCGCCTCTATCAGGTCTTGGATTTTATGCTTGAGTGCCCAACAATCATTGGTGTCGTGCCCGACACTGTCAGAATGGTAGGCGCATTTAGCATTAGGATGATAATGTGGAGAGGACGTATTCACATTCTTTTGCGCCTCTTTGATAGTGGCGAGATTCAACTTCAACAGATGGGGAAGCACTTGCACTGGGGTCATATTAATGCGGGTGAACTGCCGTTGTGGCCGTTCCACCTATTGTTGATTTGGTCTGGACTGGTTATAGCGAGGCTGCTCACTTGAAGAATTTTGAATCATTACGGCCCCCACAGTCGGTCGGCGCTCAGTCTTCCCTGCTCTTCTCTGAGAATATACCACAGTTGTTTCCTTCTTAAAAGGTTTCTTCTCAACACTTGCGGCAACACCCTTCTGAATCTTTCGTGACTTGATGCCAGCTTCTATTCTTTCCCTTTTAAGATCAAATCGGTAAACCCCGCGGAAGAGTTACCAATCAGATGATTGAAAAATGGCCCATATAGGGTCCCTAGAAACATATCAACAAGTTCACGGTCGGTTAAAGGAGGCTGCACCCTGCCAGCCAAATCCCTCCATTTTTGTGCATATTCTTTGAATCCTTCGCCTGTTCCTAGTGACATACCCTGAAGTTGGGTACGAGTAGGAGCAAGGTCAAAATTATACTGGTATTGTTTGTAAAAAGCGGTGGCCAAGTCTTCCCAATATCGGATGCTGGTTCCCTCCAGCTGATAAAACCACTCCAATTGAGCTCCAGAAAGGCTGTCTTGAAAGAAATGTATCCACAGGTTCTTATCTGCCGTATAAGGTTGAATCTTTCTCACGTAGGACCTGAGATGCATCTTTGGACAGGACAGCCCATCATACCTCACAAAAACTGGCACTTTGAATTTTGGGGGAATCACAATCCCGGCAACCAAACCCAAGTCTTCAAAATCCAAACCCGGTACTCTTTGTAGCTCCATGGAAGCCAACCTGTCTTCTAAACCCTTGTACTTATCATCAGCTGGAGGGTATTGTTGATCAGAATAATCTTCATCCTTTTCGACCTCTTCTTCTTCCACATCGGACTCGGAAGGTACCGCAGCCCCACCTCCTTTGCTGGTTCCTTCATCAGAAGTAGGAGGAAATTCAAGCACTCTCCGAGCTTCTCCGTCAAATCTTCTCCCTAAAGTAGCCACCCCGAGTCTCTTTTTCTTCTTTTTCACTGGGTCTTTATTCCCCAGCAAGGTCTTGAGATCCTTCTGACCTTTAGCCAAAGTTGTCAGGAGTTGCTGGAACTGTGCATTCTGAGCTTGTAGGTCTTTGACTGTTTGCTCGAGATCCATCCTACTGAAATAAACAGCAGACAGATAAGGAAACCTTGAGTGAGACCTGCTTATGCACATGATGAATGGTATGCTTATGTATGCAATGCATTCAAGGATTTAGGACATTCAAAATTGTTTCAGACAAAGAAGAACGCACGTCATATTAATAAGAAGAAATTTGTTAGTACATAAATGCCCCATGGGCCAAATATTACAAAAACTTCTTAAGGTAAAAAGACATTGCGCATCCTTTTTGGTGCGATGTAGGTGTTGAGAGCCTCTTGCTCATGGAGTCGGCGGGTAAGCTCTAGAACCTTCTTCTCGCTGGCGTAGAAGCTGGTTTCAAAAGTGTTCCGTTCCTCCTTGAGCTGAATCCAACTTTTCTGCATTTCCTCCCACGATGTAGGCATGTCTGGATGTAGGATGGTGTAGGGAACCTCTCCTTCCTTGACGGGCTCTTTAATCACAGGGAGAACATGAGGATAAGGCATCATTAGACTCTGGGCTCGGGCTCGTACCCACTTGAGATAAGGCTCAAGAGGGATGGAGTTCTTGTGTCCCAGAGTCTTGCTATCAACCTTGTTGGGCCTTCCCTAAGCTCTGATGAATCTTTGGCAAAGTCCTTGCGCATCGTTGTCGAAGTCAAAAACTAGGTCAGGAATCAACATATCATGAGGGCCATTCCTCCGTGCATATCCAAATTTCCTCAAAGCTAGGCAAGGGTTGTAGGTGATACCTCCTTTGATTCCAAGTAAAGGAACATTAGGAAATTCTCCACAACGATCGACAATGATGATATTATCTCTGGACCGAGAACACCAGTGTACATCAGAGTGAGTAAGAGTCATCAACCGTTGGGACCACCTTGAGCCTTGGTCATTCTTCAAGACAGATTGTGGAAGGTGCGAAATAAACCACCTTGCAAGGAGAGGAGTACAGCACATGAGAACACCCCTCTGTCTCATTGTTCGTGTGTAAAATGAGTGAAGAATGTCCCCAAGCAATGTTGGTATTGGATTTCTAGACAAGAAGATTTTGACGGCGTTGACATCTACCAATTGGTCAAAATTTGGAAATAGGACCAATCCATAGATAAGGAGTGCCACAATTTCTTCAAAGGCTTGTAGGTCCAATGAATTCCAACATTCTTGTGCCTTCTCAAACAAGAATTTTTCTAAGAATCTTTGACGCCGCTTCTGGTTTCCCAATGCCCCTTGATATCGGATGGTTGTAGATGTAATGCTCGAGCAACATCTTCCGGCTTTGGTTCCTTTTCCGTACCGTTGAAGGGTAGTTGATTAAGGATAGGAATTCTCAGGAGTTGAGAAAACTCCTCCAAAGTGGGCACCAACTGGTAATCAGGGAAAGTGAAACAGTGGTGAAGAGGGTCAAAGAACTGGAATAGCACTTTCATCATGTCTTCTTCAATGTTGGTGTTGACTAAGCTGAGCAGTCTACCATGCCTTTCACTGAAGGATGAGCTTTCCGGAATTCTTGAGGTGAGCTCCTTGAGTTGAGGAGAGATTCTCACAAGGTTGACTTGGATTGTTTTTCTGCGAGGAATTTCCATGACCTACAAAACAAGAACAAAGATGAAGATCCAAACCCTTGAAATGGTTAATGAATGCATATGATGTTTTATGATGTTTATGATGTATGCACAAAACATATGTACAAGCAAATCACACCAAACCCTAGTTTCAGGCTTGCATGGGGTTTCATAGGTAAGTACCCTCTTGAGTGTAGTTGGCTTAAAAACCTGTCCTATAAATAGTAACCGGGTTCTAAGGAGCTCAATATCATTGGATTGTTTTCATTGTTCATTGTTTCGGTTTAGCCACTTAACTGGCCACCAAAATATTCCAAGAAAACAACCCTCAATGAGTGTAGTATCGAGTATCTACCAACTTCGGACTGCACCAAAGCCGGTCATCTCACTACCCCTAATAAAAGGCCAAGATGGTCAAGTAAGGTTCTAGGTCATTAGTTCTTAGTGACATCACTCAGCGGCCCCGTACTCTCCTTGATTGAAATCAAGGGTTACCGGTACTCACAAATATGTCACACTAATATAGCTATTGCTTCGACCGTGTCGGTATACCCCGCACAGTTTCCACAACGTATTGCTATCTATGAAATGTTTCCCAAAATTCGGATGTAGGATTGCAAACCCAAACAAGAGAGCCAAAGTATAAAGCAATCAAATCAAACAATTGGTCATGCAAGAGGGTGATCTAAGCCCTAAGGTTACTCCACTTTTAAATTTATCCCCAGCAGAGTCACCAGTTCTGTGATACGGTGGGAGAACTGACTGTGGTTTTGCGTTTGTTTTCGCAAATGTTTCGGTTGAGCACGAGTCGCCACCGACTTTTTATTTTATCCTAAGGAAAGGTTTAAAAAGCACAGCAAAAACCTTTGAGATTTTTCTTGGGTTCGGGGAGTAGATTATAGAAAGGGAAGGTATTAGCACCCTTTCTATCCATGGTTATCCATGGGCTCTTAGGTACTTGCTTAGATCAACTTGCCTTGGTTTTCAATTGTTTGAAATGGTGCTTTGTGTGTGGTTTTGAAAAGGTTTTGAAAATGATGCCTTGTCTAGGCTACCCTTGTAACAATTCTTTACCCGAATGTTTTACAAAAGGTGTTTGTCTTTTTGAAAAGATGTTTCAAGGTTTTTGAAAGTTTATTTTGAAAGTGTTTGTGAAGTGTGGTTTGAAAAATAGGCAAGTGTTTTGTTTTGCAAGTTGACAAGTACTTAAGAGCTATCTACCCTAAAGTTCTCAAAGATTTATGCTATGTTTTAACCCTTTTAACAATTTTGTTCCACCATTGCATTTGGTGGACAATCTTGTGTTAGGATGTGAAAGGGACGGGCGCGGGTCATCGTTTAGACCATAATTGCAATAGTGGTAAGTATCTTTGGGCAATTTTTCTTTGAAAGGGACTTGATCATTTTAGGCAACTTTCCGAAAGCGTCATCGAGGGACCATGATCATTTGATTTTGTATTTGTTTTGCCCAAAGAAACCTAACATGCAATATGGCCCATTTATTGAAGGCAACAAGTGGAATACCCTAGGGGTGCAAGTGTGATATGTGTTGTCCATTTTCATGCTTGTTTATCTTTGAAATTAGGTCAAACTATTTTGTTCTTTTTATTTGCATACAAACCCTAATTCTAACATGATATATTTTGAAAGCGTTAAAGTGCGAAAAGTAAAATTCCTACACTATTACAACACAATATGGGAAGGGGGGTACAAATGTTCAAATGGGGGGATATTTAGACAAGGAATTTAAACCTAGCTATTACATCAATTTTGGAATATTTACAAGATAATTAATTGCATAAATTAAATGGAAAATAAAATAAAGATGCAAAATGCATAAAGGGTTTTCATATGTATGGAAAAAGGATATTTTTATGTCCAATAAACAAAAATGAATAAAATAAAAAAGTAACATTTTTGGAGTTTTTGTGTTTTAAGGGTAAAACCCTAATTTTTATTAAGTAAATATATGTATTATTTAATTTATACAAGTATTTATTTATTATATACAAAAAATAAAATAAAATGAAGTAAATTTATATAAAAAAAGTATTTTTTGAGGTTAAATATTAATAAAAGAAAAATGTATGTATTTTGGTATTTTGCCCTAAATATATTAATATATATATAAATATCTTGATTATTTACTAAATGTATTATATATACAAGAATAATAATAATTAATATTTATAATAAAAAAAGTATATTTTATATAAAATATCTTAAGAAGATAAAACAAAATAAAAATGAAAATAAAATGGTGTTTACATTATTTTTTCTATTTATTCTAAATAATATATATTTGTACTTATTTACATACAAATAGCAATATAACTAAATAAATGCCTAAAAAATATGAAAATGGTGTAAAAAATGTTTTTTATGTTTTTAATATTATTAGGAAAAATAAATAATTCAGAACAAAAAAAGAAAAGTCAAAAAATCATTAAATCAAACAAAATGGGCTCAGGGGGTATGAAATCAAAAATATGGTGTGAAAAGAAATACAAAAGCAGGCCCAGCCCATGTGGCTTCTTCTTCAACCTCTGGACAGAAAGATGTCCAAAAACGCGCGCCTGTACTCAAGTTCAAACATCTGGATTCTTTGACTTTTTGCACAAACTTTCAACATAAGAAATGTTAAGCATTGAATCACGATTCTAAATATGTAAAGAAATCATCCTAACTCTCAGAAATGAGAGAGAATTTTAACATTCCCAAATCTTGACCTAACTTTTCTTCCATATTCAGACCTTAAATTCTCATAGCTCAGGCAAAATAAATGAAAAGTAAAAGCATGTACAGATTCAGGGGCATTAGTAGAACACTTCTTATTCACAAACTTAGAGCTAATGATGCCTAAACTAAGAGTTAGAAGTTCAAGAAGATACCTGTTCAGTTGAAGTTCTATCTGGCAATGGGGGAGCTTTCAGGGCAAGATGATGATCTGTACAGCTTGCCTGAAGTGTAGTGATGCTATTCCAATGCTTACTTTGTTTTGAAACACCTTGAATCGAGCTATGGACCTTCAATTGCAAAACAAGAAAGTGAAAATGGTGGAACTGCCTAGAGGAGTTACAGGTCGTGTTTTATGTTTGGGTTAGCTTCAAGTGATGCTAGGGAATGTGTTTGATGAGCTTTTAGCAAGAAAGCATGAAGGGAATGAGAGTTGGCACTCAAACTGCAGCAAGCCCTGTTTTTGTGCAGTTCAATGGTGATTTTGAGTTTGTGGAGGTATTGGAGGTGTTGGAGTCGTGTGCTAGCTCAGTTAGGATGTCTTGAATGTGTACAAAATATTTGCTTAAGGGTTCTCTTGCTGAGATGAAAGTTGTGTTGTGATATGCCACTTTTCTTCACACTTAAGCAAGCAAAGGCCAAGTTGTGTTCTAGACAGGTAGAGGCCCCCTAAACATGCTGCAAAACCTTGTCTTGATCAGAGTGATTAACTCATAAACTTGTGCCAAAGAGATTTCAAATGTACTTCTTGGATTTTCATTTTGACATAAAGCTTAACTTTTCAAAAATGGCTATTTCACTTTTTCCATAAATGGATTAAACTTGCATGTAATGTTTGAACTCATAGAACAACACTTTGGCACAAAGGATTGGCATTAAATTTATGAGTGTTGGATGGTTTAGAGGCCTGTAATCAAGGGAAGCATGCTGATTTTGAAAATGCATAAGTTATGAACATGGTAATGGTCATGAATCAAAGTGACTTTTTGCCATATTGCAAAATTCGATTCTCTCAAGTCATGAGGTTGTTTGATGAGTTCTTGGACATTTTGGAAATCTTGGAATGTGTACTACAATCCATCTTTGAAATGCAAATTGAAATTCCAAGGGGAAGTATGTGAAAAATGGTCTTGAAGTTAGGTAAAAACCTTGCCAAAATAGGTCAAATTTTCACTAAGTTAAAAATGGTTTAGTACCCTTATTCCAAAAATTGTAACTTGAGATACAAGCATATTTTGGGAAAACTTTGTGAATCAAAGTTGTAGATCATGCAATAAGCTACAACTTTCATGTTTTGACTTTTGCTTGAATCCAAATGAATCTTGGTGAGAAAGTGGGGCAAAGTTGGGAAACAATTAGGGTTTTTCATAACTTAGAAAAATTCTAAGTTATGAAAAATTCTCATTTCAAACCCTAATTTGCATTTTTTGATTTCTTGGTGAACAAGTTTCATGATTTGGCATGTTTTGATGAAAAATGAATCTTGACTCTTGATTTTGACCAAAAAGTCAAAGTTTGACTTTTCAGTATACAGTCAAAATTGATCAATTGACTGGGAAATTCAACTGTCAATCTTGTGTACTTGGGACCTTTTGAACTTGTTGAGCATGTCAAGATAATTCCATGGGGTCCTTGAGTCCATATGTGAGCTTGGTTTGCCATTGGCTAGGTCAAACAGTCAAAAATTGCCTTTGTGCAGTCAAAACCCTAAAAATGACCATTTTACCCTTTTGGTGATCTGATCAAATTTCTTGTGGAATTGTGATCCAAACTTGATCAAATGGTCCATGTGAGTTCATGATGTTGATGTGGGTCAATTTTCATGAGGTTTGACTGTCAATTGGCCACAGTTGACTTTTTCCCCAATACAGTTGATTTTTAGGTCAATTGTCCAATTGATTGGGCAAAACTTGGAATTAAGACTTGAAACTTGGTATGGGTAAACTTGGGAGTCCAATATGAAGCATGAAAGTCATCTTAGGCAATTTAGGTCAAAACATCTCTGTGCAAACACAAACCCTAATTTGGGTCAACAGTGCAAGGAGAAGTCTTGAGCAGATGAAACCCTAACTGGACCTTGATCTCCAAGGGCTTTGTGATGAGAAATCAATGAGAAATGGGAGGGCAAATTTTGGGGTACAACAGTTGCCCCTGTTCAATCTTCTTGAATCCGAAGAGTTAGATTGGCAAGTTTGCCTTTCGTGACTCGAGGGTAAAAGGAGATTGGACACTAGAGTGCCCTTAAATTTGCACTCATCAAAGCAAGGGATGCGGGAATGGGCTTAGAGATGCCATTTGGAGATGGGATTAACGATGCCATCGGGAGGAATGACAGAAACTTGTCGGGGATGGGCTTAAAGATGCCATCTGGAATGAGTATCAGGAAGGTGTCCATGCTTGGGACCATCTCTGAACTGGGGATCTGAATAAGCAATAGATTGACATCCGTTGTTGGGAGGAATCCGTAAACTGTTTTCAAAAATTGCATCTGAACAAGCGATAGATTAACATCCGTTGTTGGGAAGAATCCATAAACTGTTTTCAGAAGTCTGGAGAGGAATCTGAACAAGCGATAGGTTAACATCCGTTACTTGGAGAACCCGTGAACTGTTTTCAGAAATCTTGAAGTTGAATAAGCGATAGAGCAGCATCCGTTGTTGGGAAGCGTCCGTAAACTGTTTTCAAAAGTTGAGAAGAGTCTGAACAAGTGATAGGTTAACATCCGTTACTTGGAGAACCCGTGAACTGTTTTCAGAAATCTTGAAGCTGGAGGAAAAACCGGTGTAGGGTTCCCTGAGGATGAGCTCGTGTAAAACCGCATCTGGATGAATCTGGAATAAACATTAGAATGTTGCCATGTCTGGGTCACATCCGAACTATTTCTGGAAAGAATCTTAGAAGATAATGATTTTAGTCTGCCGACTGGTCTTACCTGAAAAGGTAAAGAGTTAGTTATATGCAATGTCATGATGCATGATACAATGTATGTTATATGATATGAATGTAAATGGATGCGCATGTAAGCTGGAGAGCTGTCTTGCTGAGGATAGATGAATCTGAGATGGCTGAAGATAAAAGCATCTTGACTGCTGCCGGGATGAATAATTCCTGGTTGTTGCTGGAGAATAAGGAGCTTGGGTTGTATACCAATCTTCTGGGGGAATTCCTGATGACTTCTACTGGGGAGTTCCAATCTAATAGACTCATGCCGGGGATGTAAGGCTGAGAATCTTCAGTTTGGTGGGAAGTATCTCTGGCGACTTCACTGGGGAACTCAAGATTTGCCCTCCCAAAACTCTGTGGGGAGAAGGTTCATTAGTCTGACTTTGCTGGGGATTGATAATTTGAAGTTTTAGCTCGGCTGGGGATACTGAAACTTAAATTCTGAGGGGAATTGAGTTCTGGAGGATTCTCTGGCTGGGGATAACAAAGATAAACTCCTCTGAGGATTGTATTGATAAGTTACGTTGGGGAACTTTGATGAACTCCGCTGGGGATAGGAAGAAACTTGCCGAGTGCGATCTTCCGTGGCAATAAGCTGAGGATAACCCAGTTATAAGCCCTTGCGAGGAATAACCTTGAATAAAGCTCGGGAGAGACGTCCGTACTCTGCAGGGGATAAGCTTCCAAAATCTACTGGGGATATGGATTCCAAATCTCTTGGGGGTTTCCTTTGAAAAGGTATCAAGATATCCAACTGTACCTTCAACCTATCAGTAATCCTCTTTCTTGATTCATAAGGAAATGATTATGTTCAAATGCATATGCCTATTTAACAAAACATTGGACGTTTCTCAAAATAAAACAAATAGTGCAAGAGAAAACATGAAAGGAAATGACAAAAATTTCTGGGAAAAGTATTTGTATTAACTTTCTCTGAGTATATTTGTACAAAAGAGACAATCATCCTTGTAAGAGGATTTTGTCGTAAGTATTTGAAAGATTTATACAAAATAAAGATGGTTATGTGAAATAATTTCATGGGATTCCATTCCGGTATAGCCTTCAAAACTCTGAATCTCTGTCCATTCAATGCTTCATTTGCCGATGACTGGATTGATCAGAAACCTGGAGCTGGTTGATGAAGAGATTGTCTTTGAAGTGATCCGACGAGACATAGTCATACGCTTTAATTCCCTAACTTTTTCCTGAATCGCCTTTTCGGGTTTTCGATCCACCGGGAAACCCCTTTTTGCCCAAGCCGCCCTTTCGGGTTTTCAACTTGCCGGGTGTACAGATTTTTTTATTTTTATCCCTAACTTTTGCCTGAACCGCCCTTTCGGGTTTTCGGTCCACCGGGATGCCCATTTTTTCCCAAGCCGCCCTTTCGGGTTTTCGACTTGTCGGGTTATTTTATGCGTAGTATCTTTTGACTATGTCTGCATTCGCAGGGTGCAGCAAATCGTCACCGTCCATGGTGGTCAGAATCATTGCACCACCAGAAAATATGCTCTTGATCACAAATGGTCCTTCATATGTAGGAGTCCATTTTCCCCTGGGATCACTTTGCGGAAAGATAATCCGCTTGATTACGAGATCTCCGACTTGATACACTTGACGTCTGACTTTCTTATTGAAGGCCTTGATCATCCGCTTTTGATACGCCTGACCATGGCATATAGCAGCGAGTCGCTTCTCGTCGATCAGTTTGAGTTGATCAAGTCGGGTATGCATCCAATCATCTTCATTCAAACCTGTGTCCTTCATAATCCTTAGAGAAGGAATCTGAACCTCCATAGGCAGGACAGCTTCCATGCCATATACCAAAGAAAATGGGGTTGCCCCGGTTGAAGTACGTGCCGTCGTACGGTATCCATGCAGAGCAAACGGTAACATCTCATGCCAGTCTTTGTAAGTGACTGTCATTTTCTGAATGATCTTCTTAATGTTTTTGTTCGCAGCTTCAACAGCACCGTTCATCTTCGGCCGATAGGGAGATGAATTGTGATGATAAATCATGAACTGTTCGCATAGAGCGGTGATCACAGTGTTATTCAGATTTGTACCGTTGTCTGTGATGATCCTGTTTGGAACACCATACCGGCAGATGAGATTTTGCTTGATAAAGCGGGCAACCACATTTTTAGTAACAGAGGCGAAGGAAGCTGCTTCGACCCATTTGGTGAAGTAGTCAATGGCAACCAGGATGAAGCGATGTCCGTTGGAAGCCGTGGGCTTGATCTCTCCAATCATGTCAATGCCCCACATTGCAAATGGCCAAGGAGCAGTCAGAACGTTGAGAGGAACCGGAGGGATATGAACTTTGTCAGCGTAGACTTGGAATTTGTGGCAAGTACGGGAATGTTGATGGCAGTCAGCTTCCATGGTAGACCAGTAATAGCCCGCCCTTAGGATCTTCTTAGCCATTGTATGCCCGCTCAAGTGAGTGCCAAATGTGCCGCTGTGTATCTCAGTCATGATCAACTCTGCTTCAGCTTTGTCTACGCATCAGATTAATACACAATCATGGCTTCGTTTGTAAAGGATGTCGTTGCTCAGAAAGAACTTAGCAGCAAATTTCCTTAAGAACTTCTTGTCATTTACGGAAGCTCCTTCAGGATAATCTCTAGTCTCGAGATACCTTTTGATTTCATGGAACCAGGGTTGTTCCACTACTTCTTCGGTATTAATCTCGTGACAATGTGCAGGTTCATCCATTCGCTCGATGGTGATTTGGGGAGCCTCGTTATCCCAGTTGAGTTTAAACATGGAAGACATTGTAGCTAGAGCATCTGCTAGCTGATTCTCTTCTCGCGGGAAATGCTCGAAGGTAATTTGCTCGAAATGAGGCAACAATGTCAGGACATGTTCTTTGTATGGGATGAGATTAGGATGCTTGGTATCCCACTATCCTTTGATTTGACTGATAGCCAAAGCCGAGTCCCCAAATACGATCAAAGATTTGATCCCCAAGTCTATAGCAGCCTTGAGACCAAAGATGCAAGCTTCGTATTCAGCCATGTTGTTTGTGCAGCTGAAGTAAAGTCGGGCCGTGAAAGGTGTGTGACAACCTTCCGGGGAAATGAGTATCGCGCCGATACCGTTTCCAAGTGCATTTGAAGCACCATCAAAGTACAGGGTCCATCGGGATCCCTTTTCGGGTCCGTCATACGGTCTGTTACTTTCAATGTTGTCCAAATTCATGATGTCCTCGTCTGGGAAGTCAAATCTCATGGGTTGGTAATCCTCAATGGCTTGATGAGCCAGATGGTCAGCTTGTACACTCCCTTTTATAGCTTTTTGGGTGGTGTACTGGATGTCATACTCAGTTAGGATCATTTGCCATCTAGCTATCCTTCCAGATAAAGCGGGCTTTTCGAAGATATACTTGATAGGATCCATTTTGGAAATCAACAAGGTAGTATGAGTCAGCATATACTGCCTTAGTCGGCGAGCAGCCCATACCAAAGCGCAACAAGTTTTCTCGAGCAGTGAGTAGCGAGTCTCACAGTCGGTAAACTTTTTGCTAAGGTAATAAATAGCATGCTCTTTTCGACCAGACTCGTCATGCTGGCCCAAAACACACCCCATTGAGTTATCCAAGACGGTTAGATACATGATCAATGGTCTTCCTTCGACGGGTGGCATCAGAATAGGAGGTTCTAGCAAATACTCCTTGATTTTATCAAAAGCAGCTTGGCAATCATCGTTCCATTCGACTACCTGATCTTTCTTCAAGAGTTTAAAAATTGGCTCACAGGTAGAAGTTAGATGCGAGATGAATCTGGCAATATAGTTTAAGCGCCCCAAGAATCCTCTAACCTCCTTTTCAGTACAGGGAGCAGGCATCTCTTGTATTGCTTTTACTTTTGCTGGATCGACTTTAATGCCTTTGTTGCTTACAATGAATCCCAGAAGTTTACCAGACCTAACTCCAAAAGTGCACTTACTTGGATTCAGCCTGAGTTTGTATTCTTTCAATCTGGCAAACAGCTTTTCTAGATGTTCAAGGTGCTTTTCCTCTGTTTGTGACCGAGCTATCATATCGTCTACGTAAACTTCAATCTCATGATGTATCATATCATGAAATAAAGCTACCATGGCGCGTTGATAAGTTGCCCTTGCGTTCTTCAGCCCGAACGGCATCACCTTGTAACAGAAAGTGCCCCATTGTGTGACAAAAGTTGTTTTCTCCATATCCTCGGGGGCCATTTTGATTTGATTGTAACCCGAGAATCCATCCATGAAGGAAAACACTTTGTGTTGAGCTGTATTGTCAATCAAAATGTCAATGTGTGGTAGCAGAAAGTCATCTTTGGGGATGGCCCTATTCAAATCCCGGTAGTCCACACACATCCTGACTTTGCCATCTTTCTTAGGTACTGGCACGATGTTAGCGACCCATTGAGGATAGGACGTAACAGCTAGAAAACCAGCGTCGAATTGCTTCATTACTTCTGCTTTGATCTTTTCAGACATGTCTGGCCTCATTCGGCGGACTTTTTGCTTGATCGGTGGACAATCCTCTCTTGTGGGGAGACGGTGAACCACGATGTCTGTGTCTAAACCCGGCATGTCTTCATAAGACCAAGCGAAGATTTCAACATACTCATTCAACAACTGTATCAGGCGTTCCTTGACACTTGGTTCCAGATTGGCACCCACTTGCACCTCCTTCCGGTCTTCCTCGGTCCCTAAGTTGACAGTTTCCAATGACTCCTCGTGCGGTAAGATAGCCCTTTCCTCTTGTTGCAGAAGTCTGGCTAGTTCCCCGGGTACTTCACAACCTTCGTCATCTTCATACTCGGCTTGATTGACCAGATCTTTAGAGTTATTGAAGAATATAGCAGAATTGTCACCCATGGAATCCGGAGTGGATGGGTACCTGCATTTGTGAGTGTGGGTGTGTGTAAGGGATAGCCATCCTTAAAAAATGCAAAAGGAAAGAAAATGAACACAAGCAGTTTATCAAATGAAAAACGTCCAATGAATCATTAAACATGGCATATGGATATGAAAAATAATCAAAACCCTTACAAATGGACCTACATGCCCCGGGCAAGGCATGAGGTGAAAAGATAGTGTACGGATTGTTTAAACATAAATATTACAGACCAAATAAGAAATGTTTGACAGATAAATTACTGATGAATAAAAGTGATGGGGACAAAGTCTTTTGCCTCCCAGTTGCACAATCCTCCTTTGACAGTTGGGTAAATCCACTCTTCGATGTTGCTCTCTTTGTCTTCGTCCTCCAAAGCATTGATTCCGTAGGAAGAGATTTTAACTGGCGCTCTTTCAATCTTCGCACGGCGCATATCTTTCTTGCCCGCGGTAGTGAACCCTAATCCAAATTTGTCTGTCTTATGTGGAATATCAGGAAACTGCCCACATGCTGAATTCTTCCCTTCCTTTATTGCGGCCCTTGCGTCCTCCAGAGATGCCATCCTGGCCATCTGCCTCGGTGTCTCAGCTGCCAACTTTGCTACCGTTATTTCAGGAAGGACTTCTTCGAAATGCTGAAAAGGCGTCTCAATGAACTCCCCTTCTACCTCCACGTACCGGAAAGAATTCAAGTGGCTAATCATGTACTCTTCTTCACCATGGACAGTAATGATCTTTCCCTTGACAGGATACTTCAACATCTGATGTAAGGAGGAGGTGACTGCCCCAGCGTGGTGTATCCAAGGCCTACCCAACAAGCAAGAGTATGACGGACGGATGTCCATCACATAGAAAGTGGATTTAAACACCTCAGTGCCTATCTTGATGGGAATTTCAACCTCCCCATGGACCATTCTCTTCGAACCATCGAAAGCTCTGACAACAATATCACTCGGCTTCAACTCCAACCCTTCACAATCTAGTCGGTCCAAGGCCTTCTTAGGCAGTACATTCAGCGACGAACCGGTGTCGACCAAGACATGTGCGAGAGTAGTTCCCCGGCACTCGACTGAAATGTCAAAAGCATCATTGTGGTTTCTACCTTTAGGAGTTAGGTCGGCATCAAAGAAACCTAATCCATTGTCCGCAGTAAGGCTAGCCACGCAATTTTGAAATTGATCCGCAGAGGTTTCCTGGGGCACATGGGCTGCCTTCAGGAATTTTATCAGGGCTTTAGCGTGCGCTTCTGAGCAAAGTAGTAGTTCCAGCATGGAGATCTTTGAGGGGGTTTGCCCCAATTGTTCTACCACATCGTAATCACTCCTTTTGATTATCCTCAAAATCTCATCCATTTCCTTCTTGGAGGTTTCCGGGATGACCAAGGGTTGAGCCCTCGTTCTGACGAGCTCATCTTGGATTCCTTTACCTTTATCAGCAGCGGTAGGAGGGACAGTACTAGGAACAACATCTTCAAACAATGGGGTTCTAGCGGAGAGTTTTATTGGTGCAGGGATGACCTTGTCAGCTGATGAGGGTCCAAAGATTGCTCTTGGAGGGGCAATCTCTAGAGAAAACATTCTCCCGCTCCGGGTGATTTTGCTCGTGCCCGCAATGTTTCCAATGTTGGCTTCTTCATCATCTGAACTTTCTTCAGTTATTTCGATTTGTTTGATACCATGGTAGTAGACGTCACCGCCATAGTTCCATGGTATCGACTTCTCAGAAACATAGGGGACAGGCCCTGGCATTGTTATCTTCAAAGGAACAGATTTCGTAGCTGGTGTAATCTTAACAGGCTTTTTGACGGCCTTGGAAAGATTGGCGTGAATGGTTATGATTGAGACATCTTCAGTATGAGTTGGAACAGCAGAAACTTTTTCAAACAAAATTTGTCGACTATCCATAAGTCCTTGGATGCCTTTCTTCAGTAACGGACAATCAAACAGCAGAGAGTAACAACAATAGCAGTCTTCTTTACATCCCGGGAAGATCCCAGCCCTTAACAAATTCAACTTGATGGTTAGAAATGGAGTTACCAGATCATTGACGTCAGCAACATACAAATCTTCTTCAATGGCATTGACATTTCGGCCGTGCTTCGGCATGGGAGCAGATATCACATTAGGCTTCTCCGAAGCGTCAAACTCCACCTCCTTCGCCTCTATCAGGTCTTGGATTTTATGCTTGAGTGCCCAACAATCATTAGTGTCGTGCCCGACACTGTTAGAATGGTAGGCGCATTTAGCATTAGTATGATAATGTGGAGAGGACGTATTCACATTCTTTGGCGCCTGTTTGATAGTGGCGAGATTCAACTTCAACAGATGGGGAAGCACTTGCGCTGGGGTCATATTAATGCGGGTGAACTGCCGTTGTGGCCGTTCCACCTGTTGTTGATTTGGTCTGGACTGGTTATAGCGAGGCTGCTCACTTGAAGAATTTTGAATCATTACGGCCCCCACGGTCGGCCGGCGCTCAGTCTTCCCTGCTCTTCTCTGAGAATATACCACAGTTGTTTCCTTCTTAAAAGGTTTCTTCTCAACACTTGCGGCAACACCCTTCTGAATCTTTCCTGACTTGATGCCAGCTTCTATTCTTTCGCCTGTTAAGATCAAATCGGTAAACCCCGCGGAAGAGTTACCAATCAGATGATTGAAAAATGGCCCAGATAGGGTCCCTAGAAACATATCAACAAGTTCACGGTCGGTTAAAGGAGGCTGCACCCTGCCAGCCAAATCCCTCCATTTTTGTGCATATTCTTTGAATCCTTCGCCTGTTCCTAGTGACATACCCTGAAATTGGGTACGAGTAGGAGCAAGGTCAGAATTATACTGGTATTGTTTGTAAAAAGCGGTGGCCAAGTCTTCCCAATTTCGGATGCCGGTTCCCTCCAGCTGATAAAACCACTCCAATTGAGCTCCAGAAAGGCTGTCTTGAAAGAAATGTATCCACAGGTTCTTATCTGCCGTATAAGGTTGAATCTTTCTCACGTAGGACCTGAGATGCATCTTTGGACAGGACAGCCCATCATACCTCACAAAAACTGGCACTTTGAATTTTGGGGGAATCACAATCCCGGCAACCAAACCCAAGTCTTCAAAATCCAAACCCGGTACTCTTTGTAGCTCCATGGCAGCCAACCTGTCTTCTAAACCCTTGTACTTATCATCAGCTGGAGGGTATTGTTGATCAGAATAATCTTCATCCTCTTCGACCTCTTCTTCTTCCACATCGGACTCGGAAGGTACCGCAGCCCCACCTCCTTTGTTGGTTCCTTCATCAGAAGTAGGAGGAAATTCAAGCACTCTTCGAGCTTCTCCGTCAAATCTTCTCCCTAAAGTAGCCACCCCGAGTCTCTTTTTCTTCTTTTTCACTGGGTCTTTATTCCCCAGCAAGGTCTTGAGATCCTCCTGACCTTTAGCCAAAGTTGTTAGGAGTTGCTGGAACTGTGCATTCTGAGCTTGTAGGTCTTTGACTGTTTGCTCGAGATCCATCCTACTGAAATAAACAGCAGACAGATAAGGAAACCTGGAGTGAGACCTGCTTATGCACATGATGAATGGTATGCTTATGTATGCAATGCATTCAAGGATTTAGGACATTCAAGATTGTTTCAGACAAAGAAGAACGCACGTCATATTAATAAGAAGAAATTTGTTAGTACATAAATGCCCCATGGGCCAAATATTACAAAAACTTCTTAAGGTAAAAAGACATTGTGCATCCTTTTTGGTGCGATGTAGGTGTTGAGGGCCTCTTGCTCATGGAGTTGGCGGGTAAGCTCTAGAACCTTCTTCTCGTTGGCGTAGAAGCTGGTTTCAAAAGTGTTCCGTTCCTCCTTGAGCTGAATCCAACTTTTCTGCATTTCCTCCCACGATGTAGGCATGTCTGGATGTAGGATGGTGTAGGGAACCTCTCCTTCCTTGACGGGCTCTTTAATCACAGGGAGAACATGAGGATAAGGCATCATTAGACTCTGGGCTCGGGCTCGTACCCACTTGAGATAAGGCTCAAGAGGGATGGAGTTCTTGTGTCCCAGAGTCTTGCTATCAACCTTGTTGGGCCTTCCCCAAGCTCTGATGAATCTTTGGCGAAGTCCTTGCGCATCGTTGTCGAAGTCAAAAACTAGGTCAGGAATCAACATATCATGAGGGCCATCCCTCCATGCATATCCAAATTTCCTCAAAGCTAGGCAAGGGTCGTAGGTGATACCTCCTCTGATTCCAAGTAAAGGAACATTAGGAAATTCTCCACAACGATCGACAATGATGACATTATCTCTGGACCGAGAACACCAGTGTACATCAGAGTGAGTAAGAGTCATCAACCGTTGGGACCACCTTGAGCCTTGGTCATTCTTCAAGACAGATTGTGGAAGGTGCGAAATAAACCACCTTGCAAGGAGAGGAGTACAGCACATGAGAACACCCCTCTGTCTCATTGTTCGTGTGTAAAATGAGTGAAGAATGTCCCCAAGCAATGTTGGTATTGGATTTCTAGACAAGAAGATTTTGACGGCGTTGACATCCACCAATTGGTCAAAATTTGGAAATAGGACCAATCCATAGATAAGGAGTGCCACAATTTCTTCAAAGGCTTGTAGGTCCAATGAATTCCAACATTCTTGTGCCTTCTCAAACAAGAATTTTGCTAAGAATCCTTTGACGCCGCTTCTGGTTTCCCAATGCCCCTTGATATCGGATGGTTGTAGATGTAATGCTCGAGCAACATCTTCCGGCTCTGGTTCCTTTTCCGTACCGTTGAAGGGTAGTTGATTAAGGATAGGAATACTCTAGTCTCGAGATACCTTTTGATTTCATGGAACCAGGGTTGTTGCACTACTTCTTCGGTATTAATCTCGTGACAATGTGCAGGTTCATCCATTCGCTCGATGGTGATTTGGGGAGCATCGTTATCCCGGTTGAGTTTAAACATGGAAGACATTGTAGCTAGAGCATCTGCTAGCTGATTCTCTTCTCGCGGGAAATGCTCGAAGGTAATTTGCTCGAAATGAGGCTTATGAAAGGCTTATCATTATAGGCAGGCTTCAGGCTTGTGTTCTTGGTTGTTTGACAGGCTTTAGGCTGAGTCTTGAAAGGCTTGGTGCTTGTGGTTCTGCAGGTGAAGGCTTCAAGGTTCGGAACATGTTACAGGCTTGTGTTATTTGTTTGAAAACTGGTTTTTTTAAGCAGGTTTGTATGGCTTCAAACTAGCTTGAGGCAGCTCTGGTTTGTGTTTCTGTTATGTAACAGGTTTATGCTTGAGGCAGCTCTGTTTGTGTTTTCTTTTGATACAGGCTTGAGCTCGTGTTATTTCTTTGTATTTTTCTGCCTCTTCTGAAACTGTTCTGGTATATCTTGTTTTATATCTTTAAGCCTCAAGCCTGCTGTAAGCCTTTCTCTCATCTCTCTTTCTCTCTCCACAGATTTAAAAAGCATTTTTATTGCTTTAGATTGTACTTTCTGAAAAAGTATTGGCTGGAAAGTGATGTATTTTTGAATATCTTGCTTGCAATGTTTCTTTCCTCTGCATCTTGTACTTGTTGACAGCTTTTCAAGATTCTCTGCATATCTTTGATATTGGTCTTGGTTTAGTTTCTTCAGTTTGCAATCAATTCAGTTTGGACTTTGTGCATTGGTTTTGAAATTTTGACCTGTGCAATTTGTTTTTTGGCATATTCAGTAGCTGTTCAATTTGCCTCTTTGGTTGACAATTTTGGAATTATGCAGCTTGTTTGACATTTTGAATTGCTTTGTGCATTTCATATTTTTTGCAAGCACATTTCTATCCCTCTCTGTGAACCAAGAATTTCTTGTGATTTGCAGAGAGGGTGAATAAACTGATTCCGGCCAGTCACTTTTAATGATGAGCTTTTTAAATTAACTGTCTGCTTTTGTTTTTATTTCATCTGCATTTGACTTCTTTCTTTTTCTTTTTGCAGGTAAAAATCAGTTGAGCAAAGGAGCATCAGTAGAAGATGAAGACTTAGGAAATTTTAGGATGTAGCTTTATTTCATTTTAATTATTTGTAATAACATTATTTGTAAATATTGTAAATGTATTCAAATAACATTTGTACTTAATAATTAAAAGTAAATAAAAGCTCTTTTGTCAATTAATTCTTTTTTTAATTCTTCTTCCATTGTTTATTTAATTATTTATAATTCTTAAATTATAATAAATGGAAATAAATCCCAACTATTCTAACTTAGAATAAATAATTAATTAATAAACATTGTAGTCTTGCCACTTAGCATTAATCAATAATAAACCCGACGCTCCAATTAACCATAGCAATGCACAGTCAATCACAACAAATGTCCATATGTCCTTTCCTTTTACTGATTAAATCAAACACAGCAAACTCTCAATCAGAAGCCTCAATCCATATCTCAGAGTAATTTGAAAAGAACTGTAGAATTAATTCTTTCTGAGAATGTGCGCACAAACCCTAGTTCTTGATTTAATTTTCACAGAAGCGCCTACCTGATCAAACCCTGAGCCAAACTCAACCAAACCCTAACAATCTGCTTGAACTATTTCAGAGTCCATGAAAACCCTAATTTGGATAGACTGATAAGAAAAAGTCTGTTTGACTGATTCTTACGTTAATCTGAAAAAGTCAGGGAAAACCCGAAGCTGTGATTTCTTGTGGAAAAATAGGAGGGAAAATTTTGGGCCACAACAGTTTCCCCTGTTCAATCTTCTTGAACCTGAAGAGTTAGATTGGCAAGTTTGCCTTTCGCGACTCGAGGGTAAAAGGAGATTGGACACTAGAGTGCCCAAAAAATTTGCACTCGGTGATGTGATGGTAGAGGGAATGGGCTTAAAGATACCATTTGGTGATGGGCTTAGAGATGCCATCTAGGGATGTGACAGAATCTTGTCGGGGGATGGGCTTAGAGATGCCATCTGGAAGTTGCTGGTAGGAGGATGGGCTTAGAGATGCCATCTAGGGATGTGACAGAATCTTGTCGGGGGATGGGCTTAGAGATGCCATCTGGAAGTTGCTGGTAGGAGGATGGGCTTAGAGATGCCATCTGGAAGTGTTTGGAGGAGGATGGGCTTAGAGATGCCATCTGAAGGTGATTGTTGAACTGTATGTCATTGGTGAGTGGACGAGTATCAGAAGGGTATCCATGTTTTGGAACATCTCTGAACTGGGGGTCTGAATAAGCAATAGATTGACATCCGTTGTTGGGAAGTGGAGAAGGAACCGGTGTAGGGTTTCCTGATGATGAGTCCGTGTAAAACTGCATCTGAATGAATCTGGAATAAGTATCAGAATGTCGCCATGTCTGGGTCACATCTGAACTATCTCTGGGTGAATCTGGAACAAGTATCAGAATGTCGCCATGTCTAGGTCACATCTGAACTATCTCTAGGTGAATCTGGAACAAGTATCAGAATGTCGCCATGTCTGGGTCACATCTGAACTATTTCTAGAATGAATCTCGGAAGATGATGATCTTTGTCCGTCGACCGATCTTTCCTGAAAAGGTAAAGAGTTAGTTGTATGCAATGTCATGATGCATGATGCAATGTATGTTATATCAATGTTTATGATATGAATGTGATGAATGCGCATGTAAGCTGATAAGCTGTCTTGCTGAGGATAGATGAATCCTGGATGGCTGGAGATAAAAGAATCTTGACGGCCGCCAGGGAAAGTGAATCCTTGACTGCTGCAGGGGATTGCAAGAATCTCTTGATTGTTGAAAGTGAGAAGTCCTGAGACCGCTGTTGGGGAATCAGGAGCTTGGGTTGTATGCCAATCTACTGGGGATTCCTGTCTTGAGGAGATCTTCACCGGGGAATATCTGAATATCCTGTGAGGAACTGAGACTGAGAGTCTTGATTCTGCTTGGGGTTTGATAGTTGGAAGTTTTAGCTCCGCTGGGGATTGCAAGAATCTTTTGATTGCTGCAGGTGTTGATCTGGGATCTTGAAAAGGTTGGTCGGGGAGATAGTTGTCCACTGGTTTCAGGTATTAATCTCTGACCTGAGAAAGAAAGATAGTTTTCCTGGCTCGTTACAGGTATTGATCTTCAATCTCTTCATGTAGATGGTTTCCTGGCTGGTTTCAGGTGTTGATCTACAATCAGTCGTCCACAGATATTTTCCTGGCTTGCTACAGGTATTAATCTGGAACTTAAGAAAGGTTGGTCAAGGAGATACTGTCTTGGCTGGTTTCAGGTATTGATCTCTGACCCGAGAAGAAAGATAGTTGTCCTGGCTTGTTACAGGTATTAATCTTCAATCTCTTCATGTATATGGTTTCCTGGCTTGTTACAGGTGTTGATCCACAATCAGTCGTCCATAGATATTTTTCTGGCTTGCTACAGGTATTAATCCGGAACTTAAGAAAGGTTGGTCAAGGAGATACTGTCCTGGATGGTTTCAGGTATTGATCTCTGACCTGAGAAGAAAGATAGTTTTCCTGGCTTGTTACAGGTGTTGATCTTCAATCTCTTCATGTAGATGGTTTCTTGGCTTGTTACAGGTGTTGATCCACAATCAGTCGTCCACAAATATTTTCCTCGCTTGCTACAGGTATTAATCTGGAACTTAAGAAAGGTTGGTCAAGGAGATACTGTCCTGGCTGGTTTCAGGTATTGATCTCTGACCTGAGAAAGAAAGATAGTTTTCCTGGCTTGTTACATGTATTGATCTTCAATCTCTTCATGTAGATGATTTCCTGGCTGGTTTCAGGTATTAATCCACAATCAGTCGTCCACAGATATTTTCCTGGCTTGCTACAGGTATTAATCTGGAACTTAAGAAAGGTTGGTCAAGGAGATATTGTCCTGGCTGGTTTCAGGTATTGATCTCTGACCTGAGAAGAAAGATAGTTTTCCTGGCTTATTACAGGTGTTGATCTTCAATCTCTTCATGTAGATGGTTTCCTGGCTTGTTACAGGTGTTGATCCATAATCAGTCGTCCACAGATATTTTCCTGGCTTGCTACAGGTATTAATCCGGAACTTAAGAAAGGTTAGTCAAGGAGATATTGTCCTGGCTGGTTTCAGGTATTGATCTCTGACCTGAGAAAAAAAGATAGTTTTCCTGGTTTGTTACAGGTGTTGCTCTTCAATCTCTTCATGTAGATGATTTCCTGGCTGGTTTCAGGTATTAATCCACAATCAATCGTCCACAGATATTTTCCTGGCTTGCTACAGGTATTAATCTGGAACTTAAGAAAGGTTGGTCAAGGAAATACTGTCCTGGCTGGTTTCAGGTATTGATCTCTGACCTGAGAAAGAAAGATAGTTTTCCTGGCTTGTTACAGATGTTGATCTTCAATCTCTTCATGTAGATGATTTCCTGGCTGGTTTCAGGTATTAATCCACAATCAGTCGTCCACAGATATTTTCCTGGCTTGCTACAGGTATTAATCTGGAACTTAAGAAAGGTTGGTCAAGGAGATATTGTCCTGGCTGGTTTCAGGTATTGATCTCTGACCTGAGAAAGAAAGATAGTTTTCCTGGCTTGTTACAGGTGTTGATCTTCAATCTCTTCATGTAGATGGTTTCCTGGCTTGTTACAGGTGTTGATCCATAATCAGTCGTCCACAGATATTTTCCTGGCTTGCTACAGGTATTAATCTGGAACTTAAGAAAGGTTTACATAATGGCAACCGTGTCTGGAGCATATCTGGACCGTATCTTCCAACAGGTGAGGAAGGAATTGTTGAACACTTTTGACATTCGAATGCCCCAAGTGATGATGAAGGAGACTTGCCCCAAGTTCGTTGAACTTTTGAGAGATTTGTTGAAATCTTGACTGGACTGCCCCAGGTTAAATGGACTTTGAAAGATCTGTTGAAAACAAACTGGACTGCCCCAGGTTAACTGAACTTGGAAAGATCTGTTGAAACCTTGACTGGACTGCCCCAGGTTAAATGGACTTTGAAAGATCTGTTGAAAACAAACTGGACTGCCCCAGGTTAGCTGGATAGTGACATGTCTTGCCCCCTTGTTGATAGGAGATTTTTTGTAATGGAAGCGTCATCCTTTTTGAAGTGATTTTGTTCACTGAGCGAGCTTTTGTTCATCGGATATTCATTGTGTGAATTTCTTTGCTGTCAAACAAATAGCCAAATGCAAACAGCGGTATTCAAATAATGCACAGTTTATGCTTGTCTCGAAGTTTTGAAAAATGCGTTTTTTAGCAGAAAACTTTTTATAAGACAAATTCAACACAAGATTTAGAGCAAAGCCTTATAGGAGTCAGGATACCTTTTGTAACAGTATGCTTTCGAACTAACCCATGCTTCAATTAGGACTTTTGAAGGGTTTTAACGTGGCTTGGTTCACGGTTTAAGAAACAAAGGATAAAGGCTCAAAGTATATTTGTACCCACCCGCTCTTCGTGATGTTCTTCAATCCTAAACTCAGTTAATTTGTGCGTCGAACTCCATTCGAATTTGGAACGACCTTTTGGGTGATGGTTCACCAATTGAATTTGGAGGGCAGTCATCCTCTCCTTTTTTCTTTTGCAACATTTTTCATGTTGTTGAGGATTTGTAGTAACCTCGTTCTTTTGATTTGTTATCCCTAACTTTTGCCTGACTGTTCTTGTTTTCGGGATTACAGTCTGCGGGATGCCCCGGGTTTCTTAAGCCTCCTTTGTAGGTTTTGGCTCAGTGGGCTTTTCTTTTTTGAGAGATAATGACTACCTATGAGATAAGGAATCATCACTGTCTTTTGATTCCAGAGGAATGCTTTTCTCTTTTTGATGTCGTTCGTTGTATTACGAACTGAGAGTTTGCGACTTCAATGCGCACCTTTTTGAATTAACTGAGATACTACCCTGCCCCAGGTTTATATCAAAGGTTTTGATTTGTTTAGAACAGAAAACTCCTACTTCTTTGGCTCGAAGGGGTTGACTAGGGATTATCTTCCTTATAACTCCAGTGTTTGGGAATTGAAAGAAATGCTTGTACATCATCAGCAAGGTCTGTTCAAAAGCATAGTGTATGAGATTATGGTATTGTTTCGTCATCCTCCCTCTAAAGGCTTGCAGCTTTTTATCAAGAGTTAAATATCATAAAGAAAGCATCAGAGTAGTGAAAACGAATGGATGAATTCAAGACAAACATATGCAATGCATTGATGAAATAGAGTTTGACATTAAAAGATAATTGTTTGAACAACAAAAGAAGTTACAACTTCGAAAATTCAAATGAAACAAAGACATTCTCAATGATTTGGCATAGGAGAAGTGATTATGCTAGAGTCTCCGGAGGGTCAAACTCGATCTCCTTGGCATCAATCATGTCTTGGACCTTGTTCTTCAGAGCCCAACAGCTGTTTGTGTCATGCCCTGGGCTACCACAATGATAAGCACATCTTGCATCCGGGTTGTAGTTTGGGGAAGAAGTCTTAGGATTTGGGTGAGGAGCCTTTAATGTAATCAGCTCTTTCTCCAGCATGTGTTGTAGCGCTTGAGACAGCGGCATGTGGATGTTGGTGAACTGTCTTTTAGGCTCGTCTGGCCTTCGTTGATTTCCCTTTGGCTGTTGTCGGCGTGACGTAGAACCAGAGATCAGGACTTCCCCTGCATGTTGATCATGACGACCCTTTTGATTAGCCACTGCATTGGACTCTTTCTTCCCATTATGGGGAATTTTCTGAGCATCAGAGGGTGTAGCTCCTTGGATCTTTCCACTTTTGATGCCAGCCTCAACCCTTTCGTCGGTCAGTATTAGCTCGGTGAACCCAGCTGAGGAGCTTCCAATTAAGTGATTAAAGAAAGGCCCTGTCAAAGTTCCCATGAAGATGTCAATCAGCTCTCTGTCAATTAAAGGGGGTTGCACCCTACCAGCCAGATCTCTCCATTTTTTAGCGTATCCTTTGAAGCTCTCGTCAGAACCCATGGTCATGTTCTGCAATTGCACGCGAGTTGGTGCAAGATCAGCATTGTATTGATACTGTTTGTAAAAAGCCATAGCTAAATCTTCCCAGGTGTGGATGCGAGAACTCTCCAATTGATAGAACCACTCAAGTTGAGCCCCTACCAAGCTTTCTTGGAAGAAATGGATCCAAAGCCTTGGATCAGTTGTGTATGGTTGAATCTTGCGGACATAAGACTTTAGATGCATCTTAGGGCAAGAGACTCCATCATACAGGGCCAAGGTAGGGACTTTGAACTTTGGCGGAATGACCAATCCAGGAACCAAACCCATGTCTCCTCAATCCAAGCCAGGTATTTGTTGAACCTCCATAGCATTGAGGCGATCCTCCAACTGTTTGTACTTGTCATCAGTGAGAGGATATTGTTCTTCGGAGCAACCAGCTTCATCAATCTCCAAATTGTAGTCTTCTTCAAGACTGACCCCTATGCTGGGTGGAGTTGAAAGATTCAAGGTTTTAGGTCTTCTTCTCAGGATGCCCGTTGTCTTCTTGGACTTCTTCTTCTTGTCTTTGAGGAGGAGAGCTGTCAGATCCTCTTACCCTTTACCCATAGCCAGAAGCATTTGCTGGAATTGAGCGTTTTGAGCTTGAAGATCTTTCACCGTTTGTTCCATATCCATCTTACTGAAATAAACAGTAGGAAGATAAGGAGACCTGTATGGGAGAAACCTGTTATGCAATGATATGTATGATATATATATATATATGCAATGTTTTCAAGGATCTCTTGGGGTAAACACAAGAGAATGTTAGAGGTTGAACTTTGATCTTTGATTGGAGAACTTTGCACCGGTGGATGTCTTTCCACGAGAATCAAGCTCACCATGTCAAGTGGGTCATAGCCCCTGATTCAAGTTGTTGCACTTGATCTTTGATGGCATTTGTTTAGAGGATAAAACCTCTTGCCCTTTGGTAGACGTCTGGTTCAACGTGACCCTGCATCAAAAGAACCCTCGAGATCCTTGAAATGGTTAGTGAAAAAATGCTATGGTATGATGTCATGATGTTATGTACATGTATGCAGAAGCAAGTAAGTTTATATACATGTAATCATATTCACACAAAGCAAACAAGTCCTTAGGTTTAGGCTTGCATGGGGTTGTAGGTAAGTACCCTCTTGAAGTTAGTTGGCTCATCCTGTCCTAAAATAGAAACCGGGTTCTAGGAGCTCAATATCATTGGATTGTTTTCTGTGTTCATTATTTTGATTTAGCCACTTAACTGGCGACCAAAATATTCCAAGAAAACAACCCTCAATGAGTGTAGTATCGAGTATCTACCAACTTCGGACTGCACCAAAGTCGGTCATCTCACTACCCCTAAAACGGCTAAGATGGTCAATTAAGGTTCTAAGAGTTCGTTAGTGCTTCACGACATCACTCAGCGGCCCCGTGCTCTCCTTGATTGAACTCAAGGGTTACCGGTACTCACAAATATGTCACACTAACATAGCTTACTGCTTCAACCATGTCGGTATACCCCGCACAGTTCCCTCACAGTTTTATTGCTATTTACCTAAAAAGGTGCCCAAAATCCGGGTGTAGGATTTACAACAAACCCAAACAAGAACCCAAAAAGTAAAGCAATCAAAGCAATCAAAGCAAGTATGTAAAGGTGATCTAGAACCCTAAGGTAACCCCACTTTAAAAATTTTCCCCAGCAGAGTCACCAATTCTGTGATACGGTGGAAGAACTGACTTGAGGTTTTGCATTTGTATTCGCATTTGTTCGGTTTAGCAAGAGTCGCCACCGACTTTTTATTTTATCCTAAAGGAAAGGTTAAAAAGCACAGGAAAAACCTTTTGAGATGTTTCGTGGGTTCGGGGGGTAGATTATGAAAAGGGAAGGTATTAGCACCCTTTTCATCCATGGTTATCCATGGGCTCTTAGTTACTTGTTTTAGATCACTTGCCTTTGATTTTCAATTGCTTGAAATGGTGGTGTGTGTGTGTTTTGAAAATGTTTTGAAAAAGATGCCTTGTCTAGGCAACCGTTGTAACAATTCTTTACTCGAATGTTTTACAAAGGTGTTTGTCTTTTTTTGAAAAGATGTTTCAAGGTTTTTTTTTAAAGTGGTTTTGAAAGTTGCGTTGTGGAGTGTGTTTTGAAAGTAGGCAAGTGTGTTTTGCAAGTTTGATCAAGTAACTAAGAGTTGTCTACCCCTAAATTTACTCAAAGATTATTTCCATGTTTTAACCCTTTTAACAGTATTGTTCCACCATTGTATTTGGTGGACAATCTTGTGTTAGGATGTTAACGGGACGGGCACGGGTCATCGTTTAGACCATGAATGCAATGGTGCCAAGTGTCTTTGGCAATTTTTGCTTGAAGGGACTATGATCATTTTTAGGCAACTTCGAAAGCGTCATCGAGGGACTATGATCATTTGATTCGTTTTGTTTTGCCAAAGAAACTCAACATGCAAGCATGGCCCTTTTTGGAAGGCAACCAGCGGGATTACCCTAGGGGTGCAAGTGTGATTGGTGTATTGATTTTCATGCATTTGTCTTTGTATTAGGTTATCTAGCGGTTGATTTTGAATCTTCGCATACAAACCCTAATTACTATACAGTATATAGAAAGCGATAAATTTCAGGAATTTAAAGTCTAAGCTATTACAAATAAGTATCCGGGAATAGGGGTACAAATATTTACAAAATGGGGATGAGACTTATTAGGAGAGTAGTGTCCAAATATATTTACAACCAAATCGAATCGCATTCTCAATGTCAATGTAGCAATGTATAAGAATAAAAGATAAGCAAATGTATTGGTGAAAGTGTATGTGATTATTTACAAGTGAGAAAAGTATGTTAACTTAATGCAAAATTAAGTAAGTATTTATTTTTGGATTTTTGTTGATTATGTACAAACAAATGTTTTAGTTATAGAAAAGTATTTAACTTAAAAAATCTATTTTTTATGTATTTTGTTAATGTTTTATATACAAAAGGTTTAATGAAAGAAAAAGATTAACTTAATAAACATCCATTGTTTATGTATTAATGTCTTTATGTATTAAAAAGATTTATGAAAAAGAATTTTAAGATAAAAGTCTATTAACCTAATTAAATCTAATATTCATGTATTTTTCAAATATAATAAAATAAAAGAAAGTTTTGTATAAAAATAATGTATTGTTTTATTTAACAAAATAAATAAAATATATTAGTTTAAACTATGAAAAGAAAAGTAAAATGATAAGTAAAAAAGATATTAGTTTATGTACAAAACAAAAAAAAAAGAGAATGGGCTTTAGTCTAGTAAGAGGGGCAGGCCCAAGCGAACGGCTTTAAGAAAAAGGGGGGGGGGGGTATGTACGCCAGGTTTTGTATGGGCTTAGGCTCTTTGATGGGCCGAACCGGCCCAGACGTTTGACAAATGTTTTTTAGGGTTTTCAGTGCTTTGTTTCACTTCTAGGGTTACAGAGTTACAGGCTTAGAGCGGCGCCATTTCCATCTTCCCTCTCCGTCTTCATCTTTCTCAACACATGGCCACTGAACGCTCGCCTCCTTGCCTCAAGCTGCTAGGCGCCACTTCCAACTCCTTCCTCTCCATGGTTGGGCACAACAATGACCAGAAAAGGTGAAGATTTCCCATTTTTATGTCTTAGGGTTTTCAGTCTTCCTCTTTGCATGTTTTAATTTTATGTGTTTTGATTTTTCATGTGTTGTTTGGTTTTCGTGCGAGGTGTGGAAAATAAAAGGAAAAGGGATTTATACCTTTAGGGTTTTGGAGAAGGAGGAGTGGACGGCGGCGTCTCCGGTGGCTGAAGGCGAGGGAGTATGATGCTGGCTTGCTCTGGAAATCTGGTATTTGTAACTTTGCTTTTTTATGGTTTTATGAAGATAGTTTTGCAATCTGAAAACCTTAGGGCCCTTGCTTCTGTAAACTTCTTTTCCTCTTCTTTTGCTTACTTCTGATTGTTGGCTTTGATGATGTTCTTGCTTCTGAGTATGATGTTTTTCTGACTCTGAAATGCCTTTGCTTCCCTTTTGGCTTTGATTATGATATCTGAGTTTCTTTTCCTCTGAGCTTGATGGTATTGATTCTGAGTATGGATTTGTTATTGTTAGCCCAATGATGAGGTTGCTCTGAGGGCTTTGTTGGTTATTTGGATGCTTCAGTGTTTGATTTCTTTTCCTCTTCTTCTGCTTGCCTCTGAGATGCTGGTTGATGTTGATTTTGAGTATTGCTTTTGTTGGTTATTGGCCCTATGATGAGGTTACTCTGAGGGTTTTGTTGGTTTGAATACTTTGAGGTTGAATATTTGGCTTGGACAGGTTTGTGGCTTTGTTGTGATATGCTGGTTTTGATTTGTGGTTTGGCTCAAGATTACAGGCCTGAGCAGTTTGTTTTCTGGTATAGGCTATAGCAGGTTTGAACAATTTTGATACAGGCTTATGAAAGGCTTATCAGTATAGGCAGGCTGCAGGCATGTGTTCTTGGTTGTTTGACAGGCTTTAGGCTGAGTCTTGAAAGGCTTGGTGCTTGTGGTTCTGCAGGTGAAGGCTTCAAGGTTCGGAACAGGTTACAGGCTTGTGTTATTTGTTTGAAAACTGGTTTTTTTAAGTAGGTTTGTATGGCTTCAAACCAGCTTGAGGCAGCTCTGGTTTGTGTTTCTGTTATGTAACAGGTTTATGCTTGAGGCAGCTTTGTTTGTGTTTGCTTTTGATACAGGCTTGAGCTCGTGTTATTTCTTTGTATTTTTCTGCCTCTTCTGAAACTGTTCTGGTATATCTTGTTTTATATCTTTAAGCCTCAAGCCTACTGTAAGCCTTTCTCTCCTCTCTCTTTCTCTCTCCACAGATTTAAAAAGCATTTTTATTGCTTTAGATTGTACTTTCTGAAAAAGTATTGGCTGGAAAGTGATGTATTTTTGAATATCTTGCTTGCAATGTTTCTTTCCTCTGCATCTTGTACTTGTTGACAGCTTTTCAAGATTCTCTGCATATCTTTGATATTGGTCTTGGTTTAGTTTCTTCAGTTTGCAATCAATTCAGTTTGGACTTTGTGCATTGGTTTTGAAATTTTGACCTGTGCAATTTGTTTTTTGGCATATTCAGTAGCTGTTCAATTTGCCTCTTTGGTTGACAATTTTGGAATTATGCAGCTTGTTTGACATTTTGAATTGCTTTGTGCATTTCATATTTTTTGCAAGCACATTTTTATCCCTCTCTGTGAACCAAGAATTTCTTGTGATTTGCAGAGAGGGTGAATAAACTGATTCCGGCCAGTCACTTTTAATGATGAGCTTTTTAAATTAACTGTCTGCTTTTGTTTTTATTTCATCTGCACTTGACTTCTTTCTTTTTCTTTTTGCAGGTAAAAATCAGTTGAGCAAAGGAGCATCAGTAGAAGATGAAGACTTAGGAAATTTTAGGATGTAGCTTTATTTCATTTTAATTATTTGTAATAACATTATTTGTAAATATTGTAAATGTATTCAAATAACATTTGTACTTAATAATTAAAAGTAAATAAAAGCTCTTTTGTCAATTAATTCTTTTTTTAATTCTTCTTCCATTGTTTATTTAATTATTTATAATTCTTAAATTATAATAAATGGAAATAAATCCCAACTATTCTAACTTAGAATAAATAATTAATTAATAAACATTGTAGTCTTACCACTTAGCATTAATCAATAATAAACTCGGCGCTCCAATTAACCATAGCAATGCACAGTCAATCACAACAAATGTCCATATGTCCTTTCCTTTTACTGATTAAATCAAACACAGCAAACTCTCAATCAGAAGCCTCAATCCATATCTCAAAGTAATTTGAAAAGAACTGTAGAATTAATTCTTTCTGAGAATGTGCGCACAAACCCTAGTTCTTGATTTAATTTTCACAGAAGCGCCTGCCTGATCAAACCTTGAGCCAAACTCAACCAAACCCTAACAATCTGCTTGAACTGTTTCAGAGTCCATGAAAACCCTAATTTGGATAGACTGATAAGAAAAAGTCTGTTTGACTGATTCTTACGCTAATCTGAAAAAGTCAGGGAAAACCCGAAGCTGTGATTTCTTGTGGAAAAATAGGAGGGCAAATTTTGGGGCACAACAGGCAGCAATTTAAAAACAACATGCAAGCTAGCACTAGCTCGTATAAAACTTGCATCATCATTTTCCTTAAACTGAAAACTCTTCAGAATTTCAAATAAAAAGCAAAATGCTTTGCATCCTTGAAAGATGAAAGAGACAGAAGGATATCACCTAGAAAACAACAGTCCAAACAGCCTGCACAACCTATAAATTGTCGTGCTACAGTCTGCTAGTAATGCTATAAAATCAGTCCAATACCTGCTATGTTATGCTGCCCATAACAGTACAAACCTATCCAAAAATACATCAAAATAGCCCAAAACAAACTGCAAAAACAGCCCCACAAACCAGTATTGCAAAGCCCTACCCAAACAGTCCAAAACTATACTTATTGCCCTGTTACAAACTTATTACCAATACCTCCAAAACCCTGCTACTAACCTGCAATAAGCAGCCAAAGATTTCACATAGTAGCATTAGCAAAAAAACTGCTATCAAAAAGCAATAAGTCAGTAAACATAAAACTAGTTTTTGATTCAAAAATCCCCTCCTAAACTTGATCATTGGTCTATATAGCATTTGATACAGAGCAAAGGAAAAGAGAGAGATTATGGAAGTGAGAGAGAGCTCAACATTCTTTTTACCATTCCACCCAAATAGTAAACGGAAGGGACAGAAATCCCTATAACCTCTCCCTAAAAAATTTTGTTCATCTGTAAACCAAGATCACCTTCAAATCCTTCCAAAAACTACCCCTAATACTCTTATTCAGTTCACCCTCTCTACACTCCCTGCTAAATTAACACAACCTCCAAAACAACTTCTCAATAAATCTTTTAGCTAGCCATCTCTTCAAACTTCCTCAGAACCATTCCCATTAACCACCCACCTCAAAAAACCCTGTCAAAATTCCTCTCCATAACCGCACTGCTTTATCCTCCTTGCAACTACAAAACGAAGCAACAACAGACCCGATAACAACAAGTTTGAGCAAAGAAGGAGGAGAACATAAGAAGTAAAATCAAAAGAGGAAGAGAGATTTCAAGCTCACCAGCACCTTCACACATTGTCGGAGGACCTCCAGACGTAGCTTCGGCAAAGACGGTATATCTTTAACCTTTCTTGCGTTTTTTTATACAATTGCATTCCATTTCTACTGTTGAGTTGAAACTCCATAACCATTGCACGATGATATTCGAAAAAGCGATGAAACTCCGAAAAAAGGGAGGATAATTGGACAATGTACTGAACCTACTGTAAACCTCGTCTTGATTATGATTTCTCTCGCAAAGTGAAAGCCCTAACTCGCAAGAGTGTGAGTAAATTAAAAAATGGAAAAAAGATAAGAAGAGTGAATCATAGGTAATTCTGTCTGTTCTACAATTGCCGGAAAAATCGAAGTCTGTAAAAACAAATGAAGAGAGGATTAGAAAGAGAGGAGATATGGTTTAGGTTTTAGTTTTGATGCTAATCAATTTTTTGTTTGTCTGGAAAATCCAATTTGTTTGTGTTGGAATAATAAAATATTCAATTTTCTCCCTTTCCCAATAACAGCATACGGCGCGCCTCTAGGGTTATAATTTTTTCCCTTCTTTTCCTATTCCCAACTGGGTCGCCCCATTGGGCTTCCTGGCCCAATCACACTATTTGTTCCCCTTATATTTCAATTAAGTCATATCAATGACGAATGAAACAGAATAGCGTAGTGGTTGGACTGTGGATTTGCAAGCGTGGTGTTCTGAGTTCGATTCCTGGAAGATGTTTTGTTTCTTTTTTTTTTGTATTTTTAAACACATACTTTTCCTTATTAACAAATAACTTTGGGCTTTACATTTCTTTTCTGGCCCATCCATATTTCTACCTCACACACCCATAGTCAGTTTAACACCACCATTTTACTTTGTTTTGTTAGTTTTGATTTTATTTGTTCATGTAGTTTTGTTAGTTAATTTTTCTTAATTAGCTTAGTTCTAAATTTAAATTAGGACAATTTGTGAATGATTTTATTTTATCATTTAGTTAATATTTTACTAATTTATTTAGTTTCTACATAACAAAAAAATACTAAAAAAATAAAAAAAATATATATACATTTGATTTAATTTCTTTAGTCAATTATTTTCTTTAATAGAATAGAATTTTATTCTTTTCAAATTTTCTCACAAACAAAAAATATCAAAGAACTTTATTTCCATGCTTTGTCAATTAATTTACTTCATGGATTGTTGTAGTTTTAATTAATTGCTCGATTCGATTTGGTTGTATTAGTTGCCTATTTGGACTTTTAATCACATTAATCCATCCCCATTTGCAAATTTGTACCCCCCATTCCCGAAAGCTCTGTAATAGCGTAGAATTTTAATTTCCGCAATTTACTGTTTTTCTTATACTATATAGTAATTAGGCGTGCATGGCAAGATCTAAAATCAACCGCTAGATAACCTAATTTTAAGACAACTTAACTTGAACCAAACACACTTTCACACGTGCACCTCTAGGGTAACCTCGCTTGTTGCCTCGAAAACACAGTCATATCCCTCGAATATGGGACGCTTTAGCAAAGACCCTTCGATAAAAAAGATCGTAGTCCCTCGATGTCCCTCGACGTTGCCTTTGATAAAATGATCTAGTCCCTTACGAAAATTGCTAAAGCGTCTCATAAGTTGCCTTCTATGACTGTACGGTTGACCTGCGTCTGTCCCTTCACATCCAACGATGGGGCTTCTTACCAAATCAATGGTAAGATAGCAACGTCTAAAGGAGAAGGAAAAGAACACTAAAGACCCTTGAGTAGGTAGACTCGCTCCTAGTTGCTCGCTTACTCATAATAAAAAAATCATTTTTATACCAACACTTTCATTTTGAAACATTTTAAAAAAAGCAAACGCTTTGTACGCGTTCTTATAGAAACGAGAGCCATTACAAAGAAGACACCTTTTCAAAATCACTTTCAAAAACACATTCCACAAACACATCTTTGAACTATTTTCGAAACAACACTTTTTACGTGTTCTTATAGAAATGAGAACCACTACAAAGACATTTTCAAAATACTTTCAAAACTCACACCACAAGCACATTCAAACAAAAGCAAGTGATTTAGTAAGCAACTAAGAGCCCGTAGATAACTACGGATGAAAAGGGTGCTAATACCTTCCCTTTTCATATTTTACCCCCTGAACTCAGAAAACATCTCTAAAGGTCTTTCCTATTCTTTTCAGCCTTTCCTTTTGGACAAAAGAAAAGTCGGTGGTGACTCTTGTTATCCGCACAATTGCGATCAAATGCAAAACAACCAAGTCAGTTCTCCCACCGTGTTACACCCCAGTTGAAGTGTGCGCAGTAGTACGATAACCATGTAAAGCAAATGGCAACATCTCGTGCCAATCCTTATAGGTGACAACCATTTTCTGTATAATCTTCTAAATATTCTTATTAGCTTCCTCAACCGCGTCATTCATTTTAGGAGGGTAAGGAGAAGAATTGTGATGCTTTATTTTAAAGCTCTAGCACAGCTCTTTCATCATCTTATTATTGAGATTCGACCCATTGTCAGTAATAATCTTCTCGAGAACCCCGTATCGACAAATGATATTATGCTTGATGAAACGAGCCACCACTTGTTTAGTGACGTTGGCATAAGATGCTACTTCGAACCATTTAGTGAAGTAGTTGATGGCCATCAGAATGAAGTGGTGCCCATTGGAAGTAATCGGCTCAATCCAGCCAATCATATCAATACCCCACATTGTGAAGGGCCAGGGTGAAGTTAAGGTATTCAGAGGATTGGGCGGCACATGCATCTTATCAGCATAGATCTGACACTTGTAACAGATCCTGGAATGATTGTAGCAATCATTTTCCATTGTTGACCAATAATAAGCTTCTCTCAAGATTTTCTTGGCTATAGTATTCCCGCTAGAATGTGTTCCAAAGGAACCTTCGTGAATTTCTTCTACAATCCTGTTTGCTTCATGTCTATCCATGCATCTGAGCAAAACGGAGTCATAGTTTCTCTTGTATAAAACATCCCCATCAAGGAAAAACTTAGCTGCATATTTCTGCAGAGTCTTCTTATCAGTGACAGAAGCATCCTCTAGATATTCTTTCGTCTTAAGATATCTCTTAATATTGAAAAACCATGGTTTCTCATCAACGACACCCTCTTCTATTTCATAACAAAACGCTGGCTCATCCAACCTCAAGATGGTGATAGAGAGGGCTTTATTAGCCCATCTAACTTTAAACATGGATGACAGAGTAGCCAAGGCGTCTGCCAGGTTATTCTCTTCTCTTGGAATATGATTGAAAGTGATCTCATCAAAATAAGGGGTCAGCTTTAACACATGCTCATAATATGTAATCAAATTTGGGTGACACGTCTCCCAATCTCCATTGATTTGATTAATCACAAGAGAAGAGTCCCCATATACTCCCAATATTTTTATTCGTAAATCAATAACATCTTCTAACCCAAATATACAAGCTTCATACTCAGTCATATTGTTTGTACAATCAAAGAAAATTTTGGCGGTAAAAGGAGTATGGAAACCTTCAGGAGAAGTAATCACAGCAACGAAACCATTTCCCAACGCATTAGAGGTACCATCAAACACCATCGTCCATCACGATCCTGGTTCGGGTCCTTCTTCTGGGCTTGGGATGTTATCTTGTATATACATGATGTCTTCATCAGGAAATTCAAACTTCATCGGCTGATAGTCATCTTCCATGGGCTGATAAGCAAGATGATCAGCCAACACACTAGCTTTGATAACTTTTTAGTATACTGGATGTCATACTCACTTAAAATCATCTGCTAATAGGCTATTCTTCCCGTGAGATATGGCTTTTCGAAGATGTACTTAATTGGACCCATCTTAGAGATTAACAAACTAGTATGAGTCAACATATACTATCTTAGTCGATGAGCATCCCATGCCAAAGTGCAACAAGTTTTCTTAAGCAGTGAGTATCTTATTTCACAGTCGGTAAACTTTTTGCTAAGGTAGTATATTGCATGCTCTTTTCGACCAGACTCGTCATGTTTCCCCAATACACACACCGTCGAATTCTCTAACACTGTCAAATACATTATCAGGGCCCTACCTTCCACTAGAGCGAAAGAATTGGAGGTTCTATCAAATATTCTTTGATTCTATCAAATTCTGCTTGGCAATTATCATTCCACCCGTTCGTATGATCTTTTTTCAACAATTTAAAAATTAGTTCACAAGTGGATGTAAGGTGAGAAATGAATCTAACAATGTAGTTCAATCTCCCGAGAAAACCACGAACCTCTTTCTCTATTTTCGGCACATGCATTTCTTGTATAGCTTTGACTTTTCTAGGACCAACCTCAATTCCTTTTTCGCTTACGATGAAGCCTAATAATTTTCCTGACCTCACCCCAAAGGTGAACTTATTAGGATTCAACCTTAGTCTGAACTTCCTTAACCTTTCAAATAATTTCATCAAGTGGACAAGATGTTCCTCTTCTATCTGGGACTTGGAAATCATATCATCAACATATACCTCAATCTCTTTATGTATCATGTCATGAAAGATAGTGACAATTTCATGTTGATAAGTTTCCCCTGCATTTTTCAAACCAAAGGGCATCACTTTGTAACAAAATGTTACCCAAGGTGTAATGAAAGTAGTTTTCTCCATGTCTTCTGGTGCCATCTTGATCTGATTATAGCCCAAAAACCATCCATGAAGGAAAACACTTTAGCTCGAGCAGTATTGTCAACCAGAATATCAATATGTGGTAAAGCGAAATCATCTTTAGGGCTTGCTCTATTCAAGTCCCTATAGTCCACACACATTCTGACTTTACCATCTTTTTTCGGTACTGGTACAATATTCATGATCCACGGCGGGTAAGAAGTTACTTTCAAAAAACCCGTATCAAACTATTTTTGAACCTCCTCTTTGATCTTCTTAGACATCTCTGGATGGGTTTCACGAAGCTTTTGTTTAATAGGAGGACACTCTTCTTTAAGAGGCAGTTTGTGCACAACAATATTTGTATCCAGCTCAGGTGAAACAACCTCCTGAAAATCATCAAACAATGAAGTCGTCATCGAACGTCTTTTATCCCCCATGTAGGGAAAGGTGAACATCGAGAAAACCTGAGAAGGGAGAAGTCACAGTCTTGCGACCGAGAGATTGGGTAAGGGAGTCTGTTATGCGAGGGGAAGGTATTATCACCCCACACGCCCGTAGTACTCTACGGTGTCCACTCTTGTTGTCTATCTTATGGGTGTGTTTAATCTATGCTTACTGTTTATTATACTACTAAAGGGAGAATGCATGCAAAAGAAAGGAGAAAAGAATGTAGGGAAAATAAATTTGTACTTGCTTGGGCCCTACCCCAATGCCTACGTATCCTTTTTGAGGAATCAGAGCTATCGTAGTTCAGCTCACATGTTTTTGTTTGTTTGGTGTTTTTTATGGACAATGTTAATTCCGCCTTCTACCGCAGCTCAACCTTTGGAGACTTATGCGTTGGAACAGAAGTAAATTAATCACGTTCTTACCTGAAAACAGTTTTAGAAAAATGGTGCTCGAGCGCACAAAATGGTTTGAATTAGTTTGTGTTTTATTACCTTGAAAAAGGGTTTAAGTGTTATTAGCATGTTTTTGATTTGCTAAGAAAAGAAGTTTTTGTTTTAGATGTAAGGATGCAAAAAGGGGAAGAAAATAGTCTAAGGGAGACTAGTCTATCTCTAACCTAATGTTATCATACAATGGTAGTCCTACGTCAAGGATGAAAGGGGAAGTTTCTACCTAATGTTAGCATGCATGGTTTACAACCTAAGATCTAACTTGCATCCTAATGGAGCAACCGCATCCTAAGGAAACATGGTATGTACAAGGATAAAGCAAGCGAGCCAGTAAAATCAAGAGAGCACACTCACAGAGATCCTATCTAGGTCAGCATGTCAAAGAAAGTCTAACAAAACTATCCTACAGGGAGCATGCACTAAGAGAGAAGTCGTGATCTCAATTCCTAAATTGAGTGACTCATCGATCAACAAGAAATAAAGGAAAGCGATAAAATACTATAGGGCGCATGCACTGAGAGCGAATTCGTGATCTCAATTCCTAAATTGAGCGACTCATAGATCAACAAGAAAGTAAACAAACACAAGCACAATACATTTAGCAAATGAAGTGCGGAATGCCTGCTACAGGTCTTTAAACAGCGACTTCGAGCGCACGCTCTTTATTTCCTACTTCTCATGATATCTAGAAAGCGGTAAAGTGCAGAAATGAGGAATAAAATAAAGTAGAGATGATACCGAACAAAGAAGGTTTGTTGCCTCTTCATAATCACACAAGTAATGAGAGAGCTCTACAGAAGTTGTTCCGCGCGAGTGATCAAAGAATTAATCCCCGAGCATTCCATATTGTGAAAATTACACCAATCATTATATCACAAAATCTAAGCTAAAAATGTGAAAATGATTATTAAACATAAAATAATAGAAAACTATAATAAAATTCTAAAGAGAAAACTCAAAAAATATTCTACTTTTTTCTAGGATTTTTCACATAAGGAATATAAAAAAGAAATAAAATTCTATTCTAATATATTCCTAATTAGCATTTTCTATTATCTCCTAAAATTCACTAATTCTATTAGCAAAAACATGATAAAAGAGAATTAAAGAATAACCTAGAAATAATGAACAGGAGGGTGTACAATTTCATGCAGGTGTATAACCCAGCAATGGAATTCTAAATGCTAAGTCCATACAACTTTTGAGCCCACAAATCTGATTTTGTTTGCAAGGCCACTAACTACCCCCACCAAAAGACAACTAATGGGCCTACAGGCTTGAAATCCGCCCAGAAACTCCTCAACACAATCCAATTTGGATTTTTTTTTGCTATCTCTTATTCAAATTAAATGACAAAGTAAATAAAAGGAATAATTTAAAGGGAAAATAATAAAACACGTGTGTTAGATACATTGTGGATAGGTTTTCAGAAGTTTGTGGTTGTTCAACTTCCATGGTACAACCTTACTTCTCCATCAACCATGGCAGCGCGATCTCTCTGCTCACTCTCACCGCCTTCTCTTCCTCTTCTTCCTTAACGTCGTTGTGACGACATCAAGGCCACCGCCTCCGTCTAGCGCCTCAATCTCCTCCGTCCCTGTTTTCTTCGCCGACTTCTCAATGTTCTTCGCCAATCTCGCAACACAACCACGACGGCAACGAAACGAGACACTCTGATCTCTTCATTCTGATGACATTTTCTTCTCCGCAGAACTTCGTCGCGATTTCAATGTCATAGTACTGCAATTGGTTTCTTTGATGTCGATTTCACTCCCTCCAACATTGATCGTATTTTAGCAACAATGTATCTGTTTCGCTTCATCTCAATCTTTGTTCTCCACACAAACAGAAGACGTAAAAAGAGTGAAGGAAGAAGGTTTATCGTTTGAAGAAAGCGTCTGGTACCTCTTCGATGTTGGCGACGAGCAACAAAAATCCAGAGAATGTATTTAGGTATGCTTATGATTCTCATTTCTTGCCACAAAACCTTCTACTTCCGCCTCTTTTCGTTCTCAACATTTCTCTATGTATCTGAAGTTGTTGTTGTTACGATGTTTAAACGATTTGCAGTCGAAGTCTCAAAATTGATTTGAGATATTGCAGTGATGATGCGATGAAGATGATATTATGAAGGTGAGGTGAATGATGAAGATGAGTTGCTACCCCGTTTCCAGAGGGAGTATGAGACTAAATGTGATTATGGAGATTTTATCAAGATTCTTGAAGAATGGTGTCTAAGGTTGAAGAAGGGGATGAAGAACGATATTGATGCAAGTTCAGAGAGAGGTCCGTTCCTTTTAATTCTCTGACACTTTTTCTATTATACTGAAAGTTGTTAGTTCTATTTGGAAGTTGTTAGGAGTTAGTTATGCAGGGTTATTAGAAGATTGTTGCGGTTATTTGACAATTAAGAGAGTGAGGGTTAGTTACAGATTCAGTTAGGAAATGGTTAGGAAAAGTTGGAAACTGTTTCTGCTTTTGGATTCTGTTAGTGAGGTTAGAAATTAGAAATTCTGTTGGGAACTGGAAGACTGACTGCAGGGTGTTGTTTTTGTGGTTATGAGTGGTTAGTTAGTTACAGGTTTGGGTGAATGAGGTTTGGAGGTTAAAACTTATCTTTGCTGGCTATTAAAAGGTTGGTTGAAATTTTGTTTTGTAGGGTATTTAGGTGTACGATGCAAGATCAAGATGCATGATTGTGGTTGAAGGTGTTACAGATATTGATTGAAGATGCAGAGGGATGAAGCAATAGCAGGTGGTTAGTAGGATTTAGGTAAGCTGGCTTTTCGTTAACTTGGATCTGTTAGAGTTCTTTAGAAGTTGGTTTTTTTACAGCTAAGAAGTTAGGAAATTGGAATTATTTAGTTTTCGTGATTCTGTTATTTCAAACTCAAACCTCTTATAGAAGTTAATGGCTTTTTCATTGTTTGTCTGCACGTACAGGTAAACCTCGGAAATGTTCTGCTTGGAGCAAAGATTGAGAACGTGATTCAGCAGCTTTGTTCCAACACCAAGTCTGCAGTAAAGCACTAAAACCCATAAAGTCATGATGTAAACCTGAACTCGGGACCCCCTTCATTCTTCTCAAACCGACAAGCAATTGCTCCAACACAAATGTCATTGTAGCAAGCTAGTTTGTGCTCCCTACGATGATTGATTCCTGGAAATCGAGCGTGACTACAGCTTGCTTCAGAATGGCTGCAGAGAAGGGCAAGCGACAACTACCAGTATTTTGTGTTCCGCTTTTGTTTCATGATGAATTGATGAACAAATGGATAGATGGGCTGTTTTTTGAATGAGATGAAACAAGGAATCAATTTTTCCTAATAGAAATCTGTACTTTTTGTAATGTTTCTTTGAAATGTTAGATTTTCGATGTAATGACAATGTTGAATGGTTTTTATGTGGAGAAGTTAGAACTTGAATAGAACCTGATCTTGAATATCGGATATTTGAAATTTGGATTTGAACCTTACTTTCTTGAATTATGCCTTGCAACTTGAAAATTAGTCTTAGCATGCAATTGAAAACTTGAATGACCTTGTATGCTTCAGGAACTTGAATGTAAAAGTTGTTTGATTTTACAAGCTCATCTTGAGAATTATGGATCCCCTTTGAATAAACCTTGTTTGATTATAACCATTTTACATTCCACTTGAACCTAGCTTAATGTCATGACCATACTTCGTGAATGCTTTTATAATTTCACTTGTGATTTAAGAAATCTAAATGCCATTCTTATTTCGAAAACTCCAAACAAATCTAATCCATGACGTTAGGTAGCACTTCAAGTGACTCTAAATAACGATTCCATAAAAGCTAAACCAAGTCAATCTCGCCTCCTTGCAACAACTTTTAATTCCCCCTTAGCCCCATCTTTTGTAATCGAAGTAACAAATAACAATTCCTTGGTCGCGTTACATGTCCACAATATCACCTTTGTACCGTGATTTAAATCTTGTAATTCACTTCACAAAGGTACCTCATTTCGATAACAATCTTGAAGCAAATGTCTTGAGGAAAACATTGTAGATAGGAACAATCAGAGCATATGAATGATGGTGATCACAAAACCCTAAGCACCTTGAGATGAACCTTTATGGCTTAAAAGCCCATGATGGAGATGTCCATGTGGCTTATTGATAAACCCGTTCATGAATTAAAACCCTAGCTTCAAACAAACTCTAGTTCATGAAAGAATCAGTTGGTTCAAGCTTAAGTGAAAATGAGAACCTTAAAGCCATACATCAACCTTAATTCTTAAACATCCTTGATCCCGTGCTAAATTTATTGGTTAATGATGCATGAGGTGTTAATTGACCTAATGGAGGATATGCAGATGAAATAATAATGGAACGCGTAAGCCAGATGATCCAATAAAAGGGTAGGACAAATTTGGGGTATTACAGCTGCCCCTATTTAATCGTCTTAAACCTGAAAGTACGATTGGCGTGTGCCTTTCGGAAGTTCAAGGTTGAAGATGATTAAATACCAATGTCAAAAATTTATCCTGAGAGAGTGTAAGCGTTTATTTATTTTTGTCGTATCTGTTGAGGAAAGAATTTTTGTTTTCTAGTGAAGAGACGAAGATTGGAAGGTGACACGACGAGTGTTTAAAACTTGACACGACGAGTGTCGGAAGCTGACATGACGAGTGTTTAGAAAGGTGACACAATGAGTGTTAGAAGGTAGCATGATGTAAACACAAGGACAGAGAATACTTGTAACGTGGCGTATTGCCAATACAAGGAAGAGATCAGACTTGTAACGTAGCGTGATGCCAATACAAGAAAGAGATCGGACTTGTAACGTAGCATGATGCTAATACAAGGAAAAGATCGGACTTGTAACGTAGCATGATGCCAATACATGGAAAAGATCGGACTTGTAACATAGCATGATGCCAATACAAGGAAGGAATCGGACATGTAACGTAGCATGATGCCAGTACAAGAAAGGTATAACACGGAAGGGTGTTTGAATCAATATGGACGAGTATCGAAAAAAGATACTGATGAGTATAAAGAAAGGTTAACCCGGGCGAGCGTTTGAATCAATATGGATGAGTATTGAAAGAAGATACGGACGAGTATCAAGAAAGGTTAAACACAGACGAGTGTTTGAATCAATACGGACGAGTATTGAAAGAATATACGGACGAGTATCAAAAGGTTAAACACGGACGAGTGTTTGAATCAATACATACGAGTATTGAAAGAAGATACTGACGAGTATCAAAAGGTTAAACACGGACGAGTGTTTGAATCAATACGGATGAGTATTGAAAGAAGATAAGGACATGTATCAAAAGATTAAACACAGACGAGTGTTTGAATCAATACGGACGAGTATTGAGAGAAGATACAGACGAGTATCAAAAGGTTAAACATGAACGAGTGTTTGAATCAATACGGACGAGTATTGAAAGAAGATACGAACGAGTATCAGGGAAAGGTTAAGCACAGACGAGTGTTTGAATCAATACGGACGAGTATTGAAAGAAGATACGGACGAGTATCAAGAAAGGTTAAACACAGACGAGTGTTTGAATCAATACTGACGAGTATTGAAAGAAGATATGGACAAGTATCAAAAGGGTTAAACACAGACGAGTGTTTGAATTAATACGGACGAGTATTGAAAGAAGATATGGACGAGTATCAAAAGGTTAAACATGGACGAGTGTTTGAATCAATACAGACGAGTATTGAAAGAAGATACAGACGAGTATTAAAAGGTTAAACACAGACGGGTGTTTGAATCAATACGGACGAGTATTAAAAGAAGATACAGATGAGTATCAAAAGGTTAAACACAGACGAGTGTTTGAATCAATACGGACGAGTATTGAAAGAAGATACGGATGAGTATCAAAAGGTTAAACACGAACGAGTGTTTGAATCAATACGGACGAGTATAGAAATAAGATACAGATGAGTATCAAAAGGTTAAACACGGACGAGTGTTTGAATCAATATGGACGAGTATTGAAAGAAGATACAGACGAGTATCAAAAGGTTAAACACGGGCGAGCGTTTGAATCAATATGGACGAGTATTGAAAGAAGATACGGACGAGTATCAAGAAAGGTTAAACACAGACGAGTGTTTGAATCAATACGGACGAGTATTGAAAGAATATACGGACGAGTATCAAAAGGTTAAACACGGACGAGTGTTTGAATCAATACAGACGAGTATTGAAAGAAGATACGGACGAGTATCAAAAGGTTAAACACGGACGAGTGTTTGAATCATTATGGATGAGTACTGAAAGAAGATACGAACGAGTATCAAAAGGTTAAACACGGACGAGTGTTTAAATCAATACAGATGAGTATTGAAAGAAGATACGGACGAGTATCAAAAGGTTAAACACGGACGCGTGTTTGAATCAATACGAACAAGTATTGAAAGAAGATACATACGAGTATGAAAAGGTTAAACACAGACGGGTCTTTGAATCAATATGGATAAGTATTGAAAGAAGATACGGACGAGTATCAAAAGGTTAAACACGGACAAGTGTTTGAATCAATACGGACGAGTATTGAAAGAAGATACGGACGAGTATCAAAAGGTTAAACACAGACGAGTGTTTGAATCAATACGGATGAGTATTGAAAGAAGATACGGGCGAGTATCAAAAGGTTAAACACAGACGAGTGTTTGAATCAATACGGACGAGTATTGAAAGAAGATACGGACGAGTATCAAAAGGTTAAACACAGACGAGTGTTTGAATCAATACAGACGAGTATTGAAAGAAGATACGGACGAGTATCAAAAGGTTAAACACGAATAAGTGTTTGAATCAATATGGACGAGTATTGAAAGAAGATACAGACGAGTATCAAGGAAAGGTTAAACACAGATGAGTATTTGGGAGACTGACATAGATGAGTGTTTATGAGTTGACGCAGACGAGTGTTTGGAGATCGACATAGACGAGTGCTGGGTTTGGACTTGGTGTATTGATTGTGCTGGAAATTGTGAAAGTGAAAGTCACCATCTAGGGATTTTGGGAATGATATCCTCTTGTAGGGATGTATTGTTGTCCTTGAATGATTCAGGTCTTTCGTGTAAGGTACCTGATTTGGCTTATGCTTCGTATGCATGTTTGAATTTCTTTTGACGCAAAGATCCGCTTTGATGGATCAGCTACGCACTTTTAAAGATGCAATGTTATGCAATGATAACTATATGCAATGCAAAGAAATAGACTTCATGGGGATAAGCAAAAGCTTGCTGGGAATCATTTGTCATCACTGGGGATGCCAATACATATCGGCGCTGGAAGCCTGCAGTACCAAAGATCATTGGGGATACTGATAAGAATTTGCACTGGGGAGCTCACAATACTGCAGATTATTGATGACTCTACTGAAGATTGAAGTGTCGATGAAGTGAGTTTTCAGGTACACCGCTAAATTCTAAGTCGTACCGTTAGGGAAGAGATAATCCGGCTAGACTTTCACACATCCTGAACTGTAGAAGATGGTATAACTGAATATTCTGAAGAATGGATACTGAACACCATGTGAATCTCTCGGAATATATGCCCCAAGATTACGCCACACTGGGGAATTACTTCTTGAATCATTTGGGGATAAGATATGGGCATATACACCCACGAATGCCCCAGTTTATCTCTGTGAATGCCCCGATTTAGCTCTGTGAATGCCCCGGTTTAGTTCTACTGGGGATGCACTTGATTAACTCCACTGGGGATGCACTTGTGCGTGCCGAGCCAAACATCGACTCCGAACTTTCAAATTCACTTGGGGAGTCAGGTTTGAAATTTTCTGTAGCATATGAAGGTAGGAGTCAGGGTGACCGTTATAATGTTTTTAGCTTGATTCGTCTCGTACAACATAATTGGCTTGAGCAACTTTGCAAGTACGAATGAGGAATGCCCCTGTCTGGAGGATCTCTGAGAAGATCTATGTTGAATAGAAGACCAGAATATCTGTGTCACAATACGGTATGAGGTGGCATGCCCTAATCTCTTGAATCACGAAATAAACTGCTCTTGATTACAACTTTCTTGGAGAGATTTGTCGAATCTCGGCGTAATTGCCCCAGGTTGAATGAATTCAGAATAGATTTCTCGATTTGATAGCCTCTGATTGATCGATCTTGAAGAGATTTATCGACGTGATAACCCTCTGATTGATAGATTTGAGGGAATGCCCCAGATTTGGATGAGCTTGGAGAGACTGACTCTCGACTTGATTGCCCTAGATTGGCGGAATCTGCTAACTTCATCCCTAAAGGGTACTCAAATTGTAAAGTGTCAAGATATGCTTTCGCTTAACAAAATCACTGGTTAACATGCCCCTGGATAAGTCATTTCTCTTATGGCAGCTGTGATACAGTGGGAGAACTGACTTCGGTTTTGCGTTTGTTTTCGCAAATGTTTCGGTTGAGCAAGAGTCGCCACCGACTTTTTATTTTATCTTAAGGAAAGGTTAAAAAGCACAGCAAAAACCTTTGAGATGTTTTCTTGGGTTCGGGGAGTAGATTATAGAAAGGGAAGGTATTAGCACCCTTTCTATCCATGGTTATCCATGGGCTCTTAGTTACTTGCTTAGATCACTTGCCTTGCATTTTCAATTGTTTGAAATGGTGCTTTCAATTGTTTGAAATGGTGCTTTGTGTGTGGGTTTGAAAATGTTTTGAAAAGAGGCCAATGTGGTGGCAACCTTTGTAATGATCCATGTTAGGATGTATACAAAGGTGTATATCTTTTGAAAAGTTTTCAATGTTTTTGAAAGTTGTTTTGAAAGTGTGTTGTGATGTGTGGTTTTGAAAAATAGGCAAGTGTTTTTGTTTTGCAAGTTGGCAAGTAACCAAGAGCTATCTACCCTAAATTTCTCAAAGATCTTTGCTATGTTTTAACCCTTTTAACAATTTTGTTCCACCATTGTATTTGGTGGACAATCTTGTGTTAAGATGTGAACGGGACGGGCGCGGGTCATCGTTTAGACCATGATTGCAATGGTGCCAAGTGTCTTTGGCAACTTTTCCTTTAAGGGACTTGATCATTTGTTTAGGCAACTTTCAAAAGCGTCATCGAGGGACTATGATCATTTGATATTGTTTGGTTTTGCCAAAGACACCTAACATGCAACATGGCCCATTATTGAAGGCAACAAGTGGAGTAACCCTAGGGGTGCAAGTGTGAATTGTGTTTGTTCATTTTCATGCTTTTATCTTGGAATTAGGTCAAACTATTGTTTGGTTGATTTTTGCATACAAAACCCTAATTCTATCATGGCATATTTAGAAAGCTTTAAAGTGCGAAATTTAAAGTCCTAAACTATTACAACATAATTATAGGATGGGGGTACAAATGTTCAAATGGGGGGTATTTAGCAAGAAAAATTAAATCTAAACTATTACATCCAAATTGAATATACAAATTAATTAATTGCACAATAATTAAATAAAATACAATAAAATATTTTATATGTATGTAAAAGGTATTTTTTATGTGACAAATAAACAAAAATAAAAAGAAATAATTTTGGATATTTTTACATTCTAGGGCAAACCCTAATTTTGCTAAATAAAGGTATTAATTATTTATTATATACAACATTTATTAATTATGTACAAAAAAAATTAAAAAGGAAGTATATTGTAAAAAAATGATTTTTTAATTTAAATATTAATAAAAATAAAAATGTGTTATTTTTGTATTTTTATCCTAAATATTCTAATAAATATATAAGTATTTATAATATTTACTAAATATATTAAATATGTACAAAAATAACAATATTAATTATTTACAAAAAAGTATATTTTTTTTATAAAATGTTTTCAAAGGATAAAATAAAATAAAATCAGAAAATAAAATGTATTTATATTTTTTTTTTGTATTTTAAAATAAAAGGTATTATGTATTTATTTACATATATAACTAAATGAAACAAAATAAATACCAAATAAAATGCAAAAAATGTGAGAAAAATATTTTTAATGTTTTTTCATGTTTTGATAAAAATATAAAATCAAAATCAAAAGGAAAAAATCAAAAATGACAAATATATCTCAAAATGGGCCAGGGGGGTGTATGTGTAAAAAGATGGTGCAAAAAGGAAAACAAAACTCAGGCCCAGCCCAAGTCTATCTTCTTCAACCTCCAGCCAGTTTGTTCCAAAAACACGCGTTTCTCAAGCTGATTCAAACATCCTGATTCTTGGACTTTCAAGCAAAACTCATAACACCAAAAATGTAGAGCATCATGTCACGAATCCAGACATATAAAGAACTTAACTTAACTCTAATAAACGAAGGAGAATTTGTTCATCCCTAATTCCTGACCTAAGTTTTTTCTAATATTCAGGTTCCAAATTCTCTCAGCACACATAACATAAATGCAAAGTAATTATATGTGTAGCTTCAGGGCCATGAGTTGAGCATTTTTCATTCATAAACCTAAACCTAACTCTTCCTAGATTGAGAGATAGAAGTCTATGAACTTACCTGTTCAGCTTGGATCGTGTATGACAATGGAGGTACTTTCAAGGCAATGTGAGGACTTGTATAGCTTGCTTGAAGTTCAGGGATGCTTCTCCAATGCTTGGTGTGCTTTGAATCTTGTTGTATCAAGCTACAGAAGTCAACCTGCAAGAGAGAAAAATGAAAATGGAAAAACTGGTTAGAGGTGTTACAGTTTGTGTCCAATGCTTGGGATAGTTTGTATGGGTGGTAGGGAGTGTGTTTGAACTGGTTTTGGCCAAGGCGCACTAGTGGATTGAGTTGTGGAACTCAATCTGCAGCAGGTGCCCTGTTTTGTGCAGCAAGGTGGTGTTTCTGTGTTTAAGGAAGTATTGGAAGTGGTTGGCTCGTGTTTTAGGTCAGGCTTGATGTTTGGAAAATGTTCACAATGTTTGCTTAGGCTTGTGTTTGCAGGAATGTGAGTTGTGGTTAGTTATGCAAGTTTTTTTTTCTAAGTCAAAAATGCCAATTCTGTTACAGGCTCCTCTAGACCCCTCAAATATGCTGCAAAGTTTGTTCTTGATCAGTGGGATATGTCTAATAACTTGTGCCTCAGAGATTTGCCTTGTACCTCATGGATTGCAAACTTGACATAAAGTTAATCTTTACAAGAATAGATAAAATGCTTTTTCTATTTATGGCTTAATCTTGTATGCAATGGTTAAACACACAAAATAAGGCTTGAACACAAAGGATTGACATTAAATTATTGAGTGTGGATGAGATAAAAGGCCTGTAATCAAGTTGTGCAAGCTGAATTCAAAAAATGTCTAAGTTATGAACATGAAAATGGCCATGAACAAAGTGACTTTTGCCCATATTGACAAATTCGATTCTCCCTAACCACAAGGGTGTTTGAGAATTTCTTGGACATTTTGGAAAGCTTGGAATGTGTACTACAATCCATCTTTTTAATTCAATTTGAAATTCCAAGTGGAAGCATGTGAAAAGTGGCCATGAAGTTAGGCAAAAATCCTGCCTAAAATAGGTCAAAAATTTTCTAAGTTAAGAATGTTTTGCACCTTTGTTCCAAAAATCATAACTTGAGCTACAAGCTTCTTTTGAGGAAACTTTGTGAATCAAAGTTGTAGATTTTGCAATGGAATACAACTTTCATGTTTTGAGTTTTCCTTGAATCCAAATGTATCTTGATGAAAAGATGGGACAAAGTTAGGAAAAAATAAGGGAATTTCATAACTTAGAAAAATTCTAAGTTATGAAATTTCTTCATTTTAAACCCTAATTTGTGATTTTTGATTTCTTGATGAACAAGTTTCATAATTTGACATGTCTTGATGAAAAATGAATCTTGACACTTGATTTTGACCAAAAAGTCAAAGTTTGACTTTTCAGTATACAGTCAAATTTGGCTCAGTTGACTGGAAAGTTCATATGTCAATCTTGTGCATTTGGGATCTTTTGAATTTGTTGAACATGTCAAGACAATGCCATTGAGTCCTTGAGTCCATATGTGAGCTTGGTTTGCCATTGGCTAGTTCAAACAGTCAAAAATTGCCTTTGTGCAGTCAAAACCCTAAAAATGACCATTTTGCCCTTTTGGTGATCTGATCAATTTTCTTGTGGATTTATGATCCAAACTTGATCAAATAGTCCATATGAGTTCATAATGTTGATGTGGGTCAAAAATCATGAGGTTTGACTGTCAATTGACCACAGTTGACTTTTTCCCCAATACAGTTGATTTTTAGGTCAATTGTCCAATTGACTGGGCAAAGATTGGAATCAAGGCTTGAAACTTGGTATGGATAAACTTGTGAGTCTAATATGAAGCATGAAAGTCAGTTTGGGCCTTTTAGGTCAAAACATCTTTGTGCAAACTCAAACCCTAATTTGGGTCAACAGTGCAAGGAGGAGTCTTGAGCAGAGCAAACCCTAACTTGATCTTGAGCTCCAAGGGTATTGTGGTGAGAAAATGTTGAAGAAATGGGAGGGAAAATTTTGGGGTACAACAGTTGCCCCTGTTCAATCTTCTTGAACCTGAAGAGTTAGATTGGCAAGTTTGCCTTTCGCGACTCGAGGGTAAAAGGAGATTAGACACTAGAGTGCCCTGAAATTTGCACTCGCATGGTAGAGTATCAGCAGTGTGATGGAGGGAATGGGCTTATAGATGCCATTTGGAGAGATGGTGAATAGGAGTATGGGCTTATAGATGCCATTTGGAGGTGTGACAGAACCTTGTCGGGAATGGGTTTATAGATGCCATTTGGAAGTGTCGATCGCGTAAGAGATTCCTTAGCGAGAACTTGCGTACTTGAGAAAGGGAAGATGGTTTCCTGGCCTGTTACAGGTGTTGATCTTCAAACTCTTCATGCAGATATGCCCTGGCTGGATACAGGTGTCGAATCCAAAATCAGTTACTCACAGATATGCCCTGGCTGGATACAGTAATCGAATCTGGAATTGGTCGTCTACAGATATGCCCTGGCTAGATACAGGTATCGAATCTGGAAATAGTCGTCTACAGATATGCCCTGGCTGGATACAGGAATCGAATCTGGAAATTGTCGTCTTCAGATATGCCCTGGTTGGATGCAGGTATCAAATCTGGAATTGGTCGTCTACAGATATGCCCTGGCTAGATACAGGTATCGAATCTAGAAATTATCGTCTACAGATATGCCCTGGCTGGATACAGGTATCGAATCTGAAAATTGTAGAAGATTGGTAGAGATAGCTTTCCTGGCTGGATACAGGTGTAAGCCTCTGACCTGAGAATGAAAGATAATTTCCTGGCCTGTTACAGGGGTTGATCTTCAAACTCTTCATGCAGATATGCCCTGGCTAGATGCAGGTATCGAATCTACAATCAATCACTCACAGATATGCCCTGGCTAGATACAGGTATCGAATCTGGAATTGCGATAGTTGATAGTAATCATATTTGGATTGACCTTTTCCTGAAAAGGCAAAACATCAGTTGTATGCAATGTCATGATGTATGAAATACATGATGTCATGATGCTCAAAATGAGATAGTGTTGTATGCACTTTATCATGTATGTAAGCAGGATGTATGAAATGTGAAATGTCTATGAATGTATTTTTGTCTAGGAAAATAAATCCTTGACGAATGTCGGGAGCTTGTTGAATCTTGGGTTGATGTTTGAAGAGTGGAGTTCTTCGCCTCCGCTGGGGATGATGGTTGTAAGAATAAACCGGTAGGAGAGGATGACTCTGTTGGGGAATAAACTTGTTGGAGAGATTACTCTGCGGGGAATTACTCTGTGGGAAGAGATACTTCGCTAAGGTTTTGATGAGAACTCCGCTGGGAATTTCACTGATAGGTTATGTTGGGGAATTTGATGAACTCCGCTGGGGATAGGAATAACTTCGTCGAGGACGATCTTTCCGTGATAATTAGTTGAGGATAACCCAGTTATACCCTGGTGGGGAAATAACCTTTGAATAAAGTCGGGGAGAGACGTTCGCACTCTGCAGGTGATAAGCTTCCAGAATCTATTGGGGATAAGCTTCAAGACCTGTTGGGGATATGGATTCCACTCTTCTGGGGAAACCTTTCAGACTGTACTGGGGAATGGTTCCACTGGGGTGTATGTATTCCGCCGGGGAACAATCTTATATTAAGACTGTCGGGGATGCTTGCTGAGGAATGCCTATACTCCGCTGGAGAATGTTGAGATCTTCTGGGGATACCCAACTTCCTTAAGGCTGGAAGTAGACTAACTCTGCTTGGGGAGAGTACCACTGACTTGCTAGGGGAATATTGTGCCTTTTCAGGGCTGATGGGAGACCAACTCTTCCTGGGGAGAGTATTGCTGAAATCCGGTCTTACTATGTGGGGAGTTGAGGTAACTTGATTACGTTCTTCAGCCGAACCTACCTTGGTACCTTGGTGGACAAAGCAACTAGATCGCTTAGACAATTCTAAATTGCCCCTGTTTTTGATGTCACCTGTAATCAGTCCTTTGTTTCGCATGCAAATATTCATGATTAGCAGTTAATGTCAAATGCATATATCAAAAATGAACATTGGACGTTCTTTGCAAAACAAAACAGAAAAAGGAAAAATAATGGATAATTTGTCTGAAAAATTGAACTTGTATTTTTGCCTGTAAATAGGCATTTTATGTACAGGAGGCTGACGTCCTAGTAAGGGAACGCCGCCGAGCAAAACAGAGTTTATACAATTTTGTGAAAGGAAACAAAACAGTTATCTGAAAAATAATCCCACTGGGTTCCAACTCTGCTATCGCCTTTATGTCTTCAAGCGTCTCATCACTTTGCTGCTTAGTTGAAAATGAAGCTGATTGATTGAAGTCTTCTGAACCCGATAGTTGATGCCGAATTCTGGATGCAAGGTGATCCAAAGAGACATAGTATTACGCTTTATCCCTAACTTTTGCCTGGACCACCCTTTCGGGTTTTCAGTCCACCGGGATACCCATTTTTGCCCAAGCCGCCTTTTCAGGTTTTCGACTTGCCGGGTGTACAGATTTTTTTCATTTCATCCCTTATTTTTGCCCGAACCCTTTTGGTTCGCCGGGAAGCCCTTATTTTTGCCTAGGTGTGTCAACCTAGCGGGTCTTTTATTATGCGTAGTATTTTTTTACTATGTCTGCATTGGCGGGGTGAGGAAGGTCGTCACCATCCATGGTGGTTAGAATCATGGCTCCTCCTGAGAATATATGTTTAACCACAAATGGCCCTTCGTACGTAGGGGTCCATTTTCCCCTGGGATCACTTTGAGGAAGAATGATGCGCTTGATTACCAGATCTCCGACTTGATACTCTTGTCGTCTGACCTTCTTGTTAAATGCCCTGATCATCCGTTTTTGGTACGTCTGACCATGAAAAATAGCAGTGAGTCTCTTTTCGTCAATTAGGTTTAATTGATCAAGCTGAGTCTGGATCCAGTCATCTTCGCTCAAACCTGCATCCTTCATTATCCAGAGAGAGGGTATCTGGACTTCAAAGGCAATACTGCCTCCATGCCATAGACCAAGGAAAAGGGAGTTGCCCTTGTTGACGTCCGTGCTGAGGTACGGTACCCATGAAGAGCAAACGGTAACATTTCGTGCCAATCTTTGTAGGTCACTGTCATCTTCTGCACAATCTTCTTGATGTTCTTATTTACTGCTTCTACAGCCCCATTCATCTTCGGCTGGTATGGAGAAGAGTTGTGGTGTTGTATCTTGAATTGCTCGCAGAGCTCAGTGATCATCTTGTTGTTAAGATTGGTACCATTATCCGTAATGATCCTCTCAGGTACACCATATCGACAGATTAGGTTGTGCCGAATGAACCGTGCCACGACGCTCTTGGTTACGGTAGCGTAGGAAGCTGCTTCGACCCACTTTGTGAAGTAATCAATCGCGACTAGGATAAAGCGATGCCCGTTGGATGCCGTAGGTCGGATTTCACCAATCATATCAATGCCCCACATTGCAAAAGGCCAAGGTGCTGTCAAGACGTTCAGAGGAACCGGAGGAATGTGCACCTTATCAGCATAGATCTGGCATTTATGACAAGTTCGAGAATGCTGATAACAGTCGGCTTCCATTGTGGACCAAAAATATCCTGCCCGAAGGATTTTCTTTGCCATGGTATATCCATTGGAATATGTTCCGAAGGTACCTTCATGTAGTTCCGCCATGATCTTTTCTGCTTCAGTCTTATCCACACAACGCATTAAGGTTGAATCATGGTTTCGCTTGTAGAGAACGCCATTGCTGATGAAGAACTTTGCCGCAAACCTTCTTAGGAATTTCTTGTCATTAACAGATGCGCCTTCGGGGGTATTCTTGAGCTTCAAGGTACCTTTTCACTTCATGATACCAGGGTTTTTTTGTTACCTCTTCGGTCTCGAGATCGCAGCAATATGCAGGTTCATCCAACTTCCAGATAATGATCCAGGTGCCTCGTTGTCCCATTTGACTTTGAACATAGAAGACATCGTAGCCAACGCGTCCGCTAACTGATTCTCCTCTCTCGGGAAGTGTTCAAAAGTTATCTCCTTGAAGTGGGGAAGAAATGTCAGCACATACTCCTTGTAAGGAATAAGATTTGGGTGTTTTATATCCCACTCGCCTTTGATCTGATTGATTACGAGAGCGGAATCTCCGAAAACACTCAGAAACTTGATCCTTAAGTCAATTGCAGCTTGAAGACCCATGATGCATGCCTCATACTCCGCCATGTTGTTGGTGCAGTTGAAACATAACCGGGCGGTGAGTGGAGTATGAGTGCCTTTAGGGGATATGATCACAGCGCCGATACCATTACCCAAAGTGTTCGAGGCTCCGTCAAAGTGCATAGACCATCGGGATCCTTCCTCAGGTCCTTCATCCGGTCCAGGTACTTCACAATCAGTCACTACCATGATATCCTCGTCTGGAAATTCAAAGTTCATCGACTGGTAATCGTCCACTGCCTGGTGTACCAAATGGTCTGCCAATACACTTCCCTTGATTGCTTTCTCAGTCGTGTAATGGATGTCATATTCCGTCAAGATCATTTGCCATCTTGTTATTCTTTCGGACAAGGCGGGCTTTTCGAATATGTACTTGATTGGATCCATTCTTGAAATCAACAGAGTAGTGTGAGTCAACATATACTGTCTCAGCCGGCGAGCAGCCCATACCAAAGCGCAGCAAGTTTTCTCGAGCAGTGAGTATCGGGTCTCACAGTCGGTAAACTTTTTGCTAAGGTAATAAATGGCATGTTCTTTTCGGCTAGACTCGTCATGCTGCCCCAGCACACACCCCATTGAGTTGTCAAGTACTGTCAAGTATAGGATTAGAGGTCTCCCTTCAACCGGTGGCATAAGAATGGGTGGTTCTTGGAGATACTCTTTGATCTTTTCGAAAGCGGCTTGACATTCATCGTTCTAACGTACTACCTGATCTTTCTTCAGCAGCTTGAAGATTGGTTCACAGGTAGCAGTTAGATGCAAGATGAATCGGGCAATGTAGTTCAAACGTCCTAGAAAGCCTCTGACTTCTTTCTCTGTCTTGGGAGTTGGCATCTCTTGTATGGCTTTCACCTTGGCAGGGTCCACTTGAATACCTTTGTCGCTTACGACGAAGCCTAGCAATTTTCCAGATCTCACCCCAAAGGTGCACTTGTTCGGGTTCAACCTCAGCTTGTACAACTTCAGACGGTCAAACAGCTTCTGTAGATGGTCAAGGTGTTCCTCCTCAGTTTGGGACCTTGCAATCATATCGTCGACGTATACTTCTATCTCATGGTGGATCATATCATGAAATAAAGCAACCATGGCACGTTGGTAGGTTGCCCCAGCATTTTTCAACCCAAAAGGCATGACCTTGTAGCAAAAGGTGCCCCACTGAGTAACAAAAGTGGTCTTCTCCATGTCTTCAGGAGCCATCTTGATCTGATTATAACCGGAGAAACCGTCCATGAAGGAGAATACTTTATGCTGAGCAGTATTGTCAACCAGAACATCGATATGAGGCAGAGGGAAATCATCCTTAGGGCTGGCCCTGTTCAAATCCCTGTAATCAACACACATTCGGACCTTACCATCTTTCTTCGGCACTGGAACCACGTTGGCAACCCACTGAGGGTAAGAAGTCACTGCTAGAAACCCGGCATCAAATTGTTTCATAAACTCAGCTTTGATTTTCTCGGACATTTCTGGACGCATACGGCGGACCTTCTGTTTTACCGGAGGGTAATCTTCCTTGGTAGGCAGGTGATGAACCACAATGTCGGTATCCAACCCAGGCATATCTTCGTAAGACCAGGCAAAGATTTCCACATAGTCATGCAGCATCTGAATCAACCGTTGTTTCACATTGAGCTCTAGATTGGCACCAATCTTGACTTCCTTTTTGTCTGTCTCAGTACCCAGATTTACCGTTTCCACTGGCTCTTCATGTGGTTGAATGGCCCTCTCTTCCTGGAGTAACAGTCTTGCAAGTTCACCAGGCACTTCGCAATCATCTTCACCTTCGTCTTCGGCTAAGTTGATCAGATTTTCGAAGTCATAACTGGCAGTAGCAGAGTCGTTACCAGTGAGATCCAGAGTGGATTGGAACCTGTATAAGTGAGTGTGTGTAAATATAGTTGTTTTGCAATATATAATAAAGAAAGAAAAGGAGCACAAGATTTTGAAATGCAACAAACGTCCAATGTTTTTATTGATGATATATGAAAATGACACACAAAAGCCCTCACAAATGAAGCCGCGGTGCCCCGGGTAGGACACCGAGCCATAAAAGTTTTAACATATTGTTTGTTACAAATTGAAAACAAAAGAGTTCATTACTGAGTGACAAAAGTAATAGGTGTGAAGTCTTTGGCAGTCCAGTTGCTTGGTCCACTGTCGGTTGTTGGGTAGATCCAACTGTCGAATTCAGATTCCTCCACGTCGTCTTCAATAGCATTTACTCCTGGGTTGGTGATGAACACAGGAGGTCTTCCAATCCTTGCCTTACGAACAGCCCTCTGAGCCTCTGCAGTGAAACCCAAGCCAAACTTGTCGGTCTTTGGAGTGAAATCAGGAAGTCGGCCCCAGTTTGCACACTCACCCTTCTCAATAACAGCCCGGGCATCTTTTAAGGAAGCCATCTTCAAAGGAGGGTCTTCAATCACAGTTTCAGCTGACGCCAGTGTCTGAGGCACCTCTTCAAAGTGCTGGAATGGAGTCTCAATGAATTCCCCATCCATTTCTATGTACCGGAATGAGTTAAGGTGGCTGACCATATATTCTTCTTCCCCATGAACTGTGACAATCTTCCCTCTGACTGGGTACTTAAGCTTTTGATGTAGTGTGGAGGTCACCGCTCCAGCCTTGTGGATCCATGGATGACCCAGCAAACAAGAATAGGATGGTCGGATATCCATCACGTAGAAAGTAGAATCAAAAACTTGAGAGCCAACCCTGATCGGAATGTCAACTTCCCCATGTACCATTCTTTTCGAACCGTCAAAGGCTCGGACAACAATGTTACTAGGCTTGAGCTCCAAACCCTCACAATCCAACCTGTCTAGGGCTTTCTTGGGCAATACGTTCAACGAAGAACCGGTGTCTACCAACACATGGGCAAGAGTAGTGCCCCTTCATTCAATGGAGACATGCAGGGCGTCATTATGGTTCTTTCCTTTGGCAGTCAGATCGGCATCAGAGAAGCCCAAACCATTATCGGCAGTCAAGTTGGCCACACAATCGGTAAATTGATCAGCAGACGTTTCTTGTGGCACATGGGTCGTCTTCAGGAAGGAGATCAGGGCCTTGGCATGGGCCTCTGAACACAACAACAGTGATAGCATAGAAATTTTTGATGGGGTGTGCCCCAGCTGCTCAACTACGTTGAAATCACTTTTCTTGATAATCTTGAGGATCTCTTCCATCTCTTGCTGGGAGGCTTCAACAGTGGTTGTCTTCGGCGCCTCCGTCAGGGTAGGCAAATCAGTAGCAATCCCTTTGCCCCGAGCGTTAGATGACTCGGCAGCAGGGGTAGAAACAGGAACTTGATTAGGAAGGGGAACAGGCACACTTGCAGGTGTGATGATAAGAGGTTTCTGAATAGCTGGTGGTGCAATATCTGGCGAGAACAACCTACCACTGCGAGTAATTTTGGCAGGCCCGGTGATGTTACTGACGCCGGTATTAGTATCAAACTCTTGCTTTACTCCAAGCACATAAACATCTGCCCCATAGTGCCATGGGACAGCTTTGTTGGATGTATAGGGGAGGGGCCCCGGAACAGTGATGATGATAGGAGCAATCTTATGAGTGGACATGATTTTGACAGGCTTTTTTGAAGGAGCCTTAGGAGGTTTGTTGAAAATAGTGACAATAGAAACTTCTTCAGTAGGGACAACCGGAACAGCAATCTTCTCGAACAAGATCTCTTTGCTATCCATCAGGCTTTGGATACCTGATTTCAGCAACGGACAACCAACAGGTGAAACAGCGCATAGAAGGCAACCTTCACCACAACCCGGAAATACACCGGCTAGCAACATGTTCCTTTTGACAGTCAATAATGGAGTAACAATCTCTTCCACGGAGGCTACATACCGGTCTTCTTCCACAGCATTCACTCCATGCTGGGGCATGGGAGCAGTCACAACATTGGGTCTTTCGGGCGCCTCAAACTGTATTTCTTTAGCATCAATAAGGTCTTGAACCTTATTCCTCAGAGCCCAGCAATCATCAGTAGTATTCCCCGGGCTATCAGAGTGATAAGCGCAACGGGCATTGGGGTTGTACTTTGGAGAAGCTGTGTTTACTACCTTCGGAGCTTCTTTGACAGTTACCAGATTGGTTGACAGTAGTTGCGGCAAAATCTGAGACAAGGTCATGCTAAGTCGAGTGTACTGCCTTTTGGGTCTCTCACCCCTTGATTGGTTGTACTACTGAGGAGCAGCAACAGGCTTTGAGATTACCAATGCATTGACAGCTTGGCGGCGTTCCGGTTTAACCTGTCTTCTGGGACCATAAACAGCACTAGCTTCCTTCTTGAAAGGCTTCTTTTCAGTATTCGCGGAGGCACCTTTCTGTATCTTCCCTGACTTGATACCAGCTTCTATTCTCTCACTGGTTAAGATCAGGTCTGTGAACCCAGCAGAAGAATTACCAATCAGATGGTTGAAGAACGGACCAGATAGGGTCCTTAGGAACATGTCAACAAGTTCACGGTCAGTCAAAGGTGGCTGCACCCTGCCAGCCAGGTCTCTCCACTTTTGCGCATATTCCTTGAATCCTTCGCCTGTTCCCAGTGACATACCCTGAAGTTGGGTACGCGTGGGAGCGAGGTCAGAATTGTACTGATACTGTTTATAAAATGCGGTAGCCAAGTCCTCCCAGTTTCGGATACTGGCTACATCCAGCTGATAGAACCATTCGAGTTGAGCACCTGAAAGAAATGGATCCAAAGGTTCTTGTCTGTGGTGTAAGGTTGGATCTTCCTTACATATGATCTGAGATGCATCTTCGGGCAGGATAACCCATCATACCTTGCAAAAACTGGCACTTTGAACTTCGGGGGGATCACAATTCCAGCAACTAATCCCAAATCTTCGAAATCTAAGTCGGGAACTCTCTGCAGTTCCATAGCTGCCAACCTGTCTTCTAAGCCTTTGTACTTATCATCGGCGGGCGGGTATTGTTGCTCAGAGTAGTCTTCGTCTTCTTCAGCCTCTCCTTCTTCAGCTTCGGATTCAGAAGGTACTGCAGTCGCATTCCCTTTACTGGTTCCCTCTTCAGAAGTAGGGGAAATTCAAGGACTCTTTTGGCTTCACCCTCAAACCTTCTTCCTAGGGTAGCCACCCCGACTCTTTTCTTCTTCTTTTTCACTTGCTCTTTGTTCCCCAGCAGGGCTTTTAGATCCTCCTGACCCTTAGCCAAGGTCATCAGGAGATGTTGAAACTGTGAGTTCTGAGACTGCAAGTCCTTGACCGTCTGTTCGAGATCCATCTTACTGAAATAAACAGCAGAAAGATAAGGAAACCTGGTGTGGAGACCTGCTTATGCGCATGATGAATGATATGCTTATGTATGCAATGCATTCAAGGATTTAGAAAATTCAAAATTGTTGCAAACAAAAAGAACACACGTCATATTAATAAGAAGAAATTTGTCAGTACATAAATGCCCCATGGGCCAAATATTACAAAAAACTTCTCAAGGTAAAAAGATGTTGCGCATCCTCTTTGGTGCGATGTAGGTGTTGAGGGTCTCTTCCTCATGGAGTCGGCGGGTAAGCTCCAAAACCTTCTTCTCACTGGCGTAGAAGCTGGCTTCAAAAGTGTTCCGTTCCTCCTTGAGTTGGATCCAACTCTTCTGCATCTCCTCCCACGATGTAGGCATATCAGGATATAGGATGGTGTAGGGAACCTCTCCTTCCATAACGGGCTCTTTAATCACAGGGAGAACATGAGGGTAAGGCATCATCAGACTCTGGGCTCGGGTTCGTACCCACTTGTGATAAGGCTCGAGAGGGATGGAGTTCTTGTGCCCCAGTGTCTTGCTGTCTACCTTGTTAGGCATCCTCCAAGCTCTGATGAATCTTTGGCGAAGTCCTTGCGCATCGTTGTCGAAGTTAAAAACTAGGTCATGAATCAACATGTCGTGAGGGCCATCCCTCCGTGCATATCCAAATTATCTCAAAGCCAGACAAGGGTTGTAGGTAATGCCTCCTCTAATGCCAAGTAATGGAACATTAGGGAAATCTCCACAATGATCGATGATGATGACATTTTCTCTGGACCGAGAACACCAATGTACATCAGAGTGAGTGAGGGTCATCAACCGTTGTGACCACCTTAAACCTTGGTCATTCTTCAAGACAGATTGTGGAAGGTGCGAAATAAACCACCTTGCAAGGAGAGGAGTACAGCACATGAGAACACCCCTCTTTCTCATTGTTCGTGTGTAAAATGAGTGAAGAATGTCCCCAAGCAATGTTGGTATTGGATTCCTGGATAAGAAGATTTTTACGGCGTTGACATCTACAAGCTGGTCAGGATTTGGGAACAGGACCAACCCATAAATGAGGAGTGCCACAATTTCTTCAAAGGCTTGTAGATCCAATGAATTCCAACACTCTTGTGCCTTCTCAAACAAGAATTTTGCCAAGAAGCCTTTGACACCGCTTCTAGTTTCCTAATGCCCCTTGATGTCAGATGGTTGCAAGTGTAGTGCTTGAGCAACATCTTCAGGCTTTGGTTCTTTTTCCGTACCGTTGTAGGGTAGTTGATTAAGAATAGGAATTCTCAAGAGTTGAGAAAATTCCTCCAAAGTGGGCACCAATTGGTAGTCGGGGAAAGTGAAACAGTGGTGAAGGGGGTCAAAGAACTGGAACAACACCTTTACCATGTCCTCTTCAATACTGGTGTTGACTAGGCTGAGCAGTCTACCATGTCTTTCACTGAAGGGAGAGCTTTCCAGAATTCTGGATGTGAGCTCCTTGAGTTGAGGAGGGATTCTCACAAGGCTGACTTGGATAGTTTTCCTGCGAAGAATTTCCATGACCTACAAAACAAGAACAAAGATGAAGATCCAAACCCTTGAAATGGTTAGTGTATGCATATGATGCTTTATGATGCTCATGATGTATGCACAAACATATGTACAAGCAATTCACACAAAACCCTAGTTTCAGGCTTGCATGGGGTTTCATAGGTAAGTACCCTCTTGAGTGTAGTTGGCTTAAAAACCTGTCCTATAAATAGTAACCGGGTTCTAAGGAGCTCAATATCATTGGATTGTTTTCCATGTTCATCGTTTTGGTTTAGCCACTTAACTAGCGACCAAAATATTCCAAGAAAACAACCCTCAATGAGTGTAGTATCGAGTATCTACCAACTTCGGACTGCACCAAAGCCGGTCATCTCACTACCCCTAATGAAAGGCCAAGATGGTCAAGTAAGGTTCTAGGTCATTAGTGCTTAGTGACATCACTCAGTGGCCCCGTACTCTCCTTGATTGAACTCAAGGGTTACCGGTACTCACAAATATGTCGCACTAATATAGCTATTGCTTCAACCGTGTCGGTATACCCCACACAGTTTCCACAACGTATTGCTATCTATGAATGTTTCCCCAAATCCGGGTGTAGGATTGCAAACCCAAACAAGAGAGCCAAGATATAAAGCAATCAAAGCAAACAATTAGTCATGCAAGAGGGTGATCTAAGCCCTAAGGTTACTCCACTTTTAAGAATTATCCCCAGCAGAGTCGCCAGTTCTGTGATACGGTGGGAGAACTGACTTGAGGTTTTGCGTTTGTTTTTGCAAATGTTTCGGTTGAGCAAGAGTCGCCACCGACTTTTTATTTCATCCTAAGGAAAGGTTAAAAAGCACAGCAAAAACCTTTGAGATGTTTTCTTGGGTTCAGGGAGTAGATTATAGAAAGGGAAGGTATTAGCACCCTTTCTATCCATGGTTATCCATGGGCTCTTAGTTACTTGCTTAGATCACTTGCCTTGCATTTTCAATTGTTTGAAATGGTGCTTTCAATTGTTTGAAATGGTGCTTTCAATTGTTTGAAATGGTGCTTTGTGTGTGGGTTTGAAAATGTTTTGAAAAGAGGCCAATGTGGTGGCAACCTTTGTAATGATCCATGTTGGGATGTATACAAAGGTGTATATCTTTTGAAAAGTTTTCAATGTTTTTGAAAGTTGTTTTGAAAGTGTGTTGTGATGTGTGGTTTTGAAAAATAGGCAAGTGTTTTTGTTTTGCAAGTTGGCAAGTAACCAAGAGCTATCTACCCTAAATTTCTCAAAGATCTTTGCTATGTTTTAACACTTTTAACAATTTTGTTCCACCATTGTATTTGGTGGACAATCTTGTGTTAGGATGTGAACGGGACGGGCGCGGGTCATCGTTTAGACCATGATTGCAATGGTGCCAAGTGTCTTTGGCAACTTTTCCTTTAAGGGACTTGATCATTTGTTTAGGCAACTTTCGAAAGCGTCATCGAGGGACTATGATCATTTGATATTGTTTGGTTTTGCCAAAGACACCTAACATGCAACATGACCCATTATTGAAGGCAACAAGTGGAGTAACCCTAGGGGTGCAAGTGTGAATTGTGTTTGTTCATTTTCATGCTTTTATCTTGGAATTAGGTCAAGCTATTGTTTGGTTGATTTTTGCATACAAAACCCTAATTCTATCATGGCATATTTAGAAAACTTTAAAGTGTGGAATTTAAAGTCCTAAACTATTACAACATAATTATGGGATGGGGGTACAAATGTTCAAATGGGGGGGGGGGGGGGGGGGGGGGGGTATTTAGCAAGAAAAATTAAATCTAAACTATTACATCCAAATTGAATATACAAATTAATTAATTGCACAATAATTAAATAAAATACAATAAAATATGCAAGATGCAAAAAATGATTTTTATATGTATGTAAAAGGTATTTTTTATGTGACAAATAAACAAAAATAAAAAGGAATAATTTTGGATATTTTTACATTCTAGGGCAAACCCTAATTTTGCTAAATAAAGGTAGTAATTATTTATTATATACAACATTTATTAATTATGTACAAAAAAATAAATAAAAAGGAAGTATATTGTAAAAAAAGTGATTTTTTAAGTTAAATATTAATAAAAATAAATATGTGTTATTTTTGTATTTTTATCCTAAATATTCTAATAAATATATAAGTATTTATAATATTTACTAAATATATTAAATATGTACAAAAATAACAATATTAATTATTTACAAAAAAGTATATTTTTTTTATAAAATGTTTTCAAAAGATAAAATAAAATAAAATCAGAAAATAAAATGTATTTATATATTTCTTTTGTATTTTAAAATAAAAGGTATTATGTATTTATTTACATATATAACTAAATGAAACAAAATAAATACCAAATAAAATGCAAAAAATGTGAGAAAAATGTTTTTAATGTTTTTTCATGTATGGATAAAAATATAAAATCAAAATCAAAAGGAAAAAATCAAAAATGACAAATATATCTCAAAATGGGCCAGGGGGGTGTATGTGTAAAAAGATGGTGCAAAAAGGAAAACAAAACTCAGGCCCAGCCCAAGTCTATCTTCTTCAACCTCCAGTCAGTTTGTTCCAAAAACGCGCGTTTCTCAAGCTGATTCAAACATCCTGATTCTTGGACTTTCAAGCAAAACTCATAACACCAAAAATGTCGAGCATCATGTCACGAATCCAGACATATAAAGAACTTAACTTAACTCTAAGAAACGAAGGAGAATTTCTTCATCCCTAATTCCTGACCTAAGTTTTTTCTAATATTCAGGTTCCAAATTCTCTCAGCACACATAACATAAATGCAAAGTAATTATATGTGTAGCTTCAGGGCCATGAGTAGAGCATTTTTCATTCATAAACCTAAACCTAACTCTTCCTAGATTGAGAGATAGAAGTCCATTAACTTACCTGTTCAGCTTGGATCGTGTATGACAATGGAGGTACTTTCAAGGCAATGTGAGGACTTGTATAGCTTGCTTGAAGTTAAGGGATGCTTCTTCAATGCTTGGTGTGCTTTGAATCTTGTTGTATCAAGCTACAGAAGTCAACCTGCAAGAGAGAAAAATGAAAATGGCAAAACTGGTTAGAGGTGTTACAGTTCGTGTCCAATGCTTGGGATAGTTTGTATGGGTGGTAGGGAGTGTGTTTGAACTGGTTTTGGCCAAGGCGCACGAGTGGATTGAGTTGTGGACCTCAATCTGTAGCAGGTGCCCTGTTTTGTGCAGCAAGGTGGTGTTTCTGTGTTTGAGGAGGTATTGGAAGTGGTTGGCTCGTGTTTTAGGTCAGGCTTGATGTTTGGAAAATGTTCACAATGTTTGCTTAGGCTTGTGTTTGCAGGAATGTGAGTTGTGGTTAGTTATGCAAGTTTTTTTTTCTAAGTCAAAAATGCCAAGTCTGTTACAGGCTCCTCTAGACCCCTCAAATATGCTGCAAAGTTTGTTCTTGATCAGTGGGATATGTCCAATAACTTGTGCCTCAGAGATTTGCCTTGTACCTCATGGATTGCAAACTTGACATAAAGTTAATCTTTACAAGAATAGATAAAATGCTTTTTCTATTTATGGCTTAATCTTGTATGCAATGGTTAAACACACAAAGTAAGGCTTGAACACAAAGGATTGGCATTAAATTATTGAGTGTGGATGAGATAAAAGGCCTGTAATCAAGTTGTGCAAGCTGAGTTCAAAAAATGCCTAAGTTATGAACATGAAAATGGCCATGAACAAAGTGACTTTTGCCCATATTGACAAATTTGATTCTCCCTAACCACAAGGGTGTTTGAGAATTTCTTAGACATTTTGGAAAGCTTGGAATGTGTACTACAATCCATCTTTGTAATGAAATTTGAAATTCCAAGTGGAAGCATGTGAAAAGTGGCCATGAAGTTAGGCAAAAATCCTGCCTAAAATAGGTCAAAATTTTTCTAAGTTAAGAATGTTTTGCACCTTTGTTCCAAAAATCATAACTTGAGCTACAAGCTTCTTTTGAGGAAACTTTGTGAATCAAAGTTGTAGATTTTGAAATGGACTACAACTTTCATGTTTTGAGTTTTCCTTGAATCCAAATGTATCTTGATGAAAAGATGGGACAAAGTTAGGAAAAAATAAGGGAATTTCATAACTTAGAAAAAATCTAAGTTATGAAATTTCTTCATTTTAAACCCTAATTTGTGATTTTTGATTTCTTGATGAACAAGTTTCATAATTTGACATGTCTTGATGAAAAATGAATCTTGACACTTGATTTTGACCAAAAAGTCAAAGTTTGACTTTTCAGTATACAGTCAAATTTGGCTCAGTTGATTGGAAAGTTCATCTATCAATCTTGTGCATTTGGGATCTTTTGAATTTGTTGAACATGTCAAGACAATTCCATTGAGTCCTTGAGTCCATATGTGAGCTTGGTTTGCCACTGGCTAGGTCAAACAGTCAAAAATTGCCTTTGTGCAGTCAAAACCCTAAAAATGACCATTTTGCCCTTTTGGTGATCTGATCAATTTTCTTGTGGATTTGTGATCCAAACTTGATCAAATGGTCCATATGAGTTCATAATGTTGATGTGGGTCAAAAATCATGAGGTTTGACTGTCAATTGACCACAGTTGACTTTTTCCCCAATACAGTTGATTTTTAGGTCAACTGTCCAATTGACTGGGCAAAGATTGGAATCAAGGCTTGAAACTTGGTATGGATAAACTTGTGAGTCTAATATGAAGCATGAAAGTCACTTTGGGCCTTTTAGGTCAAAACATCTTTGTGCAAACTCAAACCCTAATTTGGGTCAACAGTGCAAGGAGGAGTCTTGAGCAGAGCAAACCCTAACTTGATCTTGAGCTTCAAGGGTCTTGTGGTGAGAAAATGTTGAAGAAATGAGAGGGCAAATTTTGGGGTACAACAACATCTAACTCTTGCTTCAACATGGTATTCAAGCCTTTCTTCTCTAACAAGATTGAGCTCTTTACCGATTATTTATTGTGTAAACTTACTTGATGTCGATCAGTTGTTTTGTATGCATAAGAATGTTTATTAGGAGAATGATAATTCTAATGCAACACATATGTAAGTCTTGAAGTTTGAAAAAACTATTGAATGAAGTGACGTCACAACTCTGTTGTGAACGAGTCACTAGTTAAAGAGAAACATTTGCAAGTTCTTTTTTATAAAAGATAATGCAAGCATATGGTGCCAACACAGATATTCAAACATACCTCTTAGGAGTCAGTTAAACACTATCTTGTTGTAGCATGCTTTCGAATTGACTTGTGCTTCAATTAGGACTTTTATGGGTTTGTAACGTGGCCTGGTTCACAGTTTTAGAAAAGAGGATTTAAGGCTCAAAATTATTTGATGCCCACCCATTCTCTATGATGTTCTCCATTCCTACGTTCAGTTGACCTGATACAAGGATTCATCTCTCTAGAAGAGTTTGCGATGGTTGAGGAACCACTGAGGCCTCTTGGATGCAACAGTCACTAACTTCTGATTTTGGTGTCTGATCAGATGACTTTATTCTTTGATGAGGATTTTCATTGGTAATCCTCTTCTCGCCTTTCAGGATTTTCAATTTCCTTCTTGCTTTTGCCTGGACATATTCTTTTGAATTTCGATTTGGAAGTCCAGCAGGATGCCCCAACTTTTGCCTAAGCGACTTATTTTCAAGTTTCTACTTAGCGGGGATTTTTGTTTCTTTCTTATTCGTATTTCCATTTTGAACAAGTCGTTGATCTTTGCATTGTCTTTGATTTGTCGGAAGTGATCATGACTGTTTGAGTCTTTAGTAGATGAGGAATAGCCATTGTTGTATCGTCATCCAATCCCGGCTTCTTGATGTGCAAGAGATACCCATTGGGATATTGTCAATAGACGCACGTTATTGTTAGATGAGGGTTAACCATTGTGGTTTTGACTTTCCTCGACCTTTTGATGGATAACCATTGTTGTATCCTTGGATGCATACTCTTGATGAGTTCTGAATGCTTGGTCAAATTAACCGAACACCACCCGCCCCAGGGTTAAAATGAGGGTTTTTACTGAACAGAAAAGAAACTCCTACTTTGAAGGCTCAGAGGGGTTAATGAGGGTCTATCTCCCTTATATCTCCGGTGTTTAGGAATTGAAACAAGGCATGTACATCGTCAGCATGGTCTTACTCAAAAGCATACCAACCAGAGACTTTTCGTTTTTAGATTATAGTCATCCTCCCTCCAATCTTTACCTAAGCATAAGACTAGGAATTTTGGCATCAATATACAATTAAAACATTTAAATAGTGATAACTAATGAATTAAAAACAAAAGAACACTTCAAGATAAGCATACTTATTGCATTAATATTTTCATTCAAAAATAGACAAGTTTCTATATACAAGCAATGTTTTAACTAACAAGAAAGAATGCAAATGAAAATGCACTAAAGAGAACCAATGGTTGCCATCGTTGAGGAGACTTGACTCTGTATGGATTTCTTGATTCTAACGACTTTTTGTAGTCTTGATGCTTGGCGAAAGAATTCCCCTTCTGATCTGATTTGCACACAACAGTCTCTGAATTGATCCCGTCTTGGACATTGTCTCTGGATGACATACCTTCAATCGAATGGCCAGGTGCCCCAGTATAATATGCATAGAAGGTTCTTTCAGAAGAACGAATGAATGCTTCATCAAGCGAATTGGTATAAATTGCATCATCAAGCACCTTATGTCTCAAAGAAATAATACAATTCGTCTTCTCTAAGAACAACAGAGACATCCAACTCGTGAGAAAAATCCTGGCAATTGGCCAAATAGGAATTGGACCTTTGGAAGAGACGCCAGGCAAGTGTTGGGCTTTATACTTCAACCCCTTTACAGTCTTCGATATCAAAATCAAGTGCCCCAGAATAGGGGATACATCTAGCATGTGTATTGCAATCAGAAGAGATGTTTGTGGGAAGAGGACCCCAAAGATCAGAGCTGGAAATAACAGGATGTAAGGCATTGGGGTCACATAAGCATGCTCACCAGGCTTCTTTTGTCTTTGCTTAAAAGCTTTTTTTTCATGAATTCACTAGGGGAATGAAGACTGACTACTGTTGAACAGATCCGAGAACGCGAAGCTGTGGAGAGTTCCCCTGATTGAATAGTCTGATGCTCCGGTGTAGCAACCACATCTGATGTTGGTCAACAAGGATGGAGCACTGATGTAAGATATCATAGTAAATGGGAACCATCTGCTTATAAGATGTTCCAAGAACCCAAGGTTGTGTAGCGCTCCCTGATTGAAAGTGTTCCCTAAAAGATGAGGAGAAGAGAGAACCTTTACTGTGATAGTAGGTGCAAGATTGTTGACATCATCATCAGAGCTTTCATGACCTGACTTATCTGAGTCTTCAATCAATTATACTCCTTCTCGAAGAATTTTTGACCATAGGCCAAGGCTTGCATGTATATCACTCAGATCTATTCCATAATGATCCTTAAACATGTGCGGTGAGAAATCAAGTTGAACCTTTGAAGAGAATACCGGGCCTGAATAAGAATCCCCAATCTTTGGGTACCTGTTACGAATGCATGAATATGCATGAAGTGCGTGAATGGATGCCATGTCATGTTCTATCATTTCCAAGGAATTTACGTGCTTTGATTTTGATTTTGCGCAAGTAAGGGATGGAAGAGTTTAGCACAATACTTGTAAATGTGATTCCCTGGAAATAACAGAACACGTATGTTACGCATGTGGTAACCATGTTATGTATGCAAAGACATGGGATCAAATGGGATCAAGGTTCCATTATTTCTGATTATGATTGCTGCACTGTTCGGAATCATATGAATATCATCAAGTCAAAGGTCTGGCATGGCTTCCGCATATACAAGAACCAAATACCCTGTAGATCATCAATTGTATGGGATCAAGGCTTCCTAAACATCAGATATTATTGAGCCTTTTCTGAACATACATGGAATACCAAGATCGAAGGCCCAAATGACCCTCCAAATATACAAATCAGGAACTCAGAAAATAAATCTGAGAACCATACAGTCACCAACAGAATATAACATCTGCACAAAGTCATCAACAGAAATCTATAACATAACCATTAGAACCAATAGTTACCATCTGAGCATAGTCACCATCTGAACATGAGTAACCATCTGAACATAGTCACCAACTGTACCTATGATAATAATTCCCCCTCACTCACGGGTGAAGACTAGGTCAGGGTAAGGCAATGGTAACCCAGAATCGAGGGTACTCCTGAAAAACTATCGCCGTATCACCTACGTGAAATGATAGCCCCTCATTTGTACCTTATCTAAGCGTGGACGACATGGCGGAAATAGTGAGACCTAAGTCAACTAGCTATTCATGTTCCACTCTATTCCTAGGGTTCCTATGGTATACAACTCTGGCCTGGGTATTGGGCCTTTTACCTCATATTAACACCCACCCAATAAGAAGCAGATCCAGTACAACAGTAGTATATGGAAGACAGTAAAATGCAATGCATACATATGCTCAAGTATATACAAAATGAGTGAATAAACTGAAAGCATAAAAAGTAAACACCCAAAGAAAATAAAGCAAGATCTAGGAGCGACTCCGGGATGGACCAACATTTGGTCGACCTATCCCTAGTGAAGTCGCCAGCTGAAACAACCTGCTTAAAATCATCAAACAATGAAGTCGCCATCGAACGTCTTTTATCCCACATGTAGGGAAAGGTGAACATTGAGAAAACCTGAGAAGGGAGAAGTTACGGTCTTGCAATTGAGATATCGAGTAAGGGAGTATGTTACGTGAGGGGAAGGTATTAGCACCCCACACGCTCGTAGTACTCTACGGTATCCACTCTTGTTGTCTATCTTATGGATGTATTTAATTTATGCTTATTGTTTATTATACTACTAAAGGGAGAATGCATGCAAAATAAAGGAGAAAAGAATGTAGGGAAAATTTGTACTCGCTTGGGCCCTACCCCAATGCCTACGTATCCTTTTTGAGGAATCAGAGCTACCGTATTTCGGCTCACATGTTTTTGTTTGTTTGGTGTTTTTATGGACGATGTTAATTCCGCCTTCTGCCGCAGCTAGACCTTTGGAAACTTATGTGTTGGCACAAAAGTAAATTAATCACGTCCTTACCTGAAAAGGTTTTTAGAGAAATGGTGCTCGAGCGCACAAAATGGTTTAAATTGGTTTGTGTTTTATTACCTTGAAAAAGGGTTTAAGTGTTGCTAGCATGCTTTTGATTTGCTAAGAAAAGAAGTTTTTGTTTTAGATGCAAGGATGCAAAAAGGGGAAGAAAATAGTCTAAGGGAGACTAGTCTATCTCTAACCTAATGTTATCATACAATGGTAGTCCTACGTCAAGGATGAAAGGGGAAGTTTCTACCTAATGTTAGCATGCATGGTTTACAACCTAAGATCTAACTTGCATCCGAATGGAGCAAGCGCATCCTAAGGGAATATGGTATGTAAAAGGATAAAGCAATCAAGCCAGTAAACTCAAGAGAGCACACTCACAGAGATCCTATCTAGGTCAGCATGTCAAAGAAAGTCTAACAAAACTATCCTACAGGGAGCATGCACTGAGAGCGAAGTCGTGATCTCAATTCCTAAATTGAGTGACTCATCGATCAACAAGAAATAAAGGAAAGCAATAAAATCCTATAGGGAGCATGCACTAAGAGCGAAGTCATGATCTCAATTCCTAAATTGAGTGACTCGTCGATCAACAAGAAAGTAAACAAACACAAGCACAACACATATAGCAAATGAAGTGCGGAATGCCTGCTACAGGTCTTTAAACAGCAACTTCGAGCGCACGCTCTTTATTTCCTACTTATCATGATATCTAGAAAGTGGTAAAGTGCGGAAATGAGGAATAAAATAAAGTGGAGATGATACCGAACGGAGAAGGTCCATTGCCTCTTCATAATCACAAAAGCAATGAGAGAGCTCTACAGAAGTTGTTCCGCACGAGTGATCAAAGAATTAATCCCCAACATTCCACATTATGAAAATTACGCCAATTATTTTATCACAAAATCTTAGCTAAAAATGTGAAAATGATTATTAAACATAAAATAATAGAAAACTATAATAAAATTCTAAAGAGAAAACTCAAAAAATATTCTACTATTTTCTAGGATTTTTCACATAAGGAATATAAAAAAGAAATCAAATTCTATTCTAATATATTCCTAATTATCATTTTCTATTATCTCCTAAAAATTCACTAATTCTATTAGCAAAAACATGATAAAAGAGAATTAAAGAATAACCTATAAACTATGAACATGAGGGTGTACAATTGCATGCAGGTGTATAACCCAGCAATGGAATTCTAAATGCTAAGCCCATACAACTTTTGAGCCCACAAAATTGATTTTGTTTGCAAGGCCACTAAATACCCCCACCAAAAGACAACTAATGGGCCTACAGGCTTGAAATTCCCCCAGCAACTCCTCAACACAATCCAATTTGATTTTTTTTTTTTTGCTATCTGTTATTCAAATTAAATGACAAAGTAAAAAAAGGAATAATTTAAAGGGAAAATAATAAAACGCATGTGTTAGGATACATTGAGGATAGGTTTTCAAAAGTTTGTGGTTGTTCAACTTCCATGGTACAACCTTCCTTCTTCATCAACCATGGCGGTGCGATCTCTCTGCTCACTCTCACCGCCTTCGCTTCCTCTTCTGCCTAAACACCGTCGTGACGACATCAAGGCCACCTCCTCCGTCTAGCACCTCAATCTCCTCCGTCCCTGTTTTCTTCGTCGACTTCTCAACATTCTTCGCCAATCTCGCAACACAACCACGACGGCAACGAAACGAGACGCTCCGATCTCTTCATTCTGATGATTTCGTTTTCTTCTCCATAGAAATTCGTCGTCATTTCAACGTCACAGTACTGCAATTGGTTTCTTTGATGTTGATTTCACTCCCTCCAACATCGATCGTATCTCAGCACCAATGTATTTGTTCCGCTTCGTCTCAATATTTGTTCTCCACACAAACAGAAGACGTAAAAAGAGTCAAGGAAGAAGGTTTACCGTCTGAAGAAAGCGTTTGGTACCTCTTCGATGTTGGCGACAAGCAATAAAAATCCAGAGAACGTATTCAGGTGTGCTTGTGATTCTCGTTTCTTGCCACAACACCTTCTACTTCTGCCTCTTTTCATTCTCAAAATTTCTCTATGTATCTGAAGTTGTTGTTGTTATGATGTTGAAACGATTTGCAATCGAATTCACAAAACAGATTTGAGATATTGCAGTGATGATGCGATGAAGATGATACTGTGAAGGTGAGGTGAATGATGAAGATGAGTTGCTACCCCGTTTCCAGAGGGAGTATGAGACTAAATGTGATTATGGCGATTTTATCAAGATTCTTGAAGAATGGTGCCTAAGGTTGAAGAAGGGGATGAAGAACGATATTGATGCAAGTTCAGAGAGAGGTCTGTTCCTTTTAATTCTCTGCCACTTTTTCTGTTATACTGAAAGCTGTTAGTTATGTTTGGAAGTTGTTAGGAGTTAGTTATGCAGGGTTATTAGAAGATTGTTGCGGTTATTTGACATTTGAGAGAGTGAGGGTTAGTTACAGATTCAGTTAGGAAATGGTTAGGAAAAGTTGGAAACTGTTTATGGTTTTGGATTCTGTTAGTGAGGATAGAAATTAGAAATTCTGTTGGGAACTGGAAGACTGACTACAGGGTGTCGTTTTTGTGGTTATGAGTGGTTAGTTTGTTACAGGTTTGGGTGAATGAGGTTTGGAGGTTAAAACTTATCTTTGCTGGCTGTTAAAAGGTTGGTTGAAATTCTGTTTTGCAGGGTATTTAGGTGTACGATGCAAGATCAAGATGCGTGATTATGGTTGAAGGTGTTGCAGATATTGATTGAAAATGCAGAGGGATGAAGCAATAGCAGGTGGTTAGTAGGATTTAGGTAAGCTGGCTTTTCATTAACTTGGATCTATTAGATTTCTTTAGAAGTTGTTTTTTTTACAGCTAAGAAGTTAGGAAATTGGAATTATTTAGTTTTCGTGATTCTGTTATTTCAAACTCAAACCTCTTATAGAAGTTAATGGCTTCTTCATTATTTGTCTGCACGTACAGGTAAACCTCGGAAATGTTCTGCTTGGAGAAAAGATTGAAAACGTGATTCAGCAGCTTTGTTCCAACACCAAGTCTGCAGTAAAGCATTAAAACCCCTAAAGTCATGATGTAAACCTGAACTCGGGACCCCCTTCATTCTTCTCAAACCGACAAGCAATTGCTCCAACACAAATGTCACTGTAGCAAGCTAGTTTGTGCTCCCTACGATGATTGATTCCTGGAAATTAAGTGTGACTACAGCTTGCTTCAGAATGGTAGCAAAGAAGGTCAAGCGGCAACTACCAATATTTTGTGTTCCGCTTTTGTTTCATGATGAATTGATGAACAGATGGATAAATGGGCTGTTTTTGGAATAAGATGAAACAAGGAATCAATTTTTCCTAATAGAAATCTGTACTTTTTGTAATGTTTCTTTGAAATGTTGGATTTTTGATGTAATGACAATGTTGAATGGTTTTTATATGGAGAAGTTAGAACTTGAATAGAACCTGATCTTGAATATAGGATATTTGAAATTTGGATTTGAACCTTGCTTTCTTGAATTATACCTTGCAACTTGAAAATTAGTCTTAGCATGCAATTGAAAACTTTAATGACCTCGTATGCTTCAGGAACTTGAATGGCAAAGTTGTTTGATTTTACAAGCTCGTCTTGAGAATTAAGGATCCCCTTTGAATAAACCTTGTTTGACTATAACTATTTTACATTCCACTTGAACCTAGCTTAATGTCATGACCATACTTCGTTAATGTTTTTATAATTTCACTTGTGCTTTAAGAAATCTAAATGCCCTTCTTATTTCGAAAACTCCAAACAAACCTAATCCATGACGTTAGGTAGCACTTCAAATGACTCTAAATAACGATTCCATAAAAGCCAAACCAAGTCAATCTCGCCTCCTCGCAACAACTTTTAATTTCCCCCTTAGCCCCATCTTTTGTAATTGAAGTAACAAATAACAATGCCTTGGTCACGTTACGTGTCCATAATATCACCTTTGTACCGTGATTTAAATCTTGTAATTCACTTCACAAAGGTGCCTCATTTCGATAACAATATTGAAGCAAATGTCTTGAGGAAAACATTGTAGATAGGAACAATCAGAGCATATGAATGATGGTGATCACAAAACCCTAAGCACCTTGAGATGAACCTTTATGGCTTAAAATCCCATGATGGAGATGTCCCTGTGGCTTGGTGATAAAGGGGTTCATGAATTAAAACCCTAGCTTCAAACAAACTCTAGTTGATGAAAGAATCAGTTGGTTTAAGCTTGAGTGAAAATGAGAACCTTAAACATACAACAACCTTAATTCTTCAACATCCTTGATCCCGTGTTAAATTTATTGGTTAATGATGCATGAGGTGTTAATTGACCTAATGGAGTATATGCAGGTGAAATAATAATGGAGCGTGTAAGCCAGATGATTCAATAAAAGGGTAGGACAAATTTGGGGTATTACACCAGGCATCTCCTCATAAGACCAAACGAAGATATTTGCATACTCCCGGAGCATTTTAATCAATCTTCTCTTGACATTGTCTTCTAAAGTGACCCCCATCTTGACTTCTCTTCAAACCTTTTCGGTACCCAAGTTGATCATCTCCATAGTCTCTTGGTGTGGCTAAATGACCTTTTCTTTTTGCCTCGACAATCTAGCCAACTCTTCAAGAAGTTCACAATCTTCCTCAGCTTCTTCTTCAGCTTAATATATCGGATTTTCAAAGTCATAAAGAGCCATAACAGAATCATTCTCGACATTTTCCGAGATTAACGGGTGACATAATCTGCATGATTTTTATTTTTATTTTTTTTTAGTTTTAGGTTAAAAAAGAAAAATAAAAACTCATATTTTTCAAAAAAAAATTAAAAAGAAGGACAAGGAGCAAAATATTTGAATGCAAAAGACATTTTTTATTGATGATAAATTTTCAATGAAAAACATTGTGGCCTTACAGCATGTCCACTACGTCTTAGGCAGGACGTAGGGATTATTGCATGATACAAATAAAAGAAAAATTACTCTTCATAATGGATGACTTCAATGACGTCCTTAGAAAACCAGTTAGCAAGCTTTTTACCCGACATGGTAGGATGAACCCACTTTTCCATCTCGCAATCACTGTCACCATCCTCACTCACAGCATGAGCTTCTTCATGGATAACCCCACCGCTGACAAACTAAATTGGCGAGGAAATACCTTGAACCTTGGGAGGAGGAGCAGTTGACACACTTCGACCTGTCACGAAGCCTAAACCTTTCTTATCTGTCTGAGTAGGGAGATTCAACACTCTTACCTAGTCTTATGGATGACCAGATTGAACAATCATTTGTGCCTGACGATAAGATGACATGGAGACCTCCGACTTCTTAACCTCCTGATGAGGAGCTCTGACAACTTGCACAGTTTCAAAAGCTTGACACGAAGTCTCATGTATTTCGCCATCCACCTTAACATAGCGAAAGAAACTCAGATGACTGACGATATAATCCTCTTCGCCACAAACAGTGACCACCTTCTCATTCAACAGAAACTTCAACTTTTGGTGCAGAGTGGAAGTGACAACATCAGTCCCGTAGATCCATGGACGGACCAACAAACTTCAATAGGAGGTATTGATGTTGTTGTACCCCAAAATTTGCCCTCTCATCCTTCAGGAATTCATCCTGAATTCTCAGAGTTTCTCTTGAACAAATCCAAGCCCTGAATTATCATTCCTCTCCAAGTAAACCATTTACAAGAGCAAAATGGTCGTTTGCAAGCTCAAAAGTCAAAAAATTTACCTTGATAAAGTTAAATTCTAAATACTTATAATTCTTCTTTAAAAAAAGAAGAAGAAAAGTGTTTAAGAAAAAATGGCACTTCAGAACTTCTGAACCAACCTCCAGGCAGAAATGGTCAGAAGTTGCGAACTTGGCTCAACACATAACATTCAGTCAGAAGGTGGCTCTTCAGCAGCTACACCAACTCAGTTAGGGGTTGTAAACGTGGTTCAACATATAATCTTTAAACAGAACATGGCTCCTTCAGCAGTTATGCAAGTTCAGCCAGAGCTTGCTAAAGAAATGCAAAGAAGGCAACAAAGCCTAAAACTTCTTCAGAATGTACTGGGATCAGAAGGTAATGGGATCAACAAATTGGGTATAATACTGAAGCAGAATCTCTAAGTCCAGAGTTTTCAGAGGCAGATCAAAGGAGCGTGCTGGAAAGTTTGGAAAACTCTCAGAATTTACTGAGGCAGCAAGAGGCCAAGGCCAGAGCTTGGTCTACATTGTTTTTTGGTAAAGCAGAACTGCTGGCTCAGGTTTTAGGTAATGATGCAAAATCTCCTATTACAAGATTTTTGATTTTGACAAATCCCATCACCATTTAATGCTCATTAATGCTCACAACCACTTTTGAGCATTCATCCAAGGGGGGTCTCTCCATGTGTGGCATGGTAACACCCTCGTGCAGGCTTAGGCATGGGTCTATGCGCCACTTTTTGCCTATGAGTGTCACTTATCCTTAATCCTTGCTTACTGTTCCAACCTAGGCTGAAAAGATGTCCATCATCACAACTTTTCATGAACTTCCTTAAAGAACAAGTTAACCCCTACTGCATAGTATTAGCGCCATTTAACGTTTAAAAATTCACAAAGCCTTGCCTATAAATAGGACACCATTGTCCATTAAAAAGGGTGGTCAAAAAAATCCAGAAAACTCTAGCAAGAAAACATTGTGAAAACTCTGCCAAAATTCCTAGTGTTTCATAACTTTGAGCTTCCTGCCTCCAAACTTCATTGATACCCAATTTGCTCCCTGACTAGGGAACGCCCATACAGTTTCTGACCATACATACATATATCTTCTCCATCCACCCATTCTAAAAAGAACCTGTCTAGAACACCATCAGAGCTAAAGCTAGCTCCAATTCACAGATTTTCTTCCAACAGCAAGGTAAGCACCTGCTGGCTCTCATCACGCTGCTAAGCATCATCAACTTTGCATGCTCAATAAACACAATGTAGATATCATGTTGCTGTTGTATGTGTTCTGAGGATTTTCATGCCTCTGAATGCTTAAGTAGGAAGTGAATCAGTGTAGAACCTGCTTGTGACCTTTTTGGTTCTGTCTTCTGAAACACTTTGACACTTGCTGAGACTATCCTAGGCATGCCTTCTGTTTTGTGGGAAAATAATAAAATTGCAGATGTTCTGGCTAGCACAGGGGGAAACCAAGCTCTGACTTTGACGCTAGCACTTCTGAGGTCTGTTTTGCTATCAATAATATCAGAACTTCTGAAAATTATTGTGTTTCCAGCAGGGTCAGAACTTCTGACTTCCCCACTAACAAACTTTTGTCTTGCAGCGCATAGGAGTCAGAACTTCTGACCTTCCCACTAACAGGTTTCTGTTTTGCAGGGCACCAGAGTCAAAAGTTCTGACTCATACATTTTCACTAATAGGTTGATATCCTGCAGCAGGCCTGGGTCAGAACTTCTGACTTCCTCTCAGCAGCGCGCTAGCCCTCTCTCTCTTTCTCTTTTTCTTCCCCTTGTTATTTTCTTTTCTTATCTATTTTTCTCGTTGAACCACCCCCATTCATAAATATGTATCCCCATCCCCTAAATATTGTAATAGTGTAGGATTTTACATTTCCGCATTTTTATTGCTTTCAAATGTAAATACTAGTAATTAGGATATGTATGGCAAGATAAAATCAATGAAATAGAAAATCCTAATTCAAGATAAAATCATGCATGCAATAAAACACACTTGCACACAAACACCCTTAAGTTACCTCCACTTGGTTGCCTAAACAAATGGCCATGGTATGCATGCTAGGTATCTTGGCAAAACAAAACAAAATAAAAGATCATAGTCCCTCGATGTCGCTATTTTGGTTGCCTAAACAAAATGATCTAGTCCATCAAAAATTTGCTAAAGATATTTAGCACAATTGCTATCATGGTCAATACGATGACCCGCGCCTGTCCCGTTTAACATCCTAATACAAGGTTGTTTACCAAACACAATGGTAAAACAACACTGTCAAAAGGGTTAAAAACGTATAGGAAAGATCTTTGAGTAAAATAGGGTAGACAACTCTTAGTTACTTGATCAAAACTTGCAAAACATCCTTGCTATTTTCAAACACACTTCACAATACAATTTCAAAACATTTCCCAAATCAAACTTTCAAAATATTGAAATATCTTTTCAAAAGACAATACACCTTTGTATACATTCAAACAAGAATCATTACAAAGGTTTCCACAATGATGGCCTCTTTTCAAAACATTTTCAAAACCACACACAAAGCACCATTTCAAACAATTGAAAAGCAAAAGCAAGTGATCTAAACAAGTAACTAAGAGCCCGTTGATAACGAGAAATCGTATCATATATTTACCATAAAATTAATCCGCTTTATATCATATTGACCCGATTAACTCTTGAATATTCCGAGTTTTGTATGATTTTATTCAGGTACAACATATCTCAGCTCAAACTAGAAAGAAACGTGAAATGTGCGAGAGAGCAGCCAAGACTAGAAGAGAAAAGATAAATCTGTCAAGAAATCCATAATTGCTGCCATTACGGTCGTCACGCCCCTGCCACGACCGTAAGAGGCTTCAGACGCGCGTTACGCTCGTCACGCCCCTACCACGACCGTTACGCGCTATTTCATGCAAACTGCGCGTAACGCAGCAGCCACACCCGTAACAAGCTTATAAGTGGTAAATTTTGAACGTGGTCAAGCAACAGAACGTGGTCAAGTAACAGCATGCATGTACACCTTGTTTTTCTCCAACTTCCAAGACCACCTCCTCCTTATTTTTCTGATTAAGCCAAGAATCTATGAACAAAAATGCAATTCCAACCGTATTTTATTCTCTATAAATAGCTTAGACTTGGAAAGAAAAAGGGAGGAGAGTTGAGTTCACAAAAACCTTGCGGAAGCTCTGCCGATTTTAATCTCGATTCTATTTTCGCACTTCGTTCAATTTTAATTTCCATTCTGACGTTCCAATCTTGTCGGCTTGTGGAAGAAGGATCTAGGATATTATTACTTTTCAGGTTTTTATTGTATTTGATATAATTGCAAATTTATTTATGTTAAATTTCTATTCTTTAATTATAATGCATGTGTTGTTATTGTTTTCCGATTTTATTTCCTGCTTTTTAATTCCGAGTATTATGAGTAGCTAAATACCTGTAGTCGGGGTGTGATGAAATAACTGGATGGATTAATGTATTTCTAAGCTAAAACCGCAATTAACTTAATTTCTGGCCGTGACTTTTTATAATTAAAAATTAAAGCTTTTTGTTACGAGAGTAAGGAAAGTGAAATAGGGAGAAATCAAGACCATGAGAGTGTGAGGTTTCAACCGGATAGCTAAAGTTAGGCATTTGATTTAAATACAGCGAGAGCACTTTAAAACGGATTAGATTTATTTAGTTTTCAAAAAGATGCTTTCTAAACACTTATGGGCTAGCGAGAGCAGACATTTGGCTTTAGGAGTATGATCCGAGGTAAGACCACGAGAGTGTGAATCAAGGGTTTTTAAACTGATAAATACTACAGAATAATTTAAGTTAAATACTTTTAAATGCTTAGGTACAATTTAATTCGCTTAGGTTCAAAACATTACACTCCGACCACTTTAATATTATAAGTTCCTTTAATTGAATATAGTTTCTCCTTTAGTTTTAAACTTCTAAAAAACCAAACGTGACAATTTTCGCCTTAGCTAAACTAACCTGTTTTATAACACTAGAGTGATTACGAAGTCCCTGTGGGTTTGACATCTTTTTATTACTACTGCGATAGACTGTGCACTTGCAGTTAAGATACCGTTAGACACATTAGGTCAATCGCACATCAAGTTTTTGGCGCCGTTGTCGGGGACTTTAGTTTAGTCACTAGTGTATTCTGAAAACAACGCTGTCTAGACTAAGGCAACTTTTTATATTTCCCTCTGTTGTATGCCAAACACTCGTTCTCGAAGCGAGCCTTTGCATCTACAAATCTTGTCCCAATTACTATGTATCACCCGAATTTTTTCTATAACCCCCACTCTGAGTATTTTGAGGAATCACAAGAATCCCATAAATCCGACCTCGAAATACTATTGGAGAATTTCAATGCATCACAGACCCATTCTCACCCGAATTACCTTTCCAACCACCAATCCCAATGTTTTGAGGAATCGCAAGAATATTATTATTCCAACCAAACTTATCCTCAACCAAATTCTACAATCACTACACTCAATATTTCGAGGAGACGCAAGTATCCTATAAATCCGACCTCGAAATATTAATGGGAAATTTTAATGAAATATCAATGATGACAAAGCGCTTTACGGAAACACAAAATGCGACTCTAACTCAATTTGAAGAATAAGAAGAATCGCATGATTTCAACTTTGAAACATCAATGGAGGATTCCGACGCGACGCTAATTCACTCTAGGTTAGAATCTCTGATGGAGCACTTTGTAGAGACACAAATTGTCCAGAACGAAGAGTTTAGAAAACAAACTCTTCAAAACAGTGAAAACTTTAGGCAACTGACCATTGTGGTTGAGTCGCTCGCGACCCACAACATAGCCTTAGAGACCCAAATCTCCCAGCTTGAACAAAACCCTCTAGGACCCTTCCCTGAGGAGAAATTGGATGTTGTAACAACCAGTAGTGAAAAACAAGTTGAAAATCCTAAGGAGAGCGATAATGAGGTTGAGGAGAGTTATAATGAGGTTGAGGAGAGTGATGATGTGGATGAGGAGAGTTCAGACGAGGAAAGAGTAAAGATTAAGAAAAATCCTCCAACACCATCTAAAAGGGAGGTTGTAGAAGAGATAGAAAAGGGAGCACCTATTGTTATGCCTCACCCCTATACCCCACCGTTTCCTTTCTCGAAAAGTTTTATGGAAGCTCAGATAGACTCCAAATCTAAAACGTATGTGGAGGTATTGGAAAATATCCACACTAATGCACCCTTGTTGGAAGTCTTGCATAAAAAGAGAAAATTAGAGGATCGTGAAACTAGGGATATAATTCCTGTTAAGAAGGTAAGGTTAACCTTTGAGGTGGTGGATGAAATCACTAAGCCCAAACTTGAAAAGTTAATACTTAGGATAGATCCAGAACCACCACCACAAGTTCAGAAGAATGAACCACCCCACAGAAGAAAGAAAAGAAAAGGCGAGGGATATGTGAGATGGCTCGATAAGTGGCCATGGAAAATGACAACTACTAAAAGTTCAACCGAGGAGTCATCCTCGAGAGAACCACCATGAGTGCTTGCACTCTTGTTCGTAAGGCTTATGACGTTAAACAAAGTGTTGCGTGGGAGGCGACCCATCTGTTTGTTTCTGTTTGTTTTTGTCTTTAACTTTCTATTCCGTTTCTATATTCGTTTTCTTTTAAAGCATTGTTTTCATTATTTTCTTTTTCATCTTTTCTATAATAAAAAAATAATTCATAAAACTGCTGCTGATTTCAAAATAATTTTAATTGCCACAGAATTTCTGAAAAGTTTTTGTTTCTCTTCTACCTTCTCTCCTGATTTGTTTCCCTGACTAAAACTAACCATGGAACCAAAACCACATAATTTCTTGGAAACCACCTTTAGGGGTAGAAACCAAAAGAGAAAATTCGAGGAATTATCAAAAAGAAACATTGGTATGACACTTTATTATGATGAACCCACTATGAATGCTTTAGGTATATTGGATAGTATTTTGTACTTGTTTAACCAGCTGGGGTGGGAAAAAGCCCACATTAAGAATAGGTTTGTCACCTACCGGTAGCTCACCTTTGAATTTCTAAGCTCACTAGTCCATATACCGGAACATGGAAAAGGAACCCGAAAAGGATTTATAAGTTTCCAACTCTTTGGCATTGAGTTATTTACAATCATAAGGAACTAGCTGACCTGTTAGGATTCCCTAGCGGCCCTTTTGCTTACTCTACTACCCAGGTTGAACTGATGGACATTGAGCTAGATTACTTTTGGGGGACTTTAACTGGTAATTATCACCCTGACGCGGATAATATGGATAATGATGAGATACATAACCCTGCCATCCGCTACTTCCATAAGATTCGAGCCCACACTGTATTCGGGAAAGAGGAGAATCGTACTGTAGTGTCTAAGGACGAGATATTTTTACTATATTGTATGCACCAAGGCCACCCCGTTAATGTCGTGCCATTTCTAATGCAAACCTTTTTCCGCATTATCGATAACCCTGATGAACCAATCATCATAGGTGGCCTGGTCACAATGATTGCACACGCCCTTGGCCTCAGACACCAGCTGAATAGGTGCCCACATTTTGGTACGATTCGTCCCATGAATATTGCTTTTTGCTTTGACCGCCGTATAATAGCAAATCATGATTACCCACCTTATGAGTACTTGATAAGAGAGGAAGTTGTAAACCTATTCACCCTTCCAAACCATAACAAAGTAAGTGTCCATAACCGTGATAACTGGCTTTATGAGCTAAACCCACCCGACCACCCTCCTACACCTGAGACACCACAAGATTATCAAATTTATGATGATGTTATGTCCGATATTAGTGACCCTGAGACTCCTTCTGATTACTACGAAAACTTCAACATGGCAGAGGCCCATGAAGCCTCTGAAACAACCAAGAAGGATTACCATGATAATCTTAATAAAATTGTTACCACACTTGATACCTACCAGACTAACATCAATGGAATTAAAGATGAAATAAAAAGCATGCGTCTGGAGATAATGGGATTAACTGATATAACCGTGGAGCAATTTTATCACATTCATAATTCACTCGAAGACATAAAAGCAAAGCTTGGATGAATTCACAAATGGCAGCTCCAGTTTTATATTTCATTTCGTTTTGTTTCTAGGAAGTTTCCCATTTTTGCAATATTTTCAGTTTCGTTTTAAATTTAGAACAAATTTACGATATGTAGTTTTTGAGTTTCTGGTGTTGAACAAGCAAATTTGCGAAATCATAGTTTCAGTCATTTAATACTCATTTGCTAGTTTCCTCTGCGCAAATTATAATGCTTTATATAAATTGCGGGCTTTGCTCTTATCGATGGATGGTGTTATGTTTTGGAATATATATGCTTGCATTTGCTTTGTATACCATTGAATATATATATATATATATATATTTCTATTGAAATGCCTCTGTGTAGAGATAGAACGTTACAGACTTGGTGCAGAACTGTCTGCTTAAAATTGCACATTTTGCAGCTGTTACGACCGTCACAACCCCCTTACGCTCGCCACACGCCTTTTAGCGTGTTACGATCGTCATGCCTGTGTTACGACCGTAACACGGGTTATATCAGTAACCCCTATAGCAGACATAAGCTCTTCTTCTGCAACCTTTCCCTCTTCCTCCACTACTTCAAAATCGTCCCACTACCTCCATCAATCCCCACGCACACCATTTAACTCACCATTATTCTCCATTAATTTTCAATCTTCCCATTACCTTCCTCCATCGTATATACATCTCATAAACCAATCCCTCACACATTCCATCCCACAACCCAAACCCACTCTCTCTAACACTTTAGCATTCAAAAATGGCAAACATAAACCAACAAATCCCTGGCATTTACTTACGCGATGGTGAACAAGGCGAAACCCAACGCACGAAGTTCTTGAAGTTCCAACGCCGCGGCCTCCATCCCACTAGGTACGTCGACATTGACTGCCTTAGGGACCTCGGATTACTTCAAAGTGTCCAACAACTCCTACAGAATGTCAACCTTTGGACCCTCTGTAGCCAGCCCAAACCCACGTACGAGAATCTCACTCTCGAGTTTCTTAGTTCCTTCTGCTACATCACCCCCAATGGTCCAACAAACCAACTCACTGGTGCGGTACGGTTTCGCATTTTCGGAACCGAATACAACTTCTCTCAAAATGCATTCGGTAGATTACTCGACTTCTGTACTGATGAAGGCGCTCACCTCCATGTACCTGACACCTTCCATGAGGAATCCTTTAACCTTTGGCATAGCCTAACCAACAACCGTGCTAACTCCTACGATCACCTCAACACCACACAAATCCATAACCCCGCCATTCGCTACTTCCATCGCATTCTGTGCAACACCATTTTCGTAAGGGATAGTAACCACAAGCTTAACTCCAAAGAGTTGTTCTTCATGCACTGTGCATTTACCAATCAGCAAATCAACGCTGCACCATTCCTCTTGGACCATATTCATTCTATTTGCACTAGCGGCGGAAAACCCTTCTATTTCGGAGGGCTTGTCACTTCTATTGCATTGGCTCTGAATCATGGCGACACCCTTGCCCATCTGCCCTCCAGAGCACCGGTCTTGCTTACCTTAGACCATTGCAAATCTGCTCATCTCATTCACCAACGGGACGATGGCCGGTTCAATCCAGTGATCCGTAACGTTGTTTATTCTAACATTGTTCTGCCTTGCAGGGACCGTATCGATCCTCATAACCGAGCCAATTGGCTATTTGATGCCCCTGGCGGCCATGCTCCCGTGCACGATGCCCATCCAGATGCTCCAACTGACGAGATCCAGGAGGAATTGGACCGCGAAACACCTGCTCCCGACATTCCTGAGTCCTCTTCTGCACCACCTCCTTTTACTATGGAGGACATCCTCAGAGCCCTCCATCAGCAAAATCAGATGGATGTAGCTCTTGAAAGGAAGCATCAGGAGCAGTATGACACTCTACATGCGCAAAACGTCCAAATCCTGAGCGGCCAGCACAACGTCAACGAGAAGCTGGACGAGGTTTTCTCCGAGCTAAACGCCTTACGCATGGACGTCACCGCTCTTGGCTCGCATGATACCGACCTCGAGGCCACACCTACCCGACGCTCCCGCACCCGAAGCAGAGGCAGAGGCCACCAGTAGTTTTCTTTTGTTTTTGTTTCTGTATTCCATTCATTTACCTTTCCGTCCGTTTTTCTTTTTGTAATCCTTCCTGCCATATATCATGACATTGAGACAATGTCTGATATAGTGTGGGAGAGACGTTATATTTTCTTCATGTTGTAGTAAATTTATGGTAACTCTATGATATTTTCAAGTTTTTCAAGTTTTCCCCGTATTTTAAGCCATACCAAAAAAAATTCTCTGCTCGCATAGCTCGACATACCTACCTTAAAGAGAAAACCTAGTTAGGAAGACGAGAACGAGTAAACAAAATCAATACGACTATGACACCGCTAACATCCTACTTATGCAACCCGTCTAAACAAAACGTTATATGTACACCTCGATTTTTAAGTTCTGAAGTAACCCCTAGTAGTTTATACTAGCAGTCAGCACCGTCTAGACACAAACCACGTGGGGAGCCGATGAATATAAGTGTTTGATGCTTAATCAATGAAACACCCTTCTCATCTCGATGCTAAACACAGAAAATCTTGTGCCAAAAGACAAAGATCGCATACGAGACATAAGTATAAGAGAAGAAGTCCATTGTTGGTTGGTTCAGAGGTATCTGGTTCTGAACTTGGTAGGGCGTGCTACGGCTCGATCCCCCGCAACCTCCAATTTGGAAAAAAAATCCAGGGTAACCACATCCGTGTACCAGACCCCGCGACAAAAATAGGATCAAAGTCACTAACCGGCTACTCCACTACGTGCGTGCAAAGACAAAGGGCTTAATGTGATTGCGCCAGAATGAAACCGGGCGAAAAAAGCACGAGAAGATCGAGGTCAAAATGTGACGTAGCGATTAAGCGGTTTGTTAAAGTGGAAATACGTGACTAAATTGTGTCATTGGCACATCAATGACGTTTTACTCAAGTATCGGCCGACTGACGATTGGTTTCATGTGTTTTATCTCGAAAATAAAAGGTATGTCGTGCATGTGCGCCTGACGAACACTTGTCTGATTTTTACGACTATTTGCTTGAGGACAAGCAAAGGTTTAAGTATGGTAGGATTTTATAACGAGAAATCGTATCATATATTTACCATAAAATTAATCCGCTTTATATCATATTGACCCGATTAACTCTCGAATATTCCGAGTTTTGTATGATTTTATGCAGGTACAACATATCTCAGCTCAAACTAGAAAGAAACATGAAATGTGCGAGAGAGCGGCCAAGACCAGAAGAGAAAAGATAAATCTGTCAAGAAATCCATAATTGCTGCCATTACGGTCGTCACGCCCCTGCCACGACCGTAAGACGCTTCAGACGCGCGTTACGCCCCTACCACGACCGCAACGCGCTATTTCATGCAAACTGCGCGTAACGCAGCAGCCACGCCCGTAACAAGCTTATAAGTGGTAAATTTTGAACATGGTCAAGCAACAGAACGTGGTCAAGTAACAGCATGCACGTACACCTTGTTTTTCTCCAACTTCCAAGACCACCTCCTCCTTATTTTTCTGAGTAAGCCAAGAATCTAGGAACAAAAATGCAATTCCAACCGTATTTTATTCTCTATAAATAGCTTAGACTTGGAAAGAAAAAGGGAGGAGAGTTGAGTTCACAAAAACCTTGCGGAAGCTCTGCCGATTTTAATCTCGATTCTATTTTCGCACTTTGTTCAATTTTAATTTCCATTCCGACGTTCCAATCTTGCCGGCTTGTGGAAGAAGGATCTAGGATATTATTACTTTTCAGGTTTTTATTGTATTTGATATAATTGCAAATTTATTTATGTTAAATTTCTATTCTTTAATTATAATGCATGTGTTGTTATTGTTTTCCGATTTTATTTCCTGCTTTTTAATTCTGAGTATTATGAGTAGCTAAATACCTGTAGTCGGGGTGTGATGAAATAACTGGATGGATTAATGTATTTCTAAGCTAAAACCGCAATTAACTTAATTTCTGGCCGTGACTTTTTATAATTAAAAATTAAAGCTTTTTGTTACGAGAGTAAGGAAAGTGAAATAGGGAGAAATCAAGACCACGAGAGTGTGAGGTTTCAACCGGATAGCTAAAGTTAGGCATTCGATTTAAATACAGCGAGAGCGCTTTAAAACGGATTAGATTTATTTAATTTTCAAAAAGATGCTTTCTAAACACTTATGGGCTAGCGAGAGCAGACATTTGGCTTTAGGAGTATGATCCGAGGTAAGACCACGAGAGTGTGAATCAGGGGTTTTTAAACTGATAAATACTACAGAATAATTTAAGTTAAATACTTTTATATGCTTAGGTACAATTTAATTCGCTTAGGTTCAAAATATTACACTCCGACCACTTTAATATTATAAGTTCCTTTAATTGAATATAGTTTCTCCTTTAGTTTTAAACTTCTAAAAAAACCAAACGTGACAATTTCCGCCTTAGCTAAACTAACCTGTTTTATAACACTAGAGTGATTACGAAGTCCCTGTGGGTTCGACATCTTTTTATTACTACCGCGATAGACTGTGCACTTGCAGTTAAGATACCGTTAGACACATTAGGTCAATCGCACATCACCCGTGGATAACCATGGATGAAAAGGGTGCTAGCACCTTCCCTTTTCATAATCTACCCCCCCGAACCCAAGAAAACATCTCAAAGGTCTTTCCTGTGCTTTTTGACCTTTCCTATTGGATAAAATAAAAAGTTGGTGGCGACTTTTGCTAAACCGAAACATTTGCGAACACAAACGCAAAACCTCAAGTCAGTTCTCCCACCGTACCACAGAACTGGCGACTCTGCTGGGGAATTTTCCAAAAGTGGGGTTACCTTAGGGCTTAGATCACCTTTACATGCTTATCTTGTTTGCTTTGATTGCTTTACATTTGGTTCTCTTGTTTGGGTTTGAATCCTCCACCCGGATTTTTGGGAAACATTCATAGGTAAATAGCATTACATTGTGAAAGTTGTGTGGGGTATACCGACATGGTTAAAGCAATAGCTATTTTAGTGCGACATATTTGTGGGTACCGGTAGCCTTTGAGTTAATCAAAGAGAATATGGGGCCGCTGAGTGATGTCATGAAGCACTAATGGACTTTTAGAACCTTTACTTGACCATCTTGGTCTTTTTAGGGGTAGTGAGATGACCGGCTTTGGTGCAGTCCGAAGTTGGTAGATACTCGATACTACACTCATTGAGGGTTGTTTTCTTGGAATATTTCAGTCGCCAGTTAAGTGGCTAAACTGAAACAATGAACACAAAATAATCCAGTGATATTGAGCTCCTTAGAACCCAGTTACTATTTATAGGACAGGTTGAGCCAACTAACTTCAAGAGGGTACTTACCTATGAAACCCCATATAAGCCTGAAACTAGGAACTTGTGTGACTTGTTTGTACATATACTTGTGCATACATCATAAACATCATAAACATCATGAAGCATCATGTGCATCTACTAACCATTTCAAGGGTTTGGATCTTCATCTTTGTTCTTGTTTTGTAGGTCATGGAATCTCTTCGCAGAAAAACTATTCAGGTCAACCTTGTGAGAATTCCTCCTCAACTCAAGGAGCATACTTCCAAGATTCCAGAGAATTCTCCCTTCAGTGAAAGACATGGTAGACTTCTCAACTTGGTCAACTCCAACATTGAAGAAGACATGGTGAAAGTTCTCTTCCAGTTCTTTGACCCCCTACACCATTGCTTTACATTTCCTGATTACCAACTAGTGCCTACTTTGGAGGAATTTTCTCAACTCCTGAGGGTTCCTATTCTCCATCAACTACCCTACAACGGTACGGAAAGAGAACCAAAGCCTGAAGATGTTGCTCAAGCCTTACACTTGCAACCATCTGATATCAAAGGTCATTGGGAAACCAGAAGTGGTGTCAAGGGCTTATTGGCAAAGTTTTTGTTTGAGAATGCACAAGAATGCTGGAATTCTACAGATCTGCAAGCTTTTGAGGAGATTGTAGCACTTCTCATCTATGGGTTGGTCTTGTTCCCAAACCCTGATCAGCTTATAGATGTGAATGTTGTCAAAATTTTCATATCTCGGAATCCTGTGCCTACATTGCTTGGGGACATCTTACACTCATTTCACACACGAACAATGAGGAAAAGAGGTGTTCTCATGTGCTGTACTCCTCTTCTAGCAAGGTGGTTTATTTCTCACTTTCCCCAATCAGTCTTGAAGAATGAGCAAGGCTTGAGGTGGTCACAACGGTTGATGACTCTTACACATTCAGATGTTCATTGGTGTTCTTGATCCCAAGAAAATGTTATCATCATTGATTGTTGTGGGGAATTCCCTAATGTCCCATTACTTGGCGTTAGGGGAGGCATTACCTACAACCCCTGTTTGGCTCTGAGATAATTTGGGTATGCCCGAAGGGATGGCCCTCATGACATGCTGATTCCAGACTTGGTTTTTGACTTCGACAACGACGTTCAAGGACTTCGACAAAGGTTTATCCGAGCTTGGAGGATGCCCAACAAAGTGGACAGTAAGACACTGGGACACAATAATTCCATCCCCCTTGAGCCTTACCTCAAGTGGGTACGAACCCACGCCCAGAGTCTTATGATGCCTTACCCCTACATTCTGCCTATGATCAAAGAGCCTATTATGGAAAGAGAGGTTTCGTACACCCTCCTACATCCTGACATGCCAACATCATTGGAAGATTTGCAAAAGAGTTGGATACAGCTCAAGGAAGAACGGAATACTTTTGAAGCCAGCTTCTACGCCAGTGAGAAGAATGTTTCAGAACTTACCTGTCGACTTCATGAAGAGCAGAATCTCAACACCTACATCGCGCCAAAGAGGATGTGCAATGTCTTTTTACATTAGAATTTTGTAATATTTTTGCCCATGGGGCATTTATGTACTAACAAATTTCTTCTTATTAATATGACGTGTGTTCTTTTTGTTTGCAACAAATTTGAATTTATGAACCCTTGAATGCATTACATGAATACATATCATTCATCATATGCATGAACAGGTCTTCACACCAGGTTTCCTTATCTCTCTGCTGTTTATTTCAGCAAGATGGATATAGAGCAGACTGTCAAAGATCTACAAGCACAGAATTCGCAATTCCAACAACTCCTCGTGACCTTGGCAAAGGGTCAAGAGGACCTTAAAGCACTGTTAGAGAAGGAAAAGGAGAAAAAGAAAAAGAAAAGAGTTGGTGTGGCCACTATGGGAAGAAGGTTTAAAAACCAGGCTAGAAGGGTCTTAGATTTCCCCTTGACGTCTGATGAAGGGGTTGGCAAAGGAAAGGGAGCTGCAGTGCCCTCAGAGTCTGAAGAAGAGGAAGAAGAAGAAGAGGATGAAGATTACTCTGAGCAGCAGTACCCTCCTGCGGACGATAAGTATAAGAATATGGAAGATTGGCTGGCAGCCATGGAGGTACAAAGAGTACCTGGGCTGGATTTTGAAGAGCTAGGGTTGGTTGTTGGGATTGTGATTCCCCCTAAATTTAAGGTGCCTACATTTGCTAAATACGACGGTTTGTCCTGTCCGAAGATGCATCTGCGTTCTTACGTCAGAAAGATCCAACCTCACTCTTCTGATAAGGATCTGTGGGTCCACTTTTTTCAAGATAGTTTGCCGGGTACGCAATTGGATTGGTTCTACCAGCTTGAAACATCTGATGTACATAACTGGGAGGATTTGGCTGCTGCTTTCTACCGACAATACCAATATAACGCGGATTAGCGCCTACTCGTACTCAATTACAAGGTATGGGTATGGTCTCTAATGAAGGATTCAAGGAGTATGCGCAGAAGTGGCAGGATTTGGCTGGAAGGGTGCAGCCACCTTTGTTTGAAAGAGAGCTTGTTGATATGTTTTTGGGGACCCTGTCAGGTCCATTCTTTAATCACTTGGTCGGGAGCTCATCTGCAGGGTTTACCGAATTAATTCTGACGGGTGAAAGGGTCGAAGCTGGCATTAAGAGCGGTAAAATTCAGAAGGATGCATCTGCTTCCACTGCTATCAAGAAAAACTTTCCAGCCAAGAAGGAAGTTTCTGCTGTTTACGCCCAGAGAAATCAAGGAAGAATGGAGCGTCGACCAGCAGTGGGGGCTGTGATGATCCAGAACTCCTCAGCCGATCAACCTCGAAGCAGTCAACCCAGAGCTAACCAAACCAGGGTGGAAAGGCCACAACGACAATTCACTCAGATCAATATGACACATGCTCACGTTCTCCCTCATCTGTTAAAGTTAAACCTTATAAACTTGAAAGAGGCGCCGAAGAACCCAAATACCTCTTCTCCCTACTATCATTCAAATGCAAAGTGCGCCTATCATTCGGACAGCATGGGGCATGACACCAATAACTATTGGGCCCTCAAAAATAAGATCCAATATTTAATAAATGCCAAGGAGGTGGAGTTTGATGCCCCCGAAAAACCTAATGTGATATCCGCTCCTATGCCAAAACATGGTCACAATGTTCATGCTATTGTAGAAGATCTTCATGTTACTGCTGTTAATGACTTAATGACTCTGTTGCCAATGATCAAGATGAATCTGTTGAAAGCTGGGATTTTTCCGGGCTGTGAAAAAGATTGTTACATTTGCTCAACCTTGCAATCCGACTGTCCACTATTGAAGTCAGGCATCAAACGCCTGATGGATACTCAAGAAATCGTCTTCAAGAAAACTCATATTACTCCTGTTACTCATGTTACTCCTGTTAATGACGTTGCTATAATCACCATTTCCGACAATCTTTCCAAGGTCCCCAAAAGACCTGTTAAGATTACACCCGATCCAAAGTTTGTACCACTGAAGATTACTATGTCGGGGCCTATCCCATACAAGTCCAACAAGATGATACCGTGGAATTATGGAGGAGAGATCTTCTACCACGGTGTTAAGAAGATTGAATCAGTGAAAGAAAGTTCTGATGAAGAAACTCCTGACATAGGAAATATTGCAGGGACGAGTAAGATCACTCGTAGCAGAAGAATCTTCTCTCCGGAGATTGCTCCTCCAAGGACAATCTTCGGACCCTCAAGTGCTCATGTGTCAGTCAAGATATATGTGCGAAGTCCAGTGATTGAAGAAATTGTTACTCCCAAAGTTGTACCCTCTGCTGTTACTGTTGATAAAGGTAAGGGGATCCAAGAGGCACCCGTCAGGACGAAGGCTCAGCCTTTGGTCATCCCTGAGACCACTCAAAAGGAAATGGAGGAAATTTTAAAAATAATTTAGAAAAGCGACTATGATGTCATAGAACAACTGGGGAAAACCCCTTCAAAAATCTCCATGCTGACCCTATTGCTCTGTTCTGAGGCTCATGCCAAAGCCTTGATCAAATTCCTGAAGACGACGCACGTGCCTCAAGAAACTTCTGCGGATCAGTTTCAACAGTGTGTAGCCAGCCTAACCGCCAACAATGGTCTTGGTTTCTCTGATGCCGATCTAACGTCTAAGGGAAGAAAGCATAATGATGCGCTGCATGTCTCTGTGGAATGCAGAGGGACCACACTTGCTCACATTCTGGTTGATATCGGGTCGTCTTTAAATGTCCTACCAAAGAAAGCATTGGACAGACTAGACTGTGAAGGTTTGACCTTAAAGCCCAGTAATATCGTTGTTAGAGCCTTCGACGGTTCTAAGCGGATGGTTCACGGAGAAGTGGACATCCCAATCAAGGTGGGAACATAAATTTTCAACTCTACATTTTATGTGATGGACATCCGTCCTTCATACTCTTGTTTGTTGGGAAGACCTTGGATCCACAATGCTGGGGCAGTCACTTCTTCTCTACACCAAATGCTCAAATACCTAGTTCAGGGTGAAATAATAACGGTTCATGGTGAGGAGGAGTATATGACAAGCCACCTTAACTCTTTCCGCTATGTGGAGTTAGATGGTGAATTCATAGAAACCCCTTTCCAACACTTTGAAGAGGTTTCTCCTGAAGTTGCGGCAACTAAGACAACGACTTATGTACCCATTATTACCAAGCCTGTGTCCCGGATGTCATCCCTTAAAGATGCGGAGGCTGTAATCAAGGAAGGAGGAAGTACAGTGTGAGGTCAGCTACCAGATTTTCCTTTCAAGACAAATAAGTTCGGTTTAGGTTTCATTGTTGTTGATCAGAAGGTTGTGCATCGCTTCTGGGCTGGAGGACCACCATTAAAGATCACTCCTCACGGATTTCATGCTTTGGAAGATGAAGAAGATGAGAGCAATTTTGAAGATTGGATTTTTCCGACCATTGGAGGAGGACTGAACAACTGGGAGGCGAAAGATTTCGTTCTCATTACTTTCATCAATCAATAATTTATCTTTCGAACATTTTTGTTGGTCTGTAATAATTATTAAACAATTCGTACACTCTTTTTGCCTTGTGCCTTACCCGGGGCATATAGGTCCATTTGTAAGGGTTTTGATTCTTCATTTTCATATGCCATTTTTAATGAATCATGGATGTTTTCATACATAAACTTTTGTGTTCATTTTCTTTCTTTTACATTTTATTTGTTTAAGGATGGCTATCCCTTACACACACCCAAACTCACAAAATGCAGGTACCCATCCACTCTGGATTCCATGGGTAACAATTCTGCTATGGCCTTCAGTGACTCTGAAGATCTGGTCAATCATGCCGAATACGAAGGTGATGAAGACTGTGAAGTGCCTGGAGAGTTGGCTATACTTTTGCAACATGAAGAAAGGGTTATTCTACCTCACGAAGAGTTGTTAGAGACTATCAACTTGGGTACTGCTGAAGACAGAAAAGAAGTTAAAGTGGGTGCCAACCTAGAGCCAAATATCAAGGAGCGCTTAGTTCAATTGTTGAATGAATATGTTGAGATCTTCGCCTGGTCCTATGAAGACATGCCGGGACTGGATACAGGTATTGTGGTTCACCATCTCCCTACAAGAGAAGACTGTCCACCAATCAAACAGAAAGTCCACCGAATGAGGCCCGACATGTCCGAAAAGATCAAAGCTGAAGTGATGAAGCAGTTCGATGATGGGTTTCTTGCTGTTACTTCCTATCCACAATGGGTTGCTAACATTGTGCCCGTGCCTAAGAAGGACGGCAAAGTCAGATGTGTATGGACTACATAGACTTAAACAGGGCTAGCCCTAAAGATGACTTTCCACTACCACACATTGACATCTTGGTTGACAACACAGCTCAACACAAGGTATTCTCTTTCATGGACGGATTTTCAGGGTATAATCAGATCAAAATGGCCCCCGAAGACATGGAAAAGACTACTTTTGTTACACAATGGGGTACCTTCTGTTATAAAGTAATGCCATTCAGACTGAAGAATGCTGAGGCAACCTATCAGCAAGCCATGGTAGCTTTATTTCATGACATGATACATCATGAGATGGAAGTCTACGTAGACGACATGATATCCCGTTCACAGATAGAAGAAGAACACCTCGACCATCTGCAAAAGCTGTTTGTCAGGTTAAAGGAATATAAGCTCAGACTGAACCCTATCAAGTGCACTTTCGGAGTCAGGTCCGGTAAACTCTTGGGATTCATCGTCAGCAACAAAGGCATTGAGGTCGATCCTGCCAAAGTCAAAGCTATACAAGAAATGCCTGCCCCTCGCACTGAGAAGGAGGTCAGAGGTTTCTTGGGACGCCTAAACTACATTGCAAGGTTCATTTATCACCTGACATTTACCTGTGAGCCAATCTTCAAACTGTTGAAGAAGGATCAGGTGGTTGAATGGAATGATGACTGTCAAGTTGCTTTCGATAAGATCAAGGAGTATTTGCTAGAACCTCCTATATTGATGCCACCCGTCGAAGGGAGGCCGCTAATCATGTATCTGACTGTCCTGGAGAATTCAATGGGGTGCGTATTGGGCCAACATGACGAGTCTGACCGAAAAGAGCATGCCATTTATTACCTTAGCAAAAAGTTTACCGACTGTGAGACTCGTTACTCACTGTTCGAGAAAACTTTTTGCGCTTTGGTATGGCCTGCTCGCCGGCTAAGGCAGTATATGTTGACACATACCACCCTGCGGATTTCTAAAATGGATCCGATCAAGTACATCTTCGAAAAGCCTGCTTTATCCGGAAGAATCACTAGATGGCAGATGATCCTCATCGAATATGATATACAGTACACGACCCAAAAAGCTATAAAGGGGAGTGTGTTAGCTGATCATCTGGATCATCAAGCTGTCGAAGATTAGCAATCTATGAGGTTCGACTTCCCTGGCGAGGGTATTATGACTTTGGACAACATTGAAAAGAACAGACCGTATGACGGACCTGAACAAGGATCCCAATGGACCCTGTACTTTGATGGTGCTTCAAATGCACTTGGCAATGGTATCGGCGTGGTACTTATCTCTCCGGAAGGTTGCCATACACCTTTCACTGCTAGACTCCGCTTCAGTTGTACCAACAACATGGCCGAGTATGAAGCTTGTATCTTTGGTCTCAAAGTCAATATTGACTTGGGAATCAAATCTTTGATTGTATTTGGGGACTCAACTTTGGTTATCAGTCAAATCAAAGGAGAGTGGGATACTAAGCATCCTAATCTCATCCCTTACAAAGAACATGTCCTGACATTGTTACCTCATTTCGAGCAGATTACCTTCGAGCACTTCCCGCGAGAAGAAAATCAGCTAGCAGATGCTCTAGCTACAATGTCTTCCATGTTTAAACTTAACTAGGATAATGAGGCTCCCCAAATCACCATTGAACGAATGGACGAACCTGCATATTGTCACGAGATTAATATCGAAGAAGTAGTGGAACAACCCTGGTTTCACGAAATCAAAAGGTATCTCAAGACTCGAGAATATCCTGAAGGAGCTTCAGTCAACGACAAAAAGTTCTTAAGGAGATTTGCTGCCAAGTTCTTTCTGAGCAATGGTATCCTATACAAGCGCAACCATGATTGTGTTCTGCTTCGTTGTGTGGACAAGGTTGAAGCTGAGCAGATCATGACTGAACTGCATAGTGGCACATTTGGCACCCACTTGAGCGGACATACGATGGCTAAGAAGATTCTAAGGGCAGGCTACTACTGGTCTACCATGGAAGCTGACTGTCATCAATATTCCCGTACTTATCACAAATGCCAAATATATGCTGACAAGGTACATATTCCTCCACTTCCCCTCAATGTCCTAACGACTCCTTGGCCATTCGCAATGTGGGGTATCGACATGATTGGAGAGATCAAGCCTACAGCATCCAATGGACACTGCTTCATCCTGGTGGCCATTAATTACTTTACCAAGTGGGTCGAAGCAGCTTCTTTCGCCTCTGTTACAAAGAATGTGGTTGCCCGCTTCATCAAGCAAAACCTCATTTGCCGGTACGGTATCCCTAACCGTATCATCACGGACAATGATACAAACTTGAATAACACTATGATCACCGCTCTGTGCGAGCAGTTCAAGATTTAACATCACAATTCATCTCCCTATCGGCCTAAGATGAACGGTGTTGTCGAAGTTGCGAACAAAAATATCAAGAAGATCATTCAAAAGATGACAGTCACCTACAAGGACTGGCATGAGATGTTACCGTTTGCTCTGCACGGGTATCGTACCACTGCACACACTTCAACTGGGGCAACCCCATTTTCCTTGGTATATGGCATGGAAGCTGTTTTACCTATGGAAGTTCAGATTCCTTCCTTGAGAATCATGAAGGATGCTGGTTTGAGTGAAGACGATTGGGTTCAGACCCGGCTTGATCAACTTAACTTGATTGACGAGAAGCGACTTACTGCTGTTTTCCATGGTCAGGCGTATCAGAAACGTATGATCAAGGCCTTCAACAAGAAAGTCAAGAAACAAGTATATCAAGTCGGGGGCCTTGTAATCAAGCGAATCATCTTGCCGCAAAGTGATCCCAGGGGCAAACAGACTCCTACTTACGAAGGACCATTTGTGATCAAAAACATCTTTTCTGGTGGGGCAATGATTCTGACCACCATGGACGGTGATGACCTGCCGCACCCTACGAACGCATATATAGTCAAAAGATATTACGCATAAACGACCCGACAAGTTGAAAACCCAAAAGGGCGACTTGGGTAAAAATGGGCATCCCGGTGAATCGAAAACCCGAAAGGGCGGTTCAAGCAAAAATTAGGGATAAATAAAAATTTGTACACCTGGCAAGTTGAAAACCCGAAAGGGCGACTTGGGAAAAAAAGGGTTTCCTGGTGGATCGAAAACCCGAAAGGGCGGTCCAGGAAAAAGTTAGGGAATTAAAGCGTATGACTATGTCTCGTTAGATCACTTTAAGAACAATCTCTTCACAGACAAGCTCCGGGCTTCTGATCAACCTAATCAACATCGAACGAAGCAACGAATGGACAAAATACTCAGAGTTATGAAGGCTATAGCAGAATGGGAACCTCATGGAAATATTACACATAGCCATCTTTCTTTGTATAATATTTTTTCTCAATTTTATGACAACATTCTCTTACTAGGATGTATGTCTCCTTTGTATACAAATACTTACACAAAGTTAATACAAAGATACTTCAAAGTGCGGAAAATTGTTTGACTTTTCTTTCTTTTTTTTACACTTGTGTTTTATTTGAAAACGTCCAATGATTTATTAAATGAGCATATGCATTTGAATACAATCACTGCTTACAAATAAAATGAAATGAGAAAGAATAATTACTGATAGGTTGAAAGTATAGGAAAACGTATTTAGGCTATTCTAGGAAAAATCCCCTGCAGTACATCATCCAGATCCCCGGCGGAACTAAAGCTTTGAAATACATATCCTCAGTGGAGTTAAGTTTCTAAATCCCCATCAGAGTTGAGTTTTCAAACTCCCAATCCCCAGCGGAGCAAAACTTTAAACTTTAAACCCTCCGAGAAGATGAAACTTGCTTCCCAAACGAAGTCAAACCTTCAGCCTCTAAACACCAGTGGAGACCATCCAGTTTCCTCCATTGTCCCTGAAGAGTCGCTTTAAAACCAGATAATTCCCCAGAGAGTTATTCTTCCCCAGTGAAGTCACCACGATCAAATCAGCACGTCATTAAGATCCCCAGTGAAAGGAAACTCTGATCTACCAATCCCCCAGCAGAAACCATTCAGTTTTCCCCTGATACCCCCTAATGGAACGAAGATTCTCATTATTGAAGTCCCCAGTAGATTGGCCTACAACCCAAACTCCTAATCCCCCCCAGCAGTTTGGCTTCTCCCCACAGAGGTTATTAAAAATCTTGAATCTCCAACAGTGGTCATGGATTTATTTTCCCCCACAGAGTTATTTCCCAGCAGAACGAAGATTCTCATTCTCATTTCTCCGGTGGAAGCCTCCAAGGTTTCAATTCCCCAGTAGAGATCGTCAGAGTTTTCCTTATTCCCTAAGGAAAGTCATGAAGGATTCTCACATTCCCACATAAATTGTCAAAATTCTTATTAATTCCCACAAGTCACCAAGGATCTTCTTCTCCAACAGCGGTTAAGGATTTATTTTCCCTGGCAGCAGTCGAAGATTTCATTATCTCCAATTATCAAGGATATATTTTCCTCAACAAGGCAGCTAATCAGCTTGCATGCACATACATTACATTCATATATCATCAACATTGATAAAGCACATTTTATGGCATCATGCATGTCATGCAACATAGCTTTGCGTTTTAGCTAACATTTTACCCTTTTCAGGATAAGATTAAAAGCTACCTTTAACAAATATTCAAAGATTTCAAATATAGTACAAATACGCTCTAAGACATGGAAGTTATTTTGTTACTCATTCAGATCTCTTATTCAGATACAGTATGGATACACCCCAAACACAGAGGTCATTCTATTACTCATTCAGAATTACACAATCAGATACAGACTAGATACGCTCCAGACACAGAAGCCATTCTATTTCTCATTCAGATTCAACTATCAACTTCAGGTTCAGATTTACTCCAGACACGGAGGTCATTCTGTCACTTGTCCAGATCCCAGTTACAGTACGGATACACTCCAGACACGGAAGTCATTCTGCTACTCATACAGATCTCAATTTCAGATACAGTCCAGATATGCACCAGACACGGTTGCCATTCTGTCACTCATTCGGAATTTATCCCCATCCCAAAGATGCTCCTTACACAGATGTTTTTCTGTTACCCATTCAGAATTCAGATAAAATACAGATACACTCCAGACATGATAGTCATTCTGATATTCATTCAAGAATCAAATACAGTTACAGCTCGAATACGCTCCAAATACGGACACCAATCTGATGTTCATTCTCCTAATTTTCAACAAACAAATCTTGGATGGCATCTTTAAGCCCATCTCCAGCAAGATTTTACCATCTCCAAATGGCATCTTTAAGCCCATTCCCTCCGCTACATTTTGACGAGTGCAAATTTATGGGTACTCTAGTGTCCAATCCTCTTTTACCTTCGAGTCACGAAAGACAAACTCGCCAATCTAACTCTTCAGGTTCAAGAAGATTGAACAGGGGCAGCTGTTGTACCCCAAAATTTGCCCTCTCATCCTTCAAGAATTCATCCTGAATTCTCAGAGTTTCTCTTAAACAAATCCAAGCCCTGAATTATCATTCCTCTCCAAGTAAACCATTTACAAGAGCAAAATGGTCATTTGCAAGCTCAAAAGTAAAAAAATTTACCTTGATAAAGTTAAATTCTAAATACTTATAATTCTTCTAAAAAAAATAAGAAGAAAAGTGTTTAAGAAAAAATGGCACTTCAGAACTTCTGAACCAACCTCCAGGCAGAAACGGTCAGAAGTTGCGAACTTGGCTCAACACATAACATTCAGTCAGAAGGTGGCTCTTCAGCAGCTACACCAACTCAGTTAGGGGTTGTAAACGTGGTTCAACACGTAATCTTTAAACAAAACATGGCTCCTTCAGTAGTTATGCAAGTTCAGCCAGAGCTTGCTAAAGAAATGCAAAGAAGGCAACAAAGCCTGAAACTCCTTCAAAACGTACTGAGATCAGAAGGTAATGGGATCAGCAAATTGGGTATAATACTGAAGTAGAATCTCTAAGTCCAGAGTTTTCAGAGGCAGATCAAAGGAGCATGCTGGAAAGTCTGGAAAACTCTCAGAATTTACTGAGGCAGCAAGAGGCCAAGGTCAGAGCTTGGTCTATGTTGTTTTTTGGTAAAGTAGAACTGTTGGCTCAGGTTTTAGGTAATGATGCAAAATCTCCTATTACAAGATTTTTGATTTTGACAAATCTCATCACCATTTAATGCTCATTAATGCTCACAACCACTTTTGAGCATTCATCCAAGGGGTCTCTCCACGTGTGGCATGGTAACACCCTCGTGCAGGCTTAGGCATGGGTCTATGCACCACTTTTCGCCTATGGGTGTCACTTCTCCTTAATCCTCGCTTATTGTTCCAACCTAGGCTGAAAAGCTGTCCATCATCACAACTTTTCATGAACTTCCTTCAAGAACAAGTTAACCCCTACTGCATAGTATTAGCGCCATTTAACGTTTAAAAATTCACAAAGCCTTGCCTATAAATAGGACACCATTGTCCATTAAAAAGGGTGGTCAAAAAAATCCAGAAAACTCTAGTAAGAAAACATTGTGAAAACTCTGCCAAAATTCCTAGTGTTTCATAAGTTTGAGCTTCCTGCCTCCAAACTTCATTGATACCCAGTTTTCTCCCTGACTAGGGAACGCCCATACAATTTCTGACCATACATACATATATCTTCTCCATCCACCCATTCTAAAAAGAACCTGTCCAGAACACCATCAGAGCTAAAGCTAGCTCCAATTCACAGATTTTCTTCCAATAGCAAGGTAAGCACCTGCTGACTCTCATCACACTACTAAGCATCATCAGCTTTGCATGCTCAATAAACACAATGTAGATATCATGTTGCCGTTGTATGTGTTCTGAGGATTTTCATGCCTCTGAATGCTTAAGTAGGAAGTGAATCAGTGTAGAACCTGCTTGTGACCTTTTTGGTTCTGTCTTCTGAAACACTTTGACACTTACTGAGACTGTCCTAGGCATGCCTTCTGTTTTGTGGAAATATAATAAAATTGCAGATGTTCTGGCTAGCACAGGGGGAAACCCAGCTCTGACTTTGACGCTAGCACTTCTAAGGCCTGTTTTGCTATCAATATTATCAGAACTTTTGAAAATTATTGTGTTTCCAGCAGGGTCAGAACTTATGACTTCCCCACTAACAAACTTCTGTCTTGCAGCGCATGGGAGTCAGAACTTCTGACCTTCCCACTAATAGGTTTCTGTTTTGCAGGGCACCAGAGTCAGAAGTTCTGACTCATACATTTTCACTAACAGGTTGATATCCTGCAGCAGGCCTGGGTCAGAACTTCTGACTTTCTCTCAGCAGCGCGCTAGCCCTCTCTCTCTTTCTCTTTTTCTTCCCCTTGTTATTTTCTTTTCTTATCTATTTATCTCGTTGAACCACCCCCATTCATAAATATGTATCCCCATCCCCTAAATATTGTAATAGCGTAGGATTTTACATTTCCGCATTTTTATTGCTTTCAAATGTAAATGCTAGTAATTAGGATATGTATGGCAAGATAAAATCAATGAAATAGAAAATTCTAATTCAAGATAAAATCATGCATGCAATAAAACACACTTGGACACAAACACCCTTAAGGTACCTCCACTTGGTTGCCTAAACAAATGGCCATGGTATGCATGCTAGGTATCTTGGCAAAACAAAATAAAACAAAAGATCATAGTCCCTCGATGACGTTATTTTGGTTGCTTAAACAAAATGATCTAGTCCCTCAAAAATTTGCTAAAGATATTTAGCACAATTGTTATCATGGTCAATACGATGAACCGCGCCTGTCCCGTTTAACATCCTAATACAAGGTTGTTTACCAAACACAATGGTAAAACAACACTGTCAAAAGGGTTAAAAACGTACAGGAAAGATCTTTGAGTAAAATAGGGTAGACAACTCTTAGTTACTTGATCAAAACTTGTAAAACATCCTTGCTATTTTCAAACACACTTCACAATACAATTTCAAAACATTTCCCAAATTAAACTTTCAAAATATTGAAATATCTTTTCAAAAGACAATACACCTTTGTATACATTCAAACAAGAATCATTACAAAGGTTGCCACAACGATGGCCTCTTTTCAAAACATTCTCAAAACCACACACAAAGCACCATTTCAAACAATTGAAAAGCAAAAGCAAGTGATCTAAACAAGTAACTAAGAGCCCATGGATAAACATGGATGAAAAGGGTGCTAGCACCTTCCCTTTTCATAATCTACCCCCCGAACCCAAGAAAACATCTCAAAGGTCTTTCCTGTGCTTTTTGACCTTTCCTATTGGATAAAATAAAAAGTCGGTGGCGACTCTTGCTAAACCGAAACATTTGCGAACACAAACGCAAAACCTCAAGTTAGTTCTCCCACCGTACCACAGATGTCCATGATAAAGAAAGTTACTTCAAACACCTGGGGACCTATCTTGATCGGCAAGTCAAACTCCCCAAACATTGTCCTTTTTTACCCATCAAAAGCTTTGACAATTAGATCACTTGGCCTTAACAAAAGCCCATCGTAATCAAGCTTCAAGAGATCGTACTTGGGCAACACATTGAGAGAGGAACCCGTATCAACCAGCACACATGATAAGGTAGTTTTTGAAATTTCCATGGAGATGGGCAGTGCTTTATTGTGCTTTCTCCCCTCAGGGGGTAAATCAGAGTCTGTAAAACCCATCCCATTACTCACAAAAATACTATTCATGATCCCTTCAAACTGATTCACCAATATCTCTTAAGGAATGAAAGAAGTCCCCAACAACTTCATCAATGCATTTCTATGGGATTTCGAATCTGAGTAAAGCAAGAATTGATATCTTTGAGCATGTATAACTCAATTGGTCAATGATCTTGTAGTCACTTTTCTTGATGTACCTCATCAACTCGGTTACATCCTTAGCCATTTCAGCATCCAAAGAATAAATAGGGGGTTTTGCCCCGATTTATCACCATCGACCATAATCTGCTTGCCCCTGGCCTTAGTTGTGGTACTTGCACTACTTTCAGGCTGTTCTGGCTGAGAGAATATCTGACCGTTGCGGGTAATCCTACTTTTATCAATAATGGCATGAATCTCAGACCCCCCTTCTTCTATCTTGCCATTTTCAGACTTATGAGTAACAAGTTTCTGCCCTTGTTGATAATATTCACCACCATAATACTAAGGAATAGCTTTGTCGCTGACGTACGGTATTGGTTCGGGCATGGTGATGGTTATAGGTGGCTTTCTGGCATGAACCAGAATTGTAACAGGTACATGAGTGGTTTTTGCCTTGACAGGAATAGTTATCACATCAAACTCATCCTTACCCACTTTAGTCTTAGCCACTACGCGATCAAATTGCAGAACTCCATGGGTAATCAAATTTTGGACTGTATCTTTCAACAATGAAAAACCCTCTGGTTGTTTCAAGTAAACTACACAGTCCATCCCACAGCCCAAGAATACACCTTTATTTGAAAACCGTGCTTTCACAAATGAGAGAGGTGTAGTCAATTGACTAACATCCATAATCAAATTCAAATCTTCTTCTTCCATGATGCCGCCAACAGTGGCACCGCCGTGAGGTGGCAAAGGCTGGTTTGTAATATTGGGCGATGGTCCAAAGTTAATGGCCTGAGAGTCTAATAAGTCTTGGAATTTGTGCTTGAAAGCATATCAATTCTCAATAGTATTCCCATGCCCTCCATAGTGGAAATCACATCAGGCATTGGCGTCAAAGTTGTATGGCAGCCTTTCTGGATCAATCTTCCAAGGGCGTAACTCAATTAGCTTCAACTCAAGCAACTGAAGTAACAACTCGGCACAAGACATCGGAAGTGCATCAAGTTTCCTGGGAGGACGCCTTTGGCCTTGTTGATTTCCTTGCTTAGGTACATAAGCTTGCCTCTGAGGCGCATTGGTTGGTATCATTACAACAACAATCTGATGATCTGAACCCTGATATTTGCCTTTCCCTTTTCAAGAATAGACTGCACTGTATTCACCCTCTTTTTTATTTTGGTGACCACCAAAAGGCTCTTAGTACTACCAACATTGTTTCCAGCAACAACATCTTGGATCTTTCTTAATTTAATTCCAATTTCAATTTGCTCTTTGTATGTTACCATCTCGACAAAAGTACCTGATGTACTGCAAGTTGTGTAGTACTGACCCTGCAATATACTACTAAGCATTTCCACCATCTCCCGCTCCAACATGGGCGGTTGAACCTTCAGAGCCATCTCTCGCCACCTCTGGGCATACTCTTTAAAAGACTCATCCCATTTTTTGGACATCTTTTGCAATTAAATTCTTGTGGGAGCCATGTCAGTATTATACTGATAGTGCATAACAAATGCGCCTCAACCAACTCTCTCCATGTACATATGTGATTGCTTTCCAACTGCATGTACCACTCGAGTGAGCCACCGGTTAAGCTGTCTTAAAAGAAATGCATCAATAGTTTCTCATCATCAGAATACATAGACATCTTCCGGTAGAAATCCTTAACATGTGTCTTTATACAGGAAGTGCCTTTGTATTTCACGAAATCAGGCACCTTAAATTTTTGGGGAATCATCACCCCATGCACTAAGCCCAAATAAGATATGTCAAAGCCTACTGCACCTTGGCTTTTAAACCTACGCATCCTCTCTTCGAGCATATGCAACTTCTTGTCAGATTCTGTTGGTTCATCAACATTAGACATCCAGTCTTCCCAGTTATCTTCTTCCACTAGCCTAGCAGGAATATGAACAGGCCTTAGTGGTATAACGGTTTGTTCAACATCCTGACAAACATGAGTAGGTGGAGGAGGATTCCCTACAACTTGAACCACATGGATACCTTCGTTATTTGCAAGACCACCAAGATTTGCAGGCTGACCATTCTGAATATTCTGACCGATATTCGAATCCAGATTCCCATTTCGAGCACCTCCCAGATTCTCAACTACATTCTGAGTACCCAAAGTGCCATTAGGATTGTTGATGACGACCTCTTGCAGATCCGCATTCAAAGTTACACCACTATTATTCAAAGTTTCAGCATGCCTCATAATCATGGCTCTCATTTCTTCTTGTTGACGAGCCATGTTTTGAATAATCTCCATCAACTGGTCAACCCGAGTATCCATTCTAGTACCCATAGCAACAACATCTACCTAAATTTGTTCCATTTGCTTTCTGGAAGTACTCCTAGTGTTGTAGCGGTGCGAGTTTATAGTGGCAATTTCTGAAAAGAAAACCCAAATGGAAGATGAGAAATTTGTGGGAACCACCTGTTATGATATGATATGCATGAAATGTTTTATCATTTCCAGGGTATCCAAAAGTTTTGTCAACCCCTAGGAACATTAAACAAACATGATAGGGATATAATCAGTAATCCACAAGAGATATAATGAAAGACAATTGGCTTCATTAAAAATAAAATGATTCATATGATCAATGGTGAATTCGTACAAGAATGATCCAAAATACATAATGAAAATATAAATGATCCCATCCAACAAGACTGGTGATGATAAAATGACATTAAAGAAGAAAGAAAAATGACAATCAATATGGTGGATCTCTAATCTCCGTGTAGTATAATGGTCCCCCTACCGGAAGTACCTTTTACTCCACTCTTTGGTTTCTGCGAATAACTTCATTGTCTTTTCACGATCTCGTCCGCGTTTGAAGCTATTAATCACCACGTCCTTCCTAAATAGTTGTCCTTCTAGGTACATACATTGCTCCATGAAGCGGTCACACTCCTTGCATTCTAGCAAAGGTATGGGTACGGGCGCGTCTTCCATTTCTTTTATTTTTTCTCGGAGTCTGACATTTTCTTCCATTACATCAGTCATCTGAGCTTCTTTTGCTTCCAACTCTAATATAGCACCTTTAAATTGGTTTCCCAACTCTTTGGCTTTTGCCTTGTTTATATTGTTATCCATTTGGAATTTCATGGTCTCTTGACGATTCTTATCTGCGTCAGCAAGGCCCATCTGATACTCTTCTGCAAATATGAAAAAGTTTTTTGTCCCATGTCTTCTTTTGTTCTTCCTACCTTCAGAACTACCTTCACCTTCATATTCTTTTAGATGACAGGCTAATTCTCTCTTCTTTTCTGTCAGGAAGTATATTTCCATTTCCTTGTCTTCAAGATTTTGACGAAGGTCCCTATTTTCCAACCGCACTTGATAAAAGTGTTCTTTAGGTACATCGTGTTGTAGCTCAGTGGGTTGAGGATACAGGGATGTCTCATTTTCAAAAGGCAACATAAGAGTTTTAATTATTTCTTTCACCTAATCCACATAAGGATCAAAAGCTAACACCTCCTTTAATCTAAAGAACTCTTTTCCTTTCCTACCGATTTGTGCCCAAGCTACTTCTGCCTTTTTTAACAATGCAAGGTCTTTTCCATTTTTGCAGTACACAAGTTCAACTTCTTTAGTTGTGGGTGGATGCCTCATGGCATAGCCTAATTGGCGAAGAGCGAGTACTGGATTTTAATTGATGATCCCTTTTGTTCCTATGATTGGAACATTAGAGAAACCCGTATAGTTAGAGATTACCTCAGTACTATCAACCTTGAGTTTGTACCACTAAATATCAAAAGAGGTGAGCGTCATCACTTTGGATGCCCAAGAACGAGGGTCTTCCTTGAATGGTCCCTTTGCAGGTAACTGTGCCATTAACCATTTGTAAAACATTGGCACACAACATACCGCTACTCCCTTCTTCCCATACCTAGATTGAATGGCATGATAAGTGTCAGCTAATAAGGTAGGTATCAGATTTTTATTCATGAAGACGCACAAAGCAGCCAAGTCCATTATCTCTTTAATTTCAGGGAATAGGAAAACCCCATAAATGGTAGCAGCCAACAATGCATAATAAGCATCCCAATATCCCTTACTTGCCATTTCTTTAATCTATCCTGCCATGAAATCTACCAGAAGACCACAAGTGACATTATTATGTCTCCACTTTCCTTTTACATCACTAAGGCTCAAACAAAGAACCTTAGCAATAGCCTCATAGTCAGGTTCAATAGGGACTTGGATAAATGGAACGTGATTAGTAACTCTGATGTGGAGAAGATGAGAATACTCCTCAAGAGTGGGTGCCAACTGATAATCCTGAAATGTGAAACAACGCAACTCCGGATCATAAAACTGTAGCAAAGTATACACAACCTTATCATCAACCCGATCATCCAACAAAGATAGGAGATTCCCATATCTTTCACCAAAACACCCATCTGTTGACAATTCATGAGATCTGAGTTCTTCAAGAAAGGGCCAAACACTTGGGCGAAACTGGTAGTTAAAGTTATCCCTCTTGGTCCTCATGACGATATCAGTGTTGTTTGCCATTCTTAGAGGAAAAGAAAACTCTGGAAAATCCTGGAAATGACAATGCATATGCAGGTTAATCTTTTACAATATATATATATATATATATATATATATATATATATATATATATATATATATATATATATATATATATATATATATATATATATATATATATATATATATATATATATATATATATATATATAAAAGTAAATATGATATGATGTAACATGATAGGACCAAGGTTTCCAATATATTGGGCACTGCTTTTCTGCTATATAGAGTCGTATGTTCAAAGGTTTGAGACAGTCACCAATAATAGTTACCAACCAAAGTTACCACCAGAAAGGGAGCCACCAACACAAACAAAGTCACCAACTGAACCAAAGTCACCTTCAGAACTAGAGTTACTAATATCAACAAAGTCACCAACTGTACCTGTAAGAAATCATCCCTCCCACTCACGGGTGAAGACTAAGTCAAGGTAAGGCAATGGTAACTCAGAAATCACGGGTCTGTCTGAAAGTAAAATCATTGCAACACAGATGTGTATGATGAAAGTACCTTCACTTGAACCTCATCCGAGCGTGGTATATGACATGATTGCACTAATCAGACCACATCCTATATCCGTCCTTCTCCCACTCTATTCCTAGAGTCCTAGTGCACTCTGGCTTGGGTACTGGGCCTTTTACCTCAAAAAGTATCATCTCACCCTCACAGAAACAACGTAACAGCAGTATCTAGAGTATAGAAAATAATAAAAATGCCATTCATGAAAGCATATAATCAAAGCATATAAACAAATAGATCTAGAAGGCAACAACATATAAACACCCCATAGAAAAGAAAACAAACACAAGCTAGGAATGACTTGCTAAGGATGGCCCGAGAATAGGTCGATCTATCCCCAGTGAAGTCGCCAACTGAAACAACCGACAGAAATCATCAAAGATAAAATTCAATAAAGTCACCATTGAACGTCTTTTATCCCACAGGATGAGAAAGGTAAACAACGAGAAAACCTTAAGGGGTGAAATCATGGTCTTGCGACCATAGAGATCAGATAAGGAAGTCGATTATACGAGGGGAAGATATTAACACCCCAAACGTCTGCAGTACTCTACATGATCCACTTATGTTTGTTCTAGTCTAAGGGTGTGAATTATAGGTCTAAAGCTTAAGAGCTAAAAGATATAAGAGGGGGAATGCATGCAAAAGAAAAGAGAAAATAATGTAGGGAAAATAAAAGTTGTGCTCGTTCGGGCCCTACCCAGATGCCTATATATCCCTTTTAAGGAATCAGAGCAGCCATAGTTTGGCTTCAAAAATTTCTTGTTTATTTTGTATCTTTTACTGAACAATATTAATTTCGCCTTCGGTCGCAACTAGACCTTTGGAGACTTACGCGTCAGCACATAAGTGAATTAACATGTTCTTTTGAAAAAAAGGTTTTGAAAGAAAAGCCCAAAGACAAAAAGATTATCCATGAAATAAATCTTTGAGATTCGAACCATACTAAGGCTTAGAATGGAAAAGTAATAAGATCGAGAAGAAATCCGCTTATCATCTCCCATGCTCAACAAAGGTATGATTCTCGTCAGTAACTTTTAAGTGTTTTGAAGTTTTCCAGAAAAAGAAGTTTTTGTTTTAATGCAAATGCAAAAGAGAACGAAAAGTCTAAGGGGGAGACTAACAACATAACCTTAGAGTTGTCATGCAATATTGACCCTATAGTTGAGGATGGAAGGGGAAAGTATCTACCTAATATTAGCATACATGGATATGAGCCTATGGTCTATTCAACTCAAACTTTAGGAAAGATTAATTTGAAGATCCTATGGGGAGTATACAAGAGGTGGCTCTAACAGAGAAGAGAAAGGAGATGACCTATCTTTAAGATCAATCAACAATATTAAATAAAACAAGGGATGGAAATCTTAAACACACCAAGAGACGTGGATAAGAAATACTCAAGGTTGAATGGGAGAGAAAATTATTAGAGGTATGAGAAAATGAAGAAAAATAGAATCAATTCTTAAACTATGCACAAGTATAAGGTAAAACCCTAATACACTCCCTAATCAAAATTAGTTTAAAAATGAAAGAAAAATTATAAAAATTGAGCCAATTAAAACCTAACTTTCTAAAGGCTTTATAAAAGTCAGAAACATGATTAATATTCCTTAGATTTATTTGAGGGGTTAGAAATGATTAGAAATTTTCAAGATTAGTTAATAAGAGGGTCAAGTTAGAGAGTCTTAGTATAATATTTGTGAAAAAATGTAAAATCAAAAGTTAAAATTTAACAAAAATGATTTTTATTATTTTAACTCATTCAAGGAAATTAAACATATTTTCTTTGATTTTTACAAGTAAAAGAAATAAGGTTTTAAAAATGCTTCTTAAGACCTAAGGAAGAAGAAAGGTTAAAAAACCAAAATTAATTTCTAAAATTAGAAAGGAAATAAAATTGGATTGTAAATTCAATTAAAAAATCATTGAAAATTAGATTGATGCCTAAAAATCAGTAAGATATTTTTATAGAATTTTATTGTTGAAGAAAGATATTAAAAGAAAATTATTTGGACAAAAAAAAAGTAAAGAAAATGATATTATTAAAGATTGATTTTATTTTCTTTTCAATAATTTTTATAAAATTAAAAAAAAATTATTTTCACGAAGTGCTCTAAAAACGGAACCTAATATATTTTTTTGGAGACTTTTTCAAATTAGTACAAATTGAAAAATAAAATTCTAAAATTTAAATGGTGAGGAAAATCTTAATTTGATTAATTGTATTATTTAATTTTCTATAAAAAAATATAAAAGGAAATAAAAGTCAGAATATGAAAATATAGTAAAAAATAAGCCTAATATATATTTTTGATATATTTTTAGTAAGAGAAAATATTAAAACAAAAATAAGAAAAACAATTAAAAATTAAAAAAACAAACAAAATAAAATACACCTATCAAAATCAAAACGCGCTGTAAAAGATATTTAAATCATGAACAATTAGCACGCGCCACGTAGTCGTCCCTACCACTGAACCATACCCTAACACACTTCTTCAGTTTTACATGTGAGATTCAGCTTGGGATTTCTCCTTCGTTTCTCGATGAAAACTCATGAAACTTTGATCAAATTAAAGATCTCGTGGAGGTCCACAACATAGAAACAAGATTTTTCAAAAACGATCCATGATTCAGTGAAAAAACGCGCGTGAAAACCATTGATTGCAATGATTTTATGAACATGTAAAACAAGATTCATTATGCTATTTTCAGATCTACAGATCTTTCTCATTTCTCCACCAAATTCAAAGATCCAAACATCAAATTTCATCAAAGAATTGCAAGGATTAAGATTGTACTATTAGTTTCTTCAATTATTGCAAGATCAAAACAAAAATTTATCATGAAATCACTGTATCAAGCAGTTTGAACATGAGTTGCAGAGCACGATTCAAGCTTAAAAAATGATGCAAACACTCATCATATCTAAGATATGGCTAGCTATGCTACATGATCTATATCTTGAAATGCAAGTACAATGCAAATTGAAGTCCAAGAACAACTTACCTTGAACGAGTGAAAAATAAATTCACTATAGGCCTCTGAACTTGCAAGAAAATCTAATGGACCTTGCTCTTTCACTTCAATTTTGATGTAGTTATGCAGGAATTGAAGCCTCGAGCAAAGATTTTGAGAGAAACCTTGAAGAAGAGAAAATATGTTTTAAGAGAGAAGTTGAACTTTCAAGGAGAAATTTTAGAGCTCTTGTATGAGTGTTTTTGCAAGCCCCCTGAAATGAGAGTGAAGAGGAGCTTTTATAGAGCTAGGGAAATGTGTTGAAGAAGCTTTGCAAGGGTATGAAAGTCTTTTGCGAATTAAAGCCGTTGGAGGTAGTTTAATGAATTATTGTGTTTTGGGTTCTCAATGTTCAAGCTTGCAGTCGTTTTGGACATCCATAGTGAAAAGAAAAATAGTATAGGCGTGCACAACATGTGCCTCAAGAGCATGTGCAAAAATAGCAAAAACTGATATGCTGTATATTTTGTTCATGACTAGTTCAGTTTCATCTTGAAAATCTTCCAATTGATTTGTGCGATTTCTTTGCTTAAAGGGCCTTTAAAAAGCTCTTTCCATGTAGATCATCATGGTATCTTGAATTTCTCAAATTGGAGTTGAAATGATAGAGATATGAGGAAGAGAAATTGAGGAAAAGTAATGTTAGGTAAGGCAGAGTGCACGCACATGCATGGGCCTGCATGGAGGCATGCTTGATTAGTTCATGGTACCAACTTTAAGAGCCTATATCTTACTCAACCTTAGGCCATTTTGAGTGATCCAAAGTTTAGTAATCAACTCTCATGGAAAACTATAAGATGCTCTTATTAGATTTTCAAATTGATGCTTATATTGGAAGAAATAAGCTCATACATTTGGCACACCACGTATTTCATCAAAATACGCGCATGGCTTGCCAATAAGAAGGCAACTTGACATCTCTTTGTGGCCAAAACTTCTAACTTCAATAACTCATAAATACTTCATTTTTTGGACTTGAACACACATTGATAAACTTGTAGGTTTTTTCTCGAGCTTTCCAAGCATGTAGAGTTTGTCTCCATTGGATAAAAAATGTGAAAGTTATAGATGTCCAAAGTTCAGTACTATGGAGACTTTAGGAGTTAGAAATTTTCCTAAATATTCAAATAACTTCTTGAAAAAGTTATCTCTATTTTGACCTTTTCTCTTGATTTTATGACACCAATGATCATGAAATATGAAAATAGGATACTTGAATTGATGGTTGACCAAAAGTCCACTTGGTCAACTTTGACTTTGGTTGACTCTTGGTCAAAATGACTATTTTGTCCCTTTTGATCAATTGAACTTCTTTTACTCAAAATTGGCACCCAATCTTTCAATCATAAAAGCTTATCAACATATAGAGAGGTATGGAATTAAGTCTTGCTCAAAAGTCAGAGATTTCCTGATTAAATCAAAACCCTAATTTTAACCCTCTGTGTTAGGAGATAATGACCAACCTTCAAAATCCTCATTCTCTTGGACAAATTGAGAAATTCTTTGAACAAAGATGTCTTATATGATGATGAGAAGGTAACTTCACACATTTGTGTTTTACAAACCTCAAACTCTTCAACTGATCAAAACCCTAATCTTGAGAGATGAATAGTGGAAATGTGACTCTTCTCCAAACTTTTCAAATTTCCAACTTCTAATGATCATATGGGACAAATGAGATGCCTTGCAATACAAGAAACCCTTGTAGCTTGAGAGAGTTTTAAAGATTGAAGATATGAGATCCTCTTCTGCACTGATTTGACCAACCAAACATCTTTTATAGCTCGCAGAAGAACTTGGAAAGCAAGATACCCTAATCCTTACCATGAAAATATATGAATATGTATGATGAAGCATAAACCATATTACTAAAATGAAGAGGGCAAATTATGAGGTTTAGATGCACCTCGATCCGATAACTTGATCGTCAATAGTGACGACACGAAAACAACAAAAACAAAAGGCTCCAAGTGAAAATGTCTCTGTTATTCAAAATATATTGCTATTAATGTGGAGAAGATTTAAACTTTTTTTAACGTTGATAAAATAATTCAATTGAAAAAATTATGATAAAAATAATTTCAACTTTCTTATAATAAAATCAAATTATTCTCTAAACATCTTTAGACCAATAAGTATTAGAAGTTTTAAAATTAATAAATATCTTTAAAAATACACTTAACAATAATTCTTTTTAATCAAGACAATTTAAATTAAAAAATCACAATTATATAAAAATTGCTCGGTCAAAAAATTAATAACAAATACATAAAAAAAAAAGGAAGAGAATTTTTAACCTAATTTTGAAATTGAAGATTTGAACGAAAGAATAGTCTAGAATGTAGACCTTAAATAAAAAGAAAAAAAATAAAATATTGACACGCTATAAGGGTAGGCATTGATTGGAGCGTGTGTATATATATTCTCTTGTTTGTTGCTAATAGCCGCACCGCACATTCTAATCTCAAAACACAAACGCACTTTCGCTGCGCCTCCTATCGCCTCAACTATCTTCTCAATCTCTTCTGCAGGTATCATCTCATATCTACGCCGCTAGGGTTTGCTTTCTCTCTCTCAATTCTCTATTTCTTTTTATCAGTTTTTTGCCGTTGTTTGATTATTTATATTATTATCTGGATGAAAACCTAGATCGTTTAATTTGATTCATGGTTTGGTGATTTTTGTTTTCGATTTGATTTATTTGTTTGTTTGAAGCTTTTTGATTCAATTGAGATTGATTTGGTATGATATGATTGAGATCTGAATGTTTGACGGTTGTTATATTGTGTTTAACGATTTTTCGTTAATTTGGAGCTGTTCGTGATTAATTTTATCATGTTTTTGGTATTCGAATCCATATATCGTTTTTTTAATCATTGTTGGTTGATTGAAGGTTATTTTGTATTGATTTTTTCACCGTTTAAAGTTTTAGGGTTTGGTTGTATATGAATGCTTAGATTGAAATTAAATCTGTTGGATGTGTTTGATATGTGCTTTAACCTGGATTGATTTGTTTTTATGTTTTGGATTTATAAGAATAATTAGGTTTTAGGTTTTATACAGCTGATTTTTGTATTGTGTTTTGGTTTTATATGAATACTTAGGTTTTATACAGCTATTTTTTGCACGGGTGAATGGATTCAGTTATTTATGTGGCGGATCATTGTGTGTTGGTAGATGTTTAAAGCTTGTTTGTTCTTGTATTGTTATCTATTGGGTATTGAATATGATGATATGCTTAGATTAATTACGCTTATTTTGCTAGCTGCTTTTTGATGAAGATTGTTATTTTGACTTCAAATTTAGGTTATACTTGGTTATAATTATTATTGATGTCTTGTTGTATTTAATTGTTGTTTGTGCCCTGCGTATTATTCAGTTATTAATGTCTGGATTTATTATCTGCCGTTGTTATTTGTCAAATTTAACCGTTTTTGTTTCTTGGGTGTTTTATTCATGTATTAATGTTGGAAAGTGTTAATATTGAATACTTAACCGTTGTAACTGAAATTATGTAGTTTTTGGTTGTTGATACAGGATTCCTGCTAGTTCTGTGGTAGCAGATTCTGAGGTGAAGGTGCACGTTGAAGTTTTTTTCATGTTTGAACAGGCAACCATCCATTTGGGAGCAATTGAGTTGCTTACAGAGTGTTTTACTTCTTCTAAGAAAAAGAACAAGTCTTTGCCGAGAAAAATCAGCTGTATGCATCGTGCCCCTTATCAGGAACATACTCAGCTCTGTTGTTTCTATTTGCAGCCTCCCGCAATCTCTGAAGGAGATTCTCTCTAATCATTACCAGCAAATTTACATTGCTGGCTGTGATATTCTAATCTGTTTATCTGCTATTCTGTCATTTGAGTCATCATGGCCTTACAGAACATTGGTGCTGGCAACAGTGATGATGCCTTCTACAGGTATAAGATGCCTAGAATGATCACGAAAATTGAGGGCAGGGGTAATGGCATCAAGACAAACATTGTCAATATGGTTGATATTGCTAAAGCTTTAGCAAGGCCAGCTGCTTACACAACTAAGTATTTTGGTTGTGAACTTGGTGCACAATCAAAATTCGATGAGAAAACTGGGACTTCTCATGTAAATGGGGCACATGATACCCCAAAACTTGCTGGTCTGCTTGAGAACTTCATTAAGAAATATGTTCAATGTTATGGTTGTGGAAATCCTGAAACTGAGATCTTAATTACTAGGAATCAGATGATCCAGCTGAAATGTGCTGCTTGTGGTTTTGTGTCTGACGTGGATATGAGAGACAAGCTGACTACATTCATCGTTAAGAACCCACCTGAAACAAAGAAAGGTACCAAAGACAAGAAGGCCATGAGGAGAGCTGAAAAGGAGAGACTGAAGGAAGGTGAAGCAGCTGATGAGGAGCTGAAAAAGCTGAAGAAAGAGGTTGTCAAGAAGAAAGTGGCTCCTAAGGAAGGTGCTACAAAATCAAGCTCCTCAAGGAAAAAAGGAAATGGCTCTGATGAAGATCATTCATCTCCTACTCGAAGCCCAACTGATGAGAAGGATGAGGCTGAAGATGAAGATGATGTGCAGTGGCAAACAGACACATCACTGGAGGCTGCTCGGCTACGAAGCCAAGAACAGCTAAGTGCTGTGACAGCTGATATGGTCATGCTCTCAACCAATGAAGCGGAGGAGAAAGCGGCCACTAAGGTAAGTGGCAATCAAGATAATGGCAACTCCATGAAATACAAGACTCTTGTTGCAGAAATCAAAGCTGATTTGAAGAAAGGTGTCAAGGCTAAAGAATTGGTGGCCCACTGGGCAACGCATCCTGTTTCTCCCCAAGAGAAGATGAGTGCTCTGTATGAAGCTCTATTTGGGGACCTTGAGAAAGGGTTTGCAAAAGAAGCAATTAAGAAGAAGAGCTACCTTGCTGCTGCTGTTGCTGAGGAAGAGGGTATGCCATTGCTGCTGCTGCGTGCTATAGAGGAATTTTCCTGCAAGTCCTCCAATGCACTTAAGGAGGTTGCTGTGGTTATTAAGCATCTTTACGATGCTGATGCTTTGGAGGAAGAGCACATACTGCAGTGGTATCAAGAAGGGCTGAAAGGAGACAGTAAGAACTCTCAGATTTGGAAGAATGTTCAGCCTTTCATTGACTGGCTTCAGAGTGCAGAATCAGAGTCGGAGGAAGAATAGTGTGTGTTGGCGGCTTTGTTTACATCCGTGCTTTGATCGTTTCTTTGTTTTTTTAATAAAGGGTGCGGTTTTCCCCTAGTGTTGTTGAGCTTTTATTTTAAAACTTTAAATTGTGATGTTTGCCTTTTGTTAATGGCTCGCAAAGTTATGATCTGAGACTCTTTTGTTCTTTGTTTTAGAACATGGAATTCTGGTGTGTTTGTGTTTATTAAAACTCTTCCTAGTATTATTTTAATGTTGTTTTATTTAACGCTGTGTTTTGTGATGCTTACATTGCAAAGATTTTATTTATCACTCTTTAATGATGCATTTGTCTTTCCTTCTCCCATGCGCCGTTGTTGTGTTATTGTTGTTTTAGAAATTTCTTACTATTGAGGTATCTAATTCGTGGTAGACGGACTACATGGAAGGATGATTTGCAAGCGCTTATAATCCAACAAGGAGGAACTTTACATTAATATGTACAATAACATTTATATATGTTGACTAACTTTTTCAAACGATGAACTACATCGTTTTTACATCAATTTCCTCATCAATTTAGGTGTGCTTCTGCTATATATATTTTGTCCTCGCATCCATTTCTTCATCTGTTATGGACCCTAAAATCACTGAATATGGATGACACGCAACTGAGACTGGCTCATGTTTCTGTCAACGTGTGTTTGCAATTGCATAAGGGGATTATGATCCTGTGCAGAAACATAAAACGAATAAAACAAATAATTAAATTGTAGTGCAAATCTGAATAAGCATGTGCTCTACTAGTTGAGATCCTCTCTAGAAACCGGTTTAAAATTGAAAGTATACCTCAAACTGTTTTTTCCATTTTGAAGTGTGAAACCACGTGTAAAATATGATGTCAACTGAAAATGTATTTTCGGTTTTCCGATGAGCAATTTCAGAATTGTTTAGGGTGTCCTTTTTTTATACGAGGTGGGGTTTTCCTATGAACAATTTCAGAATTGTTTAGGGTGTTCTTTTTCTATACGAGGTGGGGTGTTTTTTTTCTATATGAAGTGGGGTAAGAAATTCCCAAAGTTTTTAGTGTCTAGTTTTATAGACTTTGTAACTGATAACTTGATACATATGTTTAAGAATAAAAATATTGAGTTGGTTAACCTGGTTTTGAAGTTGTTGAATAGCTTTTACCATTATATACACGGGTACAATTAATCCAGTGATTCCCCACATTAGCAACTGATGCAATGCATTTCAGAAATCAATATTTTATTCGGGCTAATACATTTATCCAAAATGTTCTAATTTATCTTACCGTGATCACTGTCAAAGAAGACTCTTCTACTTCATTGAGTATAAATATGATTGGAAGTGTATGCCGTAAAACAAGCAGAACAATAAACTGCAATAAACAGATATGAAAACAACTTTGTAAAGTGAAATTGCATTGATTCAATAGTAAACTTGAATAGCTTGATATACAAAGATTCTAAATTTAGTAAAACATAGAGGTAACGGGAGCAAATGGAAATTACAATGATGGCAACAATGCGAATGAACACGCGGCTCCTTGTAGAGGGAGCTGAATATTCAAAATCAAAGTCTAGAAATTCATGATTAGCAGGAAACAATGCTATGAACTGATGATTATTGAAACCAACTCTTGGAATTTCCCAGTTGCCACTGAAAGATAATTAACAATCTTCTATCATCATTTGATCCATAGAAAAGGAAATTAACTAAAGAATAAATAATTAAATACCTATAGTGAAACAAAGGAGCTTGAGGAGCAGTGTAGCCTTTAAATTGCTGCATTCAACAACACAATCAACAAAATAAAGGGGAAGATAATTAAGCATTTTTTTCTTACAAATTTGAATAACTTATATGTTGAGTAAGACAATAGAAACAAAGTGCAGACCTGTTGGCAAATCTCACAAGTAGTATCACCTTTCTCATTGCACCATCTTTGCACACATATTCTATGAGCATACTGCAATGTACCAGAACAAGAACAAGGTGTATCCATGTTTAAGTCTTCATCTTCATCGTGACATATTCGACATTGTACCAACGTATTAGGCGAACATGACTCAATTTGATCAACCATTTCAAATGGAAAAAAAAATCACATCAACATTGTTTGACCATAGAGTTGTAATCCTTTAGATTTAGGATGAAGTAATCAATCAACAAAATCAAACCAATATCAAAATCAAAAGCACTAGAAAATATTTTCTTTTGAAAAATTATAACTACAATATAGACCAATTTCATTATATGAGTAGTTGCTTTTAGTTGTGTTTGCCTAAGGTAGTAGGTTTGGAAAAGGTAACAGAAGAAAGGAACTTTAATTCCACATACTCAAGAAAGGTATTACTGTTTAGCAATTTGAAATTCAAACACAAACATTAACTATAAAAAAAAAGTATATATGAATCTTGGGATTGCCTATGAATATTGACATTGGAATATCAAAAATATTTCTTTCCATTAAATGAATGGTGGTCCAAATGTTGTGATGAAACCTTCCTTCAAATAAAATACCAAACTTCAAGCTTTTATTTTTCCTTTGTCTTCAACTACCACCAAAACAACAATTCAACACGATCAATTTAGGATTCAACAAGTCCTTGAAGTATCACACAATATTTAAAAGAGACAATATCTTGTAAACACAATACCGACTTTAAGCCAGAATCCAAAATATTCTCTTAAACAATTAGTGAAAATTTAATCTTCCTTTTTTCAGGGATACCCTCACAATACGCGTCACTTTAATAGTTTCCTTAATATTATTTTAGTCTCAAATTTATAGAGCATTTTTCACAATGTCATGCTTCTGGCAATGGAGCATTTGGAATATAAAAAAATACTTGTGCAGTAGTAGTATGCATGAAGAAGCCATATTTTCATAATAACTATGAATCAATTCTTTTTTACAAGAGTTCAGAAACTATATATAACAAAAAGAAACCTCAACAGAGAAAGTGAATTACAGATTCATGGCATATAAATCAGTCATCATACGAGGAGTGAGGAGAAGCGGTGCAACCGAGATCAAATGGATCTTCAGATCCACAACAATGCCAATACTGAAGAACTTTTCCAGAGCCAGGAGTGCTCATGGTGCCCCCTTCATAGACACTCTCAAACTTTCTCTTAGTTTCTCCTGCGATTGAGGAAAATTGAATGAAATGTAATCATTGCCAACTTATTATATCTAAATACTATTGCAAATTAAAATCATTAAAATTCACAAATTTGCATCAATGTTGATTGGACAAAAATAAAAGTATCTATAAAAGGAAAAATGCTAAATGTCACATAATAATCATCACAAATGCGTTGCGAGCAATATTTATGACGAGAGTTTCTCAATCTACCCTCCAAAATGCAGGAGGTTTACCGGAAAGATCCTTCTAGTAGTGCATTTTGGCAGAATTGAGCATATAGAGAGGTAGATTGAGAAACTCCCATTTATGGCTGGCTTGGCTATTTAGCACCATTATCTATCCTATTTTCTGCCAAACTAAGAATTGAAATTTTGGATTTTGTTTTGAACCTAAAACGTGCTTCGTGATAGAAAGCATTGGTGTTAAATGTTAATAAAAACTCAGAGGTCAATGTGGCAAGAAATATGATTCATGATAGAACAGTATGGCCTCGTTTGATCCATCTAGTTGACAGACCCAACTAATGTGTTAAGGTTAGGTTACAAAATTCATATGATGGTCGACATTTTGTACAAATATGAACCAAACAGGGTTTGGTTTCTCTTTAGACCCACAAGCTAAATCTATGTGTTTTCCATTTGCATCATCCCACACTCAAGCTGAGTTCCTAACCTTTCATAGTAGATCCTTTGTTAACCTCGGCTTTAATAAAACCAATGCTATGGCTCTATAAAATGAAAGGAATCCACATTATGTAGCTGGTGTAAGCAGAATTTAAGAGTGAAATCACAAGTTCAATCATCCATGAGTTATAATATCATAAGTGCCGCCTCATATGAATGTCCATAAGTCTTTTCAATTATTTCCTTTGTAACAAAGTACATTGATATAGCAAAGAAACCTAGTTTTATAGTATCCTTATCGAATTACCGATGTATTAAAAAATTGCTGATGAAGATGAGAAATTGAACACATAAGAAAAAAGTGGGGTACCTCCATAATGGGCAGTATGAAATCGACAAGCAAGAGGGTGGTTGAGGGAAGGGTCGAATTGGGTTTTGCAGTTCTTGCAAGTTCTGAGGTTGACGCTGCTGGTTTTGTGGTTGGAGCTTGAGGAACACCGAGTAGATGGGAATTGGAGGAATAGTGAGCAATTTAGGTTTGGTTTAGATTGAAAAGGAAAAGGGGTTTTGTTAACGTGAAGATGAAGAGGAGGATTGTGAGCAAATGAAAGAGCCATTGAGCTGTGTTAACAGAGATAACAAGAATTGCAATGCCACATGATAACAGAGATAAACTTAAAGTTAAAAGTTAAATTCTAAAAATTCATTTTTTTAGTTTTATCAAACAGACCCTGAATATTAATATAATTTTTTAATATTCATTACATATTATAGATTGAATCTAATTTATTAAATAATTTTTTGTTTGATGAATGAATTAAATGAATAAATTATTGAACTTTATTGTGACACCTATTTTTATGTGCGTCAGAAAGTATAATTATAAATTGAAAATTTCTTATTACACTTTATATAGATGAAAAGAATCATATGAAAAATTGAAATTGTCTCTCTATTTTCGAAAATATATTTTCAGACGTACCATTTGCATCACACACAAACTAGCAAATTTAGTGTCACTTTAAAGCTAAATTAAAATACATTCCAAAGATATATCTCTTGGAGTATGATATAATAAATTGAGAAAGAGTCATTACTGGAAGAATTCTGGAGATGTAACTCTGGTAAAATTGTGCTGGAATTTGAAATATTGTCACCTTTGCATGTTGGATTATTTCGGAGATGTATTTTCGAAAAAATCAAATGTGAAATTGCTTAAAACAACAACCTGCATGATCAGACTTCATTTGCCATATTTTCCTTAAACCCTCTCATTCCATTCTCAATCAAGTTTTTCACTCCAAATCTCCATTCTTGTGTTGCAACAAATCAAAAGTGGAATTTAAAATAAAGTTTCAACCCTTATTTCTCATATTAATTTGTTTTTGAAGAAAAAAAAAGGTCACATTTTAACCAGAAGTGTATCTCTGAAATTTCTATGTACTCGTCCGGATATACATTTCTGGAAGTTGCATGTGTTGTTTCAACCCATATTCCTCACATTTATGAATGTTTCTTCGTTTTTATGTTTTGTTTATATTACGTAGGGTGTTGTTCACCGTGTTTTCTGGTAAATAACCGCCGATCTTTCAAAAAGAGTAATTTTTTAATTACTCGCTGGATCGACCAGGTTGATCCTAGAACATATGCTAATTTTTGATGTTGTTTGGACATAAACGTTAATGTGAGTGAAGAACGCACGTTCGACTAGGAAAGGGATGAGTTTGGGTGCAGAAAGTAAATAGAACAAAGGGGTTGGGGAGAGTTTAGATGTAGGAATCTGGGTAAAAGTGCAGATAAAGTGCAAACAAGATAAAAAGACAAGAAATGTAAATAGAGAAATAAAAGACTTTGATTGTAAAATGTGGCATTTCAAACGTACATTTTTCAGTATTCTTTCTCATGCAGCAGGTACTTGAATAGTATTGAATAATTTGTACGATCAGTTGAACACACGGAAATCTACACACACTTCTTATATTTATACTAAAACTAGGTAACCGTCGAGGAGTTTCCTTGCTCTATGATGAAGACAAGTGTCTTCTGCATGCGCTTCGATCCCTCTCTTCATGCCACGTTGCTTTCCTCAACTGTCAGGCGAATTATTTTTCCCTCCTTTCTTCAGATTCAAAATCTCCTAGTGCAGATACAAAGTTTCCTTTTGGTCGAAGACCTTGGAGTCCTTTCAGTCGAAGGGATTGAGAACTTTCTGGTCGAAGACTCATTTTAACTTAGAATTTCTCTAAGTATTTTTCTACTTTGTTGAAGCCTTTCCAACTTAGATTTGTTCAATCTATTTTTGGCCCATAAGACCAACTTATTATAGGTGTCGAATTTAGGAGCTAACAAATTTCCCCCCAAGAATATCAGTTTCGACGCAAGGAGAGATGATCATTCGACACATGTCTTCTCTTTAACCACATAAATCGTTTGTGTGCTTTTCGCCTTCTACCAACCACTGTTGGTATTCAGAGTCATCATTACCTTTTTCCCAACACGTCGCTGTCAATCAGTCGTTACCACGCTGCCATGATGGCCATTATCCCTACAACCTAGGAAAGTATGGCAAACATTTTCATTACTCGTACGATAACTACTTTAACGCTTGCCACGTGCCCCACTAACTCTGCAGCATTAAATGGTCTTGGGGAAAAACACTTCTTCCTGAATATTATAAATAGACGAATCCTCTTTTGGGGATCCTTTTACAACTCCTAGTATTCTTCACTTCCTTGCAAAGAAAAAAACCTTAACAACTTCATCTTCTTCGCTCTTTCACTATTACTGTCAGCCATGGCTTTCCTTTCCAATGCACCCAACAATCCAAAAACTAAGAACGATTCTAATCTTCAAAGACAACTAGAGGTTTTCTCCATTAACCTTGTACCTATTTCGATTGGGGAACAAAGGTTTGTATCTGAACCCATGGCCAAAGAGTGGCGTGATGCTTATGACTCCCAATTGCTTATCCCTGTTAGGTATTCTGGGAAAATGTATGCTATGTCTGGCCCATTGTCTAAATGTTTCGAGAACCCAAAACAAAATAACAACTTCTTCCCAACTCACCCTAGGCTCAGGCCTATAGGTTGTGCGAAGAAACTCAGGAATGATCCTGAAGATGCAACTCCTGCCAACCAGCAACATTCTCAGATGAAGGAAGATATCAACCTTCAGTTCATGAACAAGGACAATAAGATCTTTCAATCTTGCCCTAGTCTTACTTCAGAATACTCATAATGGTTGAGCAAGATGGAAAAAGTACAAGCCCAAATCTGGAAAGATATGAGGATCTATGACTTGATCATGCTGTCGAAGACTGGATTAGCTTATTGCCCTCTCATACTGGTGTCTTCATTGTATTTCTGGGACAACACACATTTTACCTTCCATTTGCCTTTTGGAATGGTGACTCCAACCCTCTTCGATATAGCCGCCATTACTGGTCTTCGACCAACGGGTGACTACTTCGACCCTGAGGATATGTCTGAAGATCATATCAGGTTTTCGGCCATGAAGCCCATGTATACCATATTCATCAATCATTTCCACGACAAATCGAGTACCACTATCTCTGAAGTGAAACACATAGCTTTTCTGGATTTGTGGTTATCTCATTTTGTTTTTTGCACCAAGTCACTTCAAGTGACTAAGAAAATGCTTACTCTTGCAACACGGCTTCACCATGGCTATCCTCTTTGTCTGGCTGAGTTAATTCTAGCTAACCTGTATGAGTCCATCAGCAATGGTGTGACTCAACTTAAGGTTATTGGAGACAAGGCGAGTTTACTCCTTTCCGACCCCTTTTGGCTTCTGCAACTTTGGCTAAATACCACCTTTGAATATTTTCTTCCGCAGAAGAATAAGATTAACGAGAGGGCTCCAGAGGTCCTGAATAGAAGGGTCGAAGGGACTAGACTAGTCCTGTTGACTCCAACTGACGAAGGTCAAAATTACAAAAGGCATTTACCAACTTTGTAATTATGTTTTCAAAGCGGAAGGAATTTGTTTTGACCATGGCTCCCTTTGCTAGTAGAAAGGTTGGCCCGAAATGGTTCATTCAACCATATCCCTCGTCTGAAGAAGATGACCATGTGGATGAATATGTATATGTCTGGGAGTCGTTTCTTCGACCAAGAATCATGCCTATGAGATTCAAGATTTCGAAGAATTAACTTAGCTTAATTGCTTATCAACCGAATCTTGTCTCTTGACAATTTGGTATTATCCAGACGCTACCTTCACCAATCTACTCTCGAGAAAAACTTCTGTTGTTTTACAATGCAGACTACTCAGAGGATGCTGCTACCAAGCATATTGGTAGGTACATTGGTCAAACCGTACTAACTCTATTCGACTTCAATCTCAATTTCCTATGTTCACCTCTTTTTGAGGACTGGTGGAAGCAGTATTATAACGGAAAAAAATTCGACGAAAAAGACTTCGTTGCTCACCTTCAAGAGGCGTTTACGCTAGTCTCTGACAAGATAAAAAAGGGTAATATTATTTCTCAAAGCAAATGTCTTTATCATCTTCAATCAAATCATTCGACACCTAATTTATCCTTGTTCATTTTCTAGCGGTCAAGAGGACCGTCACCAAAAAAGTCGCTGAAAGCGCAAAAGGAGGAGACCCTTCTGTGAAACCTTCACCCAAGGTAAACACTTTCTGCTGTTATATCTTTCTTTTCGACATATTACTTTTGACGCTAATGCCTTCGACTCCTTTCTTTCTGGGCATTTGAAATTAATCCGCAGAAAAGGAAAGTTCAAGAAATTGAAATTTCCAGTGATGAAGAGGAAGAATCTCCTCCTGTCCCCCTAAAAAGACAAAAGTTAAAGAAACCATCCCTTATTCCTGAGCCTCGTCCAAAAACCAAGGTCAAGGTTAAAGTCATTGGGTCGAGACCTCCTCTTGTCGTCATCAGAGAACCAATGGAGCAGGAGATAGCTGTTAGGTTAAACAATCCTAGTGAGAGCGACAACTCAAGTCGTGGCGCTAAAATTTTGCCTAAGGTAATTACTTCGACCCCTCACGATCGTTTACTGACTTCGACTTCTTTTTCTTTTTAAATAGTTCTAATAACCATCTTGTAATCTTAAAGACACTGTTGGTACTTCAAAACAGAACCTCGTAGAAGAATTTGTCACCATGATAAACAGTGAGGGTGATCCTGCTTACATGCCTTCTTCGACAAAAGAATCTTTTGTGAGTTCTGCTAGCGAAGTGAACCAAAATTTTGGGCACGAAGTCGTTGGAAAGCCTAATGAAGAAGTTCCTAGTGAAGAGCATGTGAATCCTGGGACTCCGCAAGCTAATGATGATGGACATAAGGATGGGGAATAGGAGGTTGCTGACGATGTGATTGAAACGGAGAAGGAAAACACGCCAGCGGGAGGAAATCGAACTGAAGATATTCCGGCGACTGATGAGAGGGAAGACCTCACAGGGGGAGCAGGAAACTCTGCGCGTGTTGAAGATGTCCCTGTGCAGATGCCCGTTGAAGCCAATGTGGCTCGTATTGTAAACGAGAAGGTTACTTCGACAGGGTCTCATACTAAGGAAGATTTGGCATTGCTGAAACGGAAAAATCCTCTTGGCTACTTGACTTCCATCCTTGAGGGTAGAGAATGTTCTTCTAATCAGAGTGCTTCGGCTGCATCTGGAAAATCCACTTCAATATCTCCTCTTGAAGAAGCACTTCAAAAGGTTGAGGCACAACTTTTCAAAAGAGATTTAATGCTGACCTTAGAGGGAGAACCTACAGCTCCTTCCTTTTTGAAGACTACTTTAAGAGATGTCTACCTTCTTGCTGCTTCGCCTGACATTGCAACTTTATCTTGGATCTGATTTCCATCATCGATCAGGTTTCAGCTGACTACAATCATCGAAGGACTCTTACTCGTGAAATTGAGGAGGCCAATGGCCATGTAGCTGTTGCCTGGGGTGTTGCTGCTGAATTAGCTTCAAAGTTGAAGGAGCTGCCGAAGGTGAAAGAAACTAGGAAAAAAGAAGTAGAAGAACTTGATCAAAATACAACCAGTATGAAGGCTCAGATCAGAGAGTTAGAAGCCAAGATTGCTGTCAACGATAAACAAAAGGAAGAACTTCTCGCTTTCAGCACTGATTCAGAGATTCAAGAGGAACTTAACAAGGGATTAGCATATGTCGAACAAGCCCAAGCATTGGATATCAAGATTGAGACTCTTCATCAGCCGAAAGCCCTGTGCGAAAGACGCTTGGAGCTGCAGAAGTTAAATACCTCCAAATCAAGTCCAACCTCCCGTTTTGATTTCGACTTTATTTTTTCGTTGTATGCTTATATATTTTGTAATGACTTTCAGCCATTTTGGCTTTATAATATATTTTCCATCTTGGCTTTTTAACTTGATTAAGATCAAGTATTGGTTACTCTAACCTCTTGAAGTACATGTCTATACTTTTTTAAGTATTTACCATTTACTCTCAAGAGCCTTTGGTCTTCATTTAACTCCTCGACCTCATATGCGCCACCAGATAACGTTTGGATGATCTTAAAAGGTCCTTCCCATTTAGGAGACCATTTTCCCATATTTCTATCCTTTCGATCCATTGGGAGGATTACTTTCAACACCAAGTCTTCAAGCATGAATGCCTTGGGTTTTACTCTTTTATTGTAAGATCTTTCCGCTCTCCTCTTTTATGATCTTAAGAGATCCAAAGCTCTTAATCTTTCTTCGTCCAAATCAATAAATTCGTCTAACATCATATTCCAATAAACTTCAGAAGGGATGTCTTGATGTTTCTGAATTCTTGTTGACTGTAGACAAATTTCTACTGGCAATACTGTGTCATGGTCGTAAGTTAGTCGAAAAGGCGTTATTTCGGTAGCTTCCTTAGGAGACGTTCGACAAGCCCATAAAATTTGATCTAAGGTCTTGTGCCAATTTTTTGGCTTCTTTCCTACATGCTTCTTTATTAAGCTGATTATTACCTTGTTTGTCGCTTCGACTTGACCATTGGCTTGTGCATAATAAGGCGTAGATGTTAATAATTTGAACCCAGCTTTTGTAGTGAACTCTTGCATTTCTCGACCAATAAAGACTGACCCTTGATTAGTTGTTATTGTCTTAGGGATTCCAAACCTGTATATAATGTGCTTTTGAATGAATTCAATGACATTTTCCTGGTCTACATTGACTAAAGGAATTGCTTCAATCCACTTAGTAAAATAATCAATGTCCACCAAGATGTACTTCTGGCTTTTAGATGACGCTGGTCGAATCTCTCTAATAAGATCCAAAGCCCATCCCCTAAAAGGCTAAGGTTTCACAATTGAGTGAAGTTCGCTTGCAGGTACGTGTTGGATACTTGTATGTACTTGACATTCCTGACATCCTTTTGCAAACTCAACACAATCTTTCAACATAGTGGGCCAATATAGTCCATGTCGAAACAATAACCATTTCATTTTATGGCCCACTTGGTGTGCTCCACATGCCCCAACATGTGTAGTTGAAAGGGCTATGTATGCCTCTATTTCATTTAGACATTTTAATAGCACCCCTTCAGGCATCTTTTTAAATAACTCGTTTCCATTTAGGGTATAACTCAGCACCCTGTACTTTATCTTCCATTTTGTCGAAGCTACGGGATTTTGCAAATAATCCACTATAGGCTTTCTGCAATCTTGTTCTGTTAGATTATCTATGAACGAAATTTCGAAGTTTTCGTGATCAGCGTACCCCAACTTTGTTGTTTTCAAATTTGTTAGAGACAACTTGGTCAATGTCACTCTTCCTCTAACTTCGATTACCTGTTGTAATTTCTCTTTCGAAATTTTCTACTCGGATGCAATCTGTGCTAAGTCATTAGCCACTTGATTCTCCAGTCTTGGTATATGTCGGATGTTGATCTTTTCAAAGTTTTGAAACAAACGATTGACTATTACAAAATACATGATAAGATTTTCTCTTATGCATTTATATTCTTTTGTAACTTATTTTATAACTAACTCTGAGTCTCCCATTATTTTGACTCGAGTTGCCCCCAATTCCAACAATATTTCAAGGCCTATGATTAGAGCTTCGTATTCAGCCTCATTGTTCGAACAAGAACCTTCAATCTTGTACTTGAATGTTGTTGGAATCTTGTTTGGAGAAATAATTAGAACCCCTACCCCAGTTCCGTCTTTATGACTAGAATCATCGAAGTTTAACTTCCAAGGCTCGATCTCCAAGTAGTTGATTGTTTCCTCATTTATTGAGTGGTCAACTATAAAATCTGCTACCACTTGACCTTTTACAACCTTAAGAGGCATAAAAGGTAATGAATACTCAGCTAATGTAAGTGCGCATTTTCCAATTCAACTGTGCAAGATGGGTTTCGACAATATATATTTGAAAACATCAAAATGAGACGAAACAAAAAGATTAACTGATTTAATATATTGCTTGAGCTTTGTACACGAGAAGTAAAGACATAAACATAGTTTTTCAACTTCGCTATATCTAGTTTCTGCGTCGTTTAAAACTCTACTGAGGTAATAAATAGGTCTTTTGACACCGTTCTCATCCTCTTGAGCTAACACGCTTCCTAAAGTTTTATCGGATGCAGCTATGTACAATCTCATAATTTTATTTCTACAAGGAGGTACCATAATGGGTGGTTTGGCGATGTATTCTTTGATCTTGCCGAAAGCCTCTTGTTGTTCTTGCCCCAGCTCGAAGCCTCCTTTGTTGAGTCAAAGTAGTGGTGAAAAGGCTTGCATTTTCCCACTTAAGTTGGAAATAAATCTCCTCACGAAATTTATCTTACCAAGTAGAGATTGCAACTCCTTCTTGTTAGTTGGCGCTTTCGCTTCCAAAATGGATTTGGTCTTGTTCTGGTTTACTTTAATTCCCTTCTTGTAGACCACAAAGCCTAAGAAATCCCCATGCTTTTACGCCGAAAGCACATTTTAGAGGATTCATTTTCAGACCATAGCGTCTCATCCTTTCGAAGGATTGTTGAAGATGGTCTATATGATTCTTCTCTGAAATAGATTTAACAATAATATCATCAATATAAATCTGCATAAAAGTGTCGATGAAATCATGGAAGATTGAGTTCATTTCTCTTTGATATGTGCCCCTGTGTTTTTTAGGCCAAAAGGCATCACTACCCATTCGTAAGTGCCTACAACTCCAAGGCATCGAAAGGCTGTTTTCAACACATCCTCTTCAGCAATGAAAATTTGATTATACCCTGAGTATCCATCAAGCATACTCATGTATTCGAAGCCATCAGAAGAATCGACAAGCATTTCTGCCACATGCATTGGATATTCATCTTTGGGCGTTGCAGCGTTTAAATCTCTAAAATCGATGTACACCCTTAAGGTACCATTTTTCTTTATAACATGTACTATATTTGCAATCTATTCGACATACCTGGTTGTTCAGATGAACTTGTATCTCAACAGTCTTTCGACTTCCGTCTTGATCTTCGACAAGACCTCTGATGCAAAACGCCTTGGAGTTTGCTTGACAGGCTTTTCCCTAGGTCTTATTGGTAGTTGAAGCTATATCACTTCCCTGTCGAGATGAGGCATTTCATCATAATCCCATGCAAAGAAATCTTTGAATTCCTTCAACAATTGGATTATTTAGATGCTGAGCTCTGGATCTATCTTCGTGCTAATGTATGTTGGCCTTTTCGGCAATCCTTCGCCCATATCTATTTCTTCTAAAGGATCTTGCACTAGCATTTTAACATTGTTTGCTAACGGATCCTTTTCAAAACCCAGAGGCTCATCATCATAAATAGCATATAGCCTCTGGTTTTACATTTCTTCCTCCTCCACGTCAGGTAGTTCTGGATCGAAGTCTTTCCCAGGACCCTCTGGAAGAAATACTTGTTCATTGGCTTCAATAACCATGTATTTGACTTCAGCCTCTAAGGTCACTATCATTCTACTTTCGGCTACATATGCCGAAATCTTTTGTAAAGCTTGTGATTCAGTCATCATCACCAAATTCACTTCCCTGTTGGTTGTATGTCATCAACCCCTCCATAGTCAATGTTTGATAAGTCTTCTCTATCCCACTGGAAACTATGGTCAGAGTGTAGGTAGAGGGAGCGAAAGGAATTTGGTGTTGGTGCCAAATCGAACTCAGAAGGATTGCATGGCCCTATATGATCCAAGTTTATATTGAAGCTATTTTTTCCAACGTTATTAACTTCACCCAAGTAATAACTTTGGCCGACTTCTATATTCTCTACAATGCCATCATGGCGCCAAATCGTGACCGTTGATGCATCGAAGATGGCACTGCACCTATGCCATGTATCCACTCTCTACCTAAGAGTAGATTATAGTTTGGCTTGGCTGAAATGACCATGAACATAGTTGGTCGAATTATTGTTCCCACCTTGAGGTTTAATTGTATCACCCCCATAGTAGTTCCAATACCTCCCTCATAGTTCGACAGAACCATGTTGTGGGGTTTGATATCTCCATCTCCTTTGCCCAATTTCCTTAGCATATATTGGGGAATTATATTTATTGTAGCTCCACAATCAACCAAAATTTTGTTGATTGTTATTTCCCCTATATTTGCTCTTATGAACAAGGGTTTTAGGTGATTTTTCATCGCCTCCCTAGGTGGCTCGAAGAATTCATTTTGCTCTTCGATGCAACCATTGTTCATCATATAATAGCACATTGGCCTATGTTTGGCCATTTCCTGTTCGACTTTGACTTGGAGGTCATATTCTCTAAGTAGCACTAATACTACATTTATCAGAGTTACCTTCGTCATTTGATTCACCTCGATCTGGCCACTCCAATATTTTGGCAATTGGTTTCCTTTCTAAAGGCTTTCGTTGTTTTCCTTTGTCCATTCTTTGTGGCACCTGGTGCTTGACTCTGGTTGAGGCTCTTCTGTAGCCTCCCTTTCGGCCTTTTGTCGTCACTGAAATCTTCTCCTCTGGGAGCGAGACATGGGGTTTTTCCCATTATAGTTGCTCGACACATGAGCCACTTTGTTTATAGTCGTAGTTTGGGACTCTTCCCTATATTCCAGGGATGACCCTCTTGGCACATCTATTTTCGCCATTTCTCTTCACTTGGCCTTTTCCTGTTTACTGTCTTTAGCCAAGTGTCCACGGGGACATTTGTTGGAGGCCTGAAAGTTGATGGCCTTTTCACTTGGTTCATTGGTCCTCTTCTGGGATCGTATCTAACTTCAGAAACCATGTGAGGTTAGGCATTGGCGTCCCTTTTATCTTTCATTACCCTTATGCCCTGTATGTGTTATGCAGCCTTTTTGTCGAAGATGGAGCTGCATCTTGGACACAACATAACTTCAGACTTCTTCTTCTGGCATCACTGTAGAAAGTCAGCCAGATTCTCATTTTCTTTTGGAAATGCAGTTTTATTCACTTCCTCTTGTCTAATGGCTTCCTCTGAAGCCTTTGCCTTAGATAATTCAACCATGTTGACTTGTACGTTGCTCTTGGCAGCGAGATTCATTTTTTGCATTTTGGCTTCAAGGTCCTCTGTCGGACCCTTGACGAAAGCCACATAAGAACTTACAGTAGTCCTTTCGCTTGAGTCTTCATTAACTCCTTTGTTTAGGCCTTCAGTGGCCTTTCTAACCACTTCTGCAATCTTTATGGAGATGTTCCCAATAAAACTGCCAAAGACCAACATATTGATGAAATCTTCAAAAGTTTCGACCATGTTGATGCCTGCTGGTTCAACACAGTGGGCATTAGCTCTCAGTGGTCTGTATTAATTTTCATTTGGGGCTTGTCAGCAAATTTGAGTCTGCCTTCTTTGACCGCTCCTTGAACGAGATCCCTAAAAAGAAAACATTGTGAAATTTTATGGCCCAAAAATTTATGATACTTACAAAAACCTTTTTTCCTTCTTTGTTCTAAATGAGGCATTTTTGCCCCTGGGGATACTATCATTTGGCCATCTTTTACTAATAAGTCGAATATCTCATCACATTTTGTGACGTCGAAACTATACGTTTTCTTTGGGAATCTATCGTTGTTCTTTTCAGACTCAGTAGGATTCTTCCCATATGAGGGCAATAACACTCTACAAGAGTATGGAGGCCCATGTTTTAACTCTGCTAAATCTACTTCGCTCTCTTCGACATCTATAAGATTACTAGATGTCTCTTGATCATCATCATCCATTTCGACATAGGCTACCTTTTCTCGCCGATGAGTCTTAGTTGCCTTTGCTTTTTAAATTTTAAGACGTTTTACCTGTTGAACTCTATCGGCCAATTGGGCCATGTCCCTCAGATATTGGGTATCTATTTTCTTCCTAATAGAATAGTCTAGGCCCCCTGCATCCATTTCGACCAATTCATGCCCAGACACTTATGTAAAGCATCTGGCTTTGAGCAGTCGAAGCCTATTTAGATATTCGTCTATTGGCTCGGTGAATCTTCTTTTCACGCTTGCTAGTTTTTTCAGACTTATTTTGGTTTGCCCCATATAGAATTGTTCATGGAACAATCTCTCCAATTGATTCCAATTGTGGATCGGATTGGCTGGGAGGGTGGTGAACCAAGTAAAAGCGTTTTTTGTTAGAGAACTTGGGAAATATTTAATCCCAAGGCTCTCATTATTTGATATTACCCCAACTTCTATCAAATATCTCGCTATATGTTCGATAGTTGATTTCGTCGTATCCCCTGAAAACTTAGTGAACTTTAGAACTTTCCATCTAGGGGGTAAATCTGTTTGCAAGATATATTATGACAGTGGGGATGTAAAATTTGGCCTACGAAAGCCAACGTTCATTCCATTTTGTATCATGATCCTTTCGATCATGGCTATCATATTATTTTCTGTGACATAATTATGGTGTCGAACTTGTTGTATCAGTTCGTCAGCATTTTGATTCCTATTTACCATCATTACACCTTGATCACCATCTCTAAGGATCTGCGAGGGAAGCCTGAGTATTTCGACCCTAGGTTGTTCGACTTCTACTCAGAGGTTCCTCCTATCGAATTGTGGATTTTGGTTAATAGTTACATCTTCTTCTAAGACTACACCTTGATCCTCTCTCATAGGAGCTCTCTGGGATTGTCGAATAGGTTGGGGAACCCCAAAAAATCCAGTCATGCGCGCCATTTGCATTGTCATTTGTTGGTTTGACTGAGTAGTATTTTGTATTAGAGGGTTCAATATTGTACTTAGAGTTTGGCCCAACATTTGCACCATGTCATGGTTGCTTTCATTCATCTGTTGCCTCAAAATTAATGTGGAAGCATTTATGAGGCTTGGCATTGCATGGGATGTCCCTTCTAAAAGTTTGTTCCTACCCATACCAGTTCCAGATCTCTGTAATAGCAAAGACGCACTTACCAAAAGTTATGAAAATGTAGACGCAGTGTTCATAAGGCTAGCCATTTCAGTAGTTGGCATGCCATAAGGTTGGTCTTGACCCATCCAGGCTGTTGAAAATCCTGGGGGAACGTATGGTCAAAATTCTAGATTCACCCTTGGTGGGGTGTTATTATTGGACCTCTGGGACCTGCATACGAAAGTATTGGTCCCGTTTGGGTTGCTGTCAACGTTGGTATCGAACCAACAGTTGACGAGATAATTTCACTAACGGTTGGTATTACCGCTGTTCCCGTAGTAATTGGTGGAGGTATTTCTCCATTATTTGGCTGATTAGCCATATTGCTTTCACTATTTCTCTTTCTAGTTGTACACTTGTTGGTGGTTACTTCACCACTTCTTAATAGCATGCAAAACTTTGTAAAAGAAAGAAAATCATGCGAAGCATTTATATTAAAATTAATAAGCAAGCACGGAAGACAAAATAAATAAAACAACAGTAATTAGCAACGTTCCACCAGGTGTGCCAATTTGTGCACCGTGTCTTCTGGTAAACAACCACTGATCTTCCAAAAAGGGTAACTTTTTGGTTACTCGCAGGATCGATCTGTTTGATCCTAGGATATTTGCTAATTTTTGATGTTGTTTGGACATAAACGTTAATGTGAGTGAAGAACGCACGTTCGACTGGGAAAGAGATGAGTTTGAGTGCAAAAAGTAAATAGAACAAAGGGGTTGATGAGAGTTTAGTTGCAGGAATCTGGGTAAAAGTGTAGATAAAGTGCAAACAAGATAAAAAGGCAAGAAATGTAAAGGGAGAAATAAAAGACTTTGATTGTAAAATGTGGTATTTCAAATGTACATTTTTCAATATTCTTTCTCACGCAGCGGGTACTTGAATAGTATTAAATAATTTATACGATCAATTGAACACACGGAAATCTACATACACTTCCTATATTTATACTAAAACTAGGTAACTGTCGAGGAGTTGCCTTGCTCTAGCATGATGACAAGTGTCTTCTGCATGCGCTTCGACCCCTCTCTTCATGCCACGTTGCTTTCCTTAACTGCCAAGTGAACTGCTTTTCCCTCCTTTCTTCAGATTCAAAATCTCCCGGTGCAGATACGAAGTTTCCTTCTGGTCGAAGACCTTGGAGTCCTTTCAGTCGAAGGGATTGAGAACCTTTTGGTCGAAGACTCATTTTAACTTAGAATTTCTAAGTATTTTTCTACTTTGTCGAAGCCTTTCCAACTTAGATTTGTTCAATCTATTTTTGGCCCATAAGACCAACTTGTTGTAGGTATCGAATTTAGGAGCTAACAGGTCCATCTTGATGCTATTCTCAAATCTATTGTGTCTCAAGATGCTTCACCTGTACTAATGAAGATGGTAGATATTAGAAACTATTTTAAAAATGAACAAAAGTATGAATTTTGTGATCACATGTTACAATGGATTCGTACAGAGGCCACCAAACTAGGGTTTGGTGTTGTGATTAGAAGGACTGATAATTGTTCAGATAATAGACGTGCATTTGTGACATTGGGATGCAAAATAAGTGGTAAATATATACCTCCTCTCTGGAATTTCAAACGAGATAAAACTGGTTCAAGAAAATGTGAATGTCCATTTAAGATCACCGAGTACACCCCTCTTGAAGATCTACAATACACATTGCATGAGCTTCTACCATATGATGACAATTGCAAAATTGTGAAGATTGAGTACCGTTCACCATCTGTTGACAAAGAAGGGAAACTTTATTTCAACAACCATGAGCTGAAGATGATTGCTGATTTAAGGGTTATATGGAGAACCTTCTTCTATTTAGAATCAAAAGTTCTGATCGATCTGGATGCGATTGTTTCGAGATTGATCGATGATGTTATCAAGATGTTACAATGTTCACCTGGATATTGAATTGTAATGTTTGATCTATGTTAAAATCCCTTATGTATTATCGATTTTATGATATCAATGATATTTTCATTTTATCAAGTTGATGTATTTCCATTCTGTTTTTCTGTTTCTGTTACGCAAGATTTCAGAAATAAACATCCGAACACATTACACATATACATCTTCAAACAAAGTTATAATTTAATAGTTTTTTTAACGCATCCAAAGATACAACTCTAAAAATTAGAAGCATTTTGGTGTTTTCATACATTGCGATAGAAAATTATGGGTTGCATTAAAAAGTTCCCTTACATATTTGAGGAACATTTATGATTTTTCATGGAGGCGTGTGAGCACCACTAATGGTGCATCGAGCAATCCCAAAGGTGGTTATAAATTTTGAGCCCAACATCTAAACCCAATACATTCACTTCATTTTCAAACCAAACAAACGAAGAGTATCCTTCACCCATTCGTTAGTATAGTTACCAAAACAAAGAAGAAGAAAAGAAGAAGAAAATGGAAGTGAGTTTATCCTCAACATGTATACCACTAAGCTTCAAATCGAACAATACGTTCTTGAAGCATAACAATACTAACCTTTTCCACTCTCAAATTCCCACCCTCAATCTTTCAACCAAACACAGAACAACAATCTCTAACGCAATCAAACCCACTTTATCCTCCAACTGGCTCGTTTCCCATGATTTATCTGCCAAAACTGCTTCTCCATGGCTTCCCAAATTCGAAGAACTCGATACTACCAACATGCTTCTCCGTCAAAGGATTGTCTTTTTGGGTTCTCAGGTTATGAATCTTTTTTCCCATTCTTTTGGGTTAGTGGGGTTGTTGCTGTTGTTTTGATATTTTAAGAGTACCCTTTTGTAATTTTTGATTTTTTAATGGGAAATTTACAAACTTGTTCCTGTGGGTTCAGTCTAATAGCACAAAAATGGACAAATAGGGGAAAAGGGGAATTAATATGATAATAGTGTTCAATTGCAGACAAGGTGTTTGATGTTATTGGTTTTGGAATTTATTTTTTATGGTTATGTAAAGGTTGTAGAAAATTGAAAGAACAAAGAGGGAAAATGAAATGGAACTGAAGAGATAGTGTCTGATAGGGTGTTTGTGAATTTCTTTGTTTGAGCAGGTGGATGATATGACTGCAGATTTTGTAATCAGTCAGCTTTTATTTTTGGATGCTGATGATCCTAAGAAAGAAATCAAGTTATTTATAAATTCACCCGGTGGTTCTATTACTGCTGGTATGTAAACAAAGTTTTACTCGATCTATTTTTACTTGTTTGTTCTTATTCGGTTGTTATTATCTGTGCACCTGATTCGTCACGGATCTACTCGAATCTCAAGCTCAATTTTGTTGATTGATTGCTAATAGATGTTTACTTTTTACCATACACAAAATTTTAGCCTATACTAACTCGCATTAGTTTGTTGATTCACTGCTTGTGGTAACTGTTAGAATATAGAGTCTGGAGGAGTTTTTTAGGATTTAAGCTAAGGAGTTAAGCCTGTCTTCTGCAGGAATGGGAATTTATGATGCCATGAAGTTATGCAAGGCGGATGTGTCAACAGTTTGCCTTGGACTTGCAGCATCCATGGGTGCATTTCTCCTTGCTGCTGGTACAAAAGGAAAGAGATATTGTATGCCGAATTCTAGAGTTATGATCCACCAACCGCTCGGAACTGTTGGCGGAGCGGTAAGACTGTCTACTTATATCCTTCGGTTTGATTATTGTCAGTTAGTAATAGGTCTGATGTTTGTCATGGCTATTTTTCTTTTTTTGAATGCAGATAATCATGTTTATGTTTAAGCTAATTTTAGATTTGACGCATGTGTTAGAGAAGTATGGGATGTGGAAGCTATACGTTTTTCCTTAACTGCAGTATCTGTCAACTCAATTCTAATTTGAGATAACTGAAAGAATCTCTCTTGTCGTAAACTCGGGCATGATTGCTTCAAATTTGTAGCTTAAATATGCTATTAACCTACAAATTAGAATCAGTTTCGTAGAGCACTGGTTCCAATTCTGTATCAATGGAGGTACAACACCAAGAGCAGGGTGGATGTGTTGAGAGAATGTTTACTCTCTAGATGTTTTAGAGATCCTGATCTCTCCCAATATAGTTTTGACGCGGTTATGTTTGCTTCTCCCCTCTTTTAGTTCTACTAGTTGCAATCAAGTTGAGATTAAACCGCAATTTGGTAGTTTGTGCTTATTACTTACTAAGTTATTAGTAATTAGTAATCAAACAAGTGAGAAAGTAAAGTAAAAGGATAGAAAGCAAAATAGAAGTTCAGAGAACATCAGAGCTGTTTCGGTGAAACTGAATCTGAAAATGTTGCACATGGCTAGAGTTGTTTTGGCCATCTTTTATGAATTCTCATGATGCATTTTATTTGGTGGTTCTGAGCAAAAACCTTCAATGAAGTATGACTAAACCGTGAAATGTACTTGCAGGCTATAGAAATGTACATCCGTGTGAGAGAAATGGCATATCACAAGGTTAAAATAAACAAGATACTATCAAGAATTACAGGAAAGGCCGAATCGCAGGTTAGAATTATATATGGCATCATCTAATTTGTTGTCCAAAATGATACATTTTTTTTCACCATTTTTTATTTACTTAATTCTCATGCAGATTGAATTGGACACGGAACGTGATAATTTTATGAGTGCTTGGGAAGCGAAGGAATACGGTTTGGTTGATGAGGTTATTGATGACGGAAAACCAGGATTAGTTGCTCCAATTGCAGATGCAACACCACCTCCAAAAACTCAGATGAGGGATTTATGGGAAATTAAAGAAAACACCAAAGGTAAGAAGAAACTGCCCTCAGAGGAAGCACCAACTGCTGTATGAGTTAGGGGACAAACAAGGATAGCATTGCATGCTATCATACTTGGAAACAGATCTATGACCTCCAACAAGTATTAAAAGGATTTTTCAATTTGTGATAGCAGATACATGTCATGTAAAAATCAATACATATATTTGTATGCTTCGAGTGTTAGATTCCTTAATGAATATATTTTCTTGTGTCCTGAAGTTTTATGAAAGTTTTCCTCCATTAAATGTCTGACAGTTTAATTTTTTGGAACATAATGTACTGATTTTTGTAAAGTGAAAATGGGGGAGGAAAAAGAGCAAATCTAAATGAATGTGACCAACAACGGTCTTAAGTCTTTGATACCTGTTATTCTTAGGAAGGTTACCTATTTGGTACTAGTACTCCATTGGAAGTTCCTTATATGGTTCATACTTGGTACTCAGTCTCAATAGTATTTATAAGAGTTGTGTTACTTGAAAATCTATTTTAAATAATGTATAACTCTCTGGGCGCGGCCTGAGAGCCTCTTTGTTTCGGTTTTTAAAAAATAGATTTTTCAAAATCGATATTTAAAATATTATAAGTTTTTCTATATTCGTTTTTTCTAAATTAAAATATTAGTTTTGATATCCTATAACAAAAACAATACATTATTGAAGATCAACTCATAGACAAAATCGTAATTTTTAAAAAAAATTGTATTTCAAAAATGATTTTTATGAAAATCTATTTGAAATAACTTTAAAATTAAGTGATTTTTTTTTACATTTTAATATTCAATTTTTTTTTCAATAAGATGAAATACTTAAAATAATATTTTTAGAATAACTATTCAAACCAAAATTTTAATTAAAGTTTTTATGAAAAAAAATTTTGTACATTTTTTTTCCATAAAATTATATAATATTACAAAAATCATTTTAAAAAAAAAAACTGTATCTTTACTTTTTCATGTTGTATAATTTAATGTGAGGCCCTCCATCTATAATTTAATGTGAATGTAATCTTAAAGAGATTATGTTATATAATTTAATGTGAATGTAATCCTTAAAGAGATTTGAAACATGATTTACTACATAGAAAGAGGAACTTTTTTAGAAGAGATTTAAAACTATTGGAATAATATAGTAAATGTGAGTAAGTAGGAAAATAATTTCACATTAATAAAAATATGGAGACTTAAGCATATATGAGTGAGTAAGTGAGAGAACTCACTCATCTATCACGTGAGAGAACCCACTCATCTATCACCTTAAAATTTTAGGTAAATAAGTGGTGTGTCTCTTCACAAAGGTGCCTATTATCTCCCCCCGAAACATGAATTATGTTATATAATTTAATGTGAATGTAATCCTTAAAGAGATTTGAAACATGATTTACTACATAGAAAGAAGAACTTTTTTAAAAGAGACTCGAAACTGTTTGAATAATATAGTAAATGTGAGTAAGTAGGGAAATAATTTCACATTTAATAAGAATATAGAGACTTAAGCATATATAAGTGAGAGAACTCACTCATCTATCACGTGAGAGAACTCACTCATCTATCACCTTAAAATTTTAAGTAAATAAGTGGTGTGCCTCTCACAAATGTGCATATAAGTGAGATAACCCACTCATCTATCACCTTAAAATTTTAAATAGATAAGTGGTGTGTCTCTCACAAAAGTGTCTATCCTTTGAAATGTGTGAATAAACATTCCAAGCGAATATGTTAATTAACTAATTTGATGTAAAGTTGATTCAATAATAGTTTTTTTTTTAATTAATTGATATATTCGCTTGGATTCCAAACATAAAATATTATACTCAAACAGACTTGTATAACAGCAACTAAACAAAATCAAATTCATCTAAAATTAATTTACAAACTTTAATCCAAACACGCTATATGATATGAAGAGCTTTTACATTTACTTATTCATCTTCTTTGATCTTTTGTAGCAAAGATAAAATAAAGATAAAATAGGAGGAAACCATAAATTTATACAAATCTAAGTAAATTTCACAAGGATTCAGTTTCTGCTGAGCATGATATGCCAAGAGTGTTGTCACCAACAGGTTCTAAATACACATTCCAGTTTAGCTAGCTTTGTATTATACATTCACAATGCTGAAATAAATAATACATTGGTCTGTGGCGTTATTCAGATGTTGTAATGGAAGTTAAAACGTCTTTACATACAAAAAATTGTCACAAAAATAGCAAAACTGCATAAAAACCCCATTAAAGCTCATCTTATGACAACTTCCAATTTGTTCTGCACCAGTTCTCTTACTTTCCACTGCATTAATGAAGGAAAAACAAAGTCAGTAGCATCCAAAACAAAATACGACTACGTCAAACTAGTAATAATTGCACTGATTTATTCTATAACTATATTTAGTACCTGCAAATCGTTAATTTCTTCATCAGTAAGAGAACGTTCCATAGACCTATATGCAATCCTATAGCAGTGGCTGGTCATTCCTTTCTTGTTGGTGAAATTGTCAATTAATTGCACCTGTGATTTCGTGAAACAAAACAGAATCAGAAAGGGACCAAACTCTTGCGGCACCAAAGGGATAAAAATGAGGAAAAGATCATCATAATCCAGTTAAAAACCAAAATGATTAATCTCAGAAAAGAGGAAAAGTGAACAAAAGAAGACAAGGGGGTCCATAGTTGAGAAACCTAGCATAAGAAAAAGAAAAACTTCAATCCTTTTTGGGCTCATGTTTTTCTTCTTTTTGGTTACAAGAATCAGAAGTTACAAGGAACCTCAAAGTAAATCTAGTCCTCCATGAATATCAAAGTTACATCTCCAAGTGATAATCATGGGCGTGTCGTGGTTCCATCCTCACAGGCACAGACAATACTCATACAACAGGTGATAACTTATGCTAATGTTGATGGGGAAATTTCTACTTCAAATAGATACTCTAGTTCACCACTGTGTTCTAATTGAAGGCATTGTCTCTTGGAAGAGTAAAAAAAACACAGTTCTTGCCAGATCTAGTTCAAAACAGAGTATCTATTACGATTTTTGTGTGAATATTGTCACATCATCCCTCTCATTCATAATCTCATATAATGTATTTTATCCCTATTAAACAATATGAAAGCCGCCAAATTGAGAACCTAAATAAATATAACCAGGGATAAATTGACTCAAATTACTCAAAGTTCTATAATGTACCTCTTCTGCAAGATCCCCTGCTACTCCTCTGACAACTTCACACAGATTGTTTTCAGTAAATGATTCATTGATCCAGAAACTGATGTCCTTGTAACAAGGAGGATACTGTAAGAAGAAAACCGAGAGAAGAATTAGAATCTCGCCAAAATATTTTTCTCATTTATCCAGTCACAATATAAAGTAAATAAAAATTTCTGACCCAATAACAATACAGTCAGGCATGCAGAATATAACATATAACAGAAGGGTTCCAAGCAAAAAAAGTGTATGTAAGATTGCTTAATTAAACTCCCTCTGGTATCAGATTTCCATATACTAGACAAGTATCGTTTGAGAAAAATGAAACAAAAAAAGCAGAAATTATATTCTTAACTTATTTGTTAAAATAACTGGTTATCTAAACAAATCATGACAGGACCTATAACACAGTAACACATTAAGGTCATGGCAACTTTCTATTTTTAATCAAACATTGCAATTTAGACCCACAATTTCTCAATAACAGCGCAAGTATTAACAGTTTTGCATAAAAAATATATGGGCCATCATATGTTTTCAGCCAAATGTATCATTCACTTACAACTTAGAATTGCGGTATTATTTTGAAAGGAATAACAAAATTCCTAACTATTAACTACTCAGAAAAATGACAACAAATGTAGACAACAGGAGTAAAGATGTGCATGTAGTGTAGAAGTTACCTTTGAAAACGGCTTAAATTTGACCCCTAACTGGCCCTTGGAGAACTGTAAATAAAATAACAGAAAAGAAAGTAACACATTATATTATATTAATTATCAAATTGACTAACTCATACATCCTTGCAGTCAATTTGACAACCAGGAAAAATAAGTGAAATATTGAAGGATGTTTGTCAACAGTATCCAATAAATACCTGGGAGGTAAACCGCTCATCATTTGACCAAAAGAGACGAATATCCGGTATGTCAAATAGAACCATAGCTAACCTCTCCAAACCTAGGCCAAAAGCCCAAGCAACATTATTAGATACCCCGTTTTTTTTCAGAATCTCTTGCTCTGTTACTCCACTCCCCAAAACCTCTAACCATTTTCCCTGACAAAAAAAAATCCAACATTAACTGAATAAACTAGAAATCCTTGCTTTAATTGATTGGAAGATATTTCCCAGTCTTTTTATTGCTGGAAAAACATATGCATAACCTTAATTTAATCTTGGAAAGGAACCAAGGGTATATCGACACTATAACTTTGGAGGCAAAAACCATTAACTAGAATTACGTAATCGTGGTGTATTTAAGAGACAATCATGAACATAGAATACCTTGAAATATATTTCAAGTTCAAATGATGGATTAGTAAACGGGAAATAGGTATCGATCCATCGCATTTCCACATCACCTGAAGTACAAGGGAAAAGGTTATATATCAGCATTTTGTAAATTATACTTAGCTTCAAATGAATATATCAAACTCACAATCACAACTAGACACCTTGATTATATATAATATCTAACAAAATCCTATTTTAGCATTACATCTTACAATGAGATTATCGTCATAAAATATCAAATTTTCACTTTCCTATTGACAACGTTTTTATAGGCAATGATAATTTTTCCAATTTGCATTTACGTATGTGTGTACATAATATTTGCACGCACACACTTATAAACATTGCTTGTTGGGTAGAGAGGCATTCTTTTATGCCAGTTCAGCAAAAAGGCTATAAATTATGCACTTGTGTCTATTTAAGCTATCTTAAAATTGTGTCATTTTTTATTTCTTTTACTTAGGAACAGCATTAAACGGAAGCCTTGGGCACAAGACGCTCACAAGTTTGGGTCTGGGAAGGTGCAAGCAGAAAGGTTCTTTCAAAAACCTGAACCTGCCACTGCTAAGTCAAAGAGGCATAAAACAAATTTCTCAGACAATCAAAAGCTCTATAGAAACTTTTGAATAAATTTGTTTCGCTATGCATGAACATTGAAATATGCATGTATGAATGTTTATGAAATGAAGATGAAGTTTCTATCAAACTCACAAATCGATTCTTTTGCTTTGTTTTATTAGTTCATCTTACTAATCCTCTTCAATTATCACATTGCAGCAACCGAAAAATGAAATGTGTGCATTGAGTATTTGCAAATACCAAATAAATGGCGTGCTAGACCCTCAAGGCATTTCTTTAGGTCTGCTGCTGCAAATGATGTGGCATCCATCCCAGAAGGCTCCCATTCATCTGGAACAAAAACCCGAAAGCCTTCCATCTACATAATATAATAAGAAGAAATCATATAAATGTAATCATTAGGGAATAAACCAGTTACTGCATAAGGGACATACTTGATGGAAGACAGGATAATGAGTAGAATCAATTGAATCCCTTCGATAAACATCCCCGGTAACAAGGAAATGAGTATATCCATCTCTCAATAATTCTGCCTGATGAGCACTTGTGTGGCACCTTAAAACAGTTTGAGGGTCTATATAGTATGTATCATTATAGCTCCTACTCACATGATCTTCAGGAACCAAGACATCATCAAAGTTCTAGAACATAAAGAAAATTGTCAGAAGGAAGTGCTGTTATGAAGTTCAAGCCACCTTGCCAACCAAAAAGAAGTATTTCCTTTGTCCCATATTAAGTATCACATTAGCAAAAGGAATTTGTCTTAAAAACAAGTGTTGTTTTATGTTTTCAATGCAACATTAATTACTTTATTCCAATTTTATTTCCAAATTAATGCAATTTTATTTCCAAATTAATGTTATCTCACTCCCAAGTCCACTGTACTCCCCCCCTACACATTTATGACATTGGTTAATAAGGATATAATTGTAAAACTGTCACACACTTTCGTTTATTTACAACTTTTATTGGTCTCTGTAAAGTAACCTAAAGTGATACTTAATATAAGACAGAGAGTAATATGCAAGAAAAGAAATTTACATGAATAGGATTCAATGCGCACATTGATAAGGAGTAATCAACAAGATAAGAAACCAATTAGTTGGTTAGCTAACTGTCAATTGGACCGTTGATAAGGGACCATAGAGTGTACTTGTATTCACTATGGAAAGTTTAGAAACAAAAGTTACAGAACCAATATGATAACAAAAAACAATATCAATGCATCGTATAGGAACAAAGGGCAATATATATTTCGATGCATTTTACCATACCTGCTTCAGTGTAACAATAGGACAAAGGTTGTCAAACTTGTTGAACTTGTTTGAATAATTTGTGTCAAAATATTCGTATATCGCATTCTTGAGTATCCCAAGAGGGTGTTGATCCCTCCTATGAAGTTGCATTCCAAGTTTTGAAAATATGTTGTCTGGAACATTATTTGTTGGATCATCCCTCACTACATCTAAAGGACCAAGAAGCAGAAATGATTAGATTTTCATGAACCAAAGAATACTTTTCAATAAAAACCTGCACACATAGAGGCACATACATAGCAAGAAAAATAGAAAACAAGAACAAGTTAAGTTATACACTTCCCATAACATCCCTGTAAATTGTATGATAGTAATTCTTAAAATTGTATTTGGGTCTAACTCAACCTTATGAAACTGCAGTCATATCCAAATACGAAACCGCAATAAAATGGCTTAAAATATCATTCATTTGGAGAAGAGGAAATAGGACATAGTTATGGGCATTCTCATTAATTATTACATAATGTGTGGCTTTATAGAACACCTGTCAATGGTTAAAATGATTAAAACAATGGGGAAGAACCGAGAATTTTATAGTGCACGTGTAGCTAAGTATCAAAGCTTTTGAGGACTGCCACAAACTCTAGGAGAATTTTGAGGACTGCTAACTGTTAATAGGTTCCGAAAAAATGGATTATATCACCGCAAAGGATTTGCTACAGAATTTAATACAGATTTACATGCAGAGGGAAGTAAGTTTTGAAAAGAAACTTATTGAATACAATTGCTTCCCTGCAGTTAGGGCAAAATTATTCAAGAGAAAAAAGAGGATGTTATGTCTAAAATGCAGATGAATTACAGAAGTACAACGGTGCTATGGTGTATAAGAAACTCGAACATGTTCAAAACACGAGTTTCATTATGATTAACGATATTCAAATTATGATAAATTAAAAGAGTAAAAAAAAAGTTTTATGGAAACAAACAACCAACAAAACCCAAGCAAAGTACCTTGTTTGGTAATCTTGACTCCGCCAAGGTCCAATGCAGAGAAAACCGGTTGCCGCCATTTCTTGTTAGAAAGCTTATCAGAAGAGAGAGAAGCAGGTGCAGATGAGAAAGGTAAACAAAATGCTAAGCTTCTGAGGCTATTATTACTTTGACGAAAAAGAGATGCTCCAACAAAAAGTGAAGTATGCAGAGAAGAGATCATCATTGCCACACACAAATCACTGTTGCACGCGATTTCTGTCAAAAATTCAACCAAGCAATATGAACAATTCAGTTACAAATTAACAACTTAAAAATGGAACGCCGGCTATTGCGGCCGTAAATCGCGTGCGCTACAAAGAGGGGAAGGAAGGTAATTCCGAATAGGAAGAAAAAAAAGAGAAAGATTTCTCACTATTTATTGTGGCTGAGTATCAACTCCTGCTGCGTCTTAGCGGCAGCGGTGGTGGTGGTGGTGGTGGCCGTGGCAGTTCAGTTCAGAGTTGAGAGCCCATTGCATCTCTTATCGTATCTCTTTCTTCTGCCCGTACGTTGTGTTATAACTTATAAGGATAAAAAGGGTATTTTATCACATTGTTACCATTTGCTTTTATTTTTTATTATTATCTACGAATTAGGTGATAAATATTTAGACTGAACCAGCCGGTTACCGGTTCTACACAAAACCGGGTGCCAATCCGGAAAACCGGTAGAACTTGTAACAAATTTTTTGATAGTTTGTTTTTATGGCAGAATTACTTTTTTATGGATTCAAATTGTTTAATTGCATTTAAAAAAATAATTAAAATTAAATTTTAATGGTAATTTTAATAAATAATACTTTATCAATATTTTTTTAATATTTGATCCACCAATCATCAAGATGTTATTATTTTTTAATGATAAATAACTTATCCAAAAATTTAAGTGTATATATTTATGAATTTTGTATGCTTTAGAAAAGTAATTCCTCCTTATATGACTCATGCTTGCTTTGAGGGTTTTATATATGTTTGATTTTCTTGGATAATTTTTGAATGGATACATCATCCTGACACATTTATAAAGAAAAAAAAGTTTTTAAAATTTATTGAATAAATGATGTATCTAGTCATTATTTTATACTAGATACATCAATTAGTCAATGAATCTAAAAAACTTTTTATTATTTATAAATGTATCTCAAAGGTGTAGATTTAGAATTGATTATATGAATTATTGGTGAATATATATGTGGTATATTGTGGTGTAGTGTGAATTAAGGGCGTTAGTTAAAATTATTTAGATTTAAATAATTTTGTTATATTATTTAGATTTATTAATAACTGAATAGAATAAATAGTTGGAAGGGAGAATAAGGGCACATTGGTAATATATGATGATAAGTGAGGGCATAAGGGGAATATAATAGAAAATGTCCAACGGTTAAACAAGTAAAAAGAGAAAATAAGGAAGAGAAAGTTTATTCTGTGCGATCGGGAAGAGAAGAGAATCAGTTCTTAGAGTTCGAAGAATCATTCGCTACGAATTAAGGTAACGAGTTTAATCTGATCTATTATAATTGATATAAGGTTAGGATAAATATAGGGTTTTGCTTGTATATTGATTTGGTGAAAACATAATGAAATGCATGATGAAATTGGAATTATGATGAAATAGAAATGCCATGATTAGACCTATAATGTGTAGATGATGTATTTTGATGTCGCTATGTGATATGTGGGATTTCTGACGCATTTCAGACTGAGTTTGGTATTGTAATCGAAGTTGGAATGGGGTCGAACAGTGTAAAAATCATAACTGATAAGTTGTTTTTCACAAGCATCGTCGAGCGAGCCAACGACAAGCGTGGTAGCGAGCAGAGCGCCCGAGCGTCGCCGGGCGAGCTAGACGTGGAGATGGTGAAAATATGAGCTCCTGGGAAAGCAAAGCAAGTTGGATGTTTCGATTGGAATAAAGCAAGATGTCATGTTTCGAAATGGTAGAAGCAGTGCTTCGAATGGGCATGTCAAAACTCTGAGCTTCGAGTGACAGTTATGGGGATATATTCAAAGAAGTCTCGAAATGGTAACAAGGCTGTGTCCAAGAAATGAGTTCGAAACGAAGAGTGCCAAAACATTTGAAATTCAAACGCAAGCGGGATGTTCGAAATTTAAAATATATGCGCTGGAGCATTCGAAGACGCGTGGAAGCTAGAGAGGGACATTTCTTTGCATGTTCTGAACGTGGCAGAATCTTATAGCAAGACCGTTATGGTCGAAGTAGTATAAATAGAAGTCTTAGCATTAGGATTTCGTGTGTCATATCTATTGTACAAAAATTCAGTAAACATTCAAAATACCACATGGCTAGGGAAACGAATGCACGAACAATGTACGTATGATAACACCAAGTGTTTATGATTCAATAAAACTCTTTATCATTTCCAGTCTTTTCCTCTATCTTCATGTCAATATCATTCAAAAGCCTTTACATTAAAATATTTTCATTCGAAGTCTTCTTACTGATGTCTTACATTTAAATGTTTTCTTTCCATTTCAAATCCTTTACATTTCAGAAACTTTTGTATATTTCATGCCTTTATCTTCATGCTTTTATCATTCGAATACCTTTTCCATTCAAAGTCATTTTACTGATTTCTTGCATTTAAACGCTTTCTTCATATTTCGAATCTTTTACATTCCAGAAACGCTTTTACATTACATGTTTTTATGCTTCGAAGTCATTTACTTGTCTTTTCTGCAGTTTTACATGTCTTTACAATTGAACTTTATTCATGCAATTTAGTTTCGCACGCATTTACTTGATCATGTCATTAGATCTTTAATAGAGTAATCGAAGTAAGTTGAACACCTACACAACATTCTAAATACCCACCATGAATATCAGTTCTATAATGAGAATGTTGTACCCCAAAATTTGCCCTCCCATTTCCTCAACATTTTCTCATCACAAGACATTTGAAGATCAAGATACAATTAGGGTTTCCTCTGCTCAAGACTTCTCCTTGCACTGTGGACTCAAATTAGGGTTTGTGTTTGCACAAAGATGTTTTGACCTAAAATGCCTAAGATGACTTTCATGCTTCATGTTGGACTCCCAAGTTTACCTATACCAAGTTTCAAGTCTTGATTCCAAGTTTTACCCAGTCAATTGGACAGTTGACCTAGAAATCAGCTGTATTGGGGAAAAAGTCAACTATGGCCAATTGACAGTCAAACCTCATGAAATTTGATCCACATCAACATTATGAACTCACATGGACCATTTGATCAAGTTTGGATCACAATTCCCCAAGAAATTTGATCAGATCATCAAAAGGGTAAAATGGTCATTTTTAGGGTTTTGACTGCACAAAGGCAATTTTTGACTGTTTGACCTAGCCAATGGCAAACCAAGCTCACATATGGCCTCAAGGACTCAATGGAATTATCTTGACATGTTCATCAAGCTCAAAAGATCCCAAGTACACAAGATTGACAGTTGAATTTCTCAGTCAATTGATCAATTTTGACTGTATACTTAAAAGTCAAACTTTGACTTTTTGGTCAAAATCAAGAGTCAAGATTCATTTTTCATCAAAACATTCCAAATCATGAAACTTGTTCACCAAGAGATCACAAAATGCAAATTAGGGTTTGAAGATGGAATTTTTCATAACTTAGAATGTTTCTAAGTTATGAAAAACCCTAATTTTTTTCCCAACTTTGCCCCATCTTTTCACCATGATCCATTTGGATTCAAACAAAAGTCAAAACATGAAAGTTGTAGCTTGTTGCATAATCTACAACTTTGATTCACAAAGTTTTCTCATTTGAAGCTTGTATCTCAAGTTATGATTTTTTGAATAAGGGCACTAAACCATCTTTTAACTTAGTGAAATTTGACCTATTTTGACAAGGTTTTCTACCCTACTTCAAGGCCACTTTTCATACCCTTCCACTTGGAATTTTGATTTGCATTTCAAAGATGGATTGTAGTACACATTCCAAGCTTTCCAAAATGTCCAAGAACTCATCAAACAACCTCATAACTTGAGAGATTCGAATCTCACAAGTTGGCAAAAATTCACTTTTGTTCTTCATCTAGACATGTTCATAAACTTGGCAAATTTGAACTCAGCATAGTTTGTGCTACTTTGCAGGTCCTTAAACCACATTACACTCCTTAATTTAATGCTTGTTCATTGTGTCTAAGTGTTGTTCCATGAATTCAAGCATTATACACAAGATTGATCCATTTTTGGATAAAGTGAAATTGCCATTTTTGAAAAGTTTAGCTTTATGTCAAGTTTGTAATCCAACAAGTACATGAAAGATCTGCTTTACACAAGATTATGTGCATAACACACTGATCAAGAGAGGCTTATGCACCACAATTCTTCTCCCTACCAACCTAAAACCACCAACTTGCTTTTGTAGCTTAAGTGTGAAGAAAGGTCCATAACATATGCTATCTCTCATATCAGCAAAAGGACACAACACAAAAGATATCAAACACATTCCATAGACCACATTCAAGCTTTTGCACGAGCCATTTCCCTTTCAAACCCTCTCCATCTCAGAAACACCATAAAACTGCACAAACAGGGGAGCCCCTGCAGATTGAGTGCTATCTCTCAATCCCTTCAAGCATTTCTGTCCAAACCTGTTCCTCTACCTTCCATACAACATATGCAAGCTATCCAGAAGCTAAGGCACGATCTGTAGTTGCTCTAACCACTTCCACCATTTTCACATCTTTGACTTGCAGGTGAAGTTCTGCAGCGTAGTACAAGAAGGTTCAAGACAAAGTAAGCCTTGAAAAAGCATCCCTGGACCTCAAGGAAGCTTTTCCAATCATTACATTGCACTGAAAGTCTCTCATTCTCCACATAGAAGTTCAACTGCACAGGTAAAAGTTTGGATTCGTATCTCTCTTATTATGCATCTTTAGTCTTAAGTTTGTGAAGAAACAAGGTCCTACTCATAGCCCTGAACATGTACATAGCTTTACTTTTCATTTCTTTTGTCTGAGTAGAGAGAATTTGAGTTCTGAAAATGGTAGAAAAGTTAGGTCAGAAAAGAGGGGGAGAGAAATTCTCCCTCATCTTGGAGAGATAGGTCATGTTCTTTATATGGTTGAAACCGTCTCTTCATGCTCTACACTTTTCATGTTATGAGTTTTGCTTGAAAGTCCAGGAATCCAGAGATAAAAAACGCGTGTTCTAGCTTGAAGAAGGCTGTACAGAGGTTGAAGAAGAAGTGGTCTGGGCTGGGCCTGGATTTGTTTTCTTTTCACACCCCATTTTCATGTTTACACCCCCCTGAGCCCATTTACTCATTTTTTGACATTTTTGACTTTTTCTTTTTTTGCTGACTTTGTTTATTTTTCCTCATGCCATTTAAAAATTAAAAATATTTTTTTCATCATTTTTTGCATTTATTGCATATTTATTTGTTTATTTTCTCTATTTATACATAAATACATATATATGATTATTAGAATAAAAATGTAAAAATAATGTAAATACACTTTTTATTTTCCTTTACTTTCTGAAAATATTTCACACAAAAAAAATACCTTTTTTTATTTTATTTATTAAAATATTAAATAAATATTTATTTTTAGAATAATGCATATTTAGGGTTATATACATATATATATGTGATTATTAATATATTTAAGACAAAAATACAAAAATACTTGATTTTTTTTATTTTATTAATATTTGATATAAAAATACCTTTTTTCATAATAAACTTCATTTTATTTTATTTTTTTTTAAATAGTTGTATTAAATTAGAAAATAATACCTTTTTTCTTTAAAATTAGGGTTTTTGCCCTAAATTCAAAATACTCAAAAAATAATACATTTTTATTTTTCTTTTCTCTTTTACATAAATAATATTTTCTCATACACATAAAAACTTTCTTTTTTGCATTTCACATATTTATTTAATTTCCATTTAATTATGCATTTATTCACCTTGCAAATATCCAAATGATGTAATAATTTAGATTTAAATTCTTGTCAATATCCCCCATTTGAACATTTGTACCCCCCTTCCCATATTTGGTTTTGTAATAGCTTAGTAATTTTAATTCCGCACTTTATTGCTTTCTAATGATAACATGTTAGAATTAGGGTTTGTATGCGAAAAAACGATAAAAAATAGTTTGACCTAATACAAGATAAACAAGCATGAAAATGGACACACAAATCACACTTGCACCCCCTAGGGTATTCCACTTGTTGCCTTCAAATAAATGGGCCATATTGTATGTTGAACATCTTTGGGCAAAACAAACAGTTTGAATGATCATAGTCCCTCGATAAAACTTTTCAAAACAAACAAAAACAAATGATCGAGTCCCTTAAAGAAATTGCCCAAAGACATTTAACGTCGTTACAATTATGGTCTAAACGATGACCCACGCCTGTCCCTCTCACATCCTAACACAAGGTTGCCCACCAAATACAATGGTGGAGCAAACTTGTTAAAAGGGTTAAAGTATAGCAATAATCTTTTGAGAAATTTAGGAGTAGATAACCTCTTAGTTACTTGAATCAACTTGCAAAACAAAACACTTGCCTAATTTCAAAATCACACATCACTACACTTTCAAAACAACTTTCAAAAACAAATGAAAACTTTTTCAAAAGACATACATCTTTGTATACATCCCCACATGGATCATTACAAAGGTTGCCACCACATTGGCCTCTTTTCAAAAACATTTTCAAAACCCACACACTCAAGCACCATTTAAAACAATTGAAAACAAAAGGCAAGTGATCTAGGCAAGTAACTAAGAGCCCATGGATAACCATGGATAGAAAGGGTGCTAATACCTTCCCTTTCTATAATCTACTCCCCGAACCCAAGAAAACATCTCAAAAGGTTTTTGCTGTGCTTTTTAAACCTTTCCTTAGGATAAAATAAAAAGTCGGTGGCGACTCTTGCTAACCGCAACATTTGCGAATACAAACGCAAACCTCAAGTCAGTTCTCCCACCGTATCACAGAACTGGCGACTCTGCTGGGGAAAACTTTTAAAGTGGAGTAACCTTAGGGTTTAGATCACCTTTGTTTTCAATTGCTTGCTTTGTTTGCTTTTACATATTGTGGGCTTTGTATCGGAGTTTTATAGATCCTAACCCGGATCTGGGGAAACCCTTTTAGGTAGCAACAAGGCTGTGAGGGAACTGTGCGGGGTATACCGACATGGTTGAAGCAGTCTGCTACGTTGATGTGGCACTTTGGTGTGTACCGGTAACCCTTGAGTTCAGTCAAGGAGAGTACGGGGCCGCCGCGTGGTGTCATGAAGCATCAACTGACCTTAGGAACCTTAATTGAACCATCTTGGCCTTTTAGGGGTAGTGAGATAACTGACTTTGGTGCAGTCCGAGGTTGGTTGATACTCGATACTACACTCAATTGAGGTTTGCTTTCCTGGAATATTTCGGTCGCCAGTTCAGTGGCTAAATCGAAACGATGAACAATGAAAGCAATCCAGTGATATTGGGACCTTTAGAACCCGGTTACTTTTGATAGGACAGGTTGAACCCACCAAGCTTCAAGAGGGTAATACCCAGACCCCATGCAAGCCTAAACTCTAAGGGTTGGTGTGACTTGTGTGCCTTACCATGTTTTGCCTCTGTGAATGTTTATAGTGCATTTACTCATCACATCATTACATCATACAAACATCATGAGCATTGACTAACCATTTCAAGGGTTTCGAATCTTCATCTTTGTTCTTGTTTTATAGGACATGGAAACTGCTCGCAGAAAGACAATTCAGATTAGCCTTGTAAAGATCCCTCCTCAGCTTAAGGAGCTTCTGTCCAGGATTCCTGAGGGTTCTTCATTCAGTGAGAGACATGGGAGACTCCTCAACTTGGTTAACACCAACATTGAGGAGGACTTGATAAAGGTCCTGTTCCAATTCTTTGACCCTCTGCATCACTGCTTCACCTTCCCGGATTATCAGTTGGTGCCTACATTGGAAGAGTTCTCCCGACTTCTGAAGGTCCCTATCCTTGATCAATTACCCTACAACGGTATGGAAGAGGAACCCAAGCTTGAAGAGATTGCTAAAGCCTTGCACCTACAGACATCTGACCTCAAGGGACATTGGGAAGTTAGAAGTGGTATCAAAGGATTCTTAGCTAGATTTCTGTTTGAAAAGGCTCAAGAATGTTGGAACTCTCTTGACCTACGAGCTTTTGAAGAAGTCATGGCCCTCCTTGTCTATGGTTTGGTGTTGTTCCCTAACCCAGATCAGCTTATTGATATCAGTGCTGTCCAGATCTTTATGACCAGGAATCCTATACCTACACTGTTGGGGGACATCCTTCACTCATGTTACACTCGAACCATGAGGAGAAGGGGTGTCCTTATGTGTTGCACTCCTCTCTTGGGAAGGTGGTTTATTTCGCATCTTCCACAATCAGTTTTGAAGAACGAGCGGGGTTTGAGATGGTCACAACGGTTAATGACTCTCACGCATGCAGATATACATTGGTGTCCTAGGTCTAGGGAAGACATCACTATCATTGATCGTTGTGGGGAATACCCTAATGTTCCTTTATTTGGAATCAAAGGAGGTATCACCTACAACCCATGCCTGGCTTGGAGACAGTTTGGTTATGCTCGGAAGGATGGCCCTCATGACATGTTAATTCCTGATATAGTTTTCAATTTCGACAACGATACTCAAGGACTTCGTCAGAGATTTATCAGAGCTTGGAGGATGCCAAGTAGGATAGACAGCAAGACATTGGGGCACCGGAACTCCATCCCGTTGGAACCTTACCTCAAGTGGGTACGAGCCCGCTCTCAGAAGTTAGTAATGCCTTACCCTCACATGCTACCTGTAATCAAAGAGCCAGTCTTGGAAGGAGAAGCATCCTACACCATTCAACATCCCGACATGCCCACCTCCTGGGAAGAGATGCAGAAGAGCTGGATCCAACTTAAGGAAGAACGGAATTCTCTTGAGACCAGTCTACATGCTAGTGAAAAGAAGGTCCTGGAACTCACCCGCCTGTTGCACGAGGAAAGGAATCTCAACACCTACATCGCGCCAAAGAGGATGCGCAATGTCTTTTTACCTTAAGGAGTTATTTTGTAATATTTGGCCCATGAGGCATTTATGTACTAACGAATTTCTCCTTATTAATATGATGTGCGTTCCTTTTTGTCTACAACAAAGTTTGAATGTTCTAAATCCTTGAATGCATTGCATACATACGCATTCCATTGCACCATATGCATAGCAGGTACCCTATTTCACAGGTTGCTTAATTTTCTTCGCTGTTTGTGTGCACAGTCATCATGAATCCAGACTCATCCAGTGAGCAAGCAATCAAGGCCCTTCAGGCCCAAAGTGCACAGTTTCAAGAGATGGTCCTAAGCCTAGCCCAAGGTCAGCAAGAGTTAAAGACTCTACTCCTGAAGAAGAAGAAGAAAAAGAGGACTGCATTGTTCAACACCGGACGCAGATTTGGGAACACACTCCACAATGAAGCTGATCCAACCACTTCTTCTGCTGAGAAAAATAGTCCCCAAGGGGGAGGAGCTCCTAGCCCCGCAGTCTCCGACAACGAGACGGACTATAACGACGAACAATACCTACCTGCTGCTGACAGATACAAACAATTGGAGGACCGCTTGAGCGCCATGGAAATTCAGAATGTGCCGGGACTGGATTTCGGAGATTTGGGGTTATCTTCTGGGGTAGTCATTCCACACAAGTTTAAGGCGCCTGCCTTCGCCAAGTATGATGGGGTCTCCTGCCCAAAGCTGCATCTAAGGTCGTACGTAAGGAAAATCCAACCTTACACGGCGGATAAGAACCTCTGGATTCACTTCTTCCAAGATAGCCTCTCGGGGTCACAGCTTGAATGGTTCTACCAATTGGATGGAGCTAGCATCCGACACTGGGAAGATTTGGCAACCGCATTCTACAGACAATACCAATACAATTCTGATCTCGCTCCTACGCGTACCCAACTTCAGGGTATGTCTCTAGGAACGGGCGAAGGGTTCAAGGAGTATGCTCAAAAATGGAGAGATTTGGCTGGCAGGGTGCAGCCTCCATTAACTGATCGAGAGCTGGTTGATATGTTTCTGGGAACGTTGTCTGGTCTGTTTTTCAATCATTTGGTTGGTAACTCCTTCGCTGGGTTCACAGATTTGATATTAACGGGAGAAAGAATTGAAGCTGGCATCAGGTCAGGCAAGATACAAAAGGCTGCCTCTACAAGTGCTGAGAAGAGGCCGTTTAAGAAAGAAGCAAGTGCCGTCTATGGTCCTAGAAGACAAGTCAAGCCCGAAAGTCGCCACGCCGTCAATGCTTTGGTCATCTCTAAACCTGTTGCTGCTCCTCAGCAGTACAACCAACAAAGAAGTGAAAGGCCCAAGAGGCAGTATACCCGATTGAGTATGACATTATCTCAAATTTTACCCCAACTGTTATCCACCAACCTGGTGACCCTCAAAGAAGCTCCTAAGGTCGTCAACACTGCGTCCCCTAAATACAACCCAAATGCCCGGTGTGCTTATCATTCTGATAGTCCCGGGCACACTACTGATGATTGCTGGGCCTTAAGAAACAAAGTGCAAGATCTGATCGACGCGAAAGAAATTCAGTTTGAAGCACCAGAAAGACCGAATGTTGTAACCGCTCCTATGCCCCAGCATAGGGTAAATGCCATTGAGGAAGAAGTGTATGCTGTTTTGATAGATGAAGTTGTTACCCCTTTGAAGACTGTTAAGAAGAACCTACTGCGGGCCGGTTTATTTCCGGGTTGCGGCGAAGGTTGCCCATTCTGTGCTATTTCCCCATCTGATTGTCCCTTGCTAAGGTTAGGCATCCAAGGCCTAATGGATAGCAAGGAGATTCTATTCAAAAAGACTGCTGTTCAATTGGTTCCGATGAAAGAAGTTTCCGTGATTACCATCTTCAAAAATCCAATCAAGGCTCCCCCGAAAAAGCCTATTCAAATCTTGACAGTTGCGCCTGTGATCATTACTGTTCCAGGACCCCTCTCCTACGTGTCTGATAAAGCTGTCCCCTGGCATTATGGGGCAGACGTGTATGTAAATGGAATCAAGCAAGAATTTGATGCTAGTGCCAGTATCTGCGATATCACCGGTCCAGCTAAAGTCACCCGCAGTGGCAGGCTCTTCTCGCCTAACATTGCGCCGCCCGCTATTCGAAAACCCCTCCTCATAAAACCTGCAAGTTTACCAAGTCCTGTTGCTGATCAAATTGTGTCCCCTGCTGCCGAGTCATCAAATGCTCGGGGCAAAGGGATTGAAGAAGAGCCTGCCCGGATGGAGGCACCAATACCCGTAAATGCTGAGGCCTCCCGACAAGAAATGGAGGAGATTCTGAAAATAATAAGGAAAAGTGATTTTAATGTTGTCGAGCAGTTGGGGCATACACCCTCCAAGATCTCCCTGCTCTCCCTATTGCTATGCTCCGAGGCTCATGCTAAGGCCTTAATCTCATTTCTCAAGACGGCCCACGTGCCGCAGGAGACGTCTGCAGTTCAGTTCACTGACTGCATAGCAAATCTGACGGTGGACAACGGCTTGGGCTTTTCAGATGCTGACCTGACCGCAAAAGGGAGAGACCACAATGATGCCCTGCATGTCTCTATTGAATGCAGGGGCACTACTCTGGCACATGTATTGGTGGACACTGGTTCTTCCTTGAATGTTCTTCCGAAAAAGGCTTTAGATCGTCTGGATTATGAGGGCCTGGAGTTGAAACCCAGCAATATCATCGTCAGGGCCTTTGACGGTTCCAAAAGGATGGTTCATGGAGAGGTTAACATCCCTATTCGTGTGGGCTCTCAAGTGTTTGACTCTACCTTTTACGTGATGGATATACGTCCATCATACTCTTGTCTGTTGGGTCGACCTTGGATCCATAAAGCTGGGGCAGTAACCTCCACCTTGCACCAAAAGCTGAAGTATCCCGTCAGGGGGAAGATCGTCACGGTACAAGGAGAAAAGGAGTATATGGTGAGCCATTTGAATTCCTTCAGGTACATCGAGATGGACGGGGAGTTCATTGAAACCCCTTTCCAACATTTCGAGGAGGTACATCCAATTTCAGCAGCTGCGGAGACAATGGCCGAAGAGAATGATTCCTTGAAGATGGTTTCCCTAAGGGATGCCCGGGCTGTGGTTCAGAAAGGCAATGGTGCACACTGGGGTCAGCTTCCTGACTTCACTCAGAAGAACGACAAGTTTGGGCTAGGCTTTACTGCAGAGGCACAGAAGGCGATGCGCAAAGAGAAGATCGGAAAGGCTCCGGTGTTTATTTCCAGCTCAAGGGTGAATGCTATCGAGGAGGATGTGGAGGAAGCTGAGTTTGACAGTTGGATCTACCCGACTACCAGCAACGGACCAAGCAACTGGACAGCAAAGGATTTTACCCCTATCACATTTGTCACGCAGTAATTGATTTCTTTTGATTTCCAAATTTGTAACAAACAATATGTTAAAACTCTGTTGGCTCGGTGTCCTACCCGGGGCATCGTAGCTCCATTTGTGAGGGCTTTTTGTATGACATTTTCATATATCATCAATCAAAACATTGGACGTTTGTTGCATTTCAAATCTTGCGCTCTTTTCCTTTCTGTGTTATATATTGCAAAACAGCTATATTTACACACACTCACTTATACAGGTTTCAATCCACCCTGGATCTCACTGGTAACAGCTCTGCTACCGCCAGTTATGACTTCGAAAATCCGATCAACTTGACCGAAGACGAGGGTGAAGATGATTGCGAAGTGCCTGGTGAACTGGCGAGACTGCTACTACAGGAAGAGAGGGCTATTCAACCACATGAAGAGCCTGTGGAGACAATTAACTTGGGTACTGAGACGGATAGGAAAGAAGTCAAGATTGGTGCCAATCTAGAGCTCAGCGTGAAGCAACGATTGATCCAGATGCTGCAAGATTACATGGAGATTTTTGCTTGGTCCTATGAAGATATGCCTGGTTTGGATGCCGACATTGTAGTTCACCACCTGCCAACCAAGGAAGACTGCCCTCCGGTAAAGCAGAAGGTCCGACGGATGCGTCCAGAGATGTCTGAAAAGATCAAGGCCGAGGTTATGAAGCAATTTGATGTCGGGTTCCTTGCAGTAACTTCTTACCCTCAGTGGGTTGCCAATGTTGTGCCAGTGCCGAAGAAGGACGGTAAGGTCAGAATGTGTGTTGACTATAGGGATCTGAACAGGGCCAGCCCCAAAGATGACTTCCCCCTACCTCACATCGATGTCCTTGTTGACAATACAGCTCAACACAAGGTGTTCTCCTTCATGGATGGCTTCTCAGGGTATAATCAGATCAAGATGGCTCCTGAAGATATGGAGAAGACTACATTTGTGACTCAGTGGGGGACCTTCTGTTATAAGGTCATGCCATTCGGATTGAAAAATGCTGGGGCAACCTATCAACGTGCCATGGTTGCTTTGTTCCATGATATGATCCATCATGAAATTGAGGTATACGTTGATGACATGATTGCAAGGTCTCAAACTGAGGAGGAGCACCTTGACCATCTGAGGAAGTTGTTTGACCGACTCAAGTTATACAAGCTGAGGTTGAATCCCAACAAATGCACCTTTGGGGTAAGATCCGGAAAGTTGTTAGGTTTCATTGTAAGTGATAAAGGTATTCAGGTAGATCCTGCCAAGGTAAAAGCCATACAAGAGATGCCGACTCCAAAAACAGAGAAAGAAGTCAGAGGTTTCCTAGGACGACTGAATTACATTGCCCGATTCATCTCACATCTGACTGCTACTTGTGAGCCAATCTTCAAATTACTGAAGAAAGATCAAGTGGTACGCTGGAATGATGAATGTCAGGCCGCCTTTGAAAGAATAAAGGAATATCTCCAAGAGCCACCTATCCTTATGCCACCAGTGGAAGGAAGACCTCTGATACTATACTTGACGGTACTCGATAATTCAATGGGGTGTGTGCTGGGGCAGCATGACGAGTCTGGCCGAAAAGAGCACGCTATTTATTACTTGAGCAAAAAGTTTACCGACTGTGAGTCTCGTTACTCACTGCTTGAGAAAACTTGCTGCGCTCTGGTATGGGCTGCTCGCCGGCTGAGACAGTATATGTTGACTCACACTACCTTATTGATTTCAAAGATGGATCCCATTAAGTACATATTTGAAAAGCCCGCTCTGTCTGGGAGGATAGCGAGATGGCAAATGATCTTAACAGAATATGACATCCAGTATACAACTCAGAAAGCAATAAAGGGAAGTGTACTGGCTGATCATTTGGCACACCAACCTGTGGACGATTATCAATCATTGAACTTTGATTTTCCGGACGAAGACATCATGGTGGTAACTGACTGTGAAGTACCTGGACCGAATGAAGGACCTGAGGAAGGATCCCGATGGTCTATGCATTTTTATGGAGCTTCCAATGCTTTGGGTAACGGCGTCGGCGCTGTAATCATATCTCCCAAGGGGACTCATACTCCACTCACCGCCCGATTATGTTTCAGCTGCACCAACAACATGGCAGAATATGAGGCATGTATCATGGGATTACAAGCTGCAATCGATTTGAGGATCAAGTTTCTAAGTGTCTTCGGAGATTCCGCTCTCGTGATCAATCAGATCAAAGGCGAGTGGGATACGAAACACCCGAATCTTATTCCTTACAAGGAGTATGTATCGACCTTACTCCCTCACTTTGAAGAGATAACTTTTGAGCATTTCCCCAGAGAGGAGAATCAGCTAGCAGACGCACTAGCCACGATGTCTTCAATGTTCAAAGTTAAATGGGACAATGAGGCTCCCCGAATCATAATCTGGAAGTTGGATGAACCGGCATACTGCTGCGAGCTCGAGGCTGAGAAGGTGACTGAAAAACCCTGGTATCACGAGGTGAAGAGGTACTTGGAAGCCCAGGAATACCCTGAAGGTGCATCTGTCAATGATAAGAAGTTCATGAGGAGGTTTGCTGCAAAATTCTTCCTCAGCAACGACATTCTCTACAAACGGAATCATGATTCAACTCTGTTACGTTGTGTGGATAAGGCTGAAGCAGAGAAAATTATGATGGAACTGCATGAAGGTACGTTTGGGACCCATTCCAGTGGACACACCATGGCCAAGAAAATCCTTCGGGCAGGATATTTCTGGTCCACGATGGAAGCCGATTGTTACCAAAACTCCCGAACTTGTCATAAGTACCAGATCTATGCTGACAAGGTGCATATCCCTCCAGTTCCTTTGAATGTCCTAACGGCACCTTGGCCTTTCGCAATGTGGGGCATCGATATGATCGGTGAGATCCGACCAACGGCATCCAATGGGCATCGCTTCATCTTGGTGGCAATCGATTACTTCACGAAATGGGTCGAGGCAGCTTCCTATGCCACAGTAACCAAGAGCGTCGTGGCGCGTTTCATCCGACATAATCTAATCTGTCGGTACGGCGTCCCAGAAAGAATCATTACGGACAATGGTACCAATCTCAACAACAAAATGATCACTGAACTCTGTGAACAATTCAAGATACAGCACCACAATTCTTCTCCCTACCGGCCGAAGATGAATGGGGCTGTAGAGGCAGCCAATAAAAATATCAAGAAAATTGTGCAGAAGATGACAGTGACCTATAAGGATTGGCACGAGATGTTACCATTCGCTCTTCATGGGTACCGCACCTCAGCAAGGACATCAACCGGGGCAACTCCTTTCTCCTTGGTCTACGGTATGGAGGCAGTCTTGCCAATTGAGATCCAGATACCCTCTCTCCGGATAATGAAGGATGCAGACTTGAATGAAGATGATTGGATCCAGACTCGACTTGATCAATTAAATCTGATTGACGAAAAGAGGCTCACTGCTATCTGTCATGGTCAAACATATCAGAAACGGATGATCAGGGCATTTAACAAGAAAGTCAGACCGCAGGAGTATCAAGTTGGGGACCTGGTAATCAAACGCATCATCCTTCCTCAAAGTGATCCCAGGGGCAAATGGACCCCTACTTACGAAGGGCCATTTGTGGTTAAGCGTGTGTTCTCAGGAGGAGCCATGATCCTAACCACCATGGATGGTGACGACCTTCCTCACCCCGCCAATGCAGACATAGTGAAAAAATACTACGCATAATTAAAAGACCCGCTAGGTTGACATACCTAGGCAAAAATAAGGGCTTCCCGGCGGACCAAAAGGGTTCGGGCAAAAATAAGGGATGAAATGAAAAAATCTGTACACCCGGTGTTGTACCCCAAAATTTTCCCTCCCATATTCTCCAAGAAATTGCCAAGACAAGTCACAAAATTCCCCAAGGGTTGCACAATGCAAAGGTCTCCTACACAGTCAAAACTAGGGTTTGGGTTCTGATCAAGAAAAGGAAGTTTTCAAAGGCCCAATCAAGTCTCATATGCCTACAAAGATGGTCAAGTATCCTCATATCAAGTTTCAAGGCATTCAGCTCAAAATTGCACAGTCAAAACCCTAGATTGCACTACAGTCAACTGTAGGGGCAAAATGGTCATTTGACAGTCAAAAGTTCAAATTTTTGGTCAACATATCATTTTGAAGCCACAAACATCATTTGATCAATGCTTGATCATGATTCTCAAAATTTGGCTCAGAAATCATCAAAGATGCAAAAGTTGCTATATTTGGACAGCTGAAAAAGTCAACTGAAATTGACCAAGGCATAACTTTCACATGGATTATCAGAAAAATTCCATCCAAAGCTCATTGTGAAGAGAAAGACATTTCCTACAATTCATCTTCATGTTCCAAGTCCAAAATATGCCCTCACAAGAAGTTACAAATTTGGACATTGTAGGTCATTTTCAAAAGTCAACAAAAAGGGACTTCAAGTCAAAGGCCATAACTTGAGATTGGTAAATCAAAATGACATGGGACCAAAAGCATTGGTTAAAGGACTCAAAGACCTTTCCAAAATGTCCAAGAACATGTGAAAAGCTTAAAAATTGACCAAGTTATGCCTTGTGGAAGTTGGGAAATTTTTGGAAATTTTTGAAAGTCAACAATGATGCAAAAGGCCTAAAAATGCAAATGGGCCCAATTATCTTCCAAATTTCTTCATGCCAAGCCTATGCACGACCACTAGGCCCAAGGGGAAGTATTCTCATATTTTTTAATTATTTATTTGAATTAATATTAATTTATATTCATTTAAATGATTTTAATTCATGAAAAATATAAACCTAACATGAAAAAATCTTTTTATGCATGATTTGGCCTCTATAACTCGTGCACATGCTAATAGGGAAGGATTTGATGATAATTGATCAGATTTGGTACAAAAACACCATGAAAAAGATTGTAAAAGATCCATGAAATCAAATATCCAAAATTCATCAATGCATAAGATTTTGTCCAACTTTTCTTAACCTAATCACTCCATATATGATCAGCATCACAACCCTAATGCAACGGGACTGAAAGCTGCGCATAACACACCTTTGGCATATTGAAATTTTTGACAAAAAAACTCAATACTGAATTCAAGGTTCTAGGACGAGTAAAGCTTTGATTTTTGTTTCAATAGCATCCTGAGACCTTCCTGAACCTTTCTCAATCAAAAACAACAACTCAAACGCCTTGAAACGGTATCTCTAAGTCAAACTGAACCAAGAAAATTTTGAATTCGCATAGCACGATTTAAGCATCCTCATGCATTTTTCTTTATGGATTATTGTTTGTCATGATGTTTCTGTGCTAACCAATATGTTTGATTTCATTTTTGAGCAACATACGCGATTTCGCCATTAACAAGCATTAGGGTTTCACAGCTTTGAATTTAGGGGTTTCCAAATATAGCAAAATTGGAACTTATCAACCCCATGGATGTGTTCAGAGCGTAGAGACGAAGAGATTTCTACCCTCGCGCTCAATTTATGAGCGTCGAGGGTCTATTCGCTATTTCTTGGTATACGGCCTCAGGCCACGCTTACTAAACCGTTGCCTTATGTTTTTCAGTTTCAGGCATATGGAGGAGACGAAGACGTGTTAGAACGTGATACGTTAATTCAAATTCTCGCGCGCTAATCCACTCACGCTTTGTTTTTATATTATATTATTTATTTGTATGTTATATGTCAAAGTAACTAAATAGCTCAGCTGGCAAGCTATCCACGCGCTAACCTTCATGACCTGGGTTCAAGTCCCAGGTCTGTATATTTGCTATATTATTTTTCAAATCAAATTCACATGCAGGCTTAACGTTAAGGTTCACCATGCACATTCAACAATCACCATCCACGCGTCCCAGGAGATCTAATCAAGGGCCAGGATTGGAGAACACCCTGAACTTGAGTCAAACGTATCATACGCTACACCAAAAGTCAATGGACTTGCAGGCTTATTGGGCCAGGCTTTCTAAATCCATACCTCCTAAATTGGGGACTACACCCCACTCTGGTTTGATTTCTTTTTTTTATTTCATTTATTTTAATTGTTATGTTTATCTTAATTATTTGTTTTAATTAATTATTTTTTAACAAAAATCTAAAAAAACATTATAAAAATCAGAAAATACAGAAAAAAACATAATATTTATTTTATCATAATTATTTTCATAAATAAATTAGAATGTAAATTATGTAGTGTAATTAGGTTTAATTTTAATTCCCTTTTTTAATAAAAATCCAAAAATGTAGAATTTAGGTTTTAATTGTTAATTCTTTTTATTTCCCTTTTTTCCACAATGTTAATTATTATTTATTTATTTATTTTCCTATTTTAATTGTGCATAAATGAATTAGGTTAATTTAGGTTATAATTTAATCCTTTCTTAATAAATAAAAAATATTAGAATTTAGGGTTTGCCGTTTAGTTTAATTTTAATTAATTCTCCTTTTTTCTCATTAAATCTAAAAAACACAAAATACCAAAAATATCATTCTCATTTAATTTTAATTTTTTAATCCTTATTAATTTTAATTATTTGCAAAAAGGGTCCAACGCCCGTCATTAATCATTTAATTGCGCATTTATTTTATTATCGCTTATTATAATTATGTAATTGTCCCTAAGCCATGTAATTTACTTTTCGCACTTTATTTCTTCGCATTATTTATTTTTCCGCTAAATCGGGTCCGGTTTATTTTGGCGATGTGGACCCGCGCCATTTGTAATAATTTAGATTTATTTCCTCGCAAAAATATTTAATTGTTAACCAAGCATGAAAGAATGAATGTCTAATTAAAATCAAGCGTAGATCACGACAAACATGACAAGACAAATAACTGAAACATGACACACAATTCGCACACACCACCCCTAGGGTACGCCTCACTGTTGCCTTTCGAAAGGTGGTCGTCGAGTAGAAAATGTCTTAGTAAGTCCTCATGATCCGGGAACCTGGCATGAGGGTAGCTTCTAAGGTGTCTTCCCATTGCTCCGGTGATCACCATGTCCCTAAAATCGAATTGACCCAAACACCTCCAACGGTGGTGCTACCTACCTCTCAATGGTGGGATGGCACTACTTTTAAGGACATCTACACAGACGAATTCCTTAGGGTAGGTAGGTTCTCAAGGATACTTGCTCTAATCTCAAAACAAACTCAAAAAGACTTTTCACACTGACACATTTTCAAAAGCTTTCAAAGCAAACTTTTCAAACACTCTGACGTATGAGTCGATCTGAAATTTTTCAAAGAAACTTTTAAACCCACATTGAAAAGCAAACAAACCATTTTTGAAAACACAAATGAGCAAGTATCTAAGAGCCCATGGATAACCATGGATAGAAAGGGTGCTAACACCTTCCCTTTCTATAACCTACCTCCCGAACCGAGAGCAATCTCTATAAGGAATTTTTCTGTGCTTTTGTCCTTTCCATTTGGAGAAAATAAAAGACGGTGGCGACTCTTGCTTCCGCGACATTTCGCGAACCAGCGTTAAACAGTCAGTTCCAGATCCACCGATCACAGAACTGGCGACTCTGCTGGGGACAAAACTTAAAGTGAGGTTTACCTTAGGGCTAGCTTATAACTATGTTTTCAATTGTTTTCCTTGTGTGCTTTAAATTATGGGTTGCTTGGGAGTTCTATAGATCCTACACCCGGATCTGGGGGATACCTTTCTTAGAAAGTAGCAACAAGGCTGTGAGGGAACTGTGCGGGGTATACCGACACGGTTGAAACAGTCTGCTACGTTGATGTGGCACTTTGGTGTGTACCGGTAACCCTTGAGTTCAGTCAAGGAGAGTACGGGGCCTCCGCGTGGTGTCGTGAAGCATCAACAGACCTTAGGAACCTTAATTGAACAATCTTGGCCTCTTTAGGGTAGTGAGATAACTGACTTTGGTGCAGTCCGAGGTTGGTTGATACTCGATACTACACTCAATTGAGGGTTGCTTTCCTGGAATATTTCGGTCGCCAGTTCAGTGGCTAAATCGAAACGATGAACAATGAAAGCAATCCCGTGATATTGGGAACCTTAGAACCCGGTTACTTCTAATAGGACAGGTTGAGCCCACCAACTTCAAGAGGGTAATACCTAGACCTCATGCTGGCCTAAACTCTAAGGGTTTCTCTTGTGTGACTTGTGTGCCTTCGTACTTGACTATTTGCATGCTTGTTGTCTGACACTTGAGCTTCTTGCAGGTTTTGTTTATAGTCCTTAATTGGGACTCATAACAGGTTACCAAATTTCTTGCAGGTTTTGTTTATAGTCCTTAACTGGGACTCATAACAGGGTTTACTAGATCTCTTGCAGGTTTTGTTTATAGCCCTTAATTGGGACTCATAACAAAGTATACTGAATTTCTTGCAGGGTCTGTTTATAGTCCTTAATTAGGACTCATAACAGGGTTTACCTACATCACCCCATGCATAGCATGACATCATACCATCATACCATTGCATACATCCTAACCCATTTCAAGGATCTCAAGGGCTTGTGATGCAGGTCATGATGAACCAACTGTCTAGCCAGGGGCAAAGAGGATTTATTTTCCTCTAGCCAAGGTTGTCAGGGGCTATGACCCACTGGATATGGTGAGCCTTTGACCCTTGAAGAAGGGCTCTCTACAACAGGAAGTTCCTTCAATCAAGTTGCCAGTTCCCAATTCTAACAAATTTTTTGTCTACCCCGCGAGGTCCTTGAAAACATTACATGCATATCATACATCTCATTGCATTGCAGGTATCCCTTCGACAGGTTGCTTACCCTTCTCCGCTGTTTATTTCAGCCGATCGTCATGAATCCTGAATCATCAGCCGAGCAGACTATCAAGGACCTCCAGGCTCAGAACGCCCAGTTCCAAGAGCTGATCATGAATTTGACCCAGGGGCAGCAAGATCTGAAGGCTCTGCTCTTGAAGAAGGACAAGAAAAAGAAGAGGACTGTCTTGTTCAGCCCTAGACGCAGATCTGGGAATGCACCACAAATTGAAACTGAGAGGACAACCCCATCTGTGGAAAAAAGCAGTCATCCAGAGGAAAGGGTGCCCAGTCCAGAGGTCTCCGACAATGAAACAGATTTCGACGACGAACAGTACCCTCCGACTGAGGACAAGTACAAACAGTTGGAGGATAGGATGAAGGCTATGGAAGTTCAACAGGTACCTGGGTTGGATCTTGGAGATTTGGGTTTGTCAACTGGTGTGGTTATTCCCCGGAAGTTCAAAGCACCATCCTTCACTAAGTATGACGGGGCGTCTTGTCCCAAGCTGCATCTAAGGTCCTATGTTCGGAAGATTCAGCCATATACGGTGGACAAGAACTTGTGGATCCACTTCTTCCAGGAAAGTCTTTCAGGGACTCACCTCGAATGGTTCTATCAACTGGATGGGACCAAAGTTCGTAACTGGGAGGAGTTGGCAACTGCTTTCTATAAGCAGTACCAGTACAATGCCGACCTTGCCCCCACGCGTACTCAACTCCAGGGTATGTCGTTAGGCGCAAGCGAAGGTTTTAAGGAGTACGCTCAGAAATGGAGGGATCTCGCTGGAAGGGTACAACCACCTCTAACTGATCGGGAACTTGTGGATATGTTCTTGGGGACCTTGTCTGGTCCATTTTATAACCACCTGATCAGGAATTCGTCTGCTGGATTCACAGATCTTATCTTGACGGGAGAGCGAATTGAAGCTGGTATCCGGTCTGGGAAAATTCAAGAGGCTGCACCGTCTGATAAAAAGCCTCATCATGGAAAGAAAGAATCCAATGCTGTGCACGGTAAAAAGAGCCGTCATGAGACCGGGGCAATCCAGATTTCCAATCCCGGACCTGCTCAACAAGGACAAGGGCAGCAGCACAAGGAGAAACGGCAGTACACCAAACTCAACATGTCGTTGGATCAAGCACTGCAACAACTGTTGAAGACAGGGCTGATCACCTTAAGGGCTCCTCTTCGGAATCCGAACACTTCTGCACCCAACTATCATCCCAACGATAGGTGCGCGTATCATTCAGATAGCCCGGGGCATACTACCGACAATTGCTGGCCTCTCAAGAATAAGATTCAAGATATGATCGACGCTGGAGAGATTCAGTTTGAAGTGCCAGAAACTCCGAACATAATCTCTGCTCCATTGCCCAATCATTGAAGACTTTTGTTTATTTGAGTTCCTTGAGTTGTATTTTTCATTGCTTACACAAACAATTAATGTCATAGCAAACTCTTTTATTCTATTAATGCATCGCATATGTCTGTTTTGAGAAATTAATACAATTATTTTTATTATATCCTTTTCATATTTTTTCTGATGTCAACTCTTGGTTAATAATTCTGAGCCTCTTGAGGGAGGATGACGAAAACGATACCGCGATCATTACAGTATGCTTTTGAACGGACCCCGCTTATGAGGTACAGGCATTGTTTCAATTCCTAAACACTGGAGTTATAAGGATGATAATCCCTCGTCAACCCATCAGAGCCAAAGAAGTAGGAGTTTTTATTTTCGAAAATCAAAACCCTTAATCATAACCTGGGGCAGGGTAGTCTCTCAGTTGATCCAAGTGCATGACGAATGGCACCAAAGAGGGCCTTACAAAACGAAGAAAGACAGTGATGATGCGGAATAATCATAAAGACAGGCAGGCATTATCTTTCAAAATAAAAGCCCAATAAGTCAAAATACATATGAAAGAGACTTATGAAACGGGGGCATCCCGCTGACTGTAAATTCAAAAAGAAACAGTTCAGGCAAAAAACAGGGATAACAAAAAAGGAAAAGAGGTCCTACAAACCCTCAGCAAAAAAGGAAATGACTGCCTATTCAAAATAAATTATCTACATCTGAACCATTATTGGAACATCAAAGCAAAGACTCAAACAAGGTCTAACGTATGATCAACTGAGTTTAGGTTTGGAGAACATCACGAAGAGCGGGTGGGTACAAATAATTCGAGCCTTTATCCTTTGTTTCTTAAACCGTGAACCAAGCCACGTTATAACCCTTAAAAGTCCTAGCTGAAGCATGGGTTAGTTCGAAAGCATACTGTCACGAAAGGTATCCTGACTCCTGAAGGCCTACGGTAAATACGGAGTTGACATCACGTTTTACAAACATTCGCTTGTTTTATGAAAAAAGAATGCAGTTTCAAAATCTTCAAGACAGATATAAGCATTGCATTTTTAACATAACTTTGTTTGCATATGACTTTTGTTTAAACAGCAGGGAAATTCGCACGAGAAATACCTAGTGAACAAAAGCACTTCCAGTCAAGGGGCATGGCATGGCTATTGTCCATCATCTGGGGCAGTCCAATCAAGATTCGGAGAATCTCTCAAAAGGCCAACCAGCCTGGGGCAAATCTCCACCTGAGTCACTTGGGGCATTTCAACAACAAATCTCGCCTGATCAAACATCTTCTGGTAATATGGCAACATAAACAGCCAGGGGCACCTCCCTGCATTCTAAGAACGAACATAGTCGAAAAAGTACTACGCAAAATCAAAGACCCGCTAGGTTGACACACCTAGGCAAAAATAAGGGCTTCCCGGCGAGCCAAAAGGGTTCGGGCAAAATGAAGGGATGAAATGAAAATCTGTACACCCGGCAAGTCGAAAACCTGAAAAGGCGGCTTGGGAAAAAATGGGTATCCCGGTGGACTGAAAACCCGAAAGGGCGGTCCAGGCAAAAGTTAGGGATTAAAGCGTACGACTATGTCCTGTCATCTTGTCATCTGCCTACCAGAAGAAGGTTTGACCCTCACCAACCATCAGCACCCCACAAGAAACAGGGGCAATAAAGGTTGGTCTGAGCAGTCTGATTGTTCTATCCTCCAAGGTATCAGGGTAAGCTCCGTTGGAGAACATAGCCAACGCAGTTCAATACTTCCCCAGGAGAATCTAATCTAGTTCCCCAGGAAGGTTGGAATCTATCTCCCCAAGCAATAAGCGTATCCCCAGTAGATTCTGGAAGCTTATCCCTCGCAGAGCACGAACGCGCCGCCCGACTTGATTTAAAGAGTTATTTCCTTAACAGGATATAACTGGGTTATCCTCAGCCAAAAGCCACGGAAAGATCGTCGTCGACGCAATTTTCTTATCCCCCAGCGAAGTCCATCAATACTTCCAATACAGCAAGGTATCCTCAACGAGTCATCCTCAACAATTCAGCAAAAGCATCTCCCCACAGAGTATTGCTTCCCAGCATGGTCGCTAGGGTAGCTTCTCTCCCTACAGAATCATTCATTCGCCAAGTTTATTCCCCAACGGAGTTATCTTCTCCTACCGGTATACTTACAGCTATCCTCCCCAGCGGAAACAAAGCTATTTTTCAACATCAGCCCAGGATGCGACTTCCCGGCACCCGTCAAGGATTTATTTTCTTAGACAAACACACATTCATAAAACATCACATACATCATTATAGCATGCATATGCATCATACTACACGCATCTCATTGATATTGAAGACATACAGTTCATGCATCATGATTTTGCATACAATTATGTTCTACCTTTTCAGGAAAAAGATCAATACAAAAAATGATTATTATCAACTAATGCAATTCTTTCTAGATATAGTTTCAGATATGATCCAGACATGGTGACGTTCTGATACTGCTTCCAGATTTCCTTCTTGATATAGTTTCAGATGTAAACCCAGCGATGGTGACGTTCTGATGCTGCTTCAAGATATTCATTCTCGATATAGTTTCGGATGTAAACCCAGCGATGGTGACGTTCTGATGCTGCTTCAAGATATTCCTTCTCGATATAGTTTCGGATGTAAACCCAGCGATGGTGACGTTCTGATACTGCTTCCAGGTTTCCTTCTTGATATAGTTTCAGATGTAAACCCAGCGATGGTGACGTTCTGATGCTGCTTCAAGATATTCATTCTCGATATAGTTTCAGATGTAAACCCAGCGATGGTGACGTTCTGATGCTGCTTCAAGATATTCATTCTCGATATAGTTTCGGATGTAAACCCAGCGATGGTGACGTTCTGATGCTGCTTCAAGATATTCCTTCCAGATATAGTTTCAGATGTAAACCAGACATGGTGACGTTCTGATACTGCTTCCAGAAGTCCTTCAGATGTTCCCCTCTCCGGCATGAGCGTGAGGTGATATTCTCTTATGGTCCCCTCTCCAACGGCGTGTGAGGTGGTAATTCCTTCTTCAGATGTTCCCCTCTCCGGCATGAGCGTGAGGTGATATTCTCTTATGGTCCCCTCTCCAACGGCGTGTGAGGTGGTAATTCCTTCTTCAGATGTTTTCCTCTCCGGCATGAGCGTGAGGTGATATTCTCTTATGGTTCCCTCTCCAACGGTGTGTGAGGTAGTAATCCCTTTTTCAGATGTTCCCCTCTCCGGCATGAGCGTGAGGTGATATTCTCTTATGGTCCCCTCTCCAACGGCGCGTGAGGTGGTAATTCCTTCTTCAGATGTTTCCCTCTCCGGCATGAGCGTGAGGTGATATCTCCTTTCAGATTATAATTTCCTATAGTTCCCTCTCCAACGTGAGTGAGGTAACTCCCTTTGAGATTATAATATCCTTTGGTTCTCTTCCTGACACTACAAAGATGGTAATTCTCACCAAGATTTTTCTCAACGAGCGTTGTTGAAGTTAAAATCGCCCAAGGTTCTCTTACCATTCATGATTAAGGCAGTAACCATTCCTGGTTCATTCATCAGCGTTTGAAGCTCCAGACTCAGCTCCTGTAACCAATCAGGACATATCTATATCAAGCATCTAAAATCAGCTCCTGCGACGTGTCAGGTACTCATTTTTCTATTTTGCAGGTATGCAGGTTCTCGCTAAGGAATCTCTTACGCAATCAACATCCAGATGGCATCTATAAGCCCATCATCCTATCCAGCAATCTCTAAATGGCATCTATAAGCCCATTCCCCCATCACACTGCTAACATGTGAGCGCAAATTTCTGGGCACTCTAGTGTCCAATCATCTTCTACCCTCGGATTACGAAAGGCACGTCCGCCAATCTGCATCCTCAGGTCTAAGAAGATTGAACAGGGGCAACTGTTGTACCCCAAAATTTTCCCTCCCATATTCTCCAAGAAATTGCCAAGACAAGTCACAAAATTCCCCAAGGGTTGCACAATGCAAAGGTCTCCTACACAGTAAAAACTAGGGTTTGGGTTCTGATCAAGAAAAGGAAGTTTTCAAAGGCCCAATCAAGTCTCATATGCCTACAAAGATGGTCAAGTATCCTCATATCAAGTTTCAAGGCATTCAGCTCAAAATTGCACAGTCAAAACCCTAGATTGCACTACAGTCAACTGTAGGGGCAAAATGGTCATTTGACAGTCAAAAGTTCAAATTTTTGGTCAACATATCATTTTGAAGCCACAAACATCATTTGATCAATGCTTGATCATGATTCTCAAAATTTGGCTCAGAAATCATCAAAGATGCAAAAGTTGCTATATTTGGACAGCTGAAAAAGTCAACTGAAATTGACCAAGGCATAACTTTCACATGGATTATCAGAAAAATTCCATCCAAAGCTCATTGTGAAGAGAAAGACATTTCCTACAATTCATCTTCATGTTCCAAGTCCAAAATATGCCCTCACAAGAAGTTACAAATTTGGACATTGTAGGTCATTTTCAAAAGTCAACAAAAAGGGACTTCAAGTCAAAGGCCATAACTTGAGATTGGTAAATCAAAATGACATGGGACCAAAAGCATTGGTTAAAGGACTCAAAGACCTTTCCAAAATGTCCAAGAACATGTGAAAAGCTTAAAAATTGACCAAGTTATGCCTTGTGGAAGTTGGGAAATTTTTGGAAATTTTTGAAAGTCAACAATGATGCAAAAGGCCTAAAAATGCAAATGGGCCCAATTATCTTCCAAATTTCTTCATGCCAAGCCTATGCACGACCACTAGGCCCAAGGGGAAGTATTCTCATATTTTTTAATTATTTATTTGAATTAATATTAATTTATATTCATTTAAATGATTTTAATTCATGAAAAATATAAACCTAACATGAAAAAATCTTTTTATGCATGATTTGGCCTCTATAACTCGTGCACATGCTAATAGGGAAGGATTTGATGATAATTGATCAGATTTGGTACAAAAACACCATGAAAAAGATTGTAAAAGATCCATGAAATCAAATATCCAAAATTCATCAATGCATAAGATTTTGTCCAACTTTTCTTAACCTAATCACTCCATATATGATCAGCATCACAACCCTAATGCAACGGGACTGAAAGCTGCGCATAACACACCTTTGGCATATTGAAATTTTTGACAAAAAAACTCAATACTGAATTCAAGGTTCTAGGACGAGTAAAGCTTTGATTTTTGTTTCAATAGCATCCTGAGACCTTCCTGAACCTTTCTCAATCAAAAACAACAACTCAAACGCCTTGAAACGGTATCTCTAAGTCAAACTGAACCAAGAAAATTTTGAATTCGCATAGCACGATTTAAGCATCCTCATGCATTTTTCTTTATGGATTATTGTTTGTCATGATGTTTCTGTGCTAACCAATATGTTTGATTTCATTTTTGAGCAACATACGCGATTTCGCCATTAACAAGCATTAGGGTTTCACAGCTTTGAATTTAGGGGTTTCCAAATATAGCAAAATTGGACCTTATCAACCCCATGGATGTGTTCAGAGCGTAGAGACGAAGAGATTTCTACCCTCGCGCTCAATTTATGAGCGTCGAGGGTCTATTCGCTATTTCTTGGTATACGGCCTCAGGCCACGCTTACTAAACCGTTGCCTTATGTTTTTCAGTTTCAGGCATATGGAGGAGACGAAGACGTGTTAGAACGTGATACGTTAATTCAAATTCTCGCGCGCTAATCCACTCACGCTTTGTTTTTATATTATATTATTTATTTGTATGTTATATGTCAAAGTAACTAAATAGCTCAGCTGGCAAGCTATCCACGCGCTAACCTTCATGACCTGGGTTCAAGTCCCAGGTCTATATATTTGCTATATTATTTTTCAAATCAAATTCACATGCAGGCTTAACGTTAAGGTTCACCATGCACATTCAACAATCACCATCCACGCGTCCCAGGAGATCTAATCAAGGGCCAGGATTGGAGAACACCCTGAACTTGAGTCAAACGTATCATACGCTACACCAAAAGTCAATGGACTTGCAGGCTTATTGGGCCAGGCTTTCTAAATCCATACCTCCTAAATTGGGGACTACACCCCACTCTGGTTTGATTTCTTTTTTTTATTTCATTTATTTTAATTGTTATGTTTATCTTAATTATTTGTTTTAATTAATTATTTTTTAACAAAAATCTAAAAAAACATTATAAAAATCAGAAAATACAGAAAAAAACATAATATTTATTTTATCATAATTATTTTCATAAATAAATTAGAATGTAAATTATGTAGTGTAATTAGGTTTAATTTTAATTCCCTTTTTTAATAAAAATCCAAAAATGTAGAATTTAGGTTTTAATTGTTAATTCTTTTTATTTCCCTTTTTTCCACAATGTTAATTATTATTTATTTATTTATTTTCCTATTTTAATTGTGCATAAATGAATTAGGTTAATTTAGGTTATAATTTAATCCTTTCTTAATAAATAAAAAATATTAGAATTTAGGGTTTGCCGTTTAGTTTAATTTTAATTAATTCTCCTTTTTTCTCATTAAATCTAAAAAACACAAAATACCAAAAATATCATTCTCATTTAATTTTAATTTTTTAATCCTTATTAATTTTAATTATTTGCAAAAAGGGTCCAACGCCCGTCATTAATCATTTAATTGCGCATTTATTTTATTATCGCTTATTATAATTATGTAATTGTCCCTAAGCCATGTAATTTACTTTTCGCACTTTATTTCTTCGCATTATTTATTTTTCCGCTAAATCGGGTCCGGTTTATTTTGGCGATGTGGACCCGCGCCATTTGTAATAATTTAGATTTATTTCCTCGCAAAAATATTTAATTGTTAACCAAGCATGAAAGAATGAATGTCTAATTAAAATCAAGCGTAGATCACGACAAACATGACAAGACAAATAACTGAAACATGACACACAATTCGCACACACCACCCCTAGGGTACGCCTCACTGTTGCCTTTCGAAAGGTGGTCGTCGAGTAGAAAATGTCTTAGTAAGTCCTCATGATCCGGGAACCTGGCATGAGGGTAGCTTCTAAGGTGTCTTCCCATTGCTCCGGTGATCACCATGTCCCTAAAATCGAATTGACCCAAACACCTCCAACGGTGGTGCTACCTACCTCTCAATGGTGGGATGGCACTACTTTTAAGGACATCTACACAGACGAATTCCTTAGGGTAGGTAGGTTCTCAAGGATACTTGCTCTAATCTCAAAACAAACTCAAAAAGACTTTTCACACTGACACATTTTCAAAAGCTTTCAAAGCAAACTTTTCAAACACTCTGACGTATGAGTCGATCTGAAATTTTTCAAAGAAACTTTTAAACCCACATTGAAAAGCAAACAAACCATTTTTGAAAACACAAATGAGCAAGTATCTAAGAGCCCATGGATAACCATGGATAGAAAGGGTGCTAACACCTTCCCTTTCTATAACCTACCTCCCGAACCGAGAGCAATCTCTATAAGGAATTTTTCTGTGCTTTTGTCCTTTCCATTTGGAGAAAATAAAAGACGGTGGCGACTCTTGCTTCCGCGACATTTCGCGAACCAGCGTTAAACAGTCAGTTCCAGATCCACCGATCACACCCGGCAAGTTGAAAACCTGAAAGGGCGGCTTGGGCAAAAATGGGTATCCCGGTGGACTGAAAACCCGAAAGGGCGGTCCAGGCAAAAGTTAGGGATAAAAGCGTAACACTATGTCTCATTGGATCACTTCGCATCCGGAATTCGGTATCAACTATCTGGCTCAGATTTCGGCATCGACCAATCAGTTTCATCTTCAACTAGGTAGCAAAGCGATGAGACGCTCGGAGACATAAAGGCAATAGCAGAGTTGGAACCCAGTGGGATTGTTCACATAGCTGTTTTGTTTCCTTTTTCAAAATGTAAACTCTATACTATTTGGCGATGTCCTCTTACTAGGATGTCAGCCTCTTGTACAAAAAAAAAAAAAAAAAACGCCTATTCACAGGCAAAATTTAAATCAATACAAATTCACTTGTCCATACAAATTGCCATTGTTTTCCTCTTTTTGTTTTGTCTTGCGAAGAACGTCCAATGTTCATTTTTTGATATATGCATTTGACATTAAAATTGCTGATTCATAAATATTCGCATATGAAACAAGAGATCGATTACAGGTGACATCAAAGACAGGGGCAATGTGGGTTTGTTTATTGCCGTCTGGTTGTTTTGTTCGCCAAGGCACCAAGGTAGGTTCAACTGAAGAATGTGGCCAAATCATCTTAACTCCCCGCAGAGTAAAAACAAGGTTCAGCAATACTTTCCCCAAGAGAAGTTGATCCCCCGTCGACCCTGAAGAAGCCCAACATTCCCCGGCAGGTCTTAAAGCATTCCCCAGTAGATTCTGCAAGCTTATCCCCCGCGAAGAACGGACGCCTCACCCGAGTTTTATTCAGAGTTATTTCCTCACAAGGACTTATAACTGGGTTATCCTCAGCTAAAAGCCACGGAAGACCGCTCTCGGCAAAGTTCCTTCAATCCCCAGCGAAGTCTATCCTTAGCATTCCCAAGCAGAGTTTATATTCGGAGTTCCTCAGTGGAGTTTATCATCATTATCCTCAGCGGAAGCCGTCATTAAAGTCCTCAACAGGCCTCTCATCAGAACTTCGGCCAAATATCTCTTCCATAGAGCAGCTTCCCGGCCGTTCGTCAAGGATTTATTTTCCTAAGATGAAATTACACTCATAAACATTTCACATTTTCATACATCATGCATATCATACATCATGACATTGCATACAACTTACGTCTTTGCCTTTTCAGGAAAAAGACAATCTCAAAAACGACTACCTTCAACTGTCACAATTCCAGATTCGATACCTGTATCTAGCCAGGGCACATCTGAGAGTGACCAGTTTCCAAGACTCGACTCCTGTATCCAGCCAGGGCATATCTGTTGACCACACTTCCAGACTCGACTCCTGTATCTAGCCAGGGCACGTCTGCAGAGTTCAAAGATTCGACTCCTGTATCTAGCCAGGGCACATCTATCAACTACAACTATTTCCAGATTCGATACCTGTATCTAGCCAGGGCACATCTGAGAGTGACCAGTTTCAAGATTCGATTCCTGTATCCGGCCAGGGCACATCTATTGACGACTATTTCCAGATTCAACTCCTGTATCCAGCCAGGGCACATCTGTGAGCAACCGATTGTAGATTCGGTACCTGTATCTAGCCAGGGCATATCTGCATAAAGAGACTGAAGATCAAACACCTGTAACAAGCCAGGAAAACATCCTCCTTCCTCAAATATACAAGTTTCTCGCAAAGGAATCTCTTATGCGACCGACACTTCCAAATGGCATCTATAAGCCCATTCCCGACAAGGTTCCGTCACCTCTCCAGATGGCATCTATAAGCCCATCTCCCTATCCTCCATCTCTCCAAATGGCATCTATAAGCCCATTCCCGACACCACATTGTTGAGACTCCAGCATGCGAGTGCAAATTTCCGGGCACTCTAGTGTCCAATCTCCTTTTACCCTCGAGTCACGAAAGGCAAACTTGCCAATCTAACTCATCAGGTCCAAGAAGATTGAACAGGGGCAACTGTTGTACCCCAAAATTTGCCCTCCCATTTCCTCAACATTTTCTCATCACAAGACATTTGAAGATCAAGATACAATTAGGGTTTCCTCTGCTCAAGACTTCTCCTTGCACTGTGGACTCAAATTAGGGTTTGTGTTTGCACAAATATGTTTTGACCTAAAATGCCTAAGATGACTTTCATGCTTCATGTTGGACTCCCAAGTTTACCTATACCAAGTTTCAAGTCTTGATTCCAAGTTTTACCCAGTCAATTGGACAGTTGACCTAGAAATCAGCTGTATTGGGGAAAAAGTCAACTATGGCCAATTGACAGTCAAACCTCATGAAATTTGATCCACATCAACATTATGAACTCACATGGACCATTTGATCAAGTTTGGATCACAATTCCCCAAGAAATTTGATCAGATCATCAAAAGGGTAAAATGGTCATTTTTAGGGTTTTGACTGCACAAAGGCAATTTTTGACTGTTTGACCTAGCCAATGGCAAACCAAGCTCACATATGGCCTCAAGGACTCAATGGAATTATCTTGACATGTTCATCAAGCTCAAAAGATCCCAAGTACACAAGATTGACAGTTGAATTTCTCAGTCAATTGATCAATTTTGACTGTATACTGAAAAGTCAAACTTTGACTTTTTGGTCAAAATCAAGAGTCAAGATTCATTTTTCATCAAAACATTCCAAATCATGAAACTTGTTCACCAAGAGATCACAAAATGCAAATTAGGGTTTGAAGATGGAATTTTTCATAACTTAGAATTTTTCTAAGTTATGAAAAACCCTAATTTTTTTCCCAACTTTGCCCCATCTTTTCACCATGATCCATTTGGATTCAAACAAAAGTCAAAACATGAAAGTTGTAGCTTGTTGCATAATCTACAACTTTGATTCACAAAGTTTTCTCATTTGAAGCTTGTATCTCAAGTTATGATTTTTTGAATAAGGGCACTAAACCATCTTTTAACTTAGTGAAATTTGACCTATTTTGACAAGGTTTTCTACCCTACTTCAAGGCCACTTTTCATACCCTTCCACTTGGAATTTTGATTTGCATTTCAAATATGGATTGTAGTACACATTCCAAGCTTTCCAAAATGTCCAAGAACTCATCAAACAACCTCATAACTTGAGAGATTCGAATCTCACAAGTTGGCAAAAATTCACTTTTGTTCTTCATCTAGACATGTTCATAAACTTGGCAAATTTGAACTCAGCATAGTTTGTGCTACTTTGCAGGTCCTTAAACCACATTACACTCCTTAATTTAATGCTTGTTCATTGTGTCTAAGTGTTGTTCCATGAATTCAAGCATTATACACAAGATTGATCCATTTTTGGATAAAGTGAAATTGCCATTTTTGAAAAGTTTAGCTTTATGTCAAGTTTGTAATCCAACAAGTACATGAAAGATCTGCTTTACACAAGATTATGTGCATAACACACTGATCAAGAGAGGCTTATGCACCACAATTCTTCTCCCTACCAACCTAAAACCACCAACTTGCTTTTGTAGCTTAAGTGTGAAGAAAGGTCCATAACATATGCTATCTCTCATATCAGCAAAAGGACACAACACAAAAGATATCAAACACATTCCATAGACCACATTCAAGCTTTTGCACGAGCCATTTCCCTTTCAAACCCTCTCCATCTCAGAAACACCATAAAACTGCACAAACAGGGGAGCCCCTGCAGATTGAGTGCTATCTCTCAATCCCTTCAAGCATTTCTGTCCAAACCTGTTCCTCTACCTTCCATACAACATATGCAAGCTATCCAGAAGCTAAGGCACGATCTGTAGTTGCTCTAACCACTTCCACCATTTTCACATCTTTGACTTGCAGGTGAAGTTCTGCAGCGTAGTACAAGAAGGTTCAAGACAAAGTAAGCCTTGAAAAAGCATCCCTGGACCTCAAGGAAGCTTTTCCAATCATTACATTGCACTGAAAGTCTCTCATTCTCCACATAGAAGTTCAACTGCACAGGTAAAAGTTTGGATTCGTATCTCTCTTATTATGCATCTTTAGTCTTAAGTTTGTGAAGAAACAAGGTCCTACTCATAGCCCTGAACATGTACATAGCTTTACTTTTCATTTCTTTTGTCTGAGTAGAGAGAATTTGAGTTCTGAAAATGGTAGAAAAGTTAGGTCAGAAAAGAGGGGGAGAGAAATTCTCCCTCATCTTGGAGAGATAGGTCATGTTCTTTATATGGTTGAAACCGTCTCTTCATGCTCTACACTTTTCATGTTATGAGTTTTGCTTGAAAGTCCAGGAATCCAGAGATAAAAAACGCGTGTTCTAGCTTGAAGAAGGCTGTACAGAGGTTGAAGAAGAAGTGGTCTGGGCTGGGCCTGGATTTGTTTTCTTTTCACACCCCATTTTCATGTTTACACCCCCCTGAGCCCATTTACTCATTTTTTGACATTTTTGACTTTTTCTTTTTTTGCTGACTTTGTTTATTTTTCCTCATGCCATTTAAAAATTAAAAATATTTTTTTCATCATTTTTTGCATTTATTGCATATTTATTTGTTTATTTTCTCTATTTATACATAAATACATATATATGATTATTAGAATAAAAATGTAAAAATAATGTAAATACACTTTTTATTTTCCTTTACTTTCTGAAAATATTTCACACAAAAAAAATACCTTTTTTTATTTTATTTATTAAAATATTAAATAAATATTTATTTTTAGAATAATGCATATTTAGGGTTATATACATATATATATGTGATTATTAATATATTTAAGACAAAAATACAAAAATACTTGATTTTTTTTATTTTATTAATATTTGATATAAAAATACCTTTTTTCATAATAAACTTCATTTTATTTTATTTTTTTTTAAATAGTTGTATTAAATTAGAAAATAATACCTTTTTTCTTTAAAATTAGGGTTTTTGCCCTAAATTCAAAATACTCAAAAAATAATACATTTTTATTTTTCTTTTCTCTTTTACATAAATAATATTTTCTCATACACATAAAAACTTTCTTTTTTGCATTTCACATATTTATTTAATTTCCATTTAATTATGCATTTATTCACCTTGCAAATATCCAAATGATGTAATAATTTAGATTTAAATTCTTGTCAATATCCCCCATTTGAACATTTGTACCCCCCTTCCCATATTTGGTTTTGTAATAGCTTAGTAATTTTAATTCCGCACTTTATTGCTTTCTAATGATAACATGTTAGAATTAGGGTTTGTATGCGAAAAAACGATAAAAAATAGTTTGACCTAATACAAGATAAACAAGCATGAAAATGGACACACAAATCACACTTGCACCCCCTAGGGTATTCCACTTGTTGCCTTCAAATAAATGGGCCATATTGTATGTTGAACATCTTTGGGCAAAACAAACAGTTTGAATGATCATAGTCCCTCGATAAAACTTTTCAAAACAAACAAAAACAAATGATCGAGTCCCTTAAAGAAATTGCCCAAAGACATTTAACGTCGTTACAATTATGGTCTAAACGATGACCCACGCCTGTCCCTCTCACATCCTAACACAAGGTTGCCCACCAAATACAATGGTGGAGCAAACTTGTTAAAAGGGTTAAAGTATAGCAATAATCTTTTGAGAAATTTAGGAGTAGATAACCTCTTAGTTACTTGAATCAACTTGCAAAACAAAACACTTGCCTAATTTCAAAATCACACATCACTACACTTTCAAAACAACTTTCAAAAACAAATGAAAACTTTTTCAAAAGACATACATCTTTGTATACATCCCCACATGGATCATTACAAAGGTTGCCACCACATTGGCCTCTTTTCAAAAACATTTTCAAAACCCACACACTCAAGCACCATTTAAAACAATTGAAAACAAAAGGCAAGTGATCTAGGCAAGTAACTAAGAGCCCATGGATAACCATGGATAGAAAGGGTGCTAATACCTTCCCTTTCTATAATCTACTCCCCGAACCCAAGAAAACATCTCAAAAGGTTTTTGCTGTGCTTTTTAAACCTTTCCTTAGGATAAAATAAAAAGTCGGTGGCGACTCTTGCTAACCGCAACATTTGCGAATACAAACGCAAACCTCAAGTCAGTTCTCCCACCGTATCACAGAGAATTATCCAAATGACCAATACATCCTAGGATCAATCTAGTCGATCCTGCAAGTTACCAGAGAGATTAAATAACAGTCATTAAGATTATTTGATAGTTTGGAGGACTAGCGGTTGTTTACCAGAAATAACTGTAAACAGTCACCGGGCGAGGAGGCGGCGAGTAGAGCTTTCCCAGGGTCGTATGGAGTAGGGGTGTTCAAAACCAAACCGACCCAATAGAAAACCGCAAAATTGAACCGAACCAAACCAAAACCGCAAAAAATCGCATTTGGTTCGGATGTGTTTGGGTCATTTTCTCGCAGAACCGCACGGTTTGGTTCAGTTTGTGGTTTGTATTTTACAAACCGAACCAAACCAAACAAAACCGCATTATGTTATAAAATCTTACTAACCAATATATATTTCTTTAATTCTTTAGAGAAATAAACATGTATTATGTGTATATTTTATCATACCTTGTATATTCATTTTAATTTACAAATCATACAAAAATAAAATATTATTCATTTATAAATACTATTTCCACAAACTATATTTTATCGTATTCTTTGTATAATATTTATTTAAGAATGCAATCTTGTTTATATCATTATTTAGATTTAGATAAAATTATAATACGCAATTTTATGTATCAAATTATAAACTTATTTTGACAATTATAAATTTTTTTATGGTAATGTACGAACAATTAAACACAAAATTATATTTTCCTCTATATTTGTTTGTATGACTTAATAATTTTTTTTGTAAAAAACCGAACCAACCGAACCAATCCAAACCACATTAGTTTGGTTTGGTTTGGTTCAGATTTATTTTTAAAAGTCAACCGAACCAAACCGAACCGCGTGTTTTTTTCTCTTGCGGTTCGGGTGATTTTTTGCTTCAAAACCGTCCAAACCACACCGCGAACACCCCTAGTATGGAGAGACAAGCAACGAGGGGATTGGTAGAAAAAGTGAGCTTCTGGAAAATGTATGGGGAGGGGCTCGTCGCTTGATAAGTGCAAATTGTAGTTATTTTTTTATATACTATTTATTGCACTTATCGACTATTTGTCATTAATTTTGGTTGGATAAACCCGACTTTTGTGTAAATATGTATACTTAGTGTATAATTGTATTTATGATTCATTTATGTATCGTTTGATAATTTCAATTGCTTTTTGTAGGTATTTTCGCGTATTTGGAGTATCGAGGAATAAGGTGTCGAAGACACGACTCCGAATAGGCATTTTTGGAAGAAATAAAGAAAATAAGTGTTGCAGACTGGGCTAAGCATGGTGTATGGGCGCTTAGCACACCCTGAGAGCTGAAGATGAAATTTTGGCAGAGGCGAGCACGCTAAGCGCGGTCTGAGCCTGCTTAGCGCGCTCTAAGGAAGTTTACTGAATTTAAGTGAAGCCCGCTTTGCGCGGTCTGCAGAATTTTGTTTTATAAACTTCATTTTTAGGTTATGGTTTTGGGGAAGTTTTTGCTTCCAACTCCATCAACCTCTAATTTTTATAGGATTAGCTTAGATAACAACTATGGAGCTTGCATACATATGATTCGGGGTGGATTTCTCTTTGATTGGTGCTGACAAACCAGTAGATTTGTGGTTTATTTCTCTTTTTCTTTGTGTATTCTCTTTTAGTGGGTTTGTATATGTATTTATTTTGATCTTATGTATATTTTTCGCCCTTAGGGTTATATAAAACTTTCTTTACAAATATTTGTCGATTGTTGTCTTGGATTTTTGCTATGTGCTCGGGATTTGGGTTGTTATAGACATATACTGCTTGAATTCTTATCTAGAACGATAGTCTGCTAGTTTCTAGATTCTAGAGATAGATTTAGAGTTGACATTCACTTGGGCGTCTCTGAATGCCTCTGTGTTGGTTGTGTCCCTTTGAGATATCATCAACGTGATTAACACGATTGACTTATGTGTTGTTGAGGTGGTTGAGAGATCGCTACCGAGGTGATACAGTCGGTCTCTCAATTTGGGTTAGAAATGACTTAGGTTGTGAGTGAGACGTGGTGACATTGAGGAGTATTGTAGGCTGAGTATAACAGGTCGATAGGTTTTAGTCTGTGAGAAGTGGATTACATGCATGCTTGATAAGTTATTCCTTTTTTCTTTTTATACATTTAGTTTCTGTTGAATACTTTTACCCTTTCCATTCAACCCCTAAACTAATTAACGAATGATTTGTCGAACGACAACTCGATAACCAATCTCTGTGGACACAATACGATATAACCTAAATATCACCTGGTAAAATAATACTTTACTTTTTTCTTGTCGCTTTACCGCTTCATCTAAATGGCGCCATTGCCGGGGATTGGTTTATTGTTTCGCATCGTGATAGTTCTTTTGTTTTTGAGTTTTGTAATTAATGTATATGTTGTATAGAAATTATGCATGAACTTGTTTACGTTTACTTGTGAATTTATTTCTTTATGTTTACTAAACTTATACATGTTTTTTATTCTTGTAAATTTAGTGTATATATTTGTTTCTCTTCACGGTTGTCAAAGGTGTGTTTAGATGTGTAGTTCCAGTTAGAGCTCGAAGAGATGAGAGCAAAGGCAGGAGTGAAGCATTTGACTCGTCCGAAGCAACATGTGATTTATAAATTTATTTAGATAATTTCATTCGGTCTTTTAGTATGTGTATATTATTTGTGTTCATATCTGTGTTTGTCTCTGAGATTGTTGTGAATAGCTTGAGGATATTGATGTGATTTGTCAAGTTTGATCGTTTCAACTTGCGAATGTATGGTAATGATTTTATTAAGGTTTTGTACACGTCCGAGGTATGTGTTTATCGCTTTCTACACTTTAGCATATTCATGATACTCAGACTTCTTATAATTTTTATGTCATTCATTCTTTTGTATACTTGTTCATTTGTAAATCACTTTAGTTCATATCCTTTTTGTGAGATAACTTTCCATTGTTCACATATGCTGGAGGCCATAATTCATGTTTTAACTAGATTTTATTATGCTTAATCTTTTGTTTGTGTTAAATATATGAAAGTATGAAAAGGACCAAGGCATTTTTGCTTCATTTTAAGCACAACTACCTAACCAAATATCCAATTATCCTTGTGAGTGTGTGATCATTCGTAACCCCTTTGAGCCTTTTGTCATTGTCCATATTATTTGAATTTGATGCTTGTCTATAAGTATTGATTTCATTTTTTGTATGGATTTTGATTGTTGATTTTTTCTTCAACCCTTAACTTTGTGTTCTTGTATGAATTTTTACCTTGCCTTAGAAAGTAGGGAGTATTTACATGATAATGTCGGTTGAATTCAAGTTGGGAAAAAATGATTGTGCACTTGTGGTTGATTTCTATGAGATAGAGAAAGAAAAGTAAATAAAAAATGAGAAAAAGAAAAGAAAAGAAAAAGAAGAAAAAAAATGAAAAATCTTTGAAAAAGAAAAACAAAAATAATTTGAAGAATTATGCAAATAAGTAATGTGTTTTGTGTAACAATTTGGGATTTGGAAGAAGTTTGATTGAAATTTTGTTGCTTGAGTCTTTGGGATTTAGGCAAGTTTTTGTTTCGATTATCCTTAGGAATTATCCCTTGTTTGTTTATCCGACCATACTACAACCTTGAATTGCCCTTGTGATTCTTGCTTTTATGTCTTCAACATGATTTTTGGATGAGTGTATAATTTAATCTTTTGTTTGCAAGGTTGTTGGATGAGTGAAAATACCTCATTTTTGTGTGTTTGTCATCTACCGATGATTTTTTTAATAGGTGTGATTCATTTGTGAACTAGTGTTGTTTTAGAGTGTTTGACATGATTTTTTTATTTATCATTTGTTTCGTGTTTATGTTATAGTCGTAGTTTAGTGGTAAGTGTTTACTTTGTGTGTATTATTTTTATTTGAACCATTGTATTTGTTTTTTGTTTTCAAAACTTGTCGATTCATGATTCTTTGGTTGATCATTTTTGTTTCTTCGAGTTACTTATTTCTTGTTTAGGGACAAACAAGTTCAAGTTTGGGAGAGTTTGATAAGTGAAAATTGTAGTTATTTTTGTATATACTTTTTATTACACTTATCGACTCTTTGTTGTTAATTTTGGTTGAATAAACCCGACTTTTGTGTAAATATGTATACTTAGTGTGTAATTGTATTTATGATTCATTTATGTATCATTTGTTAGTTTTAATGTATTTTTGTAGGTATTTTTGCGTATTTGGAGCATCGAGGAATAAGGTGTCAAAGGCACGGCTTCAGATAGGTATTTTTGGAAGAAGTAAAGAAAATAAGTGTTGCATACGGGGCTAAGTGCAGTCTGTGGGTGCTTAGCGCACCCTGGGAGCTGAAGAGGAAAATTTGGCATAAGAGAGCATGCTAAGCGCGGTTTGAGCCCGCTTAGCATGCTCTAAGGCGGTTTAGTGAATTTAAGTGAAGCCTGCTTAGCACGGTCTGCAGAATTTTGTTTTATAAACTTCATTTTACCGCTTCAGCATCACCTCAATATTGTCGGGTGATCAAGGAAGCGATTGTCCCAATCGCACCTTTCGTCGGACGAGCACCAGAAGAGCAGAGCGCCTCTAGCATCGTCGGACGAGCCTCAGGCAAGCAGACCTGACAATAACTTTGAGAGGCTGTAACTTGAGTTTCAGGACTCAGTTTGATGCGTCGTTCAAAGTGTTGGAAAGTTGACGCATAAAACTATATTATAACATGGTTATATGAGTTGTTTGACGCATGACTCTAATTCCTATGTGTTTGTAAGAATGATCTATTACATGTTTACTATGTTATGATGTTTTATTTCTTTTAATGATGAATATGATGTTGCTATGAAGTTTATATGATGTTGTTGTGATGTAATTGATGTGATTTATAATGATTTTTTTGGTGATGTGTATGGTTAATGTGTTTACATGTTATGTGATCATGATTGATGGGTGCAAATCCGCAAGTGCACGATCCTCACATACTGGTGTGGTACGGTGGGAGAACTGACTTGGGTGTTTTGCGTTTGATCGCAAATATTGCGGTTAGCAAGAGTCGCCACCGACTTTTCTTTTATCTAAAAGGAAAGGTGAAAAAGCACAAGAAAGACCTTTGAGATGTTTTCTTGAGTACGGGGGATAGATTATGAAAAGGGAAGGTATTAACACCCTTTTCATCCATGGTTTTCCATGGGCTCTTAGTTACTTTCTATATCACTTGCTTTTGTTTAAAAATGTGCTTTGTGTGGTTTTTTGAAAGTATTTTGAAAAGAGCCCATTGTTTAGGTAAACTTTGTAATGATTCTCGTTCGTAAGAATGTATACAAAGATGTTGATCTTTTTGAAAAAAATTTCAAGTTTGAAAGGTGTTTTGAAAGTGTAGGTGTTTGTTTTTGAAAATAGCAAGGATGTTTTGGTTTTGAAATTGAGCAAGTAACTATGAACATTCTACCTACTCAAAAGTCTTTCATGTTCATTTCCTTTTTCCTTTGACATTGTTATCTTACCATTGATTTGGTAAGTAAACCTATCTTTGGATGTAAAAGGGACGGACGTGGGTCATCGTATAACCATGATTAGTAATGTTGTAAGATATCTTAGCAATTTTCTTTAGGGACTAAGATCATTTTGAAAGGCAACATAGATGGCGTCATCGAGGGACTATGATCTTGTATTTTGCTTGTTTTTGCTAAGATACCTCACACTCATAATATGACCATTTTTGTAAGGCGACAAAGTGGATTTGCCCTAGGGGTGTATGTTTGCAAGTGTATTGATTTACATGCTTGATTTATCTTTGATTAGGGTTTGCTATTTGTTGGTTTTAGTCTTTCCATACAAAATCCTAATGTGATACGGTGGGAGAACTGACTTGAGGTTTTGCGTTTGTATTCACACTTGTTCGGTTTAGCAAGAGTCGCCACCGACTTTTTATTTTATCCAAAGGAAAGGTCAAAAAGCACAGGAAAGACCTTTGAGATGTTTTCTTGGGTTTGGGGGGTAGATTATGAAAAGGGAAGGTGCTATCACCCTTTTCATCCATGGTTTTCCATGGGCTCTTAGTTACTTGTTTTAGATCACTTGCCTTTGCTTTTCAATTGTTTGAAATGGTGCTTTGTGTGTGTGGTTTTGAAAATGTTTTGAAAAGATGCCTTGTCTAAGCAACCTTTGTAATGATTCTTGTTTGAATATATACAAAGGTGTGTGTCTTTTTGAAAAGATATTTCAATGTTTTGAAAGTTGTTTTGAAATTGTGTTGTGAAGTGTGTTTGAAAAACGACAAGGATATTTTGCAAGTTTTTGATCAAGTAACTAAGAGTTGTCTACCCTATTTTACTCAAAGATCTTTCTTATGTTTTTAACCCTTTTTAACAGTGTTGTTTCACCATTGTGTTTGGTGAAAACCTTGTGTTAGGATGTTAAATGGGACAGGTGCGGGTCATCGCATACAATCATTGAAGGCAACTTGTGAGATGCTCTAGCAATTTTGTAAGGGACGAGATCGTTTTATCAAAGGCAACATCGAGAGTCATCGAGGGACTACGATCTTTGCTTATTGAAGGGGCATTTGCTAGAGTGTCTCATACTCGAGGGACATGATTGCATTTTCCGAGGCAACAAGCGAGGTTACCCTAGAGGTGCAAGTGTGAATTATGTATTGGTTTTCATGCATTTATCTTGTATTAGGTCATCTAGCGATTGATTTTGAATATTCGCATACAAACCCTAATTACTATACAGTATATTGAAAGCGATAAATTGCGGGAATTTAAAGTCTAAATTATTACAAAACAGTATCCGGGGATGGGGGTACAAATGTTTACAAATGGGGATGAGTCTTATCAGAATAATAATGTCCAAGTATATATATTACAACCAAATTGAACTGTCGCATTTTCAATGCAAAATTATAACAAAGTATAAGATAATGAAAATCAAAGAAATATGAGATGCGTGTATTTATTTACAAACGAACAAACAAAAATTTAACCTAATGAAAATTAAGTGTTATTATTATTTTTGTATTTTTTTTGTTAATTATGAAAAGAATGGATTAATTACCTAAATTAATGTTTAAGATAATCCTTGTATTTTATTAATTAAAAAAAAGTAAAAAAACAAAATTGCTCAAATTAAGCTAACTATTTTTTTTTTTACTTTTACTATATTAAAACAATATTAATAAAGAAAAATAAAATTAGTTTAAAAAGAAAGTAAAATATAAATTTAATTAGTGTTTTTATTACTTAAAAGAAATAAAGTGATTTTAAGAAAAAAAATGTTAGTTTAAAAAATGATGGGCCTAAGAACATATTTTGGATGGCCCAGACGAAAAAGAGCAAACAGGCCAGAAGGGGGGCAAAGAAAGGGGGGGGGGGTGTGCGTTTAACAGAAGTATTGTGGGGTTGGAAAATGGGAGCGGGTAAGGCCCAAAATGGATGTTGTAACAAAAATTGTTAGGGTTTCGCTCAAAACTTAGGGTTTTCAGTTTTGGTCTCAACGGCACCGCTCCTCTCATCTTCTTCGTTTCTCTTTGCCTTTCTCAAACCAAGGGCTTCTGATATTTTCTCCTAACTCCACACTGCCAGAGCGCCACCTTCATCCTCTCCTCTCCGCGACGGCACAAAGCGAGGGTTTGAAAGGTATATTTTTTGTTCTAAACACGTTTTTACAGTTTGCATTTGTATGATCTTGTACATTTTATTGTTTCATCTTTTGATTCATGGTATTTGCGTCTAAGGTGCAGTTATGTTTTGGAAGAAAGATCATACCTTGGCGATGGGCTTCTGGAAAATGGATGGAGGGAGAGGGCTTGGAACGGTGGCGCTCTTGGTGGCCGGAGGTGGAGAAGATGATGACAACAGTCGCTAGCTCGCCTTTCCGGTATCTCTGTACTTCCTTTTCTCTTTGAAGGTTTTGATATGGATATCGATGATGATGATATTCTGAGATTTACTCTTTTTTGATATGTTTTTGTTGGCTTGATTTGAGTTGATGATGAATACTTCTGAAATTCTTCCTTGTTGTTTTACCTCTAAACTCTTCCTCTCTCTTTGTGAGGTATTTGATGTCAATGATGATGATTTTCTGAGATTTGCCTCTTTGTTTGTGATGGTGTACAAAATCTGAAACTGGTTGTGTCTTTGTTGATGATGAGAGATCTGAAACTATTTTGCTTCTTTTTTTTCCACTTATGAACCTCTTCCTCTTCTTTGTTATGTTGATGATGATGAATTCTTGTTTCTGAATCGTGTTACTTCTTTGGGTGTTTGAATATTAATGAGTAAATGGTTCTGAGATTAGCTATTGTTGTTGTTCTTTGTTTTGGTTGATGATGGTGAAACTGAAAACCAATGTTGTTGTTTTGCTTTTTGTTGAGAAAGCAGGGTTGTTGCAGTTATGCAGGCTTCAGGTTTTGGTTTGAGCTTGCAGGTTTTCAAGTTTGTAACTCATGTTTGTGATTTTGGAGGCTTAGCAGTTTTGATCTGTGTTTGTTGAGCGGGCTGATGAGTTTAAGCAGGTTTGCTGGCTTTTTTTGAGACAGGCTTGTGTCTTTGCAGTTTATGCAGGTTTGTAGCTTTGAGTAAGTTGGGAAACAGGCTTGAACTGAGTGTTTGAGTTTTGGAAACCTGTAATACTGGTTTTGGTGAATTTGGCTTGCAGTTTAGGCCAGTTTGTTTTGAGTTTTGCAGTTTCAGCAGGTTTTAGTGTTTGAGTAAGATTTGAACTTGTTTGGATTTGGGATTGCAACTCTGAGTTTTATTTGTTTTTGTGGGTCTTTCCTTTGAAACAGGCTTGTAGTTTGGAGGTTATATCTCCCGTTTCTCTCTTTCTTCGGGACTGTTATATCCTTTTGTTATATTTTACTGCCTTTTTACAGCCTGCCCAAAACTGCAAACTCTCACTGGTTCCCTCTTTCTCTCTCTCTCTCTCTCTCTCTCTCTCTCTCTCTCTCTCTCTCTCTCTCTCTCTCTCTCTCTCTCCATAAGCATTTTAAATTGCTTATTATATTTTTTTCTTCTGAAAAGCTGCTGGCCAGAACATGATGAGGGCTAGGACAAGCTCTTGCTTGTAACTTGGTTCATCTCCTGCATTATTGTACTTTCTGTACTTGTTTTCTGCATTCTGTACTTTCTGCTTTTGCTAGTTACTATGCTTCTTGTAACTTAGTTTTGACATGCTTGGTTAATGCATTTTGAAACTCAGTTTGGCAGTTCAGTTTACTTTGTGTGCAGCCTTGTGCCTTTGTTTGACTAATGCAGTTTGGAATTCAGTTTGATTTGCCTTGCTGCCTTATATCTTTGCATTTTGAGTTAATTGTATGCTTTTAGTTTGACATGCTTGCATTTTATATATTTTATTTTTCTCTCTGTGAACCGAGAAGAGAAATCTTCTTGTGATTTGCAAAGAGGAAAATGAAACATGATGAACATAGCATTTCTGATTCCGGCCAGCAGACTTTAATGATGATTCTTCTTTTTATCTGCTTCTGCTTGAAAATTATTATACTAACTTCTTTTTCTGTCTTCTGCAGGTAAGTACCAGTTGGATAATGGAGGACACAGTAAAGGTCAAAGATTTCAAGAGATTTAGGCTTTAGATTTATTTTTTCATTTATTGTAAACAAATATTATCCTGAACATTATAAGTTGTAATCTTAAAATATTCGAATAACTTTGTAACCATATTTGAAATAAATAAAAAGTCTTAATCAAAAGCAAATTCTACTGTCCAATATCTTTTCCATCTTTCCCTTATATTTATTTAATTATTTAGAACTCTTAAATTAAAATAATTAAAACTGTGTCTCAATAATTCTAATCCAGATGAAATAAATAATCAACAAACTTTGTAGTCTCGCAACCTTGCATTAATCACAATACGCCTGGTATTCCAATTAACATATGCGTTGTACAGTTAAAAAAACAAGCATTTCATAAACCTTTCACTCCACTGATCAAACCAATTCCTCAAAGTCCCAAACAAAAGTCTCAGCTCCTATACCAGATATTTAGGTTTTGAGAAACAACCAATAATCTTGAACAAGCGTAAAAATAATGTAACAGTCAACTGAATTTCTGAGGATTCAGTTTCTTTTGAGAAATGCGAGCCCAAACCCTAATCCTGGATTACTGCCAAAGAAAAATCCGTCTGATTGATTCTTGAGCCAATCTCAACAAAATCGGTGAAAACCCTAATTCTGGATTACTGCCAAAGAAAGATCTGTCTGATTGATTCTTGAGTCAACCTTAACAAATCAGAGAAAACCCTAATTCTGGATTACTGCCAAAGAAAGATCTGTCTGATCAATTCCTGAGCCAATCTCAACAAAATCAGTGGAAACCCTAATTCTGGATTAACAGATAAAGAAGAGTTTGTTTGACCGATTCTCGAGTCGGTCTGAAAAATCATAGAAAACCCCGAGGTTATGATTTCTTGTGAAAAAGGGAGGGCAAATTTTGGGGTACAACAGTTGCCCCTGTTCAATCTTCTTGAACCTGAAGAGTTAGATTGGCAATTTTGCCGTTCGCGACTCGAAGGTAAAAGATGATTGGACACTATAGTGCCCATAAATTTGCACTCGTCAAAATATAGCTGAGGAAATGGGCTTGAAGATGCCATTTGGAGATGTGACAGAGTCTTGTCGGAGATGGGCTTAAAGATGCCATCCAAGAATGTTTGTTGAATTGCAATGTTGTAGGTCAGAAGAATGAGCGTCAAAATGGTATATGTGTCTGGAATGCATCTGAGCTGTATCTGGAGACTGAGTCTGTATGAGCAAAAGAATGGCGTCCGTGTCTGGAGCGTATCTGAGCTGTAACTGTATTTGAACTTTGAATGAATATCAGAATGACTGCCGTGTCTGGAGTGTATCTGTATTGTATCTGAATTTTGAATGGGCGACAGAGAAACATCTGTGTATGGAGCATCTCTGAGCTGGGGATAAATTCTGAATGAGTGACAGAATGGAAACCGTGTCTGAAGCGTATCTGGACTGTATCTGAAGTTAAGATCTATATGAGTAGCAGAATAACTTCCGTGTCTAGAGTGTATCTGGGACTGTAACTGGAGTTGAGATCTGTATGAGCAGCAGAATGACTTCTATGTCTGGAGTGTATCTGAAACTGTAACTGGGATCTGAATAAGTGACAGAATGACTTCCGTGTCTGGAGTGTATCTGGGACTGTATCTGAAGTTAAGATCTGTATGAGTAGCAGAATGACTTCTGTGTCTGGAGTGTATCTAAAACTGTAACTGGGATCTGAATAAGTGACAAAATGGCTTACGTGGCGACTGCACTGGGGAGAATCAAACTGTTGGTGTAAAGGCCAGAATGGCATCCATGTTTGGAGCGTATCCGAACTTGAAGTTGATAGTTGAATCTGAATGAGAGATAGAATGGCTGCCGTGTCTGGAGCGTATCTAGTCTGTATCGGATTGCTGAAGTCTGAATGAGTAGTAGAATGACCGCCGTGTCTGGGGTGTATATGTACTGTATTTTGACTTGAAATTCTGAATGAGTAATAGAATGACCGCCGTGTCTGGGGTGTATCCGTACTGTATCTGAATAATTGTTAACGATAGCCTTTTAATCTTATCCTGAAAAGGGTAAAATGTTAGCTAAAACACAAAGTTATGTTGCATGATATGTATGATGCAATGAACTGTATTTCATCCATGTTTATGATATATGTAATGGATGTGCATGTAAGCTGAGTAGCTGTCTTGCTAAGGAAAATAAATCATTGATAACTGGAGATAATGAAATCTTTAATTGCTGTCGGGGAAAGTAAATCCTTGACTGCCGCTGGGAATTGAAAATCCTTTGATCATTGAAAATGAGAAGTCCTGGGACCACTGTTGGGGAAATCAGGAGTTTGGGTTGTATGCCAATCTTCTGAGGTTTTAAGGATGAGAATCTTCATTCTTGAGAGAAACAGATTTTTAGGAGCTTCAGTTGTTCGTTATTCTGTTGGTGGCTGTAACTTCCAACATGTGATGAAGGAATTTTCGATGACTGTAACTTCCAACAGGTGATGAAGGAATTTTTTATGACGACCGTAACTTCCAACAGGTGATGAAGGAAATTTTTAACGACCGTGACTTCCAACAGGTGATGAAGGAATTTTTTAACGACTGTGACTTCCAACAGGTGATGAAGGAATTTTTTAACGACTGTGACTTCCAACAGGTGATGAAGGAATTTTTTAACGACCGTGACTTCCAACAGGTGATGAAGGAATTTTTGATGACGACCGTAACTTCCAACAGGTGATGAAGGAAATTTTTAACGACCGTGACTTCCAACAGGTGATGAAGGAATTTTTGATGACGACTGTAACTTCCAATAGGTGATGAAGGAAATTTTTAATGACCGTGACTTCCAACAGGTGATGAAGGAATTTTTTAACGACCGTGACTTCCAACAGGTGATGAAGGAATTTTTTAACGACCGTGACTTCCAACAGGTGATGAAGGAATTTTTGACGACCGATCAATTTGAAATGTAATTTTGTTATGGAGAATAAATCCTTGATAAATGTTGGGGAAATAAACCCATGACTGCTGGTCTGCTAGAGAGGTGATGAACTTCTCGAGGACGCTTGAACTTCTTTTCAGAAAGATTTCGGAGAGGTTCATCACTGCCCCTAGTATCAGATGTTTGTGACACTGTATGTAACCCTTTATTGAGATTAACGTTCTAATGCCCCAAGTGATGGTGAGGGATACTTGCCCCAGGTTAATATGCAAATTGAGAGATTTCTTGAAATCTTGACTGGACTGCCCCATGTTTAATGGACTTTGAAAGATTTGTTGAAACCTTGACTGGACTGCCCCATGTTTACTGGACAATACCATACTAAGTCCCCTTTTTGTTGATGGGAGATTTTTTTTTTGCAACGGGAGTATCATCCCACTTGAAGTGATTTTATTCACTGAGAGAGCTTTCGTTCCTTCGAACCTTCACTGTTGTGAATTTCTTTGCTGTCAAACAAATAAGCGTGTGCAACCAACGATATTCAAATAATGTAAAGTTTATGCTCGTCTCGAAGTTTTGAAAAATGCATTTTTTAGCAGAAAACTTTTTATAAGACAAATTCAACACAAGATTTAGAGCAAAGCCTTACAGGATTCAGGATACCTTTTGTAACAGTATGCTTTCAAACTAACCCATGCTTCAATTAGGACTTTTGAAGGGTTGTAACATGGCTTGGTTCACAGTTTAAGAAACAAAGGATAAAGGCTCAAAGTAAATTTGTACCCACCCGCTCTTCATGATGTTCTTCGATCCTAAACTCAGTTAATTGTGCGTCGAACTCTATTCGAGTTTGGAACGATGTTTTGGTGATGGTTCACACCGGTTGAATTTTATGGGAAGGCAGTCATCTTTGCAACATTTTTCATGTTGTTGAGGATTTATAATGACCGCTTTCTTTTGATTTAATATCCCTAACTTTTGCCTGTCTATTCTTGTTTTCGAGATTACAGTCAGCGGGATGCCCCAACTTTCTTAAGCCTCCTTTGTAGGTTTTGGCTCAGTGGGCTTTTCTATTTTGAGAGGTAATGACTGCCTATGTGATTGGGAACCATCACTGTCTTTTGGTTCCAAAGGAATGTTTTTGATGTCATTCATTGTATTACGAACTGAGAGTTTGCGACTTCAATGCGCATCTTTTGAGTTAACTGAGAGACTACCCTGCCCCTGGTTTAATCAAAGGTTTCAATTTGTGCTTAAAATAGAAAACTTCCACTTCTTTGGCTCGAAGGGGTTGACTAGGGACTATCTTCCTTATAACTCCAATGTTTATGATTTGAAAGAAACGCCTGTACATCGTCAGCAAGTTCTATTCAAAAGCATACCGTATGAGATTATGGTATTGTTTCGTCATCCTCCCTCTAAAGGCTTGTAGCTTTTGCAAGAGTTAAATGTCATAAAGAAAGTAGAAAGCATAGTTCAAGAATAGTGAAAACGAATGGATGAATTCAAGACAAACATATGCAATGCATTAATGAAACAGAGTTTGACATCAACAGATAATTGTTTGAATAACAAAAGAAATTACAACTTGAAAATTCAAATGAAACAAAAGTCTCTTAGTTCGAACTTGTCATTTCAGGTGGAGAACCCTCAACGGAAGATTTTCATCTCGCCATCCGGCATGAATTTCAGCACTCCATTGTCAATCAAGTCTTGAATTTTGTTTTTCAAAGCCCAACAGTCGTCGGTGTCATGTCCAGGACTATAAGAGTGGTATACACAAAACGCGTCAAGGTGATAGCTAGGAGCAGAGGTATTTGGCTTCCGAATAGGATCCTTTAAAGCAGTCAGATTGACCTCCAACAAGCGTTCCAGTATTAGAGATGATGGTATGTCGGTCTCAGTGAACTGTCTTCCAGACGTATTTTGCTTACGCCGATTACCCCGTTGACGCTGGCGAGGTTGTTGCTGGGCTTGTGACCCTGAAGAAAGTTGAGGAGCTTTTCCCTTGTCTTCTTGTCTCAAAGGAGGTTTAATGATGACTTGATCTTCAACCCTAGTTGTTTGCCCCACTTTGTTATCTCGAAGCAGTTTGTTGACGAGAACCCTGAGCTCTTCTTGTCTTTGAGCCAGGTCTTGAATGAGAGCCGTCTGGCCCACCAGTTGTCCCATCATCTGGATCTTCATTGTTTCCAGCTCAATCTGTAGTTATTCCAATTGATCATTCCTGATGCCGCCTGGATTTCCTAGGACCATGCCCCTTGTGAGGAGAGCTTTCACTTCTTCTTGCCCCTGGGACAGGTTCAAGAACAATTCTTGAAGTTGAGCGTTTTGAGCCTGGATATCTTCGACAGTTATCTCTAGAGCCATCTCTACTGAAATAAACAGTAGGAGAATAAGTAAACCTGAAAAGGAAGACCTGTTATGATACAATGCATGATATGTGGATGCATGTTTTCAAGAATCTTTCGGGGTAAACACAAGAAAAATGTTAGAGGTTGAACTTTGATCAACATCTTTGACTGGAGAACTTTGTATCAGTGCCTGTCTTTCCACGAGAATCAAGCTCACCATGTCAAGTGGGTCATAGCCCTCGATTCAAGTTCTTGCACTTGATCTTTGACAGCATTTGTTTAGAGGAAAATGAAACCTCTTGCCCTTTGGTAGACGTCTGGTTCAACGTGCCCCTACATCAAAGACCCTCGAGATCCTCGAAATGGTTATTGAAAATGCTATGGTATGATGTTATGATGTTATGTACAGGTATGCAAAAGTAAGCAAGTGTATATACAGATAATCACATTCACACAAAGCAGACAAGTCCTTAGGTTTAGGCTTGCACAGGGTTTGTAGGTAAGTACCCTCTTGAAGTTAGTTGGCTCAACCTGTCCTAAAATAGAGACCGGGTTCTAAGGAGCTCAATATCACTGGATTATTTTCTGTGTTCATTGTTTTGGTTTAGCCATTTAACTAGAGACCAAAATATTCCAAGAAAATAATCCTCAATGAGTGTAGTATCGAGTATCTACCAACTTCGGACTGCACCAAAGTCGATCATCTCACTACCCCTAAAAAGGCCAAGATGGTCAAGTAAGGTTCTAAGAGTTCGTTAGTGCTTCATGACATCACTCAGCGGCCCCATATTCTCTTTGATTGACTCAAAGGCTACCGGTACCCACAAATATGTCACACTAACGTAGCTACTGCTTCAACCATGTCAGTATACCCTGCACAGTTCCCTCACAGTTTATTGCTACTTACCTAAAAGGTGCCCCCAAATCCGGGTGTAGGATTTAAAACAAACCCAAACAAGGAACCCAAACAGTAAAGCAATCAAAGCAATCAAGGTAAGCATGTAAAAGTGATCTAAAACCCTAAGGTAACCCCACTTTTAGAGATTTCCCCCAGCAGAGTCGCCAGCTCTGTGATACAGTGGGAGAACTGACTTGAGGTTTTGCGTTTGTATTCGCACTTGTTCGGTTTAGCAAGAGTCGCCACCGACTTTTTATTTTATCCAAAGGAAAGGTCAAAAAGCACAGGAAAGACCTTTGAGATGTTTTCTTGGGTTCGGGGGGTAGATTATGAAAAGGGAAGGTACTAGCACCCTTTTCATCCATGGTTTTCCATGGGCTCTTAGTTACTTGTTTTAGATCACTTGCCTTTGCTTTTCAATAGTTTGAAATGGTGCTTTGTGTGTGTGGTTTTGAAAATGTTTTGAAAAATATGCCTTGTCTAGGCAACCTTTGTAATGATTCTTGTTTGAATATATACAAAGGTGTGTGTCTTTTTGAAAAGATATTTCAATGTTTTGAAAGTTGTTTTGAAATTGTGTTGTGAAGTGTGTTTGAAAAACGGCAAGGATGTTTTGCAAGTTTTTGATCAAGTAACTAAGAGTTGTCTATCCTATTTTACTCAAAGATCTTTCTTATGTTTTTAATCCTTTTTAACAGTGTTGTTTCACCATTGTGTTTGGTGAAAACCTTGTGTTAGGATGTTAAACGGGACAGGCGCAGGTCATCGCATACAATCATTGAAGGCAACTTGTGATACGCTCTAGCAATTTTGTAAGGGATGAGATCGTTTTATCGAAGGCAACATCGAGAGTCATCGAGGGACTATGATCTTTGTTTATTGAAGGGGCATTTGCTAGAGTGTCTCATACTCGAGGGACATGATTGCATTTTCCGAGGCAACAAGCGAGGTTACCCTAGAGGTGCAAGTGTGAATTGTGTATTGGTTTTCATGCATTTATCTTGTATTAGGTCATCTAGCGATTGGTTTTGAATCTTCGCATACAAACCCTAATTACTATACAGTATATTGAAAGTGATAAATTGCGGGAATTTAAAGTCTAAATTATTACAAAACAGTATCCGGGGATGAGGGTACAAATGTTTACAAATGGGGATGAGTCTTATCAGAATAATAATGTCCAAGCATATATATTACAACCAAATTGAACTGTCGCATTTTCAATGCAAAATTATAACAAAGTATAAGATAATGAAAATCAAAGAAATATGAGATGCGTGTATTTATTTACAAACGAACAAACAAAAATTTAACCTAATGAAGATTAAGTGTTATTATTATTTTTGTATTTTTTTGTTAATTATGAAAAGAAAGGATTAATTACCTAAATTAATGTTTAAGATAATTCTTGTATTTTATTAATTAAAAAAAAAGTAAAAAAACAAAATTACTCAAATTAAGCTAACTATTATTTTTTTGTACTTTTACTATATTAAAACAATATTAATAAAGAAAAATAAAATTAGTTTAAAAAGAAAGTAAAACAAAAATTTAATTAGTGTTTTTATTACTTAAAAGAAAGAATGTGATTTTAAGAAAAAAAATGTTAGTTTAAAAAATGATGGGCCTCAGAACATATTTTGGATGGCCCAAAGGAAGAAGAGCAAACAGGCCAGAAGGGGGGCAAAGAAAGGGGGGGGGGGGTGCGTTTAACAGAAGTATTGTGGGCTTGGCAAATGGGAGCGGGTAAGGCCCAGAATGGATGTTGTAACAAAAATTTAGGGTTTCGCTCAGAACTTAGGGTTTTCAGTTTTAGTCTCAACGGCGCCGCTCCTCTCATCTTCTTCGTTTCTCTCCGCCTTTCTCAAACCAAGGGCTTCTGATCTTTCCTCCTAACTCCATGCTGCCAGAGCGCCACCTTCATCCTCTCCTCTCCGCGACGGCACAAAGCGAGGGTTTGAAAGGTATATTTTTTGTTCTAAACGCGTTTTTACAGTTTGCATTTGTATGATGTTGTACATTTTATTGTTTCATCTTTTGATTCATGGTATTTGCGTCTAAGGTGCAGTTATGTTTTGAAAGAAAGATCATACCTTGGCGATGGGCTTCTGGAAAATGGATGGAGGGAGAGAGCTTAGAACGGCAGCACTCTTGGTGGCCGGAGGTGGAGAATATGATGACAACAGTCGCTAGCCCGCCTTTCCGGTATCTCTGTACTTCCTTTTCTCTTTGAAGGTTTTGATATGGATATCGATGATGATGGTATTCTGAGATTTACTCTTTTTTAATATGTTTTTGTTGGCTTGATTTGAGTTGATGATGAATACTTCTGAAATTCTTCCTTGTTATTTTACCTCTAAACTCTTCCTCTCTCTTTGTGAGGTATTTGATGTCAATGATGATGATTTTCTGAGATTTGCCTCTTTGTTTGTGATGATGTACAAAATCTGAAACTGGTTGTGTCTTTGTTGATGATGAGAGATCTGAAACTATTTTGCTTCTTTTTTTCACTTCTGAACCTCTTCCTCTTCTTTGTTATGTTGATGATGATGAATTCTTGTTTCTGAATCGTGTTACTTCTTTGAGTGTTTGAATATTGATGATGAAATGGTTCTGAGATTAGCTATTGTTGTTGTTCTTTGTTTTGGTTGATGATGGTGAAACTGAAAACCAATGTTGTTGTTTTGCTTTTTATTGAGCAAGCAGGGTTGTTGCAGTTATGCAGGCTTCAGGTTTTGGTTTGAGCTTGCAGGTTTTCAAGTTTGTAACTCATGTTTGTGATTTTGGAGGCTTAGCAGTTTTGCTCTGTGTTTGTTGAGCAGGCTGATGAGTTTAAGCAGGTTTGCTGGCTTTTTTTGAAACGGGCTTGTGTCTTTGCAGTTTATGCAGGTTTGTAGCTTTGAGTAAGTTTGGAAACAGGCTTGAACTGAGTGTTTGAGTTTTGGAAACCTGTAATGCAAGTTTTGGTGAATTTGGCTTACAGTTTAGGCCAGTTTGTTTTGAGTTTTGCAGGTTATGCAGTTTCAGCAGGTTTTAGTGTTTGAGTAAGCTTTGAACTTGTTTGGGTTTGGGATTGCAGCTCTGAGTTTTATTTGTTTTTGTGGGTCTTTCCTTTGAAACAGGCTTGTAGTTTGGAGGTTATATCTCCCGTTTCTCTCTTTCTTCTGGACTGTTTTATCCTTTTGTTATATTTTATTGCCTTTTTACAGCCTGCCCAAAACTGCAAACTCTCATTGGTTCCCTCTTTCTCTCTCTCCATAAGCATTTTAAATTGCTTATTATATTTTTTTCTGAAAAGATGCTTGCCAGAACATGATGAGGGCTAGGACAAGCTCTTGCTTGTAACTTGGTTCATCTCCTGCATTATTGTACTTTCTGTACTCGTTTTCTGCATTCTGTACTTTCTGCTTTTGCTAGTTACTATGCTTCTTGTAACTTAGTTTTGACATGCTTGGTTAATGCATTTTGAAACTCAGTTTGGCAGTTCAGTTTACTTTGTGTGCAGCCTTGTGCCTTTATTTGACTAATGCAGTTTGGGATTCAGTTTGCTTTGCCTTGCTGCCTTATATCTTTGCATTTTGAATTAATTGTATGCTTTTAGTTTGACATGCTTGCATTTTATATATTTTATTTTTCTCTCTGTGAACAGAGAAGAGAAATCTTCTTGTGATTTGCAGAGAGGAAAATGAAACATGATGAACATAGCATTTCTGATTTCGGCCAGCAGACTTTAATGATGATTCTTCTTTTTATCTGCTTCTGCTTGAAAATTCTTATACTAACTTCTTTTTCTCCGTCTTCTGCAGGTAAGTACCAGTTGGATAATGGAGGACGCAGTAAAGGTCAAAGATTTCAAGAGATTTAGGCTTTAGATTTATTTATTCATTTATTGTAAACAAATATTATCCTGAACATTATAAGTTGTAATCTTATAATATTCAAATAACTTTGTAACCATATTTCAAATAAATAAAAAGTCTTAATCAAAAGCAAATTCTACTGTCCAATATCTTTTCCATCTTTCCCTTATATTTATTTAATTATTTAGTACTCTTAAATTAAAATAATTGAAACTGTGTCTCAATAATTCTAATCCAGATGAAATAAATAATCAACAAACTTTGCAGTCTCGCAACCTTGCATTAATCACAATACGCCTGGTATTCCAATTAACATATGCGTTGTACAATTAAACAAACAAGCATTTCATAAACCTTTCACTCCACTGATCAAACCAATGCCTCAAAGTTCCAAACAAAAGTCTCAGCTCCTATCCCAGATATTTAGGTTTTGAGAAACAACCAGTAATCTTGAACAAGCGTAAAAATAATGTAACAGTCAACTGAATTTCAGAGGATTCAGTTTCTTCTGAGAAATGCGAGCGCAAACCCTAATCCTGGATTACTGCCAAAGAAAAATCCATCTGATCGATTCTTGAGCCAATCTCAACAAAATTAGTGAAAACCCTAATTCTGGATTACTGCCAAAGAAAGATCTGTCTGATCGATTCTTGAGTCAACCTTAACAAATCATAGAAAACCCTAATTCTGGATTACTGCCAAAGAAAGATCTGTCTGATCAATTCCTGAGCCAATCTCAACAAAATCAGTGGAAACCCTAATTCTGGATTAACTGATAAAGAAGAGTCTGTTTGACCGATTCTCGAGCCGTTCTGAAAAATCAGAGAAAACCCTGAGGTTGTGATTTCTTGTGAAAAAGGGAGGGAAAATTTTGGGGTACAACACCTAATTACTAGCATTTTTATATAAAGCGATAAATTGCGGAAATTAAAATTACTACGCTATTACATCATTTAGGGGAGGGGGTATACAAATTACAAGTGGGGAATATTGCAAGAAAATTAAATCTAAATAATTATTACAACCATATTGAATTTGAATAAATGTACAAAATGAACAAATAAAATACAAGAATGTAAATGTAAAAAGAAATATGATTTTTGTTTATTTTTTTTTCATGAAAATGGTTTTCTTGACCTAATTAATTAAAATAAAATAATTAACTAAAAGAAAAATAAGAAAATTAATATTAAGTTACTAGAATAAATTAATTTAAAGAAAACAAGTTTTTTAGGGTTTTGGTGAATTTAATTAAATTAGTAAATAAAAATAATTAAATAAAAATCCTAAATTCTAAATTGATTTTCATTTACAAGAAAAATAAATAATATAATATAATAATAATTAAAATTAAATTATCTAAGTATTAAAAAAGGAAATTAATTAAAGAAAATGTTTTTGTTCTTTTATTTTTGTAAAGAAAAATAAACTAAATAAATATAAATAATAAAATATAAATATTTTTTGGATTTTCTTTATTAATGAAAATAGTTATAATAATAATAATAATATTAATAATATTAATAATAATAATAAATAAAAGATAAAAAAGTAAAAAAAATATATAAAAAAAATAATAATAATAAAGTCGGGGGGGGGGGGGGGGGGGGGGGGTTAATAAGTAAAATAGGGAGTATTGTAAGTAAAAAGTCAGACCCAAACTGCTGGCCCAAGTGCTGCAAAAAAAACAAGAAAATGTAAAAAAAAAGTGAAAAAATGCCAAAAGGTCACGCTGGGGCTTGAACCCAGGACCTAAGGGTGACAGACGCATGCTTTAACCACTGGGGTAGTGATACATCTGTTAACTTATGTCAAACCATAAATATATATTAGAAAATGCTTCCTGAAGGCAAACTTCATCTTCAACCTCGCGCCTGGCCAGACCACCTGCATCTTGCTCATTTCTCATCCAATTGCAAAAGTATAAACATGAATCTTATGGCAAATTTCCTCACGATTTCAGAAATGTGAAGCATTAAAACCATAGATCAAAGGCAAACATGAATTTTAATGGTCCTAATATGAACCCTAACATTTCCAGAAATTTCAATCTTAAAATTCTCTAAGCTCAAGCAACATAAATGAAAACTATAGACATGGTTAGCTTCAGGGAAATGATATCTACATTTTTCATTCATAAATTAAACATTAAATACACTTGTACGAATAATTCCAAGTTAAGGAAACTTACCTCAAAACTGGAAATCGTGTTCTGAGTTTGAGCACTCCTCAAGGTGTTGTGATGATCAAAATAGCTCCACTGAGGTCCCAGGAAGATAATTCAATGTTTAGTTTGTACTGGAGATGGTTGAATCATGCTGTAGAAGTCCAAGTGTAAAACTTTGTTTTTGAAAATGGAGGATGGTGTTAATGGTGTTACAGTCTTGTAACAGGGTGTGGGATGAGTTCTAAATGATGTTTAGAAGCTTTAGGAACAAAAAGGCTTGAAAACGCACGAGGGAGATGTGAGTTTCAAACTTTTGGCCAGGTTATGCCAAAATGGAGGTATGTGATACAGTTTTGAGTTCTTGGTGTTTTTAGGGCTTGTGTATGCGTGTGTTTTGTTTCCAAGGACTTGTACATAAGTAATGAGAATGTTTTTGTGCTTGAGAGGGTCAGAAGTACAAGATATGGGCTGAATGTTATGTTACTTGATTTTGAAGAAAAGTGGGAGCATGGTTCCAAGAGGAAGTACAAACATGGGCTGAGTGATTGTAAGGCTTGAGATAAACTTCTCTTTAGTTATAGAACGTGTATGATCAGAAGAAAACCATTACAAGGCTCAAGAACAAGTTTTATGCATAAAGCTACTTTTTTAAAATGGCATTGTGCACTTTCTTCCTAAAATGGATATAAAGCATGGCATTGCATTGAATGCTTGAGCTGATACCTCTAACAACTATGCAAGCAATTAATTATGGAGTGCCTAACAAGTTTGAGGCCTGTAAAGTAGAGATTAAGCAACATAGGTTTGAGATTTGAATCTTTGCTCATCACAAAATGACCTATAATTTTAGTTTGAAACCCTAACTCCCTCTCTTCGACTCTCCCTGCTCAATAATGATCTCAAAGAGTTATTGGGAATTTTAGAAAGCTTGTAATGTCCTCTACAACCCCTCTTTGAATCAATTTTGAAAATTCCCCTTAGAACTATATGAAAAAGTGCCATGAGGTTAGGTCAAAATCCTGCCTAAACTAGGGCAAACTTTCACTAAGTGTTTAATTTCAAGACCCCGACTTCATGAATTAATAACTTGAGATCCAAGCACTTTTAGAAGAAGTTATATAAATAAATGTTGTAGATATCATGGATATCTACAACTTTCATGTTGAAAGTTTCTTTTGAATCATCTTGCATCATGGTGAAATTTTTTCTCAAAGTTGTGAAAAAACATGAAGTTTTAAACACTTAGAAAAATTTCTAAGTTAGAAAACTTTGACTTTTCAAAATGAAATCTTGACTTTTTGATTTCTTGATGAATAAGTTTCATATTTTGACATGTTTTGATGAATTGTGATCTTTGACACTTGATTTTGACCAAAAAGTCAAAGTTTGACTTTTCAGTGTACAATTGACTTTTGATCAGTTGACTGAAAATCAACTATCAATCCAATTGATCTTGAGAAATATTTTGGGTCATGCCATTAGGTCAAAATGATGCAATTGAACTCTTGAGATCATGCCTCAAACCAATTAACCATTTGCTAGGTCAAAAATCATAAATTTCCCTTTCTCAGTCAAAACCCTAATTTTGACCATTTTGCCCTTTTGATGATTTGATCAAATTTCTTGAGGAATTGTGGTCCAAAATTGATCAAATGATACATATGAGTTTATAATGTTGATGTGGATTATAAATTATGAAGTTTAACTGTAAATTGGCCATAATTGACTTTTTCCCCAATACAACTGATTTTTAGGTCAACTGCTCAATTGACTGAGCAAAAATGTGATTCAAGGCTTGAAACTTGACATGAGTAATATTATGGGTCCATAATGATCCATGAAAGTAATATGAGGCATTGAAAGTTCAATTATCCTTGTGCAATCTCAAACCCTAATTTTAGTCATCAGTGTTTAAGGAGGTGTCTTGAGTTGATCAACCCTAGTGTAGTCTTGAACCAAGAAAGATCTTTGTGAGAAAATATTTGATAAGTGAGAGGGAAAATTTTGTGGTACAACATCTGCCCCTATTCAATCTTCTTAAACCTAAAGAGTTAGATTGGCAGATTTGTCATTCGTGACTTGAAGGTAAAAGATGATTGGACACTAGAGTGCCCAGAAATTTGCACTCGAGGATGTGATGGTTGATGGTGTAGGGAATGGGATTAAAGATGCCATTTGGAGGGGTGATGGAAAGTTGTTGGATATGGTCTTGTAGATGCCATCCAAAATGATTGCTGATAGGAATAGAAGAAGTGTCAGAATAAATCTCTGATTGATTTACACTAGAATAGTGGACGCGTTGGGTTGAGTATCAGAATGACATCCATATCTGGAGCGTATCTGACTTGTATTTGAAATATGAATCTGAATGAGTATCAGGATGGCATCCGTATCTGGAGCGTATCTGAATTGTATCTGAGAGTTAAATCTGAATGAGTATCAGGATAACATTCGTATATGGAGCGTATCTGAATTGTATCTGAAAGTTGAATCTGAATGAGTATCAGGATGACATCCGTATCTGGAGCGTATCTGAACTGTATCTGAAAGCTGAATCTGAATGAGTATCAGGATGGCATCCATATCTGGAGTGTATCTAAATTGTATCTGAAAGTTGAATCTGAATGAGTATCAGGATGGCATCCGTATCTAGAGCGTATCTGAACTGTATCTGAAAGCTGAATCGGAATGAGTATCAGGATGGCATCCGTATTTGGAGCGTATCTGAACTGTATCTGAAAGCTGAATTTGAATGAGTATCAGGATGGCATCCGTATCTAGAGCGTATCTGAACTATATCTGAAAGTTGAATCTGAATGAGTATCAGGATGGCATCCGTATCTGGAGTGTATTTGAATTGTATCTAAAAGCTGAATCTGAATGAGTATCAGGATGGTATCCGTATCTGGAGCGTATCTAAACTGTATATGAAAGCTGAATCTGAATGAGTATCAGGATGGCATCCGTATTTGGAGCGTATATGAACTGTATCTGAAATCTAAATCTGAATGAGTATCAGGATGGCATCCTTATCTGGAGCATATCTGAAAGCTGAATCTGAATGAGTATTAGGATGGAATCCGTATCTGGAGCGTATCTGAACTGTATCTGAAAGCTGAATGAGAAGAAACCCGTGCAGGATTGCTTCAGCTGGTCGTGTAGATAATTGTCCTGGATTGTTTCAAGTATTAATCTCTGACCCTTTTACAAATTATTGATGATAGCCATCTGTTGACTGATCTTTCCTGAAGAGATGAAAGATTAGTAGTATGCAATGTCATGATGTATGAAATGCATTATACAATGATGTTCTAATAAATAAATGAAATTATGTTGTATGCATTTGTGTCATAGATGACGTATGGATGCGATGTATGGGTATGTAAGCTATGCTGCTGTAATATTGTTGGATTAGGAAAAATAAATCCATGACTGCTGCTGGGGATGTGGAGTGTAAGTCTTCAGGTTTTGAAGTGCTGATGAGTTGATGAGCTTCTTTTTGGTAGAGAAATAAACTTTGTTGCAAGGGAAACACCGTGTATTGTTTGTGAAATCCTGAGAAATTGAGCGACCTTTACTGGGGAGTGATAACTGGAAGTTTTGTTCCGCTGGGGATGTGAGAGCTTGATATCATTAAGCTGCACACTGTGGGGGGATTTTATAGTCTAAAGATATTATCCTATTTCTTAAAGCCATTAGTGATTGTCTTTCTATTTTTTGTTCATTTGTAAACAGTAGTTACGTTCAAATGCATATGTTTAAAAATAAATCATTGGACGCTTTTGTAAACAAAACACATAAATAAAGAAAAAAATAGATAGTTTTGCACTTTCAAAGGGGTATATTTGTATTAACTTGAATAAATATTTTTTGTACAATGAGACGAACATTCTAGTAAGGGAATGTCGTCGTAAAAAAATGAAAATTTGATACAAAGAAAAGATAGCTATGTACAATAATCCCATGGGGTTCCCATTCTGCTATAGCCTTCGTGTCTCTGAGCGTCTTGTCCACTTACTGCCTTTTCCGAAGTTGATTGGATTAATTAGAACCATTGAGTTTGTCAGTCGAAGCCAAAGGTTGTCTGTAAGGTGACCCAACGGGACATAGCCATACTCTTTAATTCCCTAATTTTTGCCTGGACTGCCCTTTCGGGTTTTCAGTCCACCGGGATACCCTTTTTTGCCCAAGTCGCCCTTTCAGGTTTTCAACTTGCCAGGTGTACAGATTTTTTTTGTTTTATCCCTAATTTTTGCCCGAACCTTTTTGGTTCGCCAGGATGCCCTTATTTTGCCTAGGTGTGTCAACCTAGCAGGTCTCTTATGCATAGTATCTTTTGACTATGTATGTATTCACAGGGTGTGGCAGGTTGTCGCCATCCATATTGGTTAAGATCATTTCTCCACCAGAGAATATGCTTTTGATCATAAACGGTCCTTCGTATGTAGGAGTCCATTTTCCCCCGGGATCACCATGCGGCAGTATGCCGCGCTTGATCACCATATCCCCGACTTGATACACTTGGCGTCTGACCTTTTTGTCGAAATCCTTGATCATCCATTTTTGATACATTTGACCATGACATACAACAATAAGCCTTTTCTCATCAACCAAGTTCAGTTGATCAAGTCGAGTTTGGATCCAGTCATCTTTATTTAACCATGCATCCTTCATGATTCTCAGAGAAGGGATCTGGACCTCAATAGACAAGACAACTTCCATGCCGTATACCAGAGAGTAAGGTGTTGCCCCAGTTGATGTGCGCGTCGTGGTACGGTAACCATGGAGAGCGGATGGTAGTATCTCATGCCAGTCCTTGTAGGTTACTGTCATTTTCTGTATGATCTTCTTATATTCTTATTTACGGCTTCGACAGTGCCATTCATCTTTGGCCGCTAAGGGGAAGAATTATGGTGTTGGATCTTAAATTGCATGCACAATGCGGTGATCATAGTATTGTTGAGATTCATACCATTGTCTGTAATGATCCTCTCCAGGATACCGTGCCGACATATGAGATTCTATTTGATAAACCGGGCGACAACATTCTTGGTTACAAAAGCGAAAGAAGCTACCTCGACCCACTTCGTAAAATAGTCAATGGCCACCAAGATGAAGCGGTGTCCATTAGAGGCTGTAGGTTTGATTTATCCAATCATATCAATGCCCCACATCGTGAATGGCTAGGGAGCGGTCAGGACATTCAGAGGAACTGGAGGTACGTGCACCTTGTCAGCATAGATCTGACACTTGTGGCAGGTTCGAGAGTGTTGATAGCAATCTGCTTCCATGGTAGACCAGTAATAACCTGCCTGTAGGATCTTCTTTGCCATCGTATGCCCACTGGAATGGGTTCCAAAAGTGCCTTCATGTAGATCAGCCATGATCTTCTCTGCCTCAACCTTGTCTGTGCAATGAAGTAATACAGAGTCGTGGTTGCGTTTGTAGAGAATGCCATTACTGATGAAGAACTTAACAGAGAATCTCCTTAAGAACTTCTTATCATTGACTGAAGCTCCTTCCAGATATTCTTGAGCCTCGAGATACCTCTTAACTTCATGGAACCAAGGTTGGTCCACTACTTCTTCAGCATTGATCTCGTGACAATGAGTTGGTTCATCCATCCGTTCAATGGTGATCCGGGGAGCCTCGTCATCCCATTTGAGTTTAAACATGGATGACATTGTGGCTAGCGCATCCGCTAGTTGATTTTCTTCTCGCGGGAAATGCTCGAAGGTAATCTTCTCAAAATGTGGGATTAATGTCAACTCATATTCTTTGTAGGGGATAAGGTTAGGGTTTTTAGTGTCCCATTCTCCTTTGATCTGACTGATGACCAAGGCTAAATCTCCGAATATACTTAAGGACTTGATCCCCAAATCTATGGCAGCTTTGAGGCCAAAAATACACACTTCGTATTCTGCCATGTTATTTGTACAGTTGAAGCAGAGTCTTGCGGTGAAGGGAGTATGACATCCTTCCGGGGAGATAAGTACAACACCTATGCCATTGTCGAGTGCGTTGGACGCCCCATCAAAAACCAGGGTCCATCGAGATCCTTGTTCAGGTTCATTCTAAGGTCTGAGTTCCTCACAGTTATTTACCATCATGATGTCTTCATCTGGGAATTCGAACTTCATGGATTGATAGTCATTCACAGCTTGATGAGCAAGGTGATTGGCTAGTACACTGCCCTTTATTGCTTTCTGGGTAGTATATTGAATGTCATATTCCGTTAGGATCATCTTCCATCTTGCTATTCTCCCAGAGAGGGCAATTTTCTCGAATATGTATTTTATTGGATCCATCTTAGATATCAATAAGGTAGTATGGGTCATCATATATTGTCTTAGCCGGCGAGCAGCCCATGCCAGAGCGCAGCAAGTTTTCTCGAGCAGTGAATATCTTGTTTCACAGTCAGTAAACTTTTTGCTCAATTAATAAATAACATGCTCTTTTCGGCCAGACTCGTCATGTTGCCCCAACACACACCCCCATTGAATTTTCCAAAACAGTTAGATACATGATCAAGGGCCTTCCCTTGACTGGTGGCATCAAAATAGGAGGCTCTTGCAGGTACTCTTTGATCTTGTCGAAGGCAAATTGGCATTTATCATTGGTTTTGACTACTTGATCTTTCTTCAGTAATTTGAAGATTAGTTCACAAGTAGCCGTCAAGTGAGAAATGAATCGGGCAATGTAGTTTAGCCGTCCTAAGAATCCTATGACTTCCTTCTCAGTATGAGGAGCATGAATTTCTTGTATTGCTTTCACCTTGGCAGGATCCACTTTGATACCTTTACCGCTGATGACAAAGCCTAGGAGTTTACCAAACCTCACCCTAAATGTGCATTTATTCGGGTTTAACCTCAACTTGTATTTCTTTAACCTCTCAAACAGTTTCTACAAATGATCAAGATGTTCCTCTTCAGTTTGAGATTTGGCTATTACGTCGTCCACATAGACCTCTATTTCGTGATGTATCATGTCGTGAAATAGAGCTACCATGGCATGCTGATAGGTTGCCCCAGCGTTCTTCAACCCGAATGGAATAACCATGTAGCAGAATGTGCCCAACTGTGTGATGAAGGTTGTTTTCTCCATGTCCTCAGGGGCCATTTTGATTTGATTGTAGCCTAAGAAACCATCCATAAATGAGAACACTTTATTCTGTGCGGTGTTGTCAACCAAAATATCGATATGGGGAAGTGGGAAATCATCCTTAGGGCTTGCCCTATTCAAATCTTGGTAGTCCATGCACATTCGCACTTTGTCGTCCTTTTTAGGCACGAGAACAACATTGGCGACCCATTGTGGTTAGGAGGTGACGACCAAGAATCCAATGTTGAATTATTTCATGACTTCAACCTTAATCTTCTCTGACATGTCTGGTCGCATGCGCGGACTTTCTGTTTTACTGGAGGGCAGTCTTCTTTTGTTGGTAGACGATGTACCACGATATCAGCATCAAGTCCTGGAATGTCTTCGTACAACCAGGCAAAGACCTCAACATAATCATGTAGCAACTAAATTAGACGCTCCTTAACACTGGGTTCCAGATTGGAACCCACCTTGACTTCTTTCTTGTCCTCTTCGATACCTAGGTTAACTGTGTCCACTGGTTCTTCGTGGGGCTGTATGGTCCTCTCTTCTTGTTGTAGTAATCTGGCAAGTTCCCCTTGCACTTCACAATCTTCCTCACCTTCGTCTTCGGCTTGTTAGATTAGATTTCCAGAATCACAGAAGGCCATAGCAGAATCGTTACCCATGGGATCCCGAATGGATGTAGATCTTCATTTTGAATGTGGGTGTGTGTAAGAGTATAACTATCTTTGAAAGAAATAAAAATGTAGAAAAAGAAAGACAAAGAGCAAAAAGTTTCTATGCAAAAACGTCTATGATTCATTGATGACATATGAAAATGAGGTAACAACCCTTACAAATGGATCGTTGTGCCTCAGGCAAGACACAAGGTTTTAAAAGTCTGAATTGTTTAATTATTACAGGTCCGACAAAATTTAAAGACAATTACTATTGGATAAAAGTAATTGGGACAAAATCTTTAGCTTCCCAGTTGCTGAGTCCTCCATTGACAGTTGGGAAAATCCAATCCTCCAGGTCATATCTGTCCTCATCATCCTCCACTGTGTTGACTCCGTGGTTGCTGATCTTCAAGGGTGGTCCCCCGGCACGAGCATGGCGTACAACTTTCTGGGCTTCTGAAGTGAAAGCCAAACCAAATTTTTCAGATTTGTATGGGATATCCGGGAGTTGGCCCCAAATAGTACACCCACCTTCTTCGATCACTGCCTTGGCATCTTTCAGAGAAGACATCTTTAGCGGAGGCCTTGTAATCTTTGGGACTTGGGGAATAACCTTGGTTACTGCCACGGTTTGTGGGACTTCCTCGAAATGTTGAAATGGAGTTTCAATGAATTCACCATCCAATTCCACGTATCTGAAGGAGTTTAAGTGACTGACCATATATTCCTCTTCTCCATGGACAATAATGATTTTCCCCTCAGTTGGATATTTCAGCATCTGATGTAATATAGAGGTGACGACACCAGCGTTATGAATCCATGGTCGGCACAATAAGCATGAATAGGAATGGCGAATGTCCATCACGTAAAAAGTTGAATCAAAGGTTTGGGTTCTAACTTTTATGGGGATGTCCACCTCCCCATGCATCATTCTCTTTGAACCATCGAAGGCCATTACCACTATGTTGCTGGGTTTTAAGGTCAAACCTTCACAGTCAAGTCTATCAAGAGCCTTCTTAGGCAGCACATTCAAATACGAAACAGTATCAACCAAGACATGGGCCAAAGTTGTGCCCCTGCATTCGACAGAGACATGCAATGCTTCGTTATGCTTCCTCCCCCTAGGTGTCAGGTCAACATCAGAAAAGCCTAAACCATTTTCAGCGGTTAAACTGGCCACGTAGTCTTGGAACTGATCAACAGAGGTTTCTTGAGGTACATCGGCAGTTTTAAGAAATTTCACCAAGGCCTTCGCATGAGCCTCAGAGCATAACAATAAAGCCAACATGGAAATCTTTGACAGAGTCTGCCCTAGTTGTTCGACTATGTTGTAGTCGCTTCTCTTTATAATTTTTAGAATTACTTCCATCTTCTTTTGGGAGGCCTCAGGGATAGATACTGATTGCGCCTTCATCCAGATAGGCTCTGTTGTACCCCAATTTTTGCCCCTAAGATCCCTTCATCATACCATATTGTTTCAATCACCACAAAATCACATTAGGGCTTTTGGTTCTTCTCCCTATCTTTAGCTTTGCTCTTTGAGGAGTTACCAAGCACCTTGACTTGTTTTCTTTGGTGATCATGGATATTTTGCTTTGATTTTCTCTCTAAATTAACAAATACAATATTGGTTTGTCTTACTTGTTAATAATGTAGGTAAAGGCAAATGAGGATTAGCAAGTTGTATAATGGGTTCATGAGTTTATTTCCATGCCCTAGTCAAAGCTTGAGAGATTCAAACCTCACCAATGAAATTGTTTTGAAATTGGTATGGAAGTAGTTTTGGTGGCCATGAGTCCTCATCATCATCCTCAACAAATTCTATTCATAGAGGAAGAATATTGGCATAAAAAGTTTGTTCAAACTTGGCAATGTTCCACCAAGCTTTCTCTTGATCTAGTGGCTAGGGTTTTGGACTTCAGAGGGGCATATCTTGCTCATCTTTTGGTATTTTTGAGTGATTCCAAAAACATTCTTCTCTTCAAAGAGTTACCAATAAATCACTTCAAAATTTCCAAGGAGTTTTCATGTGGAAGGAACTTAATGAAGAAGAAAGATTACAAGTCATCCAGATGAACCCCCATTTTTCCATATATAATTTCAAATGATCATAACTTGGTCAATTTTTATCACCTTGAGCCCATTATTTTTTCATGGTGATCCTAAGGATGTTTACTTCATGCCTTCTTTTATGTGCAAAGTGAAAAAATGGATGGAAGTTACCTTAAGAATGCAAAAGATTATAGGTCATTTCAAGATTTTTGGCCAACTTCAACAAGTCATAACTTGCTCAATTTTTGAAGATTTTGAGTGGTTCAAATTGCAAAATGTCATTCAAGAGGTCTATCTCATTCCATATTTTTTGGTCAAAAGCAAATTCCAAGTGGAAGGCCATGTTTGGATGCAAGAGATTATAGGTCATTTTCAAGGAAGAGTTTGAAATTTTTCTAAGTATGGAAAGTCAACTCTTTTTCTTCAAATTTGACTCCATGTAACTTTCAGCTCATGCATCCATTTGATTCCATTCTTTTTCCATTGCAAAGCTTGTAACATAATCTTTCCAAAGCATCAAGAATCATGCCTTAAGACCCCCTGAGTTGGAAATGCCATGGATTTGAATTTGGTAATTTGAAACTGAATTTTTCACAAAGTCAAAATTTTAAAATCCATAATGTGACTTCTAAACACAAGATTCGTGCGCGTTTTTGATTTAAACTTGATTAGCAAACTTGCCAGAAGTGATTAGCACCCCAAAATGCAAGGTTTGGCTGAGTTTTGATGGAAATGAAGTCACACTTCACTCGTGCTCGACCCTTGCTCAATTTCCCTCCAAACTTCCTTCGTTCTTCAAATTTTCATTCCCATTCACTTCCCTATAAATAGAGGGTCATCCCCCATTCAATTTCCGAAGCTTAGAGAGCCAAGAACACCCTACCAAAACTTCACACGAACCCACTTTTGTTGAATTCAGTTTTTGAAATTTAAGCTTCCTTTTCCAAAATTCTTTGTGCATTCATCATCCTTGAACTTCATACAAACTCTCCAGCACTTAAACCAATCAAAATGACCCATAATCCATGCTACATAAGTCCAGTTTCAGAGCTTCTTACTTGAACTTCGAAAAGGTAGAATTCTCCACCAATTGGATCCAAATCAAGCACTAATATGTCCTACTCCTTTGTTTGATTCTAATGTTGCTTACAATTGAAGGTGCTCGCTTTTTTCTGTGTTTTGATTCATATCTCTCTCTCTCTCCATACTTTACATAAATTTGGCGCGATGGTTGTGTTAGAATCGTCTTGAAGAGACGAGTTCAATGATGCTAGTCAGGGATCATAATTTTTCCATTTGAAGGATCTCACGAAATCCCCATTGCAGGGTGTCTGGAGGTTGAAGACGATGACATATCTCGTCTCAGCCAATGATAGCGTGTCAAGCGTTTTAATTTCATTGGTTGCCCTTTTTCTGATTACATGTTTGTTTCACTAAGGTCCATATCAAGCACATCGCGTCTGGTCCATTGGATTAGCTTACTAACGCGTTTTGACTTTGATCTGATGGTCCACATCTTTTTGGTTTTGTTTTATTTTCTGATTTTATATTTTATTTGATTAAATTTTCAAAAATTCATAACTCTTTTATTTTTTATCCAAAATTTTTGGAAAAATTCACAAAAATATTTGAATTATTTCTGATCTCATGAATATTTTTTCAAATTTTTATTTTAACATTTGATATTTTTTATTATTTTTTGTATTATTTGCTTTCTTTTAATTACTTAAAAAATACTTTCTGACATTTTTTAATTCTGGAAAAATTCATAAATATTATTTTGCATATTTTTTACTTTCTGAAAATTTTATGGAATTTTATGTTGAGGTTTACTATTTTTGATCTATTTTATATTTGTTTTAGCAATTTTTTAAATAGTTTAAAAATGGTTTCTGACTTTTAAAAATTACCAAAATTTTTATTAAAATATTTGGATCCATTTCTGATTTTTCTATGGCCCTATTTTTCATTTCTTGATTAATTTGAACATAATTGATATTTTTCTCATTATTTTCTATTTTTTAAACATTTTTTTAAACCCTTTATTGAACATATTAATTATATTATTATTTTGTGAATATTTTCTGGCTGTCTTGGGTTGATTTTTTGGTCATAACTTTATTAACATCATTGGATCCATGGTATTGAGTTTAACTCCACAAAAATGGATGAATGATTTTAATAATAGTTCGATTAAATATTAATTCAAATGTGGTTTTCTTTTTTACCATAATTCCTCTTCATCTTATCCCCTTCTCCTTGCACTAAATGTTGTTGGAGCATGATCTCTATATCATGCCTCAAAAGAAATGGTGCATAAATTGCTATTGACCGGCCTCAAAATAGGTGCGACTTCTTTATAAGTCCACTTATGATTGCTTAACATAACGCTAAATTTTATCCTGATTCGAATAAATGATTATTCGTGGCCCAAACTTATGATTGCAAGCCCAAGTATGTTAATTTGATCTCTTTGATCCAATAACCTTGAGATTCATTGTGTGGAGGCTTTGGTTCTACCAATCCTCTAATGGATCTACAATACCTTTGGTCAACGCGGATCACTTAAACATTGTTGATCATTAAATGGTACTTGTGAGAATTCCAAATGGATGATATACTTGACAAAAAGCAAATGCAACTTGTTGTGTGGAGGCTTTGATTCGACCAATCCTCTAATGAGTTCCAAATGCAAGTTTCAAGACGGTCATCCTACTAACCACTAATTATTGACTTGTTTTATTTTATGCTTTTATTCTTTTATGCTTTATGCACTATTTATTTTTCTAGCATTTACATTTCATGCCATTTTCATCTTTGCTCATTTGACCATTTATTTTCTTGTCATTTTTACTTTGCTCACTTGAGCTTTTCTTTTCTTTTCTTAAGATACTTAATAAACCAACCTAAACCCTAAAAAACTCCAATGTTACTTGGACTATTTGGTTATTATCCTTGGCATGATGGAGCAGTGGACTATTTCTTGGACTTAGGATTAGAAACCTTGGCCTATCTTGGATACCTTGTGATCTTATCTGATTATTTTGTCTGGAGTTCTTGAGGTTTACCTCAAGATATTGGGTTACTTGTTTGTTTTTGTGTGTAGGTTTTTGTGATTACATTCTCTGTTTGTAATCTGGAATTCACCCGTACACAACCGTTACTCTGCCCAATTTTTGTGAAGACTTAATACACTTGAAGAAGTCTAGTATCTTTGCTTGCTTGGTTTCAATCCAAAGAATGGGAATTCTATCTTGAATCATAATGTCAAGCTTTGGCTTCTTGTTGGTTAGATGGTCCTTATCCTTAGCTTTTACCTTATGCTTTAGGATAGTCTCTTCTTCTCCTCCCATTTTCTTTAATTTCAAAAATCTTCTCCCTCCTTTTGAAAACCCTTCTTGTTTTGAAACTTGAAATACTTTCATAATAAACTTGGACTCAGGTTCATGCATTTTCAAAACATTTTCATCATTAAACTTCAATCAACCTAATAATACCTTGACCATTTTTGTAAGAAGACTAAAAGTCAATCAATCTCATTTCAAACCATTTTGTCACTTTGGCTTTTATCTTTAAACTTTTCTCAAAAGATTAGACTCTTTCCAATCCTTGTAGTGATGCAAACAACTATACTTCTACAATATGTAGTGAAGTGAGATAGTTTCCACTTGGGTGTTGAGTGAGGCATTGTTGATTTTAAGATCCAAGCCATATCCTCCACTTTGAGATGATGCAAATTCTCCTTTCTCATGATTGTGGGTAGTAAGTATGTTTTCCACACGGACAATGACGATGATGTATTATCTCTTAAAATTAATCAACACACTTGTGTTTTAAATTTTTAAAAGAGGAACTACGTGTACCCTGATCCCCTATTGCATGAAATGTGGTATATAGGCATTAAAGGTTCGCAACCGCGGGGGGTGCAAAAATCATAATAAAATATATTTCTTTTCTCACCTCCACCATCCATTTTATATACAACACATTTTTATAGCCAAAATATACAGATTTTACAAAGAGGTTCCTGCAGAGTACCGTAGATGTTTAGGGTGCTAATAACTTCCCTTTGCATAACCAACCCCCTTACCTTGAATCTTTCCCCCTCTTTTTGGGTTATTCGCTCTTTTCCCATTCCTTTGGAAACAATAAAGCGCGGTGGAGATTTTTATTTTTGATTTGTATAAAGTCTAGTCAATCCAATGGTTTAGACTTGAACATTTCTACCGCTACAGAAAAATGGCAACTCCACTGGGGAAAGATTGACCTCTTGCTGGTCCATCCCTAAGTGGGTTAAGCCTATCTTTGTTTATATCTGTATATGTGCTATTGTTGATTATGTGTTATATTTTGTATATATGTTTGTTTAGATTTTCCTGGTTTTCAGGGTGCTTGGTGATTACTCATAAGTCCTATACCCGGACTTGGGCAAACTTTAAGATAGGACAGACGGTATAGTCATGTTAACTTTGAGGGAGTAATCCCAAAAAAGGAGGCATGAGATCCCCCACTCAGCGGAGGCCCCTTTGACTGTAGTGTCGTTTACCGAGTAATCGGGAAAACGTATTGCTTTCGACCTGGAAGCCTGCTGAAACTGAGGACTGTAAAATACCAAACCCATCTTGGCCTTTTATGTGTAGTGTGGAAGCTATGACGGAGTAATCCAGAAATAGTTGTCACGCGATACTATGCTCGGACGAGTCTTTCTTGAAAATATTACTAATTACCGAGTTAAACAGGAAGTTTGTAATATCCGAAGGAAGGATGTAGACTCTGGGAACCTTTAGAACCTTGTTCGGCAGGTGATAACTTTTTAGACCAACACCTTATGGGTAGTACCTTCGACTTCATGCTCGTGACGTTGAACCTATGAACCCTATATGTGTGATATTGTGTGTGATTGTTGCATCATGCATCCATGCACTCATAAGCATCTTTTGAAGAAACAATATTTCAAGGGATTTAAAGATTGACTATTTGTGAATATCTCAGGTACTTTTAACCATGGATTCTGGAAAGAGAAAGACCGGGAAATACAATTTAAAGGATCCCAAGATAGATGAGTTGGTCAGTCTAATTCCAGAGATCGAATGTTCTGCAGACTTTCGGAAGAAGTATGGATCCATTATTCCTCTCATGAAGCTGAAGATGAAGGAGGGTATTCTCTCGACCTTGGTCCAGTTCTATGATCCAGTGTATCACTTCTTTACTTTTCCTGATTATCATTTGATGCCTACACTGGAGGAGTATTCTTATCTATTGGATTTACCTGTTATCGATCGTGTTCCTTTTACTGGTTTGGAGGGTGAGCCAAAACCATATGAGATTGTTGCTTTGATTCATCTGGGGAAGTCTGAGGTGGAAGCCCATATGACTACTAAAGGAGGGATTAGAGGATTACCAGCTCAGTTCTTATTGGAGAAAGCTCGTTACTTTTCCAGAATGAAGAGTACAGTTGCTTTTGAGGCCATCTTTGCTTTACTTGCTTATGGATTATTCTTATTTCCTAATGTGGACAAGTTTGTCGACATTAACGCTATCTAGATTTTCATGATTGGAAACCCCATTCCTACACTGTTGGGTGATGCTTATTACTTTGTTCCTCTTCGGAATTCTTATCATGGAGAAATGATTATCTGCTGCACACCCTTTTCGTACCGGTGGTTCATCTCTCATATGCCTCGGTCTGATGCCTTTTGGGATGTCAAGAAGGAACCTCGTTAGGCTCCTAAGATCATGGCACTTACTCACTCGGATATTGATTGGTATCATCGAGCAGGATGTGGAGATTATTGACAGTTGTGGTAGTTTCCCCAATGTACCTCTTCTTGGTACAAAGGGGGGAATTAACTATAACCCTGTTCTTGCACGACGATAGCTTGGTTATCTGATGAGGGATAAACCAAACAATATTCATTTGAGTAGTTTCTTTCTGAAGGAAGGAGAAGACCACAAGGAAGCTAGGGAGCATATTGCGAAGGCCTGGTGTCACATTCATAAGAAGAGTAGGAAGGATTTGGGACCCAGGGGCACTGTTTTTTTGGAGCCATATCTTCAGTGGGCCCAATCGAGAGCCATCCAGTTGAAGATGCCGTATACTCGGGAGACACCCATGCCTGATCTATTTATGAGGACCACTCCTCCTTTGTTAGATGATCTAGAAGAGCTGCAACTTGCTTTGGTTAGGATGCAACAGAAAAGGGATGCTTGGAAGAACAAGTTCCAGACTTTAGATATTTCCTACAGAGAAGACTTGAAGGAAAAAGATGATTTGATCGAGATCCTTGAGAGTCGAGCAGTAAAGTCTATGGAGAGGCAAGGGGATTTATTTTCTCCTAAGCCTCAAACAGGTGCTGATTGCTCACTTCCTGATTCAGATGATTGGAAGGAGGTTGCCATCTGACATGTGGGAGAAAATCAGAGGTTGAGAGCTCAGATTGCCAGGCTCACAGGGAAGCACCAGCGTACAGATTGATCTCTATCAGTTCCTTTTCTCAGGATTTTAGATTATATTTTCATCTTGTACTTGGGATCATTGAAACTTGTAACCCATTTTGAAGTTATTATAATAAAAGTTTTCAGTATTTCAAATGCGTTATTATTTTGATGTTTGCAATATGTCTATAAACGTTAAATCCCTTGAAATGTTAAATGATAAAGTAAAAATAATCATATGCATTGCATATCATGCATCATATTGCACATATTTATTGTATTTACTATGCATATCGAGGTGCCTTACCCAGCTTTTTACTTCATTCAGCAAGCTGACTCATCACTACAACACTCAGGCTAATTTCAAAAAAAAAGATTGACAACCTAGAATAGGAGAATCGCAAGCTGCGCGAAGAAGTTTCTGCTTTGAAGGCTGGTTTGGGAAACTTGACTACTCTGATGGAATCTCTGGTGGTTGCTCAGAATCATCCACCGAGTGTTCAACCTCAACCAACAAGGGAAAATGATGAAGTTCCGACTGTTCCTGTATCCGCTACTCTGGCTGTTGTTCAAAACCGCATGCCTCAAGGTTATCCGTGGGGAATGCCAGAGAATTTTGCACCTGAAGGTTTCAATTTGGGCCCCCAAGATGCTTCAGTGGTTCCAAATGTTGTTACTCCAGCACCTCCTGTGGTGCATATTGTTCCTGCTGCACCTCCTTCGGTGAATTTGGTTCCATTTGAAGATGTGTGTCGTCCTTTCCCTCCGCCGAGTGAAGACTTGGGTCTTTATGACAGAATGGATGATTTCCAAGAGCAGTTTGAGAGAATGAAAAAAGAGATGAAGGATCTTAGGGGAAAAGAGTTATTTGGGCAGAATGTGAATGAGATGTGTTTAGTCCCGAATGTTAAAGTGCCTGCTAAGTTCAAGGTCCCGGATTTTGAAAAGTACAAAGGCAACACTTGCCCTCGTGCTCACTTGGTGATGTATGTAAGGAGAATGTCTACCCACACCAATGATCAACGTCTGCTGATTAACTTTTTCCAAGATAGTCTGACTGATGCAGCGATATAATGGTACATGAGTTTAGACATCGCCAACATCTATACCTTTAATGATTTGGGAGAAGCATTCATTAAACAATACAAGTACAATATGGACATGGCGCCTGACCGTGACCAACTTAGGGCCATGGTTCAGAAAGACAGAGAATCGTTCAAAGAGTACGCGCAGAGGTGGCGCGAGGTGGCTGCACAAGTGATTCCTCCTATGGAAGAGAAGGAAATGACTAAGATTTTTCTGAAGACGCTGAGTGCTTTCTACTACAAAAGAATGGTAGCAAGTGCCCCGAGTGATATTATAGAGATGGTAGGAATGGGCGTCCGCCTAGAAGAGGCAGTAAGAGAAGTCTGTTTGACAAAAGGTGAAGGATCCAGAAGTGTGAAGAAGCCAGCTTATGGGTTTACAAAGAAGAAAGAAGGGGATACCAATGCTGTCATGCAAGAGAAAAGGGTGAATGTTCCTAGAAGAAATTATCAACGTCACCAGCAAGTTGCCTCAGTGAATCCTGTTGTGAATGCCGCCCCAACTACTGTTGCTTATCAAAGACAGTCCCGACAGGGGAACCAAGGGAATAATCAGAGAAGGGAGAACCACGACCCTATTCCCATGAGTTATGCAGAGCTACTACCAGCACTGATCTAGAAGAAGTTGGTCCAGACACGACCACCTTCAGCAATACCATCACCATTGCCTTGGTATTATAAAGCGGACCAAAAGTGTTCCTTTCATCAGGGAGCACCAGGGCATAGTGTTTAGAATTGTTATCCTTTGAGGACTGAAGTGAAAAGGTTGGTGAAGTCCAGAATTTTATCTTTCAAAAACATAGGACCTAATGTAAAAGAAAATCCTCTACCTAAGCACGGGGGAGTGAATGCTGTGAATATGGTGGCCGGTTGTCCAGGTGACTTCTGGATTTTTGATATTAATCTAGTTAGAGGGGATTTGGTGAAAATGCACGCAGACCTCTGTGAATTCAGTTATTATACGCATGACCATGCCAATTGTGCTATTTGCAGTACAAACATACAGGGTTGCAAAAAGATAAAGGTTGATTTACAGGAGATGATGGATGAAGGTTTAATCCATATAATCAGGCCTAGGGCAGAGTATGAAGAGGAAGTGAATATGGTTTCTGGATATCCTGGTGAATTCAGAATTTTTGATGTGGAGTATTTGAATGAGGATCTCGTACAGTTACATGCTACTTTCTGCCGTACTGCCGGTCAGGTGGAACACCAATATGGATCTTGCATAGTTTGTTGTCGAGACCCCCGAGGATGTTCTATTGTGAGAGAGGGTGTTCAATTGCTGTTAGACAATGAGACTATCAAGATCACAGGTCAGAGAGATGATTATCACGAGATTGATATGGTTGAAGTTTGTTTGATGAGAGAAGAGTCAGAGGAAGAATATGCCTCCGCGGATGAGTATTTCTCTTCGGACGAAGATTTGTTTGCCGGAAATGGTCTTCTAAGGGATAATTGTGTCGAGGAAGGTGTAAATGTCATTGTACCTTGTTTTGGTGCACCCCCTCACCTTGAGGTGGAGTACCACAGCAAACCAGCTGTTACCCCATTGGTAATTAGTCTGCCAGGACTTGTTCCCTATAAATCAGATAAGGCTGTGCCTTACAAATACAACGCTACAATCTTAGAAGATGGGGTGGAAGTTCCCATCCAGCCAATGCCAGATGTTGGAAATATAGTTGATAATAGTAGGGTGACCCGTAGTGGTCGTATATTTGCGCCAGTTATTCGAAGAGACGTTGTGGCTGGAAAGGAAATTGTTGAGAATGATGAGCCAAAGAAGGCTGCATGAGAGACTAGTGGAGCCACATTGGACAAAGAAGTGGATGATATCTTGAAAATAATTAAAATGAGCGACTACAAAATTGTGGACCAGCTATTGTAGACTCCTTTAAAGATATCCATCTTAGCTTTATTGATGAATTCCTCCGCTCATAGAGAATCACTGATGAGAGTACTAGACCAAGCTTTTATAGAGAATGCCATGCCATTGGATCAATTCAGCAGCGTAATTAGAAACATTACGTCATGTAACAACTTGAGTTTCTGCGATGATGAGTTACCAGATGAAGGGAGGAATCACAACCTGACCCTCCATATATCTATGAATTGCAAGAATGATTCGCTGTCCAATGTGCTAATTGATAACAGATCCGTGTTGAATGTTATACCGAGAAGTACTCTCATGAAGTTAAAGTATCAGGGAACACCTATGCGCCCGAGTGGCATCATTGTGAAGGCTTTCGATGGGTCGAGGAAATCTGTCATCGGTGAAGTGGACTTACCCATCCATATAGGACCACATTTGTTCTTGATAACTTTCCAGGTAATGGATATTATTCCTGCATATAGTTGTTTGCTTGGACGACCATGAATACACGAGGCAGGGGCTGTCACGTCAACTCTGCATCAGAAGCTAAAATTTGTGCGTGAAGGGAAGGTAGTGATCATAAATGGGGAGCATGCGTTGTTGATATCCCATTTATCCTCTTTCAGTATTATAGAAGCGGATGAGGCCACTGTTGGAACCCAGTTCCAGGCCCTATCCATTGACAACATAAGGAAGAATGAAAATTCTGTGGTTTCCTTGAAGGGCGCGCAGCAGATTGTGCGCAATGGTAATAATGCAGTTTGGGGACGACTTGTGGATCCACCTGTGAACAAAAACAAAGTTGGTTTGGGTTTCTCTTCGAGGAATGGCAAAGGAGAAAGTTTGAAGTTAAAGTCTTCTGTGAACAGTTATCATGATGTTTTCTGCAGCGGAGGCTACCTCCATCTGATTGGTTCTGGAATTAATGCTGTTGAAGAGGATGAAGCAGAGAAGGAAGCACCGAATTATGTGACGCATGGAGTCCGAGTTCAGAACTGGGTCACCATTGATATTCCTTCTTACATACATGTTTCAAAGTAATTTATTTTGTTAATCTGTTTCTTTCTTTTTGAAAAGCTTTCACTCTGCCCAAGGTGGAAGTATTGATGTTGTAGGGCTTATCTGTTTTCTATAACTGTTAAGATCATTAATAAAAGTTATCTTTGCTTACAAATTATGTCTTTTATTTTCTGCCTTTTTCTTGGGAAATGGTAATAATAAAAAAAAAGCCTTTCAAAATAAATAATAACTGAAAATTAATCTGCATGATCACTTGTTATATGTGTCAGTTTCTAAAGGCAATAAAAAATCATATGTGCAGATTAATTAAAAAAACCGTTGAATACAATGACCCTGCACCCTCTCTTAACTTTGAATGTCCTGTGTTTGGGGCTGAAGAAGAATATTATGATGAGATTCTAGAAGAGGTCTCACGGTTGCTTGAGCACGAGGAAAATACCATTCAACCATATAAAGAGCCTTTGGAAGTGGTTAATTTGGGTTCAGAAGAAGATCCGAAGGAAGTCAAGATTGGAGCATCGTTGCATCCTGATGTAAAAAGCGGGTTGATTGAGCTGTTGAAAGAATATATGGATATTTTTGCTTGGTCTTATCAAGATATGCCTGGTCTAGATACAGACATTGTCGAGCATAATTTTTTGTTGAAGCCAGAGTGTCCGCCAATTAAACAAAAGTTGAGAAGAACCCACCCGGATATGGCAGTAAAGATCAAGGAGGAGGTCCTAAAACAGATTAATGCTGGTTTTCTTGTGACATCAGTGTATCCTCAATGGATTTCCAATATTGTCCCAGTATTGAAAAAAGACGGAAAAGTACGCATGTGCGTATGTGATCGGTGGATCTGGAACTGACTGTTTAACGCTGGTTCGCGAAATGTCGCGGAAGCAAGAGTCGCCACCGTCTTTTATTTTCTCCAAATGGAAAGGACAAAAGCACAGAAAAATTCCTTAAAGAGATTGCTCTCGGTTCGGGAGGTAGATTATAGAAAGGGAAGGTGTTAGCACCCTTTCTATCCATGGTTATCCATGGGCTCTTAGATACTTGCTCATTTGTGTTTTCAAAAATGATTTGTTTGCTTTTCGACTGTGGGTTTAAAAAAGTTTCTTTGAAAATTTCGGTTCGACTCTTGTGTCAGAGTGTTTGAAAAATTGCTTTGAAAGCTTTTGAAAATGTGTTGGTGTGAAAAGGTTTTTGTTTGTTTTTGAAGAGAGCAAGTATCCATGAGTCGTCTACCTACCCTAAGGAATTCGTCTGTGTAAATGTCCTTTAAAGTAGTGCCATCCCACCATTGAGAGGTAGGTAGCACCACCGTTGGAGGTGTTCGGGTCAATTCGAGGTTCGGGACATGGTGATCACCAGAGCAATGGGAAGACACCTTAGAAGCTACCCTCATGCCAGGTTCTCGGATCATGAGGACTTACTAAGACATCCTCTACTCGACGATCACCTTTCGAAAGGCAAGGCAACAGTGAGGCGTACCCTAGGGGTGGTGTGTGATTCGTGTGTCGTTTTCATTGATATTTGTCTTGTCATGTTAAAGTGATCTACGCTTGATTTTATTATGGCCATTCATTCTTGCATGCTTTGTTTAACAGTTAATATTTGCGAGAAAAAATAAATCTAAAGCTATTACAAATGGCGCGGGTCCACATCGCCAAAATTAAACCGGACCCGATTTGACAGAAAAATAAATAAAGTAAAGTAAAAAGTGCGAGAAATATAAATTTACAAAGCTTTGGGAGAGGTACATAATTATTTAAGCGAAATAAAGTAAATGCGCGAAATAAAACAATTAAAAATATGGGCGTTGGACCCTTTTGCAAAATTAAATTATTAAGGAATTAAAATTAAAAATTAAAAGAACATGTTTTTGGTATTTTAGTATTTTATGATTTAATATGAAAAAGAGAATTAATTAAAATTAAAATTGAATGCAAACCCTAATTCTAATGGCTTTTAAATTTGTTATGAAAATATTAAACTTTAACCTAATTTACACCTAAGTTAATTTACATGCAACTTTAATTATTAAAATAAATATTATTATAAAAAAAGAAAAATTAAAAAGGAATAAAAATTATCAATTAAACCTAGTTCTACATTTTTTATATTTTTGTTAAAAGAATTAAAGTTAAAGCACCTAACTTAAATTAATTTACATACAATTTGCTTATAAAAATAATTAAATTATTTATTATATTTTTTCCATCTTTTCTGATTTTTTATGAGATTTTTGTATTTTGGTAAAAATAATTAATTAAATCAAACAAATAAAGAAAAGAAAATAGCCATTGAAAATAAAATATAAAAATAATAGAAAATGGCAAACCAGGGGGGGTGGAAGTCCCAATTTAGGAGGTATGGGCTCAGCAATTCAGGCCCATTTGTATCATGGCCTTGTTGACTTTGGTGCACGCGTGTGGGACGGTTGACTCATCCTCACGGTGTTCATCAACCTGGAGCCTTTGATCTGAAGCAGTTAGACGCGTGGCTGGCTTGATGATGATGGAATTTGGTGATCTATAACGCTTGCGCTGCATGAGAATGGTTAATGAAAAATAATATGGAAATTACACAGACCTGGGACTCGAACCCAGGTCTTGGACGTCAATGCATTAATCGCTTGCCAGCTGAGCCATGGAACGCATGTTAACATATTATAACAAATAAATAACAAAAAGAAAAAACAAACGCGTTAGTGGATCCAACGCGCGAATTTCAAACAGGCCTATAGCATTTGGACAACACATCATCTTCTTCACATGTTTTTTTTATTTTTCTGAAACATGAACGCATTGGCCACGGTTTTTCCCACGTTCTCTTAGACGCGTTTTGAGAAAATAGCGATTAGGCTATTCTTGAACATAAATTAGGCGCGAGTACATTAATCTCTTCGTCCAAGCTTCCTGAACCCATCCATGGCATTGTGGTGGTCGAATTTTACGTTATTAAGAAACCCCTAATTGGGAGCCCAAGAAACCCTAGACTGCATCAATGGCCAAATCACGTATATAGCACAAAAACGAAATTAATTTGCATGGTTAGTTTCAGAAACTCATAACAAACATGAATCAATAGACAAAAATTGCAAATTATGCACAAATCATGATGCACGATTCTGAAAATTTCTTGACACAGTTGAGGTTCGTTTTACCAGTTCTTGGAGTTTAGAGGGATGATTCTGATTGGAATACACTCAATAGACCTTGAGCAAGCTATTGGAATGAAAATTAAGCTTTGAATCGCCCTCAAAAGTGATTTTTAGTATTTGAGTTTTTAGAGAAAAATTCAATGTTGCAATGGTGTATTCTGAGCTGCTGCGTGTCTATGGGCATTAGGGTTGTGTTCAAGTATTTGTATGGAATCAATTAGGTTAAGAAAATTCATAAAAATCTCTTGCAATCATGGATTGAGGATTTGATTTGTTAAGGATCTTTTTCAATCTTTTTTCAAGTGTTCTTTGTTCTCAATCATGCCAATCAGTCCAATTCTTTCCTAATTAGCCTATGCACGAAATCTTGATGGCAAAACATGCATGAAAAGATTTGTTAAGGCAAGTTAGATATTTTTCATGTATTTAAATAATTTAAATGAATTAATATAAATAATAATTCAAATAAATAAATAAAAAAATGAGAAAATACTTCCCTTTGGGCCAAGTGGTCGTGCATATGCTTGGAATGATGAATCATGGAAGAAAAATGGGCCCATTAGCATTTTTAGGTCATTTGGATCAAAGTTGACTTTTCAAAATATCCAAAAATTTCCCAACTTCCACAAGGCATAACTTGCTCAATTTTTATGCTTTTCTCATATTCTTGGACATTTTGGAAAGGTCTTTGAGTCCTCTAACCAATTCCTTTGGTCCCATGTCATTTTGATTTACCAATCTCAAGTTAGGGCCTTTGACTTAAAGTCCCTTTTTGTTGACTTTTGAAAATGACCTATAATGTTGAAATTGATAACTTTTTGTGAGAGCATTTCTTGGACTTGAAGTATGAAGATGAGTTGTAGGAAATGTCTTTCTCTTCAAAATGAGCTTTGGATGGAATTTTTCTGATAATCCATGTGAAAGTTATGCCCTGGTCAAGTTCAGTTGACTTTTTCAACTGTCCAAATAAGGAAACTTTTGCATCTTGATGATTTTCTGAGCCAAATTTTGAGAATCATGATCAAGCATTGATCAAATGATGTTTGTGGCTTCAAAATGATATGTTGACCAAAAATTTGAACTTTTGACTGTCAAATGACCATTTTGCCCCTATAGTTGACTGTAGTGCAATTTAGGGTTTTGACTGTGCAATTTTGTACTGAATGCCATGAAACTTGATATGAGGATACTTGACCATATTTGTAAGCATGTGAGACTTGATTGGCCCTTTGAAAACTTCCTTTTCTTGATCAGAACCCAAACCCTAGTTTTGACTGTATAGGAGACAATTGCACTGTGCAACCCTTGGAGAATTTTGTGACTTGGCTTGGCAATTTCTTGAAGAATATGGGAGGGCAAATTTTGGGGTGCAACAGTTGCCCCTGTTCAATCTTCTTAGACCTGAGGATGCAGATTGGCGGACGTGCCTTTCGTAATCCGAGGGTAGAAGATGATTGGACACTAGAGTGCCCAGAAATTTGCGCTCACATAGTAGCAGTGTGATGGGGGAATGGGCTTAGAGATGCCATTTAGAGGTTGCTGGATAGGATGATGGGCTTATAGATGCCATCTGGATGTTGATTGCGTAGGAGATTCCTTAGCGAGAACCTGCATACCTGCAAAAGAGAAAAATGAGCACCTGACACGTTGCAGGAGCTGGTTTTCAGATGCTTGGTATAGATGTGTCCTGACTGGTTACAGGAGCTGAGTCTGGAGCTTCAAACGGCGATGAATGAACCAGGGATGGTTATTGCCTCAGCCTGAATGGTAAGAGAACCTTGGGTGATTTTAACTTCAACAACGCTCGTTGAGAAAATCTTGGTGGGAAATACCATCTTCGCAGGATCGGAACGAGAACCATAGGCAATTATAATCTGAAAGGAATGATCACCTCACTCACCGTCGGAGAGGGAAACATCTGAAAAGGACTTACCACCTCACACACCGTCGGAGAGGGAACCATAAGAGACTATCACCTCACACTCATCGTCGGAGAGGGAAACATCTGAAAAGGACTTACCACCTCACACACCGTCGGAGAGGGAACCATAAGAGACTATCACCTCACACTCATCGTCGGAGAGGGAAACATCTGAAAAGGACTTACCACCTCACACACCGTCGGAGAGGGAACCATAAGAGACTATCACCTCACACTCATCGTCGGAGAGGGAAACATCTGAAAAGGACTTACCACCTCACACACCGTCGGAGAGGGAACCATAGGAGACTATCACCTCACACTCATCGTCGGAGAGGGAAACATCTGAAAAGGACTTACCACCTCACACACCGTCGGAGAGGGAACCATAAGAGACTATCACCTCACACTCATCGTCGGAGAGGGAAACATCTGAAAAGGACTTACCACCTCACACACCGTCGGAGAGGGAACCATAAGAGACTATCACCTCACACTCATCGTCGGAGAGGGAAACATCTGAAAAGGACTTACCACCTCACACACCGTCGGAGAGGGAACCATAAGAGACTATCACCTCACACTCATCGTCGGAGAGGGAAACATCTGAAAAGGACTTACCACCTCACACACCGTCGGAGAGGGAACCATAGGAGACTATCACCTCACACTCATCGTCGGAGAGGGAAACATCTGAAAAGGACTTCTATTGAGTCTTTATTAGAAAAATCTGTTGGGAGTCGATTTAGCTGGACTAAAGAAGGCCTTGGACTGGATAAGAGATCTTCGAAGTCGATTAACTGAACCGGTCTAGGTCTTGAAATATGATTGAGAATTTCAACTGCATCTTTCCTGAAAGGTAAAGGTCAGTCATATGCGATGCATGATATGGCTCAAGCAATGATGTTCTCAATATAAATGAGATTTGTATGATATAATGCGTCTATGCATGCTATAATGATGTATGTGATGTTTTATGAATGTATGTTTCCGTCTAGGAAAGTAAATCCTTGACGGGTGCCGGGAAGTCATATCCTGGGCTGATGCTGAAGAATAGATTTTGCTTCTGCTGGGGATGATAGTTGCAAGAATACCGGTAGGAGAAGATGACTCCGTTGCGGAATAAACTTGGCAAATGGAAGATTCTGCAGGGAGAAAAGATACTCTAGCGACCATGCTGGGAAGCAATACTCTGTGGGGATAGAGATGCTTTGCTGAATTGTTGATAGCTTGCTGAGGATATCCTTGTTGTTAGAAGTGTTGATGGACTTCGCTGAGGTAAGGAGACTTTATCGGGGACGATCTTTCCATGGCTTTTGGCTGAGGATAACCCAGTTATATCCTGTTAAGGAAATAACTCTTTAAATCAAGCCGGACGACGCGTTCGTGTTCTGCGAGGGGTAAGCTTCCAGAATCTACTGGGGATAAGCTTGCTGCTTAGGGAGATAAATTCCATCTTTCCTGGGGAAACTGAATTGGACTCTCCTGGGGAAGTTTTGATATGCTGGGGAAGTGATTCCTTTGAATGTTGATATGCCGCCGGGGAACAATCTTTAGACCAAGATTGCCGGGGATGCTTGTTAAGAATATATGTATATATGCTGCTGGGGAATGTTGAGATCTGCTGGAGGATACTCAACTTCCTTAAGATTTGATAGCCCTGCTTGGAGAAGAATGCACTGTCTTGCTGGATCACTCTCTGGGGAATTAAGATGTACTGGTTACATTCTTTGGTCGAACCTACCTTGATACCTTGGAGGACAGAACAATTAGATTGCTTAGACAACTCTTTATTGCCCCTGTTTCTGAGGTTGGAGAAGAAGACCTATGAGGTGCTGATAGTTGTTGATGAACCAACCTTCTTCTGGTAGGCAGGTGACAAGATGACAGTACATAGTCGTACGCTTTGATCCCTAACTTTTGCCTGGACTACCCTTTCGGGTTTTCAGTCCACCGGGATACCCATTTTTGCCCAAGCCGCCTTTTCAGGTTTTCGACTTGCCGGGTGTACAGATTTTTCATTTCATCCCTCATTTTGCCCGAACCCTTTTGGTTCGCCGGGAAGCCCTTATTATCAACCTAGCGGGTCTTTGATTGTGCGTAGTATTTTTTCGACTATGTCCGTGCTCTCAGAATGTAGGGAGTTGCCCCTGTTAGAAATGTTTTTTGTCCTGCCACCAGAAGGTGTTTGATCAGGCAAGGTTCGTTGTTGGAATGCCCCAAGTGACTCAGGCGGAGATTTGCCCCTGGCTGTTTGGCCTTTGAGAGATTCTCCGAATCTTGATTGGATTGCCCCAGATAATGGACCATGGTCATGTCTGCCCCTTGATTGGAGGTACTTCTGTTCATTAGGCATTCGTCGTGCGAATTTTCCTGCTATTCAAACAAAAAGTCATATGTAAACAAAGTTATGTTAAAAATGCAAAGCTTATGTCTGTCTTAAAGATTTTGAAAATGCATTCTTTTTCATAAAACAAATGAATGTTTGTAAAACATGATGTCAACTTCGTATTTACCGTAAGCCTTCAGGAGTCAGGATACCTTTCGTACAGTATGCTTTCGAACTAACCCATGCTTCAGCTAGGACTTTTAAGGGTTATAACGTGGCCTGGTTCACGGTTTAAGAAACAAAGGATAAAAGCTCAAATTTTATTTGTACCCACCCGCTCTTCGTGATGTTCTCCAAACCTAAACTCAGTTGATCATACGTTAGACCTTGTTTGAGTCTTTGCTATGATTTTCCGGTGATGATTCGGATATTGATAACTTATTTTGAATAGGCAGTCATTTTTGTTTGTTGAGGGTTTGTATGACCTCTTTTCTTTTGATTTCATTATCCCTGTTTTTTGCCTGAACTGTTTCCTTTTTTGGAATTACAGTCAGCGGGATGCCCCAGTTTTGTAAGTCTCCTTCATGGGTTTTGACTTAATGGGTTTTTCATTTATGATTTTTTTTGATAATGACTGCCTGTCCTTATGATTGTTTTGAACCATCATTGTCTTTCTTCGTTTTGTAAAGACTTTTTGGTGCCATTCGTTATGCACTTGGATCAACTGAGAGACTACCCTGCCCCAGGTTATGATTAAGGGTTTTGATTTTCGAAAATAAAACTCCTACTTCTTTGGCTCGAAGGGGTTGACGAGGGATTATCTTCCTTATAACTCCAGTGTTTAGGATTTGAAACAATGCCTGTACCTCATCAGCGGGGTCTGTTCAAAAGCATACTGTAGCGATCATGGTATCGTTTTCATCACCCTCCCTCAAGAGGCTTAGAATTAACGAGAGTTGACATCAGAAAAAATATGAAAACAATTTGCATATAGTGAATGCGAATATATTGATTCAAAATAGACATAAGCGATGCATTAATGGAATAACAATGTTTTAACATGAATAAATGTTTGAACGGTCAAAAGAAAAACACAACTTGAACATTCGAATGAACAAAAGTTTCCTAGTCTCGGAGCTTGTCACTTCAACTGGTGAGCCTTGGAGGGATGGTAGAAAAATTCAGCCTGTCCATCTTGTGTAAACTCCAATGCCCCTTCATCGATCAGGTCCTGGATTTTGTTCCTCAGATCCCAACATTCATTGGTATCATGTCCTGGGCTAGCAGAGTGGTAGGCACACCTCTTATTGGGATCATAGGCAGGAGATGCTGTGTTAGGGTTCCGGGGATGAGCCCTTAATGTGATCAGATTCAACCTCAATAGGCGTTGCAAAGCTTGATACAGCGACATGTTGAGCGGGGTGAATTGCCTTCTGGGCTTGTCTGGCTGAAATTGGTGAGGTTGATGCTGAATTTGTGGCACTGGAGCCATTTGAGGAGCTTTCCCCTTATCCTCTTGTCTCGAGGATGATTGGATGATGAATGGCTTTTTACCCTTAGATGTTTGCCCCAGTTGGTTACCCTGAAGCAGTTGGTTGACGAGAAACCCGAGCTCGTCTTGTCTTTGAGCCAACCCTTGAATGGCAGTCACCTGCCCCAGCATTTGGGCTTTCATTATATCCACTTCAGCTTGCAGATGTTTTAGCCGTTCGTCCTCAGCGCGATTCCTGACCAAAGTCTCCGTGAGAAGTGTCCTTAGCTCCTCCTGCCCCTTGGATATATTCAGGAGGATTTCCCTGAACCGAGTCTCTTGAGCAAGAAAGTCCTGGTTATCTTGTTGGGAAGCCATGGCTGAAATAAACAGCGAGAAGGGTAAGTGACCTGCAAAGAACGGGTACCTGTAATGCAATGATATGTATGATATGCATGCAATGTTTTCAAGGACCTCGCGGGGTAAACAAGAAAATTGTTAGTATTTGAGTTTGGTAGCCTGATTGAAGGAACTTCATATTTGTTGAGCGTCCTTTTTCAAGGGTCAAAGGCTCACCATATCCAGTGGGTCATAGCCCCTGACTTTAGTCATCATGTCTGGTTTTGATTTCCAAACAACCTTGGTTAAGGGAACCTTCTTCAAGAGTCAGAGCTCACCATATCAAGTGGGTCATAGCCCCTGACAACCTTGGCTAGAGGAAAATAAATCCTCTTTGCCCCTTGCTAGATGTTTGATTCATCATGACCTGCATCACAAGCCCTTGAGATCCTTGAAATGGGTTAGGATGTATGCAATGGTATGATGTTATGATGCATGGGGTAATATGGATAAACCCTGTTATGAGCCCTTGTTAAGGACTACAAACCAAAACCTGCAAGAAACTCAAGTAAAACCTGTCCTGAGTCCCAATTAAGGACTATAAACAAAACCTGCAAGAGACTTAGTAAACCCTGTTATGAGTCCTAATTAAGGACTATAAACAAAACCTGCAAGTAGTTCAAGTGTCAGATAGATAACAAGCATGCAAGTAGTCAAGTACGAAGGCACGTAAGTCACACAAGAGAAGCCCTTAGAGTTTAAGGCCAGCACGAGGTCTGGATATTACCCTCTTGAAGTTGGTGGGTTCATACCTGTCCTATCAAAGTAACCGGGTTCTTAGAGGATCCCAATATCATTGACTACCCTCAATCGGTCATAACTCCAGCATCGCAATCTTTTCTTGCGGCCAGAACCATCACGAGAGTTTAGCCTCAATGGGCGTAGCATACTGCTACTGTTCTAATGGCCAAGTTGTGTCATTTAAGGTTCTAAGGTTGTTGGTGCTTAATGACTCCTAAGAAGACCCATATTCTCCTCGTTGCAACACAAGGGATATCGGTACAGACCAAGGTGCCACACCAACGTAGCCACTATTTCACCCGTGTCGGTCTACGCCGGACAGGTCCCTCACAGCTTATGCTACCTAAACAGGGTATCCCCAGATCCGGGTTAGGATCTATGTAACTCCCATGCAACCCACAAATTTAAAGCAGACAAGTCAATACAATTGAAAACACAGTTATGAACTAACCCTAAGGTACACCTCACTTTAAGTTTAAGTCCCCAGCAGAGTCGCCAGTTCTGTGATCGGTGGATCTGGAACTGACTGTTTAATGCTGGTTCGCGAAATGTCGCGGAAGCAAGAGTCGCCACCGTCTTTTATTTTTTCCAAATGGAAAGGACAAAAGCACAGAAAAATTCCTTAAAGAGATTGCTCTCGGTTCGGGAGGTAGATTATAGAAAGGGAAGGTGTTAGCACCCTTTCTATCCATGGTTATCCATGGGCTCTTAGATACTTGCTCATTTGTGTTTTCAAAAATGATTTGTTTGCTTTTCGACTGTGGGTTTAAAAAAGTTTCTTTGAAAATTTCGGTTCGACTCTTGTGTCAGAGTGTTTGAAAAATTGCTTTGAAAGCTTTTGAAAATGTGTTGGTGTGAAAAGGTTTTTGTTTGTTTTTGAAGAGAGCAAGTATCCATGAGTCGTCTACCTACCCTAAGGAATTCGTCTGTGTAAATGTCCTTTAAAGTAGTGCCATCCCACCATTGAGAGGTAGGTAGCACCACCGTTGGAGGTGTTCGGGTCAATTCGAGGTTCGGGACATGTGTTGTACCCCAAATTTTGACCTAAGATACCGTCTTCCATCTGCATCATTCGCATTGCAAGAGTTTTGACCATTTTTATCAAATTTTCAAAGCAGTTTAAAAATTCATAACTTTTTCGAGTCGGGAGCTGTTTATTTGTTGAACGCTAAATTTATTAACTGATCAAGACTTAAACAATGTTCATTGCTTATTTATTATCTTAAATTCAAATAATTGGAATTTATTTTCGATTATTACGTAATTTAAAGATTTATAAATAACAAAACAAATATTTGAGAAGAGGTTTATTAATGGGTCAAATAATGTTTATTAATTATTCATTATCTTAAATTTAAATAATGGGAACCTGTTTTTCGTTATTATATAATTTGAAGGTTTATGAATAATGAAATAAACATTTGAAAATGAGTATATTAATTGATCAAGCAATGTTTATTTGATTATTTATTGTTCTAAATTTAAATAGCTGAAATTCTATTTTTTAAGTTATTAATTTAGAAGAATTAAAAATAATAATCAAGTAAATAATTGAAGTTATTAATTGATCAATGATGTTTATTTATTTGTTTATCATTCTGAATTTAAATGATTGGATTTGATTTTCAGTCATTATATAATTTAAAGAGTTATAAACAATAAATAAATGATTGGAAAGAAAAAGAATTAATTGGGAAATAATAGAATTTTTATTCACTTTATTCTATTTATTACAATTGTTGTTTAAATACTATTGTACAAAGTATTTATAATAACCATTACATAAATGCTTAAAGTAAATAAAACTATTTTCCTAAATTCTAATTCTAATCTTCTATCCAATACTCTTTGTCTGCTCATTTAATTTTACCTGCGAAAACAATTAAAAGAAAGTCAGAATTTAATAAATAATTAAAATGCAGAAAAATAAATTCAATGTTCATCATTAAAAGCAGGCGGCTGGAATCAGTTTACCCTTTTTTGCAAATCACGGGATTTCTCCCGGTTCACAAAAAGGGAGGAATTTTTGTTTCATAAATGAATGCACAGTTTAAAACATGCACAAATTCATTTTTATTTTTCAAAACTGCATATTTAAAATTAGTTGCATTTTCCAAAAATCCAATGCATATTTCAAAAAACACACAGCATACAAAGTAACAGCATATGCATAAACATGCATTGTTCAAAAGGCAACGTGAACCTATGCAACAACTTGAGAAGAGTCCAAAAAATTAGGCTCCCATGCAAGACAAAGAGTAATATGCAGCTTAAATCAATGTGTGCAAGCAAGTGTTTTCCTTTTTTCATCATCTTCCAGCCTGCTTTTTCAGAATACAGTAAAGTACATATCACATTTATATATATCATTTCTGTACTTGGGAGAGAGAGAGAAGAGTTTCAATTTTGCAGGTTTTGGCCTAAGCATGAATTGGGAATAAAGTCAACTATGTAGCAGCATATGTGAAAGCATCAGGAAATATTAAAATACTAAAAACCTGAACCATCTAAAAGAAAAGAAGCAACGGCTATTTTGAAATCCCTTGAAAAAGAAGTGTGAACTTGCATAGTGGGAAAAAACCAAAAACATCACTGCAAAAACTATTCCAAAAAACCATATTCCATTTCCAAGCATAACCATCATTTGCTTAGGCATTTGCAAAGAACCTGCATTCTGCTATCATAAACAAAACCATTCAAAACCATTTTTCTGCATAGGCAAAACGGCATACTACAGCCAACCATTCAAAACCATTCCGCATATTCAAAACATGCATATTCAAAAACCTGCATATTGTTGAAAACATGCATATTCAAAAACCTGCATATTGTTGAAAACATGCATATTCAAAAACCTGCATATTTTCATAAACATGCATATTCAAAAATTCTGCATATTCAATAACCATATCTCTACAAAACATATCCCTGCATATTGCATACTGCATATGGCATAACCTGCATATTGTAAAACCATTTCTAAGCACATTGCTAAACCATAACTTGCATACTGTAGCAAAACCTTAGATAAACCAGTATAATCAAAAATCCAAAAAACGTTTATTCAATATTCCCACCAATTTTTTTTTTACGGAGAAGAAGAGAGGAATTAGTAGCAGGAAGCAAAGAGCGAAGAACCTTCGGAGCTGACCTGACTTCGCCGGATCGTACCGTCGGACTAGCTCCGACCATGTGAGTTTTTCTTCAGTTTTTCGCATAATCCTTTATATCTTTGTGTTGCCTTTGTCTCACTTAATACTCTCTTTAATTTCCTGAAATCATGTAAATGGCCATTCAATATCATTGCGAGTCATCAATACATTAAATCCCTATTTTAACGCCGACAATATTTTGATTGATAATTTCAAGATTCATAATGTTGCAAAACCGGCACAATCATAACATACTGTTAATTTAAAACCAACGTGTAAAAAAGTATAGAAAATTCACAAACCTTTTCAATTACTCATTCGAACAACGCAGCTCCTCAAAGTCTACTCGCTCTTTCTCCTTGTTATCATCGTTTCGAAGCAACATCAGAGAGAAAAGGATAATGATGGCTTGATAGAAATGATCATGTTACCCGAGGAAAGTCATTCTTATTCTTCAATGATTCAAAACAAAGTTCCACCGGTGTAACAGATTGGTTCGGTTCGGTTCCACCAGTGAACTAGTGACCCCAATGAGGTAACTCAGTGAAATACATACAAGAATTGGACTAACGCGGTTGATAGTTTAGGTCGAGCTCTTGTATGACGGCATGGAGGTCAATCTGTTCCTCCCAGCGTAAGTTGCAAGCATGCTTCACTTCACAGAAGATAATCAGATTACATGTAAAAATTCCTAAAAATTAATGCCACAAATATATTCCCATGAATCTACTAGACTAAGAAACAAAACTTTCAAGGTTGTATCAGTAAGATTTCTATAACAAACTTTGGTATACAATTTTTTTTTGCTAACTGTTCTGGCATTCTACTATTCAGCTAAGTATGACGAGTCAATCGAATCGAATGATTACACGTGAAATGTTACCTTTGCTCCTCCTAACCAATGCTTCCTTAGCTAGGCATTCAGCTGCTTCTTGTGGATCCTCTATGTGCCTGATAAGATTCACTGCCTCTTGGTTCTTCATCACCTGCACATACAAATCTTTCACCATGCACAAACCTTTGATTCATTAAATCACTAATGAACCTTATCATCTATTCCCTTTGCGAACTGCTGTGAAAAATAACAACAACAGTTAGAGAAGCAGAAATGAAAAGTGGAAGAAGAATCAGTAAAATCCAAATGCACCGTATCCGGCCATCCCTTCTTCTTCTTCATACCTCTGTTTCTCTCAAATGCTCTAAAACCCCTTAAACCCTATTATTTCCGACCACCGCGATGGTTTCGTCGCTAATTGTCTACCGCCGCAGCTTCAGACCACTCTCCACCCTCCACCATTCCTTTTCTTCTACTTCGACACTCCCAATCAGCAACCCTTCTCAATCTCCACACCGCCACCTTCCATCATCATCACCTTCACCTTCTCATCAAAACGCACATCACCATCACCACAACCCCAACCTGCGATTGTCAAGAATGCAGAATTAGCTCAGAAACAAAAACGATAAGATTGAAAAGTCAACCGTGAAGGAGGCCAAGCTTTGATGATGAAGTGGGTCGTGAAGGAATCGGAACGAGAAGAGAGAAAGAGATCCGGCGGCGGCCATGGCACCTTCGTTCCAAGGGTTCTTCTTTCGTACAGCTTTGCGTTTCTCTTCTTCTTCTTGGATCCGGGTCTTCCACGACCCGCTCCATCTCTCCTCAACCCAGCTCAGTTTCTCGCTTAAGCCCATGTGCTTTGTTCTTGCTACTTAAGCCCATCTTTTATTTCCCTTTAGTTAAATTCTAGTGATTTTCTTAAACTAATTAATCTAGACTAATTAGTTTTCTTAGAAATAACATATAGTTTTAATTAAATAATGTTTAATATTTTATCCAATATCATTTAGTTTAAATTTAAGTTTTGAATAACCTTAACCTTCCTTATTTCTAATTCATTTTAAATTCATGTTTTGATTTAATTCAAAGAAAATATTTAATATCTCTAAAAAACATGTAAAAAATGAGAAAACTAAAAGACATCCTATTTTTCTTTAATTTACTCCCCTCATTTTGATTAAATATCAATATAATAAAAACATAAAAAATAGAAACATATAAAACCTTAAAAAATATTTCTATTAATTCTCATTATCTTTTATCATTAAAAATGCGTAAAAAAGTGAAAACCAATTAAACTTTTTCTTTTCGCATATTAAACAAAATCATATAAAAAATGCATGTTCACCTTTAATTGTTGTATGTCATTTATCTCATAATTTTCTGTCAATTATTCCATTGCACTTGTTTATTCTATTTGCACCAATCCAAAGGGAATAGTCTAATTTTTGTTGACTTCATGTCCTCAAAAAAAATGATCGAGCGAGTACCCTCATTTCATTAAAACTTAGGATAATTTTTCCAAATACCCGATTTCTCCAAAACTCACACCTTTTAAGTCAAAACTTCAACGTTAGGTTGTCGTATCTTCAAAAACCCGTCCGTATCCCTTTTCGGCCAAAACGATCTATTTTCAATCAAGCGATCAATTTTAAATAAAACAGATATTTCGAAAGGTTCCTATAGAGTACTATAGATGCATTGGGTGCTAATACCTTCCCATTGTATAACCAACCCCCGAACTCTCGATCTCTTTTCAAAAACGCCTTGTATTCTTATTACTTTTAAAAGTATTATTTACATTGCATATTTAGGGTTTTATTTCGCTCTTTTCCCTTTTCCTTTGGAAACAATAAAGCGCGGTGGCGACTCTTGCTTTTTGTGAGACGAATTAATCAATAATTCGATCTCCGATTTACCCCGCTACATTTTTTATCGCTACAGAATTGGCGACTCTGCTGGGGAAAGATTGACCTCTTGCTGGTCCATCCCTAAGTGGGTTAAGCCTAATTTGTTTTATCTGTTTTACTATTATTTGATTTGCTTGATTATATGTTTAAATTGGGGTGTTTGGGTTTTTTGCAAAGGACGAATCCTATACCCGGATTAAGTAACACTTAAGAAATAGGACGGGAGGTATAGTCATGTTAACTTTGAGGGAGTAATCCCGAAGAAGGAGGCATGAGATCCCCCACTCAATGGAAGGCCCTTTTGAACTTAATATTTGTTTACCGAGTAATCGGGAAGACATCATTATTTTCGACCTAGGAGCCCGAGAAGTTGAGGACCGTAGAACCCTAACCCATCTTGGCCTTTTTAGGTGTAGCGCGGAGACTATAACGGAGTAATTCGGAAGTAGTTGTTACGCGATGCTACGCTCGGACGAGTTTCTCTTGAGAATATTGCTAATTATTGAGTAATCAAGACGTTGGTAATATCCGAAGGAGGAATGTAGACTCTGGGAACTCTTAGAACCATGTCTTACAGGTGCGTTTGAACCGATAGTACATACCTTCGGGTGGGTTTTACCCTTGACTCCATGCGAAACGTTGAACCTTTAAACCCCATGTTTGTGACCTTACTTGTGGTTGTTGCATCGCCATGCATTCATGCATCCATAAAACCCTTTTCACTTGACTTTGAAGGAGTTTGGAGGTCTCTCTTTGTAAACATCACTAGTTTCGTCAAACTCAATGGATCTTGGGTGTCGATAGGGCGAAAACCCTAATCCACCAAAATGGATGATTGATCTTGACGACAACTTGATCAATGTTTGGAGCCAATTTAAAATTCAGCTGTTATCTTCATACTTGGATGTTTATAACTTGATATCTTGAGTTCCTTGAAAGTCAAATAAAACTCTCTTTTGCATATCATACATCATTCTACATTTTCTTTGTCTCACTTTCAAAGGTCTTTTTTCGAGTCTTATTTTTTCCTTTTGGTCTCACAGTACAACACTCGCGCTAAGAGGACAATGGAGAATATCAAGCAAGAGATTTCTGAACTCCGCAGAGAGGTGACTGTTTTGAAAGCTGGTTTGGATCACTTAACTGGTTTGGTTGAAATTCTGATCTCCGCCCAAGTCAATCCTTCTAGGAGGGAGGAAGCGAGGATAAAAGTCTTCACGGAGACTCTAAAATCTTTTTCTCATGAAAAGGTGACGGTTAATGCACCTGACGACTTTCCTGACAAGGTGAATGTGGGAGTGCGTCTAGAAGAAGATGTCGGAAAGGGATGTTTATATGAAGTGGGTAGCGCAGCTAATGGTGTGAAGAGGTTTGATAATGACTTTTCCAAGAAGAGAACCAGAGGAAGAGATAATCATCATCAGAATCATCATGTTCATCATCAGAATCAGCAAGTTCCTAATCAGAGGAAAACCCAGTTTGATTCAATCCCAATCACCTATACAGAGTTGTTCCCTATCCTGTTACAGAGGAATTTGGTTCGGACCCGACCTCTACCGAAGGTCCCTAAGAAGATACATTGGAACTACAAAGCTGATTTGGCTTGTACTTTTCATCAAGGTGCTCGTGGGCATGACTTGGAGGGTTGCTTCGCTTTGAAGATTGAGGTTCAGAAGTTGGTCAGAAGTGGTATCTTGTCATTCAAGGACGTTGGTTTTGAAGTTCAAATCAAACAGGCGCCGAAGAGTAAACACGATTGAGGGTGACTTTGAGTTTTTGAAGATGTTTTCGGTAGTTCAAGTGGAAAGCCTTCCCAGATTATTAACTTGTTTCTGTTTTTGTAGCTTTTCTTATTTATCGAAACATTGTTTGCATGTAAGAACTTGTTTGCGTCTGAATGATTATTTTAATACAATGAATATGTTTGTCTTGAAGAAATTCATTCGTTTCACTCATATTTGCTTTCAAATTTTAAATTTCCTTTTGCATTATGATACCAACATGTTGCCCATGCTCTTGCCTAGGCAGAGATTGAAGGGGGGATGATGATCTAAAGAACACAAAATCTTTGGTTGCATGCTTTTGAATAAAATCTTGTTGATGATGTACAGGCATTGTTTCAAATTCCTAAACACCGGAGATATAAGGAGGATAATCCCTTGCTAACCCCTTTTGAGCCTTTGAAGCAGAAGTTTCTTTTCTATACGAAAAAACCTTGAATTTTAACCTGGGGCAGGGTAGTTTTCGGTTAATCTGATTGAGTGTTCAAAATTCGCAAGGAAGATGTTACCGTCACAAAATCCTTTGAGAGATGAACACTCATGTTGAATTAACCAAACATAGAGTTAGAGAACATCATGAAGAATGGGTGGGCACCAAATATTTTGAGCCTTAAAATCTTTTTCTAAAAAAACCCATGAATCGGACCACATTACCACTTTCAAAAGTCCTAATTGAAGCAAGGTCATTCTGAAAGCATACTTCAGTGAGATAGTGTTCCTGACTCCCATGAATGTTCTAAATAGTTATGTTGGTATCATATGTTTTTTCTATACAAAAATAAATGATGCTCTAACTCGCACAACTTGTGCGATATCTTTTCAAAATCTTCAAGACTTACATAACTGTTGCATTAGAATTTTCATTCTCATTGTAAACTCTTTCTAACTGCAAAACATGCGTTTGATGTCAAGGAAGCTCACATAAACACCAGTGATGAGTTTACTCTTTTGAGGCTTGAAACTTTGTTGAGTAATTGGCGGATCACGTCGAGAGAATCATATCCAGGGGGCATGTTAGTTGAAGACCTTAAGCATGGACAGGTTGCTTCTCCTAGTTATTGTTTTTCCCAATTTGTTTGCTCGTCTGGGGCAAAAATTCGAAGACTTTGTTGTGCCGACTACAGTCAATCCGGGGCAATCGCGTCAAGATGGGACGATTTCCTCTAAGAGTTTGAAGACACCAGAGCATGGTGAATGCCAGGTCTCTTGTAAACTCTCGTTAGAAGATCTTCTCGCCATCAACCTTTTAGCTTGGGGCACTTTGGAGAAGTGCAGCTATTCGCAAGAATCGTCGTGCGTCATGCAGCTCGTCAGCAGTGATTTGGGGCACCCAATTTGGTCCCCGGGGCAATCTAGACTTGTCAAAATGTGTGCTAGGCATTGCACACTTTATCAGAGGGTGGTGTTCCCAGTCTCCAGCTAAGCATGACTCCTTCCAGCAGAAGATTTGTTCGTGTTGTCGACGATAGAAGATGGGACTTTGGGTTGAATATTTTCCTCTCCAAAGAGATTTAAGCCTTGTAGAAGGATTTTACAGCGTTGTTGGCTTTTGTCTTCTTTCTCCAGTGATGTTCCCCTCCTCTTGAGTTTAGCCGAGCGCCGGGTTGTACTGTGATGTCTTATCATCTTCTGTCCATCTCCCCTGTCGTTTTTGTCAGCATACACATGACATTCATTCACACTTGCATCATGCACGCACAGTTGTATTTATTGATGTCAGTGAATTCGTACACCTTGGTTGTGTCTTCTCAGATAACGTATTTGATCTTTCCAAATAGGGTGTCAACTTAAGCATAAAGTGCGCCTCCTTTCTAATTCCCCAACTGAGTTAATCCTCGTGGATGATTTTTGATTCAGCTTACCTTGTCCATTTCTGGATAGGATAAATTCCCCAATCGAGTTACTTTCTCATTGGGTAGAGTCTTGTTTGACTGTTTCTCTTCGGTTATCCCTGGATGAAGTTGTTGCCTCTTGCATAGGCTATCTCATTGATTTTCCCCAGTGAATTTACGACCTAGACGGTTGGTGCATTTATTTTGCACGTTAAAGTATATGATCTCCTCGAGAAGGATTGATTCAGGGTCCTCTTTGACGAAGATTTTATTCTCTGCCAATATCATCGCAGTTTCCTTCTGAATTATTTTGGAAAATGACCAGTGTTAGCTCTTCACGAGCAACTTATATGTTACTTGGAAAGCGCCGAGCAGTAGTTCTTCATGAACTACTAGTGCGTCATTTTATCTTTTCGAAGGCGCCGAGCAGCAGTTCTTCATGAGCTACTAGTGCGTCAGTTTTAACTTTGTGAAAGCGCCGAGCAGCAGTTCTTCATGAGCTACTAGTGCGTCATCGTCATTTTATCTTTCGGAAAGCGCCGAGCAGCAGTTCTTCATGAGCTACTAGTGCGTCATTTTTATTCCGTTGGAAATCGCCGAGCAGTAGTTCTTCATGAGCTACTAGTGCGTCATTTATCTGTTTTCAAAGCGCCGAGCAGCAGTTCTTCATGAACTACTAGTGCGTCATTTACTCTTTCTGAAAGCGACAAGCAGCAAACTCTTCATGAGTTACCAGTACGTTATTATTCTTCGGAAAACAGCAAGTGGTAGCCTCTTTATTTGAGCAGCTTGTATGTTATCGGTATTTTCTTCGGAAAACAGCAAGTGGTAGCCTCTTTATTTGAGCAGCTTGTATGTTATCGGTATTTTCTTCGGAAAACAGCAAGTGGTAGCTTCTTTATTTGAGCAGCTTGTATGTTATCGGTATTTTCTTCGGAAAACAGCAGGTGGCGGCCTCTTTATTTGAGCAACTTGTATGCTTTGGTATTTTCTTTGGACGGCAGGCGGCGGTCTCTTTATTTGAGCAACTCGCGCGTTGTTAGTTTTTGGAAAACAGCAGGTGGCAGCTTCTTTATTTGAGCAACTTGTATGTTATTGACACCCATGGATGGCCAGTGGCATTTTTCTTTATTTGGACAACTTGCGCATCTACAATCTTACTACTGCAGCATTAATTGGTTTCTCTCCGGAAGTCTCACGGAGAAAGTTTGTTGAATCATTACCCTCAGAAGTCGGTAATCTGTTATCAGCAATTTGATACTCTCTGTCTACCATTGACCTTGAGTCGCGAACTCACTGTTTTGGATCAATGATCTGTTATAGCCTATGCAAGATGCTCTCTTTGTTAGGGTTAGAGGTCGTTTCCCCTCGATTTTATTCGCTGTCGGGAGTCTGTCGTTTGAAGTCGATAGCTTGTCTCCCCAGTAATGTATAATCCGAACCGCGGTGTTTTGTTGGTGTTCGATTCCCCCAACATTGTCTTGTTTCACACAATATCTTTCTCTGTGAATTCATGCACTGCATTCATATCACTGCATGATGACGGCATCATAGGACAAAATTTGCGTAGTTATGTATTTAAGTACCTTCAATCTCGTCGAAACGAAGATTTCAAATCTTCATATCTCCGGATAGAAGGAACTTAAATAGGGGCAGCTGTTGTACCCCAAATTTTGACCTAAGATACCGTCTTCCATCTGCATCATTCGCATTGCAAGAGTTTTGACCATTTTTATCAAATTTTCAAAGCAGTTTAAAAATTCATAACTTTTTCGAGTCGGGAGCTGTTTATTTGTTGAACGCTAAATTTATTAACTGATCAAGACTTAAACAATGTTCATTGCTTATTTATTATCTTAAATTCAAATAATTGGAATTTATTTTCGATTATTACGTAATTTAAAGATTTATAAATAACAAAACAAATATTTGAGAAGAGGTTTATTAATGGGTCAAATAATGTTTATTAATTATTCATTATCTTAAATTTAAATAATGGGAACCTGTTTTTCGTTATTATATAATTTGAAGGTTTATGAATAATGAAATAAACATTTGAAAATGAGTATATTAATTGATCAAGCAATGTTTATTTGATTATTTATTGTTCTAAATTTAAATAGCTGAAATTCTATTTTTTAAGTTATTAATTTAGAAGAATTAAAAATAATAATCAAGTAAATAATTGAAGTTATTAATTGATCAATGATGTTTATTTATTTGTTTATCATTCTGAATTTAAATGATTGGATTTGATTTTCAGTCATTATATAATTTAAAGAGTTATAAACAATAAATAAATGATTGGAAAGAAAAAGAATTAATTGGGAAATAATAGAATTTTTATTCACTTTATTCTATTTATTACAATTGTTGTTTAAATACTATTGTACAAAGTATTTATAATAACCATTACATAAATGCTTAAAGTAAATAAAACTATTTTCCTAAATTCTAATTCTAATCTTCTATCCAATACTCTTTGTCTGCTCATTTAATTTTACCTGCGAAAACAATTAAAAGAAAGTCAGAATTTAATAAATAATTAAAATGCAGAAAAATAAATTCAATGTTCATCATTAAAAGCAGGCGGCTGGAATCAGTTTACCCTTTTTTGCAAATCACGGGATTTCTCCCGGTTCACAAAAAGGGAGGAATTTTTGTTTCATAAATGAATGCACAGTTTAAAACATGCACAAATTCATTTTTATTTTTCAAAACTGCATATTTAAAATTAGTTGCATTTTCCAAAAATCCAATGCATATTTCAAAAAACACACAGCATACAAAGTAACAGCATATGCATAAACATGCATTGTTCAAAAGGCAACGTGAACCTATGCAACAACTTGAGAAGAGTCCAAAAAATTAGGCTCCCATGCAAGACAAAGAGTAATATGCAGCTTAAATCAATGTGTGCAAGCAAGTGTTTTCCTTTTTTCATCATCTTCCAGCCTGCTTTTTCAGAATACAGTAAAGTACATATCACATTTATATATATCATTTCTGTACTTGGGAGAGAGAGAGAAGAGTTTCAATTTTGCAGGTTTTGGCCTAAGCATGAATTGGGAATAAAGTCAACTATGTAGCAGCATATGTGAAAGCATCAGGAAATATTAAAATACTAAAAACCTGAACCATCTAAAAGAAAAGAAGCAACGGCTATTTTGAAATCCCTTGAAAAAGAAGTGTGAACTTGCATAGTGGGAAAAAACCAAAAACATCACTGCAAAAACTATTCCAAAAAACCATATTCCATTTCCAAGCATAACCATCATTTGCTTAGGCATTTGCAAAGAACCTGCATTCTGCTATCATAAACAAAACCATTCAAAACCATTTTTCTGCATAGGCAAAACGGCATACTACAGCCAACCATTCAAAACCATTCCGCATATTCAAAACATGCATATTCAAAAACCTGCATATTGTTGAAAACATGCATATTCAAAAACCTGCATATTGTTGAAAACATGCATATTCAAAAACCTGCATATTTTCATAAACATGCATATTCAAAAATTCTGCATATTCAATAACCATATCTCTACAAAACATATCCCTGCATATTGCATACTGCATATGGCATAACCTGCATATTGTAAAACCATTTCTAAGCACATTGCTAAACCATAACTTGCATACTGTAGCAAAACCTTAGATAAACCAGTATAATCAAAAATCCAAAAAACGTTTATTCAATATTCCCACCAATTTTTTTTTACGGAGAAGAAGAGAGGAATTAGTAGCAGGAAGCAAAGAGCGAAGAACCTTCGGAGCTGACCTGACTTCGCCGGATCGTACCGTCGGACTAGCTCCGACCATGTGAGTTTTTCTTCAGTTTTTCGCATAATCCTTTATATCTTTGTGTTGCCTTTGTCTCACTTAATACTCTCTTTAATTTCCTGAAATCATGTAAATGGCCATTCAATATCATTGCGAGTCATCAATACATTAAATCCCTATTTTAACGCCGACAATATTTTGATTGATAATTTCAAGATTCATAATGTTGCAAAACCGGCACAATCATAACATACTGTTAATTTAAAACCAACGTGTAAAAAAGTATAGAAAATTCACAAACCTTTTCAATTACTCATTCGAACAACGCAGCTCCTCAAAGTCTACTCGCTCTTTCTCCTTGTTATCATCGTTTCGAAGCAACATCAGAGAGAAAAGGATAATGATGGCTTGATAGAAATGATCATGTTACCCGAGGAAAGTCATTCTTATTCTTCAATGATTCAAAACAAAGTTCCACCGGTGTAACAGATTGGTTCGGTTCGGTTCCACCAGTGAACTAGTGACCCCAATGAGGTAACTCAGTGAAATACATACAAGAATTGGACTAACGCGGTTGATAGTTTAGGTCGAGCTCTTGTATGACGGCATGGAGGTCAATCTGTTCCTCCCAGCGTAAGTTGCAAGCATGCTTCACTTCACAGAAGATAATCAGATTACATGTAAAAATTCCTAAAAATTAATGCCACAAATATATTCCCATGAATCTACTAGACTAAGAAACAAAACTTTCAAGGTTGTATCAGTAAGATTTCTATAACAAACTTTGGTATACAATTTTTTTTTGCTAACTGTTCTGGCATTCTACTATTCAGCTAAGTATGACGAGTCAATCGAATCGAATGATTACACGTGAAATGTTACCTTTGCTCCTCCTAACCAATGCTTCCTTAGCTAGGCATTCAGCTGCTTCTTGTGGATCCTCTATGTGCCTGATAAGATTCACTGCCTCTTGGTTCTTCATCACCTGCACATACAAATCTTTCACCATGCACAAACCTTTGATTCATTAAATCACTAATGAACCTTATCATCTATTCCCTTTGCGAACTGCTGTGAAAAATAACAACAACAGTTAGAGAAGCAGAAATGAAAAGTGGAAGAAGAATCAGTAAAATCCAAATGCACCGTATCCGGCCATCCCTTCTTCTTCTTCATACCTCTGTTTCTCTCAAATGCTCTAAAACCCCTTAAACCCTATTATTTCCGACCACCGCGATGGTTTCGTCGCTAATTGTCTACCGCCGCAGCTTCAGACCACTCTCCACCCTCCACCATTCCTTTTCTTCTACTTCGACACTCCCAATCAGCAACCCTTCTCAATCTCCACACCGCCACCTTCCATCATCATCACCTTCACCTTCTCATCAAAACGCACATCACCATCACCACAACCCCAACCTGCGATTGTCAAGAATGCAGAATTAGCTCAGAAACAAAAACGATAAGATTGAAAAGTCAACCGTGAAGGAGGCCAAGCTTTGATGATGAAGTGGGTCGTGAAGGAATCGGAACGAGAAGAGAGAAAGAGATCCGGCGGCGGCCATGGCACCTTCGTTCCAAGGGTTCTTCTTTCGTACAGCTTTGCGTTTCTCTTCTTCTTCTTGGATCCGGGTCTTCCACGACCCGCTCCATCTCTCCTCAACCCAGCTCAGTTTCTCGCTTAAGCCCATGTGCTTTGTTCTTGCTACTTAAGCCCATCTTTTATTTCCCTTTAGTTAAATTCTAGTGATTTTCTTAAACTAATTAATCTAGACTAATTAGTTTTCTTAGAAATAACATATAGTTTTAATTAAATAATGTTTAATATTTTATCCAATATCATTTAGTTTAAATTTAAGTTTTGAATAACCTTAACCTTCCTTATTTCTAATTCATTTTAAATTCATGTTTTGATTTAATTCAAAGAAAATATTTAATATCTCTAAAAAACATGTAAAAAATGAGAAAACTAAAAGACATCCTATTTTTCTTTAATTTACTCCCCTCATTTTGATTAAATATCAATATAATAAAAACATAAAAAATAGAAACATATAAAACCTTAAAAAATATTTCTATTAATTCTCATTATCTTTTATCATTAAAAATGCGTAAAAAAGTGAAAACCAATTAAACTTTTTCTTTTCGCATATTAAACAAAATCATATAAAAAATGCATGTTCACCTTTAATTGTTGTATGTCATTTATCTCATAATTTTCTGTCAATTATTCCATTGCACTTGTTTATTCTATTTGCACCAATCCAAAGGGAATAGTCTAATTTTTGTTGACTTCATGTCCTCAAAAAAAATGATCGAGCGAGTACCCTCATTTCATTAAAACTTAGGATAATTTTTCCAAATACCCGATTTCTCCAAAACTCACACCTTTTAAGTCAAAACTTCAACGTTAGGTTGTCGTATCTTCAAAAACCCGTCCGTATCCCTTTTCGGCCAAAACGATCTATTTTCAATCAAGCGATCAATTTTAAATAAAACAGATATTTCGAAAGGTTCCTATAGAGTACTATAGATGCATTGGGTGCTAATACCTTCCCATTGTATAACCAACCCCCGAACTCTCGATCTCTTTTCAAAAACGCCTTGTATTCTTATTACTTTTAAAAGTATTATTTACATTGCATATTTAGGGTTTTATTTCGCTCTTTTCCCTTTTCCTTTGGAAACAATAAAGCGCGGTGGCGACTCTTGCTTTTTGTGAGACGAATTAATCAATAATTCGATCTCCGATTTACCCCGCTACATTTTTTATCGCTACAACATGGTGATCACCAGAGCAATGGGAAGACACCTTAGAAGCTACCCTCATGCCAGGTTCTCGGATCATGAGGACTTACTAAGACATCCTCTACTCGACGATCACCTTTCGAAAGGCAAGGCAACAGTGAGGCGTACCCTAGGGGTGGTGTGTGATTCGTGTGTCGTTTTCATTGATATTTGTCTTGTCATGTTAAAGTGATCTACGCTTGATTTTATTATGGCCATTCATTCTTGCATGCTTTGTTTAACAGTTAATATTTGCGAGAAAAAATAAATCTAAAGCTATTACAAATGGCGCGGGTCCACATCGCCAAAATTAAACCGGACCCGATTTGACAGAAAAATAAATAAAGTAAAGTAAAAAGTGCGAGAAATATAAATTTACTTTGGACTCCCAAGTTTACCCAAATTAGGGTTTGTGTTTGCACAAAGATATTTTGACCTAAAATGCCTAAGAAGACTTTCATGCTTCATGTTGGACTCCCAAGTTTATCCATACCAAGTTTCAAGTCTTGATTCCAAATTTTGCCCAATCAATTGGACAGTTGACCTAAAAATCAGCTGTATTGGGGAAAAAGTCAACTGTGGCCAATTGACAGTCAAACATCATGATTTTTGACCCATATCAACATAATTAACTCATATGAACCATTTGATCAAGTTTGGATCACAATCCCACAAGAAATTTGATCAGATCACCAAAAGGGCAAAATGGTCATTTTTAAGGTTTTGACTGCACAAAGGCAATTTTTGACTGTTTGACCTAGCCAATGGCAAACCAAGCTCACATATGGACTCAAGGACCCAATGGAATTGTCTTGACATACTCAACAAGTTCAAAAGATCCCAAATGCACAAGATTGATAGTTGACTTTTCCAGTCAATTGATCAATTTTTGACTGTATACTGAAAAGTCAAACTTTGACTTTTTGGTCAAAATCAAGTGTCAAGATTCATTTTTCATCAAAACATGCCAAATCATGAAACTTGTTCATCAAGAAATCCAAAATCACAAATTAGGGTTTGAAATGAAGATTTTTCATAACTTAGAATTTTTCTAAGTTATGAAAAACCCTAATTTTTTCCTAACTTTGTCCCACTTTCTCATCAAGATGCATTTGGATTCAAGGAAAAGTCTAAACATGAAAGTTGTAGTCCATTGCAAAATCTACAACTTTGATTCACAAAGTTTCCTCAAAATAAGCTTGTAGCTCAAGTTACAATTTTTGGAACAAGGGTACCAAACCATTCTTAACTTAGAGAAATTTTGAACCATTTTAGGCAGGATTTTTGCCTAACTTCAAGACCACTTTTCACATGCTTCCACTTGGAATTTCAATTTTAATTTTAAAGATGGATTGTAGTACACATTCCAAGCTTTCCAAAATGTCCAAGAACTCATCAAACAACCTCATGGTTAGGGAGAATCGAATTTGGCAAGTTAGGAAAAACTCACTTTGTTCATGACCAAGTTACATGTCCATAACCTTGCATTTTTGAACTCAGCATGCCTTAAACTAGATTACAAGTCGTTTATCTCATCTACACTCCATAATTTAATGCTAATCCTTTGTGCCAAGGTGTTGTTCTATGAGTTTGGTCATTACATGGAAGTTTAACCCTTAAATAGAAAAAGCAAATTAGCCATTTTAGAAAAGTTGAACTTTATGTCAAATGCAAATCCAAGCAAGTACAATGCAAATCCTTTTGGCACAAGTTTATGAACTAATCACACTGATCAAGGCTAAGGTATGCAGCATAGATTGGGGGCCTGCACAAGTCTAGAAAACCAAGTTGACATTTCTTGCTTAAGTGTGAAGAAAGCTTGCATAACAACACACAACTCTCATCTCAGCAAAAACCAACTTAAGCAAACTTGTTACACATATTCTAATCAATCACCCTGACCTGAAACACGAGCTAACCATCTCCATTGCCTTCTCAAACATAGAAACCCCATAGAACTGCCAAAACAGGGCACCTGCTGCAGATTGAGTTCCATAACTCAATCCATTCATGCATTCTTGCTAAAACCACTTCAAACACATCCCACATCATCCCTTGAAACTGTTCCAAGCCCTAAACACGACCTGTAACATCCCTAGCTAACATCACCATTTTCATTTTTCTGTTTTGCAGTTGAAGTACCATAGCACGATTCTTTTGGTTTCCAAGCAAACTAAAGGTTGGAATAGCATCCTGAGACATCAAGGAAGCTATACAAATCATTACCTTGCCTTGTACGCATCTCCATTGTTGCACACGGTTCCAACTGAACAGGTAAGTTCATGAACTTGTATCTCTCTATCCAGGCATTGTTAGGTTTAGATTTGTGAAGAAATTATGTCACATTCATAGCCCTGAACATGCCCATATCATTAGTTTTCATTTATGTTATGTGTGCTTAGAGAATTTTAAGTCTGAACATTGAATAAAAACTAGGTCAGGAATTGGGGGAGAAGAAATTCTCTCTCATTTCTGAGAGTTAGGGTGAGTTCTTTATATGTCCAGAATCGTGGCTTGATGCTTGACATTTTTCATGTTGTAAGTTTGTGCTAAAAGTCCAGAAATCAGGAGTTGTGTTTGAAGCATCAGAGGCGCGCGTTTTTTTCAAATGGTTGTCTGAAGGTTGAAGACAACCTTTCTTGGGCTGGGCCTGAGATCTCTTTTCCTTTTCACACCATGCTTTTACAGTTGCACCCCCTGACCCATTTTGAGTTTTATTTGCCATTTTCAATTTTTTCTTTTTGATTCTGATTTGTTATTTTTTATTAAAACATAAAAATATTAAAAAACATTTTTCCACATTTTTTTGCATTTTATTTGATATTTATTTGCTTTAGTTAGTTATATATATAAATAAATACATAATACTTTTTTTGTTTAGAATATTAGGAATAATACCAAATACATTTATTTTCCATTTTTTATTTTATTTTATCTTCTGAAAATATTTTATATAAAATATACTTTTTTTGTAAATATTAAATATTTTATTTTTGTACATATTTAATATATTTAGTAAATAATACAAATACTTATATATTTATTAGTATATTTAGGTTAAAAACATAAAAATAATATATTTTTATTTTTACTAATATTTAACATTAAAAATACCTTTTTGACAAATATACTTCTCTTTTATTTATTTTTTTGTAAATAATCAATAAATATTGCATATATTATACAATAAATACTTTTATTTGTAAAATTAGGGTTCTTGCCCTAAATGCATAAAAAACACCAAAAATGAATTAATTTTATTTTTGTTTATTTGATACATGAAAAACACTTTTTACATACACATAAAAAATCATTTTTTTTGCATCTTGCATATTTATCTTATTTTATTTAATTATTGCACATTAAATAATTTGTATAATTTCATTGGGATTGTAATAGCTTAGGTTTTAATTCTTGTCAAAGTACCCCCATTTGAACATTTGTACCCCCCTTCCCATATATTGTGTTGTAATAACTTAGGAACTTTATTTTTCGCACTTTAAAGCTTTCTAATTATGCCATGTTAGAATTAGGGTTTATATGCAAATCAATTAACCAAAAAATAGTTTGACCTAACTTCAAGATAATCAAGCATGAAAATGGACAACACTAATCACACTTGCACCTCTAGGGTATTCCACTTGTTGCCTTCAATAATGGGCCATATTGCATGTTAGGTCTCTTTGGGCAAAACAAACACAATTCAAATGATCATAGTCCCTCGATGACGCTTTCGAAAGTTGCCTAAAAAATGATCAAGTCCCTCCAAGGAAAAATTGCCCAAAGATACTTGGCACCATTGCAATTATGGTCTAAACGATGACCCGCGCCCGTCCCTTTCACATCCTAACACAAGATTGTCCACCAAATGCAATGGTGGAACAAAATTGTTAAAAGGGTTAAAAAAAACATAGGAGAAATCTTTGAGAAATTTAGGAGTAGACAAACTCTTAGTTACTTGAATCAAACTTGCAAAACAAAACACTTGCCTATTTTTCAAACCACACATCACTACACTTTCAAAACAACTTTAAAAAACATTGAAAACCTTTTCAAAAGACATACACCTTTGTATACATCCCAACATGGATCATTACAAAGGTTGCCACCACATTGGCCTCTTTTCAAAACATTTTCAAAACACACACACAAAGCACCATTTCAAACAATTGAAAATTAAGGCAAGTTGATCTAAGCAAGTAACTAAGAGCCCATGGATAACCATGGATAGAAAGGGTGCTAATACCTTCCCTTTCTATAATCTACTCCCCGAACCCAAGAAAACATCTCAAAGGTTTTTGCTGTGCTTTTTAACCTTTCCTTAGGATAAAATAAAAAGTCGGTGGCGACTCTTGCTCAACCGAAACATTTGCGAAAACAAATGCAAAACCCCTAGTCAGTTCTCCCACCGTATCACAATCATATATTCCTTTTACTGCGAGGTTAACATTCGATTGCACTAGTAATATGGCGAAATATGAAGCTTGCATCATGGGTCTTGAAGAAGCTATTGATCTCAAAATCAAAATTCTAGATGTGTATGGTGATTCAACATTGGTAATAAATTAGATTAAAGGAGAATGAGACACTCGTCACCCTGGCTTGATCCCTTACAAAGACTATGCTCGAAGATTGCTACCCTTCTTCAATAAAGTTGAATTCCATCACATCCCTAGGGATGAAAATCAAATGGCAGATGCTCTGGCAACTCTGGCTTCCATGTACCAAGTAAATGCTTGGAATGATATACCCCGAATTACAGTTCGACGGCTCGATAGGCCCACTCATGTGTTTGCGACAGAGGACGTAGTAGATGAAAGACCTTGGTACTATGATATCAAGCATTTTCTTCAGACTAAGGAATACCCATTTGGTGCATCAAAGAAAGATAGAAAGACACTGAGAAGATTGGCAGGCAGTTTCTTCCTCAGTGAAAATGTGTTATACAAGAGGAATTTTGACATGGTCTTGCTCAGATGCGTGGATAGACACGAAGTAGACATGTTGATGCGTGAGGTCCATGAAGGTACATTTGGCACTCATGCTAATGGACATTCAATGGCTAAAAGGATGCTAAGGGAAGGTTATTATTGGTTGACAACGGAATCTGATTGTTACAAATTTGCAAAGAAGTGCCATAAATGACATATTTATGCAGATAAGATCCATGTGCCTCCGAAACTTCTTAATGTGATTTCCTCCCCATGGACTTTCTCTATGTGGGGTATTGACATGATCAGGATGATATAACCCAAAGCTTCAAATGGACATTGTTTCATCTTGGTAGCAATTGACTACTTTACCAAATGGGTGGAGGCTGCTTCATATGCCAATGTTACCAAACAGGTGGTTGTACGTTTCATCAAAAACAATCTTATATGCCGGTATGGTGTGCTGAGCAGAATCATCACTGACAATGGCTCAAATTTGAACAACAAGATGATGACTGAACTGTGAGAAGAATTCAAGATTGTCCATCACAATTCATCTCCATACAGACCAAAGATGAATGGGGCCGTTGAAGCTGCTAATAAGAATATCAAGAGAATTATCCTGGAAAATGGTTGTTACTTATAAGATTGGCATGAAATGCCCCCTTTTGCTCCACATGGATATCGAACATCTTTTTGCACTTCAACAGGAGCAACCCCTTTTTCTCTAGTTTATAGAATGGAAGTTGTACTCCCTGTCGAGGTAGAGATTCCCTTGTTGCGTGTGATAATGGAAGCTAAATTGACAGAGGCTGAATGGGTTCATAATAGGTTTGACCAATTGAATTTGATTGAAGAGAAGAGAATGATAACTTTGTGTCATGGGCATTTATATCAGAAAAGAATGAAGAAAGCATTTGACAAAAAGGTCAAACCTCGTGAATTCAGAGAAGGCGACCTCGTGCTCAGGAAGACCATGTCTTTCAACGCTGATTATAGGGGCAAGTAGACTCCTAATTTTGAAGGCCCGTATGTTGTCAAGAAAGACTTCTCTGGTGGTGCATTAATTCTTGAAACTATGGATGGATAGGAGTTCCCACGTCCCATGAATGTTGACGCAGTCAAGAAATACTTCGCCTAAAGAAATAAAAGAACAACTCAATAAGTTGAAAACCCGAAAGGGCGGCTTAGGCAAAAAGGAGCGTCTCGGTAGGCCAAAAACCCAAAAGGGCGGTCTAGGAAAAAATTAGAGACATAAATAGAATAAATTTCCCGCTAAGTTGAAAACCCGCAAGGGAAGCTTAGGCAAAAGTTAGGGACTTTCTTGGCAAGTAACTACGTCAGACGAGACTTGATCGTTGAAGCAACAATCTTCTCAGGTCCTCACCATACTTCAACAAAAGTTGCTGCTTAGGATTTCAAAAAGTTGTTAGCGGGGATAGTGGTCATTGTATCTCAATGTATCTTTTCCATTATGTATTACCATTTCCCAAACTTTGTAATCATCCATGGAGTCTCTCCATTCACAGACTACCATTCTATTAATGAAATTCGAACTTTTGCCCAACTTTTTGTGTTCTTATTTTTTATTTAGCTTGCAAAGACATCATTTATTACTGGTAATAACTGTTAAAGCAAAAGGATTAAGAAGCAAAATTAACTTTTAAAAAATAAGAGAGATCTTTACAAATCAATTTACTTTGGGATTTATGGTAAAGCAATGACAACAAGAATGATGGTCCCAAGAATGAACAAACTCCGTTTGTTTTAAGAAGATTTACTCCCTTCATGAAAGTTTTCTCAGGTCATTTTGCTGGTGTGCACAATCTTTTTGTGTTTCTAAGATAGTTAAAGACAATACTAGTGGGTACAAGGCGCAATATTGGATTTGTGACCCCACTATCCCCAGTCAAGTCTTGGTTCTTTTTGAGTTTGCGTGATCATAAGTTTCCGTCCCAGACTCCTCATGAAGTTTTCCCTCATATGATGAAAGTTTTGGAATTAATATTGACTTCTTGATTTCCCAGGAAGGTTATCCCAGGGCATATCTTGTTTGGGATGAGCATTCGTGATGAAAGTTTTCTCTAGGGAGTTAGGCTTGAATTCCCCAGTGAAGTTTGATTATGTCGGCGTCAGTCTGCTTTATTTGAGGCTGGTCTCGCAATCTCTAGTAGGCATGTTTCTTTTGAAAACTATTTTCTCCGATGAAACCGGAAGAAGGATGTTATGTCCCGGTATCTGTTTGATTTGGCTACATCTGAATTATGTTTCTCCTCAGTGAAGTTAAGGCAGGAAATAGGTTTGGTTTCCAGTTGGTTTTACCGTTCTTGGAATGATCTTTCTGGTTGAAGTTTAGCCCAATGTTGTCAGTACCTGAGGCGGTTTTGTTTGTTTGTACTGATTATGTATCCTTTTACCAGCATATGCATGATAGCACTCATACATTCATACATACATCATGCATAACTAAAAACCATCGTTCATTAACATTGTGTTCTGGCCTTTCCTGCAGCGCTCTTTGCTTAGTTGATTTGGTTTTCCCTCTTGAGTTTATTTCTCAAAGGATGTATCTACACTGGTCGTCTTGCTCCAATTTATTTCTGAATTGGATTTATGGATCTCTGAAAACTTTGAGTTTTGGTTCGTGCATTTATTTTTCCCAGGAAGACTTTATCTCCTCAGCAGGAACATCGTGGCATGTCCCCGGGAAGTCATATTTCTATTCCCAGAAAGTCATTTCTCTTTGCAATTCTCCTAGACAATAAGTGGAAGTCTCTTTATTTGAGACAAATTATGTATTACCCTTTCCAGGCAGATTTCCTTGGTTAAAGAAGAAGTTGAGACCCGTTCTTGGCAAAACACCAGAATCTTGGGGAAATATGATATGTTTTCTCTTTCTACCATCAGTGAATGTTGGTAGTACATCGGCAGTGAACTTCAGTGTTTGTTATCTTTTTGCTATCTTCAGTGAATGTTGATAGTTCATCGTCAGTGAACGGCGGTGATATGATGTGTTTTCCCTTTCTACCTTCAGTGAATGTTGGTAGTACATCGGCAGTGAACGTCAGTGTTTGTTATCTTTTTGCTATCTTCAGTGAACGTTGATAGTTCATCGTCAGTGAACGACGGTGATATGATATGTTTTCTCTTTCTACCATCAATGAACGTTGGTAGTACATCGACAGTGAACGTCAGTGTTTGTTATCTTTTTGCTATCTTCAGTGAACGTTGATAGTTCACTGTCAGTGAACCGCGGTGATATGATTTGCTTTCTCCTTCTACCTTCAGTGAATGTTGGTAGTACATCGGCAGTGAACGTCGGTGTTTGTTATCTTTTTGATATCTTCAGTGAACGTTGATAGTTCATCGTCAGTGAACGGCGGTGATATGATATGTTTTCTCTTTCTACCATCAGTGAATGTTGGTAGTACATCGACAGTGAACGTTAGTGTTTGTTATCTTTTTACTATCTTTAGTGAATGTTGATAGTTCATCGTCAGTGAATGGCAGTGATATGATGTGTTTTCCCTTTCTATCTTCAGTGAACGTTGGTAGTACATCGGCAGTGAACGTCGGTGTTTGTTATCTTTTTGCTATCATTAGTGAACATTGATAGTTCATCGTCAGTGAATGGTGGTGATATGATATGTTTTCTCTTTCTACCTTTAATGAACGTTGGTAGTACATCGGAAGTGAACGTCGGTGTTTGTTATCTTTTTGTTATCTTCAGTGAACGTTGATAGTTCATCGTCAGTGAACGGCGGTGATATGACGTGTTTTCCATTTCTACCTTCAGTGAATGTTGGTAGTACATTGGCAGTGAACATCGGTGTTTGTTATCTTTTTTCTATCTTCAGTGAACATTGATAGTTCATCATCAGTGAACGGCGGTGATATGGTTTGCTTTCTCCTTCTACCTTCAGTGAACATTGGTAGTACATCGGTAGTAAACGTCGATGCTTGTTATCCTCCTCTCTGATTCTTTTCTTGTGGTTTACCAGTGATTTATTTTCCTAGTGAGATTGCTCTTTTGTGGCTACATTTTATGTTGCATCCCCAATGCTACTTTGCTTCTCTTTTGTTCCATTCATATGCATTCATATGCATAAATGTTTGCATGGCATCTTAGGGCCAAAAACAGGGTTTGTTTTATATTTAAGTGTCTTCGATCACGTCGACAAGAAGATTTTTAACCTTCGTATCTCCGGATAGAAGAAACTTAAATAAGGGCAACTGTTGTACCCCAATTTTTGCCCCTAAGATCCCTTCATCATACCATATTGTTTCAATCACCACAAAATCACATTAGGGCTTTTGGTTCTTCTCCCTATCTTTAGCTTTGCTCTTTGAGGAGTTACCAAGCACCTTGACTTGTTTTCTTTGGTGATCATGGATATTTTGCTTTGATTTTCTCTCTAAATTAACAAATACAATATTGGTTTGTCTTACTTGTTAATAATGTAGGTAAAGGCAAATGAGGATTAGCAAGTTGTATCATGGGTTCATGAGTTTATTTCCATGCCCTAGTCAAAGCTTGAGAGATTCAAACCTCACCAATGAAGTTGTTTTGAAATTGGTATGAAAGTATTTTTGGTGGCCATGAGTCCTCATCATCATCCTCAACAAATTCTATTCATAGAGGAAGAATATTGGCACAAAAAGTTTGTTCAAACTTGGCAAAGTTCCACCAAGCTTTCTCTTGATCTAGAGGCTAGGGTTTTGGACTTCAGAGGGGCATATCTTGCTCATCTTTTGGTATTTTTGAGTGATTCCAAAAACATTCTTCTCTTCAAAGAGTTACCAACAAATCACTTCAAAATTTCCAAGGAGTTTTCATGTGGAAGGAACTTAATGAAGAAGAAAGATTACAAGTCATCCAGATGAACCCCCATTTTTCCATATATGATTTCAAATGATCATAACTTGGTCAATTTTTATCACCTTGAGCCCATTCTTTTTTCATGGTGATCCTAAGGATGTGTACTTCGTGCCTTCTTTTATGTGCAAAGTGAAAAAATGGATGGAAGTTGCCTTAAGAATGCAAAAGATTATAGGCCATTTCATTATTTTTGGCCAACTTCAACAAGTCATAACTTGCTCAAATTTTGGAGATTTTGAGTGGTTCAAATTGCAAAATGTCATTCAAGAGGTCAACTTCATTCCATCTTTTTTAGTCAAAAGCAAATTCCAAGTGCAAGGACATGTTTGGATGCAAGAGATTATAGGTCATTTTCAAGGAAGAGTTTGAAATTTTTCTAAGTATGGAAAGTCAACTCTTTTTCTTCAACTTTGACTCCATGTAACTTTCAGATCAAGCATCCATTTGATTCCATTCTTTTTCCATTGCAAATCTTGTAGCATCATCTTTCCAAAGCATCAAGAATCATGCCCTAAGACCCCTTGAGTTGGAAATGCCATGGATTTGAATTTGTTAACTTGAAACTGAATTTTTCACAAAGTCAGAATTTTGAAATCCATAAGGTGACTTCTAAGCACAAGATTTGTGCGTGTTTTTGATTTAAACTTGATTAGAAAACTTGCCAGAAGTGATTAGCACCCTAAAACGCAAGGTTTGGCTGAGTTTTGATGGAAATGAAGTCACACTTCACTCGTGCTCGACCCTTGCTCAATTTCCCTCCAAACTTCCTTGTTTCTTCAAATTTTCATTCCCATTCACTTCCCTATAAATAGAGGGTCATCCCCCATTCAATTTCCGAAGCTTAGAGAGCCAAGAACATCTTGCCAAAACTTCACACGAACCCACTTTTGTAGAATTCAGTTTTTGAAATTTAAGCTTCCTTTTCCAAAATTCTTTGTGCATTCATCATCCTTGAACTTCATACAAACTCTCCAGCACTTAAACCAATCAAAACGACCCATAATCTAAGCTACAGAAGTCCAGTTTCAGAGCTTTTTACTTGAAATTCGAAAAGGTAGAATTCTCCACCAATTGGATCCAAATCAAGCACTAATATGTCCTACTCCTTTGTTTGATTCTAATGCTTCTTACAATTTTTAAATCCATTGAGAATTGAGAGAAAAATCTTAAAATGAAGGTGCTCGCTATTTTTCTGTGTCTTGATTCATATCTCTCTCCATACTTTACATAAATTTGGCGCGATTGTTGTGTTAGAATCGTCTTGAAGAGACGAGTTCAATGATGCTAGCTAGGGATCCTAATTTTTCCATTTGAAGGATCTCATGAAATCCCCATTGCTGGGTGTCTGGAGGTTGAAAACGTTGACATGTCTCGTCTCAGCCAATGATAGCGTGCCAAGCGTTTTAATTTCATTGGTTGCCCTTTTTCTAATTACATGTGTGTTTCACTAAGGTCCATATCAAGCACAGCGTGTCTGGTCCATTGGATTAGCTTACTAACGCGTTTTGACTTTGATCTGATGGTCCACATCTTTTTGGTTTTATTTTATTTTCTGATTTTATATTTATTTGATTAAATTTTCAAAAATTCATAACTCTTTTATTTTTTATCCAAAAATTATGAAAAAATTCACAAAAATACTTTGAATTATTTATGATCTCATGAATATTTTTTCAAATTTTTATTTTAACATTTGATATTTTTTATTGTTTTTTATATTATTTGCTTTCTTTTAATTACTTAAAAAATACTTTCTGACATTTTTTAATTCTGGAAAAATTCATAAATATTATTTTGCATATTTTTTACTTTCTGAAAATTTTATGGAATTTTATGTTGAGGTTTACTATTTTTGATCTATTTTATGTTTGTTTTAGCAATTTTTTAAATAGTTTAAAAATAGTTTCTGACTTTTAAAAATTACCAAATTTTTTATAAAAATATTTGGATCCATTTCTGATTTTCCTATGGCCCTATTTTTCATTTCTTGATTAATTTGAACATAATTCATATTTTCCTCATTATTTTCTATTTTTTAAATATTTTTTTAAACCCTTTATTGAACATATTAATTATATTATTATTTTGTGAATATTTTCTGGCTGTCTTGGGTTGATTTTTTGGTCATGGCTTTATTAACATCATTGGATCCATGGTGTTGAGTTTAACTCCACAAAAATGGATGAATGATTTTAATAGTAGTTCGATTAAATATTAATTCAAATGTGGTTTTCTTTTTTACCCTAATTCCTCTTCATCTTATCTCCTTCTTCTTGCACTAAATGTTGTTGGAGCATGATCTCTATATCATGTCTCAAAACAAATGGTGCATAGATTGCTATTGACTGACCTCAAAATAGGTGCGACTTCTATATAAGTCCACTTACGATTGCTTAACATAGTGCTAAATTTTGTCCCGATTCAAATAAATGATCATTCGTGGCCCAAACTTATGATTGCAAGCCCAAGTATGTTAATTTGATTTCTTTGATCTAATAACCTTGAGATTCATTGTGTGGAGGCTTTGGTTCTACCAATCCTCTAATGGATCTACAACACCTTTGGTCAACGCAGATCACTTAAACATTGTTGATCATTAAATGGTACTTGTGAGAATTCCAAATGGATGATATACTTGACAAAAAGCAAATGCAACTTGTTGTGTGGAGGCTTTGGTTCTACCAATCCTCTAATGAGTTCTAAATGCAAGTTTCAAGATGGTCATCCTAATAACCACTAATTATTGACTTGTTTTATTTTATGCTTTTATTCTTTTATGCTTTATACACTATTTATTTTTTTAGCATTTACATTTCATGCCATTTTCATCTTTGCTCATTTGAGCATTTATTTTCTTGTCATTTTTACTTTGCTCACTTGAGCTTTTCTTTTCTTTTCTTTTCTTAAGATACTTAATAAACCAACTTAAACCCTAAAAAACTCTCAATGTTACTTGGACTATCTAGTTACTATCCTTGGCATGATGAAGCAGTGGACTATTTCTTGGACTTAGGATTAGAAACCTTGGCCTATCTTAGATACCTTGTGATCTTATCTGATTATTTTGTCTGGAGTTCTTGAGGTTTACCTCAAGACATTGGGTTGCTTGTTTGTTTTTGTGTGCAGGTTTTTGTGATTACATTCTCTGTTTGTAATCTGGAATTCACCCGTACACAATCGTTACTCTGCCCAATTTTTGTGAAGACTTAATACACTTGAAGAAGTCTAGTATCTTTGCTTGCTTGGTTTCAATCCAAAGAATGAGAATTATATCTTGAATCATAATGTCAAGCTTTGGATTCTTGTTGGTTAGATGGTCCTTATCCTTAGCTTTTACCTTATGCTTTAGGATAGTCTCTTCTTCTCCTCCCATTTTCTTTAATTTCAAAAATCTTCTCCCTCCTTTTGAAAACCCTTCTTGTTTTGAAACTTGAAATATTTTCATAATAAACTTGGACTTAGGTTCATGCATTTTCAAAACATTTTCATAATTAAACTTCAATCAACCTAATAATACCTTGACTTTTTTTGTGAGAAGACTAAAAGTCAATCAATCTCATTTTAAACCATTTTGCCACTTTGGCTTTTATCTTTAAACTTTTCTAAAAATATTAGACTCTTGTCAATCCTTGTAGTGATGCAAACAACTATACTTCTACAATATGTAGTGAAGTGAGATATTTTCCACTTGGGTGTTGAGTGAGGCATTGTTGATTTTAAGATCCAAGCCATATCCTCCACTTTGAAATGATGCAAATTCTCCTTTCTCATGATTGTGGGTAGTAAGTATGTTTTCCACACGGACAATGACGATGATGTCTTATCTCTTAAAATTAATCAACACACTTGTGTTTTAAATTTTTAAAAGAGGAACTATGTGTACCCTGATCCCCTATTGCATGAAAGGTGGTACATAGGCACTAAAGGTTCGCAACCGCGGCAGGTGCAAAAATCATAATAAAATATATTTCTTTTCTCACCTCCACCATCCATTTTATATACGGCACATTTTTATAGCCAAAATATACAGATTTTACAAAGAGGTTCCGATGTAGTACCGTAGATGTTTAGGGTGCTAATACTTTCCCTTTGCATAACCAACCCCCTTACCTTGAATATTTCCCCCTCTTTTTGGGTTATTCGCTCTTTTCCCATTCCTTTGGAAATAATAAAGCGCAGTGGCGATTTTTATTTTTGATTTGTATAAAGTCTAGTCAATCCAATGGTTTAAACTTGAACATTTCTACCGTTACATGCTCAACCAGAATGCCTTTTCCCCGAGTCTCGGTCGACTCAGTGGTAGGAGTATTAACAGGTATAACTATAGGGATTGTAGTAGTAGTAATAGTAGTGTCAACAGAAACAGGAACAGGGATGATCACATGACCGATAACAGTTTTCAGAGGAGTAATCTCTGAGGAGAATATTCTTCCACTTTGGGTTATCTTGCTGGTTCCCACAATGTTGTTGATGTCGGGGTCAGCCTTCTCAAAAATTGAGTCTTCATCAGCCAGACAATCTTGTTTGATGCTGTGATAGTAGACATCGCCCCCATAATTTAATGGGATAGTTTTTATCTGATGAGTACAGGATTGGTCCAGGCATAAAATTATCAGTGGAGCTACTTTGGGAACTGATGTAATCCTAACAGGTCTTTTGGTGGAAACCCTGGAAGAATTGGCGGAAATGGTTACTATTGAAACATCATTGTAAGCAATGGTTGGAACGGTAGTCTTTTTAAACAAAATCTCTTTGTCATCCATTAGGCGTTGAACACCTACTTTCAATAAATGACAACCAGTTGGTAGGGAGGAACAGAGGTGGCAACTTTCGTCACAGCCCGGAAATAAACCAGCCTTCAATAGGTTCTTCTTGATAGTCAGGAGAGGAGTAACAAGTTCATCAACAAAAGTAACAAACATATCATCTTCAACAGCGTTAACATCACGACTATGCTTGGGCATAGGAGCAGTGATAACATTTGGGATCTCAGGAGCATCGAATTCAATTTCATTGGATTCAAGAAGGTCTTGCACCTTATTTTTCAAAGCCCAACAGTTGTTGGTATCATGGCCTGGACTTTCTGAATGGTATGCACAGCGAGCATTAGGATGGTAATGAGGAGAGGTCGTGTTAGGATTCTTTGGAGCTTCTTTCAAAGTTTCCAGATTAGATCTCAACAAATGTGGCAGGACTTGAGATAGTGTCATATTAATCCGGGTAAATTGTCTTACTGGTCTTTCTATTTTAGGTTGTTGCTTCTTTGTTGAGTAGGTGCAGGATTTGGGATCACGACAGCCCCCACCATTAGACGGTGTTCAGTTCTATCTTGATTTATTTGAGGATACACAACACCAACTTCTTTCTTCCCAATAAATGGTTTTCTTACAACAACAGAGGATGCGTCTTTTTGGATCTTCCCACTCTTAATCCCAGCTTCCACTCTTTCTCTGGTCAAGATTAATTCAGTAAAGCTGGCTGAGGAGCTCCCAATTATATGATTGAAGAAAGGACCAGACAGGGTACCCAAAAACATGTCTACTAGTTCTCTTTCAGAAAGGGGAGGCTGGACTCTTCCTGCTAAGTCCCTCCATTTCTGAGCGTAGTCTTTGAAACCTTCACTTGAAACCATAGCCATACTCTGGAGTTGAGTATGGGTGGGAGCAAGGTCTGCATTGTATTGATACTGTTTATAGAAAGCAGCGGCAAGGTCTTCCCAATTATGGATATTGGCCCTTTCTACTTGATAGAACCAATCTAGCTGAGTCCCAGATAGACTATCTTGAAAAAGTGGACCCACAAATCTCTGTCAGCAGTATGAGGTTGTATCTTCCTCACATAAGATTGGAGATGCATCTTGGGACACGAAACCCCATCGTATTTAGTGAACACCGGTGCCTTGAATTTTGGTGGAATAACAATCCAAGATACCAAACCCAGCTCTTCAAAGTCCAGCCCGAGAACTTTCTGAATTTCCATTGCACTTAGACATTCTTCCAAATGTTTGTATTTGTCGTCGGCCAGAGGATATTGCTCTTCAGAGTAATCTTCTTCTTCCTCTTCAGATTCTGGCTGGGCAACCAATTCCTTGCCTTTCACTTATGGATTATCCTTTTCATCAAATGACATTGCAGAATCTAGGGTCCGTCTGGCTTGTCCTTGGAACCTTCTTCCCATACTCAGAACTCCGATTATTTTCTTTTCTTTCTTCTTCTTTTCTTCTACCAGCAAAGTTTTCAAATCCTCTTGTCCTTTGGCTAGAGTCAAGAACATCTGTTGAAACAGAGCGTTCTACGCCTGTAGGTCTTTTATTATCTGCTCGAGATCCATCTTACTGAAATAAATAGTAGAAAGATGAGGAGACATATTGTAAGAAACCTGCTTATGTTATGATGAATGGTAAATGCATATGCAATGATTTCAAGGAAATTAGAGATTTAAATTTGCTTTAGACCAAAAAAGGAACACACGTTATATTAATAAATTAAAGCTTGAGTACACCATGCCTCTTTTGGGCTTACAAAGAAATACAAAAAACTCTAAGATAAAAAAGTTATACGCATCCTCTTTGGTGCAATGTAGGTGTTCAGGCTCCACTCCTCACGAAGTTGCTTAGTGAGTTCCAAAACCTTCTTCTTGCTGGCGTAGAATTGGGCCTCGAAAGTGTCTCGCTCCCCCTTAAGCTGTATCCAATCTCTTTGTAAGTCTTCAAGAGAGACGGCCATGTCAGGATGCAGGGTAGTGTATGGAACATCTCCTTCTATAACAGGCTCTATGATCACCGGGAGAATGGATGGGTAAGGCATCATAAGACTTTAAGCACGAGCTCGTACCCATTTGAGGTAAGGCTCAAGAAGGATGGAATTATTATGCCCCAATGTCTTTATACCTACCTTGTTCAACATCCTCCAAGCTAGGATAAATCTCTGGCGATGGCCTTGATCGTTGTCCTCGTTGTCAAATACCAAACCTTGAATGAGCATCTCATATGGGCCGTCCCTTAGGGCGTAACCAAACTGTCTTAAGGCTAAGTAGGGGTTGTAGGTGATACCTCCTCTAATGCCAAGTAAAGGGACATTAGGGAATTCTCTATAATGGTCGACAATAGTAACATTCTCTATAGATCGGGAACACCAATGAATGTCTGAATGTTTGAGTGTCATCAACCTATGTGACCACCTTGAACCTTGCCCGTTCTTCAATACAGATTGGGGAAGATGCAAAATAAACCATATTTCCAAAAGAGGAGTACATCACATAAGGATACCTCTTTTCCTCATAGTACGAGTGTGAAAGGAATGTAGGATGTCCCCTAGCAAAGTAGGCACCGGGTTACGAGACATGAAGATTTTGACGGTGTTCACATCTATGAGTTGGTCAGGATTTGGAAACAAAACCATCCCATAGATGAGGAGAGTCACAATTTCCTCAAAAGCTTGCAAATCCAAAGAGTTCCAACAGTTTTAGGCTTTCTCAAACAAGAACTTTGCTAGGAAACCCTTGACACCACTCCTTGTTTCCCAATTAGTTGTGATATCAGATGGTTGCAAGTGTAGAGCTTGAGCAATATCTTATGGCTTTGGATATATTTCCGTACCATTGAAAGGTAGTTGATTGAGAATGGGAATCCTCAAGAGTTGGGAGAATTCTTCCAAAGTTGGCAAAAGTTGATAATCGGGAAATGTGAAGCAATGGTGTAAAGGATTAAAGAACTGAAAGAGCACCTTCATCATGTCTTCATCAGTGTTGGAGGTAACCAAGTTTATTAGGCGACCATGTCTTTCGGTAAATGGAGAATTTTCAGGAATCCTTGATGCTAGCTCTTTAAGTTGAGGATGAATCCTTACAAGATTGACTTGAATGGTTTTCCTGCGAATAGAATCCATGTCCTACGAAATAGAACAGAGAAATCCCAAGATCCTTGAAATGGTTAGTGAATATGAGTATGATGTTAAGATGTTTATGATGTTATGTATAAGTATATGTATATATATATATATATATATATATATATATATATATATATATATATATATATATATATATATATATATATATATATATATATATATATATATATATATATATATATATATATATATATATATATATATATATATATATATATATATATATATATATATATATATATATATATATATATATATATAAACAAGCAAATAAGTCCTTAGGTTTAGGCTTGCATGGAGTCTCATAGGTAAGTACCCTCTTGAAGTTTAGTTGGCTCAAACCTGTCCTAGTAATAGTAATTGGGTTCTAAGGAGCTCAATATCACCGGTTTGTTTCTTTGGGCATTGTTTCAGCGCAAGCCTCTTTAATGGCGACCGAAATATCCCAAAAAATCAAACCTCAATGAGTGTAGTATCGAGTATTGTTGTACCCCAAAATTTTCCCTCTCATTTCACAAGGGATCACCCTGGATCCTCAAGTTTGCTTCCAAGCCTTGAACTGCAATTTTTCAAGAAAGTCATCCGCAAGGGCAAAATGGTCAAGAGCACACTAAAAAAGTCAAACTTTGACTTTTAAATCAAAAATCAAATTTCTAAACATTTGGAAAATTTTCTACGTGTTAAGAGAATATGTTGCTTCAGAACTTCTGAGTCAGCCTCCATGCAAGTGCAGTCAGAAGTTGCAAACGTGGTTCAGAACGTAATATTCCATCAGAACGTGACTCTTCAGCACATAGAGGTTACGCTTCTGATCTTCTCTGACCAGGTTATCACCATAACGCTCAGCAAATTCTGGACACTCTCAAGGCAGAGTTTGGTCAGAACTTCTGGGCAAGTTTTCACAAAAAGCTTCGGTCAGAGGTTACAAACATGGTTCAGAACATGACGCTTTAATCAGAACACGTGGAAGAAATGTTCTCCTTCAGAACATGCTGGAGCCAGAAGATACAAAGATCAGAGGTTGGATGCTATGCTGAAGTAGAACTTCTGATCCAGAACTGAGCCTTGGTGTAGAATCTCATGTGGCAGGGTTTCTGTTTGTGATAAGTCTCATCGTCATTAATGCTCACAACCACTTTTTGAGTCTTTATCCAAAGGATTTCCCCCACGTGTACCTCTACTGTCTTGGGATAGAAACTTTGGCACTAAGCCCATACTTTGCTTTTTGCTTTTCCTTAATTCCTGCTGACAACCACCATACTTGCTTCAAGAACAAGGCAACACTTCAGCATATGAAGGTTATATTCAACGCTTTGGTCAGAACATGACCAAATCCAAAAACCTTGTTTATACAACCTGCTGCAGACCTATAACCAACCGCTAGGTGAGCCTACTCCTGAACCCCATACTTGCATCAAATTGGCATACGAAAACTGTGACTAAAAAGCAATGGAACAATATACTAAAAAGGTTCAAATCCCATTTGTTTTCCCCCCTAAAATAACAACAAATCCATCTATAAATACTTGGATCCATCACACGTTCAAGGGGCTGGTTTTTGGAGAGAGATTGGCCAAAAGAGAGAAGAGAAAACAGGGAAAACCTTCGCAAATCCGAAGCAAAAACCTTTTGTTCCTCCTCTTTGAATCAAAGAACATAACCACTGTTCCGTCTCTCTTGCTGACTCGGAACATCCAGAGGCAACAACTCAAAGCTCCAAGCCCACGTTCTAGGTTCAAGGTAAGTCTTTCTGACTTTGTTTGTTTTTCATTCTGAACATCATTAACATGTAAATATCATAGTATTAATGTTGTACATATCATTGCTTAAGCAGAAAAACTATGGATCAGAACTTCTTGATTAAGGCTAGGCTCAGATTTAGGATTAGAATTCTGTAAACTGTTGTGCTATTATCCTTCTGACTTGCTGATTGTTAGGAACTGAATAAATTGCTGATGTGTTGTTTGAGTGTTGAAATATGGCGTTAAAACTTCTGATGTTCATTCATAGTTTTAACACACATAACTTCTATGATTTTTCTCACTGTTAAACACACACAGAACTTCTGAGTTCTCTTCACTGTTTTAACACACGGAACTTCTATGATTTTTCTCACTATTAACACACACTGAACCTTTGATTCTTACATGATGATAATGCACTGAACTGCTAATATTCACTCACTGACTCAACATAATTCGAAACTTCTGATGATTCACTCACTGTTCTAACACAACACAAAACTTCTGAGTTCTCCTTATATGTCAAATACACTGAACTTCTGATTTTCATGCGCTGATAACATGCTAAATTGCTGATTGTTTGTTCATTGTCTTAGCACCATACTGAACTTTTGAGTTCTTCCTACTGTTTTGACACGCACAGAGCTTCTGAGGTTTTCTCACTGTTCTAACATTCAGAAGTTCAACACATAGCAATCCAGAACTTCTGTATTTTTTCCTCTAACGTGTCTTACAGGACCTCAGAGTGTACCAACTCAGAACTTCTGATGCCTACTGACGTTTCCTGCTGAGTCACAACGCTCCTGACTCTGGAACTTCTGATTCTTGTTTATTTTTGCTTGCAGCATCACTGTTTCTATCTTTCATTTATTTTCTTTTTCATCATTTTTAATATTAACTCTTTTTTTAATATTAATATAAAAAACATAAAAATATTTTCCTTTTAATTTATTTCCTTAAGACAAAAACATTTTTTAAACAAGTCCATTTCTTTCTTATATTGTACATTTCAATATGGTTGTAATAGTAACTTAGGACTTATTTTTACTTGCAATCCCCATTCATAAATATGTACCCTCATCCCTAAAATATTGTAATAGCGTAGGACTTTACATTTCTGCAATTTATCGCTTTCGAATGAAATGCTAGTAATTAGGGTGTGTATGGAAAGATATGAAAAACAATAAATAGATTACCCTAATCAAGACTAAATGCATGCAATCAAACACACTTGCACACATGCACCCTTAGGGTAATCCCACTTGTTGCCTAAAATTGGTCATGTTACGCATGCGGGGTGTCTTAGCAAAACCAATCAAAATACAAGATCATAGTCCCTCGATGAAGCTATTCAAAGTTGCCTTACAAATGATCTTAGTCCCTAAAAGAAAAATGCTAAGATACCTTGTAACATTGCTTTCTATGACTATACAAAACGTCCCAACATCCGTCCCTTCACATCCAATGATGGGACTTCTTACCAAATCAATGGTAAGATAGCAACATCTAAAGGAAGAGGAAAAGCACATCTAAGACCTTTTTAAGTAGGTAGGTTCGCTCTCAGTTACTCGCTTGCCCGCAACAAAAAAAACATTTCATACACCATCACTCTCACTTTGAAACATTTTTAAAATACAAACACTTTGTATACATTCTTATAGAAACGAGAGCCATTACAAAGAAATCACCTTTTCAAAATCACTTTCAAAAACACATCTCACAAACACATCTTTGAACTATTTTCGAAACAACACTTTGTACACGTTCTTATAGAGACGAGAACCATTACAAAGACATTTTCAAAAATACTTTCAAAACTTACACCAAAAATCACATTCAAACAAAAGCAAGTAATCTAGCGAGTAACTAAGAGCCCATGGAAAACCATGGATGAAAAGGGTGCTAACACCTTCCCTTTTCATAATCTACCCTCCAAACTCAAAAACATCTATAAAGGTCTTTCCTGTGCTTTTTCACCTTTCCTTTTGGATAAAAGAAAATTCGGTGGCGACTCTTGCTAAACTGCAACATTTGCGAACACAAACGCAAAACACCTCAAGTCAGTTCTCCCACCGTATCACAGAACTGGCGACTCTGCTGAGGAATGTTAAAAGTAAGGTTACCTTAGGGTTAGGTCACATTTACTTGCCTTCATTTGTTTGAATTACTTACTTTACATTATTGGTTTCTCGCTTGGGTTTGTTTTGATCCTCTACCCGGATCTGAGGCACCTTTTTAGGTAAGTAGCAATAGATTGTGGAAACTGTACGGCGTAGACCGATATGGTTGAAACAATGGCTATATTAGTGTGACACATTTGTTGGTACCGGTATCCCTTGTGTTGAAACGAGGAGAATACGGGGCCGCTGAGCAGTGTCATGAAGCACTAACTGACCTTAGAACCTTACTTGACCAACTTGGCCATTAGGACGTAGTGAGATAACCGGTTTCAGTGTAGAGCTGAAAATTGGTTGATACTCGATGCTACACTCATTGAGACCAGACTCTTGGGATATCTCGGCCGCAAGAAAAGATTGATTATGCTGAGACAATGCCTAAGAGAAAGGTCAGTGATATTGAGATCCTCTAGAACCCGATCACTATTACTAGGACATGTTGAGCCAACTAAACTTCAAGAGGGTACTTACCTACAAACTCCACGCAAGCCTAAACCTAAGGACTTGTCTGCTTTGTGTGTATATGATTATTTGTATATAAACTTGCTTACCTCGCATATCTGTATATAACATCATAACATTATACCATAGCATTTTCAATAGCATTTCAAGGTTCTCACGAGTCTTTGATGCAGGGTCACGTTGAACCAGACTTCTATCAAGAGGCAAGAGGATTTATTTCCCTCTAACCAAACACCATCAAAATCAAGTACAACAAACCGGAGTCAAGGGCTATGACCCACTTGATATGGTGAGCTTAATTCTCGTGGAAGGACATCCACCGATACAAAGTTCTCCAATAAAAGTTGTTGATCAAAGTTCAACTTCTAACTTTTTCTTGTGTTTACCCCGCGAGATCCTTGAAAACATGCATCCACATATCATGCATCATATCATGACAGGTTTCTCCCATTCAGGTCTCCTTATCCTCCTGCTGTTTATTTCAGTAAGATGGATATGGAACAAACGGTGAAAGATCTTCAAGCTCAAAATGCTCAATTCCAACAAATGTTCTTAGCTATGGCTAAGGGGCAAAAGGACCTGAAGACCCTTCTTCTTAAAGACAAGAAGAAAAATTCCAAAAAGTCAGTAGGCATCCCGAACTTGAGAAGAATACCTAGAGGACCAGTCAAGAGAGCTATAGATCTTTCAACTCCATCCAACATGGGGGATAGTCATGAAGAAGATAACAGTCTGGAGATTGATGAAGCCGAAGCTGACTACTCTGAGGAACAATCTCCTCCCACTGTTGGCAAGTACAAATAGCTGGAGGATCGCCTCAATGCAATGGAGATTCAACAGATACCTGATTTGGATTTAGGAGACATGGGTTTGGTTTCTGGAGTGGTTATCCCGCCAAAGTTCAAAGTCTTTACCTTTGCTCTGTACGATAGAGTCTCTTGCCCTAAGATTCACTTAAAGTCTTATGTCCGCAAGATTCAACCATACACAACTGATCCGAAGCTTTGGATCCATTTCTTCCAAGAAAGCCTAGTAGGGACCCAGCTCGAATGGTTCTATCAATTGGAGAGTTCTCGCATCCACACCTGGGAGGATTTAGCTGCTGCTTTCTACAAACAGTATCGGTACAATGCTGATCTTGCACCAACTCGTGTGCAATTACAGAACATGACCATGGGTTCCAACGAGAGCTTCAAAGGATACGCCTAAAAGTGGAGTGATCTGGCTGGTAGGGTGCATCCCCCTTTAACTGACAGGGAGCTGATTGACATCTTCATGGGAACTTTGACAGGGCCTTTCTTTAAACACCTAATCGGAAGCTCCTCAGTCGGGTTCGCCGAGTTAATACTGACTGGCGAAAGAGTTGAAGTTGGCATCAAAAGTGGAAAGATCCAAGGAGCTACGCCTCCTGATGCTCAGAAAAAGCCATACAGTGGGAAGAAAGAGTCCAATGCTGTGTATGGTCAAAAGAGTCGTCATGATCAACATGTAGGGGCAATCCTGATCTCTAATCCCACACCTGTTCAACAAAGACAAGGCAATAGGCGTAGGGTAAGATATCAAGAAAGACAATACACTAACATCAACATGCCTTTGTCTCAAACGTTACAACATCTGCTGAAGTTGAAGCTGATCACATCAAAGGATCCTCCTAAAAATCCCGACACCTCCTCTTCTAAGTACAATCCGAGCGTAAGATGTGCCTATCATTCTGACAGTCCTGGACATGACACCGACAACTGTTGGACTTTGAAGAACAAGATTTAAGACTTGATTGATGCCAAGGAGATCGAGTTTGACCCTTCGGAGACTCCAAACATAATCACTGCTCCTATGATGAATCATTGAAAGTTTTTTTTTCATTTGAATTTTCAAGTTGTAATCTCTTTGTTATTCAAACAATTATCTATTAATGTTAAACTTTGTTTCATTAATGCATTGCATATGTTTGTCTTGAATTAATTCATTCATTTTCATTTCATTTAAACTATGCTTTTTACTCTCTTTATGACATTCAACTCTTGCTAAAAGTTACAAGCCTTTAGAGGGAGGATGACGAAAACAATGCCATAATCTCATACAACATGCTTTTGGAAAGACCTTGCTGACGATGTACATCCATTCTTTCAAATCCTAAACACTAGAGTTATAAGGAAGATAATCCCTAGTGAACCCCTTCGAGCCAAAGAAGTAGAAGTTTTCCTTTTTTTTCACAAAAAAAAATTTGAAACCTTTAATCAAAACCTGGGGCAGGGTAGTCTCTCAGTTAATTCAAACGCGCGTTAAGTCGCAAACTCTCATCTCGTAATACAACGAATGACATCAAAAACATTCCTATGAAATAAAAAGATGGTGATGGTTCCTTATCACGTAGGCAGTTATTATCTCTCAAAAAAGAAAAGCCCACTAAGTCAAAACCTACGAAGGAGACTTAAAGAAAACTGGGGCATCCCGCTGACTGTAATCTCAAAACAAGAATAGTCAGGCATAAATTAGGGATAAAAAATCAAGTAAAAAGAGGTCACTACAAATCCTCAACAACATGAAAAAAATGTTGCAAAAATGACTGCCTTCCAACAAACTTAACTTGTTTGAACCATCACTAAAATGTCATTCCAAGACTCAATTGGAGTTCAAATGCATAATTAACTGAGTTTAGGACTGAAGAACATCACGAAGAGCGGGTGGGTACAAATATACTTTGAGCCTTTATCCTTTGTTTTTTAAACCGTGAACCAAGCCACGTTACAACCCTTCAAAAGTCCTAATTGAAGCATGGGTTAGTTCGAAAGCATACTATTACAAAAGGTATCCTGACTCCTGTAAGGCTTTACTCAAAATCCAGAGTTGAATTACAAACTTCTTTACTTGCTAAAAACGCATTTTTCAGAACTTCAAGACAAGCATAAAATTTGCATTACTTGAATATCACTGTTTGCATATGGCTATTTGTTTGACAGCGGAGAAATTCACACAACGAGTATCCAATGAATGAAAGCTCTCTCAGTAAATAAAATCAGCTCAAGAAGGATGATACTTCCATTGTCAAAACTCCTATCAACAAGGGGACATGACATGCCACTATCCAGCACACCTGGGGCAGTCCAGTCAAGATTCCAAGAGATCTCTCAAGAATTGCAGAGTAACTAGGGGAAAGTCTCCATCTCCGTCACTTGGAGCATTGAACGTCAATCTCAACAAAGGGTTACGTATAATCAAACATTTTTGGCAATACCACAAACATTTGCTGCTAGGGGAAATGACAAGTCTCCCCAAAATCCTTCTCATAGGATGACTCCCAGCCAGAGTTTCAATCTCTGAAAACTTTTTCCCAACTAAATCGACTTCAAGAATCCTCGAGGATTTCTGCCAGTGAAGTAGCCGCCTCTCCAACAGACTAAGCAACAGGGTTTATTTCCCTAACAAACAACAAGATTCCCCAGCTTGAGGTGGCCTCTCCGACTACTACAAATCAAAGGACCACAACTCCTTTTCCCCAGTAGACTACTTTACAATCCCCCAGCAAGTTACTGTGAAACCTGGACCCGACCAGATATCAGTTCAACTTCAATTCCAGTAGAGCGACGGACAACCGAGACTCCAGAACTCTTTTCCCAAGCAGGAATCAACACTCTCCAACAGAGTTTTCAATATTCCCCAATGGAGTTCTCCTCAAACAACAAAACAGGAATCCCCGGTAGAAACGTTCTGAGCAAAGTTTGAAGACACACCTACTCTTCAACAACAATCCGGGATTTAATGACTCCCCAACATTTGTCAAGGATTTATTTTCCCAGACAAAAATACATTCATTAACATCTCACATTTCATATATCATATTACATACATGACAAGTACACACGACACAATCTCATTTATTTTGAGAACATCATTACACAATGCATACATCATGACATTGCATACAACTAACTCTCTACCTTTTCAAGAAAGATCAGTCAACAGATAAAGGTCATCATCTGTTTGGAGTAGCAGTCGTCCAAAATTCCTTCATCATCTGTTTGGAGTAGAAGTCATTCAAGATTCCTTCGTCATCTGTTTGAGGTAGTAGTCGTCTCAAGATTCCTTCATCATCTTGCTGAGGTAGAAGTTATCCAAGATTCCTTCATCATCCTACTAAGGTTGTAGTCATCCAAGATTCCTTCATCATCCTGTTGAGGTTGTAGTCATCCGAGATTCCTTCATCATCCTGTTGAGGTTGTAGTCATCCATGATTCCTTCATCATCCTGCTGAGGTTGTAGTCATCCAAGATTCCTTCATCATCCTGTTGAGGTTGTAGTCATCCAAGATTCCTTCATCATCCTGCTGAGGTTGTAGTCATCCAAGATTCCTTCATCATCCTGTTGAGGTTATAGTCATCCAAGATTCCTTCATCATCTGCTGAGGTAGTAATCGTCCAAGATTCCTTCATCATCTGTTTGGAGTAGCAGTCGTCTGAGATTCCTTCATCATTCTTCTGAGGTAGTAGTCATCCAAGATTCCTTCATCATCTGCTGAGGTAGTAGTCAACCAAGATTCCTTCATCATCATGCTGGGGTTGTAGTCATCTAATATTCCTTCATCATCTGTTTGAGGTAGTAGTCGTCTCAAGATTCCTTCATCATTCTGCTGAGGTAGTAGTCATTCAAGATTCCTTCATCATTCTGCTGAGGTAGTAGTCATCCAATATTCCTTCATCATTTGCTGAGGTAGTAGTCATCCAAGATTCCTTCATCATCCTGCTGAGGTTGTAGTCATCCAAGATTCCTTCATCATCCTGCTGAGGTTGTAGTCATCCAAGATTCCTTCATCATCCTGCTGAGGTAGTAGTCGTCTCAAGATTCCTTCATCATCTGCTGAGGTAGTAGTCGTCCAAGATTCCTTCATCATCCTGCTGAGGTTATAGCCGTCTCAAGATTCCTTCATCATCTGCTGAGGTAGTAGTCGTCCAAGATTCCTTCATCATCCTGCTGAGGTTATAGTCATCCAAGACTCCTTCATCATCCTGCTGAGGTAGTAATCGTCTAAGATTCCTTCATCATCCTGCTGAGGTAGTAATCGTCCAAGATTCCTTTATCATCCTGCTGAGGTAGTAATCGTCCAAGATTCCTTCATCATCCTGAGTCCAAATACAATCACCTTTGGATGGCATCTTTAAGCCCATCTCCAACAACTATCCATTACCTCTCAAATGGCATCTTTAAGCCCATTCCCTACATAACCAACTAACACATTTTCGAGTGCAAATTTTCTGGGCACTCTAGTGTTCAATCATCTTCCACCTTCAAGTCACAAATGGCAGAATTACCAATCTAACTCTTCAGGTGTAAGAAGATTGAACAGGGGCAGCTGTTGTACCCAAAAATTTTCCCTCTCATTTCACAAGGGATCACCCTGGATCCTCAAGTTTTCTTCCAAGCCTTGAACTGCATTTTTTCAAGAAAGTCATCCGCAAGGGCAAAATGGTCAAGAGCACACTGAAAAAATTCAAACTTTGACTTTTAAATCAAAAATCAAATTTCTAAACATTTGGAAAATTTTCTAAGTGTTAAGAGAATATGATGCTTCAGAACTTCTGAGTCAGCCTCCATGCAAGTGCAGTCAGAAGTTGCAAACATGGTTCAGAACACAATCTTCCATCAGAACATGACTCTTCAGCACATAGAGGTTACGCTTCTGATCTTCTTTGACCAGGTTATCACCATAACACTCAGAAAATTCTGGACACTATCAAGGCAGAGTTTGGTCAGAACTTCTGGGCAAGTTTTCACAAAAAGCTTCGGTCAGAGGTTGCAAACATGGTTCATAACATGACGCTTTAATCAGAACATGTGGAAGCAATGTTCTCCTTCAGAACATACTGAAGCCAGAAGATATAAATATCAGAGGTTGGATGCTACGCTGAAGCAGAACTTCTGATCCAGAACTGAGCCTTGGTGTAGAATCTCATGTGGCAGGATTTCTATTTGTGATAAGTCTCATCATCATTAATGCTCTCAACCACTTTCTGAGTCTTTATCCAAAGGATTTACCCCACGTGTACCTCTACTGTCTTGGGATAGCAACTTTGGCACTAAGCCCATACTTTGCTTTTTTGCTTTTCCTTAATTCCTGCTGACAACCACCATGCTTGCTTCAAGAACAAGGAAGCGCTTCAGCATATGAAGGTTATATTCAACGCTTTGGTTAAAACATGACCAAATCCCAAAACCTTATTTATACAACCTACTGCAGACCTATAACCAACAGCTAGGTCAGCCTATGCCTGAACCCCATACTTGCATCAAATTGGCATACGAAAACTGTGACTAAAAAGCAATGGAATAGTATACCTAAAAGGTTCAAATCCCATTCCCCCCCCCCAAAATCACAACAAATCCATCTATAGATACTTGGCTCCATCACACGTTCAAATGGATGGTTTTTGGAGAGAGATTGGCCAAAAGAGAGAAGAGAAAACAGGGAAAACCTTCGCAAATCCAAAAAACCTTTTGTTCCTCCTCTTTGAATCAAAGAATATACCAATGTTCCGTCTCTCTTGCTGACCTAGAACATCCAGAGGCAGCAACTCAAAGCTCCAAGCCCACATTCCAAGTTCAAGGTAAGTCTTTCTGACTTTGCTTGTTTTTCATTCTGAACATCATTAACATGTAAATATCATAGTATTAATGTTGTACATATCATTGCTTAAGCAGAAAAATTGTGGATCAGAACTTCTTGATTAAGGCTAGGCTCAGATTTAGGATTAGAACTTCTGTAAACTGTTGTGCTATTATCCTTCTGACTTGCTGATTGTTAAGAACTGAATAAATTACTGATGTGCTGTTTGAGTGTTGAAATATGGTATTAAAACTTCTGATGTTTATTCATAGTTTTAACACACAGAACTTCTATGATTTTTCTCACTGTTAAACACACACAAAACTTCTGAGTTATCTTCACTGTTTTAACACACGAAACTTCTATGATTTTTCTCACTGTTAACATACATCGAACCTCTAATTCTTACATGCTGATAATGCACTGAACTTCTAATATTCATTCACTGACTTAGCATAATTCAGAACTTCTAATGATTCACTCATTGTTCTAACACATCACAGAACTTCTGGTTTCTCCTTATATGTCAAATAAATTGAACTTCTGATTTTCATGCACTGATAACATGCTGAATTACTGATTGTTTGTTCACTGTCTTAGCACCATACATAACTTGAGTTCTTCCTACTGTTTTGACACGCACAGAGCTTCTGATATTTTCTCACTGTTCTAGCATTCAGAAGTTCAGTACATAGCAATCTAGAACTTCTGTATTTTTTCCTCTAACGTGTCTTCCAGGACCTCAGAGTGTACCAACTCAGAACTTATGATGCCTACTGACGTTTCCTACTGAGTCACAGTGCTCCTGACTCTGGAACTTCTGATCCTTGCTTATTTTTGCTTGCAGCAGCACTATTTCTATCTTTCATTTATTTTCTTTTTCATCATTTTTAATATTAACTCTTTTTTTATATTAATATATAAAACATAAAAATATTTTCATTTTAATTTATTTCCTTAAGACAAAAACATTTTTTAAACAAGTCCATTTCTTTCTTATATTGTACATTTCAATATGGTTGTAATAGTAACTTAGGACTTATTTTTACTTGCAATCCCCATTCATAAATATGTACCCCCATCCCTAAAATATTGTAATAGCGTAGGACTTTACATTTCTGTAATTTATCGTTTTCGAATGAAATGCTAGTAATTAGGGTGTGTATGTAAAGATATGAAAATCAACAAATAGATCACCCTAATCAAGACTAAATGCAAGCAATCAAACACACTTGCACACATGCACCCTTAGGGTAATCCCACTTGTTGCCTAAAAGTGGTCATGTTACGCATGCGGGGTGTCCTAGCAAAACCAATCGAAATACAAGATCATAGTCCCTCCATGACGCTATTCAAAGTTGCCTTACAAATGATCTTAGTCCCTAAAAGAAAAATGCTAAGATACCTTGCAACATTGCTTTCTATGACTATACAAAACGTCCCAACGTCTGTCCCCTCACATCCAACGACGGGACTTCTTACCAAATCAATGGTAAGATAGAAACATCTAAAGGAGGAGGAAAAGCACATCTAAGACCTTTTTGAGTAGGTAGGTTCGCTCTCAGTTACTCGCTTGCTCGCAACAATAAAAAACATTTCATACACCAATAGTCTCACTTTGAAATATTTTTAAAATACAAACACTTTGTATACGTTCTTATAGAAACGAGAGCCATTAAAAAGAAAGCAACTTTTCAAAATCACTTTCAAAAACACATCTCACAAACACATCTTTGAACTATTTTCGAAACAACACTTTGTACGCGTTCTTATAGAGACGAGAACTATTACAAGGACATTTTCAAAATCACTTTCAAAACTCACACCATAAAGCACATTCAAACAAAAGCAAGTAATCTAGCGAGTAACTAAGAGCCCATGGAAAACCATGGATGAAAAGGGTGCTAACACCATCCCTTTTCATAATCTACCCCCCGAACTCAAAAACATCTCTAAAGGTCTTTACTGTGCTTTTTCACCTTTCCTTTTTGGATAAAAGAAAATTCGGTGGCGACTCTTGCTAAACCGCAACATTTGCAAACACAAAATGCAAAAACCTCAAGTCATTTCTCCCACCGTATCACAAGTATCTACCAACTTCGAACTGCACCAAAGCCGGTCACCTCACTATGTCCTAATGCCCAAGTTGGTCAAGTAAAGGTTCTAAAAGTTCATTAGTGCTTCATGACATCACTCAGCGGCCCCGTATTCTCCTTGACTACTCAAGGGCTACTGGTACCCACAAATATGCCGCACTAACGCAGCTATTGCTTAGGCTATGTCGGTATACGCCGCACAGTTTCCATAATGTATTGCTACTTACCTATAAGGTATCCTAAATCCGGGTAGAGGATTCAAACCCAAACAAAGAACCAAAATGTAAAGCATATAAGTCAAACAATGAAAGTAAATAAATGTGATCTATCCCTAAGGTAACCCCACTTTAAAAATTTCCCCAGTAGAGTCACCAGTTCTGTAGTACGGTGGGAGAACTGACTTGGGTGTTTTGCATTTGATCGCAAATGTTGCAGTTAGCAAGAGTCGCCACCGACTTTTCTTTTATCCAAAAGGAAAGGTGAAAAAGCAAAGGAAAGACCTTTGAGATGTTTTCTTGAGTTTGGGGGGTAGATTATGAAAAGGGAAGGTATTAGCACCCTTTTCATCCATTGTTTTCCATGGGCTCTTAGTTACTTGCTAGATCACTTGCTTTTGTTTGAAAATGTGCTTCGTGTGGTTTTTTGAAAGTATTTTTAAAAGAGGCTATTGTTTAGGCAAACTTTGTAATGATTCTCGTTCGTAAGAATGTATACAAAGGTGTTGATCTTTTTGAAAATGTTTTCAAGTTTGAAAGGTGTTTTGAAAGTGTAGGTGTTTTTTTTTTAAATAGAAAGGATTTTTTGGTTTTGAAATTGAGCAAGTAACTAGGAACATTCTACCTACTCAAAAGTCTTTCATGTTCATTTTCTTTTTCCTTTGACATTGTTATCTTACCATTGATTTGGTAAGTAAACCTATCTTTTGATGTAAAAGGTACGGGCGTGGGTCATCGTATAACCATGATTAGCAATGTTGTAAGATATCTTAGCATTTTTCTTTAGGGACTAAGATCATTTTGAAAGGCAACATAGATAGCGTCATCGAGGGACTATGATCTTGTATTTTGCTTATTTTTGCTAAGATACCTCACATGTATAATATGGCCATTTTTGTAAGGCGACAAAGTGGATTTACGCTAGGGGTGTATGTGTGCAAGTGTATTGATTTACATGCTTGATTTGTCTTTGATTAGGGTTTGCTATTTGTTGGTTTTAGTCTTTCCATACAAAACCCTAATTACTAGCATTTGTATATAAATCGATAAATTGCGGAAATTAAAATTACTACGCTATTATATAATTTAGGGGAGGGAGTATACAAATTACAAATGGGGAATATTGCAAGAAAATTAAATATAAATAATTATTACAACCATATTGAATTTGAATAAATGTACAAATAAATAAAATACAAGAACGTAAATGTAAAAAGAAATATGATTTTTGTTTGTTTTTTTTTTCATGAAAAGGGTTTTCTTGACCTAATTAATTAAAATAAAATAATTAACTAAAAGAAAAATAAGAAAAATAATATTAAGTTAGTAGAATAAATTAATTTAAAGAAAACAAGTTTTTTAGGGTTTTGGTGAATTTAATTAAATAGTAAATAAAAATAATTAAATAAAAATCCTAAATTCAAAATTGATTTTCATTTACAAGAAAAATAAATAATATAATATAATAATATAATATATTAATATAATATAATAATAATTAAAATTAAATTATCTAAGTATTAAAAAAGGAAATTAATTAAAGAAAATGTTTTTGTTCTTTTATTTTCGTAAAGAAAAATAAACTAAATGAATATAAATAATAAAATATAAATATTTTTTGTATTAATAAAAATAGTTATAATAATAATCATATTAATAATAATAATAATAAATAAAAGATAAAAAAGTAAAAAAATAAAATAAAATAAAAAAATTAAGTCAGGGGGGTTAATAAGTAAAACAGGGAGTATTGTAAGAAAAAAGTCAGGCCCAAACTGCTGGCCCAAGCGCTGCAAAAAAACAAGAAAATGTCAAAAAAAAGTGAAAAAATGCCAAAAGGTCACGCTGGGGCTTGAACCCAGGACCTAAGGGTGACAGGCGCACGCTTTAACCACTGCGGTGGTGATACATTCGTTAACTTATGTCAAACCATAAATATATATTAGAAAATGCTTCATGAAGGCAAACTTCATCTTCAACCTCGAGCTTGGCCAGACCACCCGTATCTTGCTCATTTCTCATCCATTTATAAAAGTGTAAACGTGAATCTTGTGGCAAATTTCCTCACGATTTCAGAATTATAAAACATTAAAACTATAGATCAAAGAAAAACATGAATTTTAATGGCCCTAATTTGAACCCTAACTTTTCCAGAAATTTCAATCTTAAAATTCTCTAAGCTCAAGCAACATAAATGAAAACTATGGACATGGTTAGCTTCAGGGCAATGATATCTACATTTTTTATTCACAAATTAAACATTAAGATGCTTGTATGAAGAATTCCAAGTTAAGGAAACTTACCTCAAAACTGGAAATCATATTCTAAGTTTGAGCACTCCTCAAGGTGCTGTGATGATCAGAATAGCTCCACTGAGGTCCCAGGAAGCTAATGCAATGTTTAGTTTGTACTGGAGATGGCTGAATCGTACTGGAGAAGTCCATGTGTAAAGCTTTGTTTTTGAAAATGGAGGATGGTGTTAATGGTGTTACAGTCTTGTAGCAGGGTGTGGGATGAGTTCTAAATGATGTTTAGAAGCTTTAGGAACAAAAAGGCTTGAAAACGCATGAGGGAGATGTGAGTTTCAAACTTTTGGTCAGGTTATGCAAGAATGGAGGTATGTGATACAGTTCTGAGTTCTTGGTGTTTTTAGGGATTGTGTATGCGTGTGTTTTGTTGCCAAGGACTTGTACATAAGTAATGAGAAGGTTTTTGTGCTTGAGAGGGTCAGAAGTACAAGATATAGGCTGAATGCTATGTTACTTGATTTTGAAGAAAAGTGAAAGCATGGTTCCAAGAGGAAGTACAAGCATGGGCTGAGTGATTGTAAGGCTTGAAACAAACTTATCTTGAGTTATAGGACGTGTATGATCAGAAGAAAACCATTGCAAGGCTCAAGACAAGTTTTGTGCATAAAGCTACTTTTTTAAAATGGCATTGTGCACTTTCTTCCTAAAATGGATATAAAGCATGGCATTGCATTGAATGCTTGAGTTGAGACCTCTAACAGCCGTGCAAGCAATTAATTATGGAGTGCCTAACAAGTTTGAGGCCTGTAAAGTAGAGATTAAGTAGCATAGGTTTGAGATTTGAATCTTTGTTCATCACAAAATGACCTATAATTTTAGTTTGAAACCCCAACTTCCTCTCTTCGATTCTCCCTGCTCAAGAATGATCTCAAAGAGTTCCTGGACATTTTAGAAAGCTTGTAATGTGCTATACAACCCCTCTTTGAATCACTTTTGAAAATTACCCTTGGGACTATATGAAAAAGTGCCATGAAGTTAGGTCAAAATCCTGCCTAAACTAGGGCAAAATTTCACTAAGTGTTTAATTTCAAGACCCTGACTTCATGAATTAATAACTTGAGATCCAAGCACTTTTAGAAGAAGTTGTGTAAAGAAATGTTGTAGATCTCATGGAGATCTATAACTTTTATGTTGAAAGTTTCTTTTTAGTAATCTTGCATCATGGTGAAAAATTTGCTCAAAGTTATGAAAAAACATGAAGTTTTAGACACAAAATTTTCTAAGTTAGAAAACTTTGACTTTTCAAAATGAAATCTTGACTTTTTGATTTCTTGATGAATAAGTTTCATATTTTGACATGTTTTGATGAATTATGATCTTTGACACTTGAATTTGACCAAAAAGTCAAAGTTTGACTTTTCAGTGTACAGTTGACTTTTGATCAGTTGACTGAAAATCAACTATCAATCCAATTGATCTTGAGCAATGTTTTGGGTCATGCCATTAGGTAAAAATGATGCAATTTAACTCTGGAGTTTATGCCTCAAACCAATTAACCATTTGCTAGGTCAAAAATCAGAAGTTGCCCTTTCTCAGTCAAAACCCTAATTTTGACCATTTTGCCCTTTTGATGATTTGATCAATTTTCTTGAGTAATTATGGTCCAAACTTGATCAAATGATACATATGAGTTTATAATGTTGATGTGGATAAGAAATTATGAAGTTTGACTGTAAATTGGCCATAGTTAACTTTTTCCCCAATACAGTTGATTTTTAGGTCAACTGCTCAATTGACTGGGCAAAAATGTGATTCAAGGCTTGAAACTTGACATGAGTAAACGTGGGTGTCCCTAATGATCCATGAAAGTCATATGAGGCATTGAAAGTTCAATTATCCTTGTGCAATCTCAAACCCTAATTTTAGTCATCAGTGCTTAAGGAGGTGTCTTGAGTTGATCAACCCTAGTGTAGTCTTGAACCAAGAGAGATCTTTGTGAGAAAATATTTGATAAGTGAGAGGGCAAATTTTGGAGTACAACAACTGGACTCAACTATGTTTAGCCAAAAATGGAGTTAAACACAAACAAATTAAACACGGTAATGTAAAATAAATACATCATAATGATTAGTTAAAAGAAATATGATGAATAATAATTAAAGCAATACTGTAAAAACCTGTAAAATGGAAATTAAATGCGAGAACTTGAAATAACCACAAACAAACAAAGCTTTGATTATGCCGGCAGGCTTGTGATGCAAGAGTATAGAAACTTAAAACTAATGGTTGTGATAACCTCTCAATCTGAGCGATAATCACTTTGAATGTAAATATCTGCTTAAAAACTAAAATGCTCGAGCTTCCGCACATAAACTTGGATGCTAAAACCTAAGAAACTAGCCCTATATATAGTGTAGCATGCTGAGAGATGTTCAAAAATTGTGTAGAAGTGGCTCAGAAAATATAGGAAAGTGGGCTGGAATGAGTTCAATGATTTGTTCCTTTTTTCTGTATTTATGGTCCATGGCGATCGTCATGATGCTCATGGTGTCTGCCATGAGCTCAACTTTATTAAAACACGTGGCAGGTTGTGTTGTAACTGGCTTTAAAATTTGAGAGTCGTCACCCTTAATTTTTATCCTAAGGAAGGAAATATAAAGGATAACCCTAAAAGTTAGAGATTCTAGGTTTTTTGGACTCGGTTCTAGATGAAGGGAAGGTGTTAGGAACCTCTCATCTACCTTGTTCACAAGGATACTAGGGTTAGAAGTGTGATCTTAGGAAATGGGGTTTTTATTTTTATTAGGGGAACTCTCCATGATTTTAGTCGTATGCCTACGTATCCTATTATGAGGAATCAGAGTCCCAATCCGTAGTTCGCAGTGGGTTGGTGTTTTTTATAGGATTGTGTAGAATTGATTTTTATCCTTGAACTTTGTCTGTGTTGTAAGCTGAGTGATCATAGACGCAGTTCACAGTTAATTTTGAAAGCAATTCTCCTTAATCCTTTTTCGAAAATGTTCTTGAGGTTTTGATTAAGTTATTAGAGAAACAATTTATTGTTGGTTAGTAGTTTTAAGTTTTAATTTGATTAAAGTATGTGGTATGACACATAACGGAGGGAGTCTGATATAGTCTCCTCATCATGTGGCCATATATTGGTCATGTGTCACCCGCAGATGATGAATTTGGTGAGTTGCATGAATTTTAATTGTTTGATTTTGAATAATAAACCAGTAGACAATGTGCCGACCGATTTAATTACTTGAAGATGTACATACTATTATTTATACAATATTTGAATTAATTTCGGTTAATGAATAACTATTTCAATTATTATTTATTAAAAAAATTATAAAAATGCAAAAAATACAATTTAATGCAAAAAAGGATAAATTGATAATAAATAAATAATCGAACCAATAAACAAATTAATTAATTATAAAAATAAATTAATTAAATAAAGGAGGGGGTGTATACTATTTAATAATTTCAGGGGATCTAGAAAGTAAAGCCCCAAATTCAAATATTGAATTTGCGAAAATAAATAAACTCCACATTTACACATAACCTTAACTATTTGAAAAAAGAGTAATTAATTGAATTAGAAAACATAAAGGTGAAAACTTGTTTAGAGAAAGAAAAAAGGAAAACAAATATCATGTTGATACTCTTAGATTTTGAAACGTGCACTCATCATGAGTTTTTCCTTAAAACAAATAAATTATTGAAATAAATACAAGAAAATTAATATCATTAAGGAGTATTAAAGAGAATAGGTAAATAAGAAATTTAATACCAGTATGTACAACAACAAATAGAGTGAAGTTCAATTTTCTTCTTACTACTCCATCTACTTAGATCTCCCCATTGTAAGTACGAAGTGCGCCTAAGAGGGGGGGGGGGGGGGGTGAATTAGGTACTTTTAAAAATTCAGGTTTTTAGTGATGATGGTTCTTATTTTTCTGGTTATAAGTGAGTTTAGGAAAGCTTAAAGATGCAGAAAAATAAAGAGACACGGGCGATATATCCTAGTTCCCCTCACAGTCCGAGAGTACTCCAGTCCCCTTTCAACATGAAAGAGATTTCCTTATTGTGGCAAACTTACATAAGAACTACCAACCAAACCAAGAACAATCCTCTTGTATTTTCACTAAGTTACCTATGAGAACAATCCTCTCAATGTAACTACACTTGTATCCAACAACTTGGAAAGACAAGATTTCAACAAAAACACTTAAACTTAATTCCAACAATCCTGGAAATTAAGTAAGTAAAAACAATTTGTGAGTTTGAGTGAGTAGAGTATATTGATCACTTAAGAGTGATTTTGACAATGTATAATCTTCTTCTTTCAATAATAATATTGTACAAAGACTCAAGATATATTTGCTCAAAGTTTTCTGTTTCAAAGTATGAAAATAAATGCAGAAAACTTATGCTTGAAAATGAAGAATGTTTGAGTTTGTATTTTGAAAGTTCAGAAAAATATTATGAAAGAAGGTGTTAGATATGAATTTGAAATTGGATATTTATATGTTCATAACACCCTTTTGAAACATCATGAAGATCTGGAATTGTATCATGAACAAATGCCAAGTTTGAGTGAAAAGACGTAATGAAAAGGCATGATCAAAAGGCATGAACAAAGCTGTAATTTTTCAAATTCGTGCAATGTGTAATCGATTTCACCTTTAGTGTAATCGATTTCACAAGGTTTTCAACAACTATATTTTCAAAAATTTAAGAGTGCAATCGATTGCATCAACAACGTAGTCGATTGCAGGCTAAGTCAGTAGCAAAATTTAACTGAGTGCAATCGATTGCACAAACTATGTAATCGATTGCATGCTAAGACTGAATCAAATATTTTGAAAATTTTAAGTGTGCAATCGATTGCACAAACTATGTAATCGATTGCATCAAAAAACATAAGCAAAAGATTTAGAATTTTTGAAGAGTGCAATCGATTGCACAAACTATATAATCGATTGCATGCATATGAAAAGTGAAAATTAATCTTTGCAAAGCTTGAGAATGATTATTAAACTATTTCTTTTTCATTTTTGAGCATCTATATCTTAAGATCAAAGTAGATAATATTATTATACCTTTAAAGTTGTAGAGAGATTTGATTGAAGATATTATCCTTAGATGCTTAGATGCTTGACCAAAGTCTTTGCCTTCTTTTGTAAGCCATGGTTTGTCTTCATCAAAACAAAAGATTTATTTTAGAAGCTTGATTTCACATTCTCGCCCTTTTTGATGATGACAAACAATCTTTCTTTATGCGAAGTACTTTCCGGAAGAGCTTCTCCCCCTGAGATGCAAAACTCCCCCTATGTAGGAGAGGGTTGGAATCCTTGCAATTCTTCATCTTGAATGGAGAGTACCTTGAGAAAATAAGACATGGAAGATACAAGCATAAAACACCATACATCTTTCCCCCCCTTTGACATTATCAAAAAGAAGGGAAAAATACTTCAAGAAAATAATAATCGAGCAATATTTTGACAAAAAAATTATAGAATTAAAACATTAACAAACATTGTTTAAGGGTTACACAAATTGAACAATGAAACATTAAAATATCAAGATAATAAGATAACAGAAAAACAATATTCAGCTAGAACATTTTAGGGGTGATGAACGTCTGGATGATTGTAGGACCAGCCTTGGTTTGGGAATTGTTGTTGGAGTGGTGGTTCTGAGTAATGAGGAGGAGGAGAAGCTGGGTTGTTTGGTTCGTAAGGTGGGATATGCAGGTGAGAGTAAAGGTATGAGAATTGTTGGTTCACATCCGAGCGGAAATCATTTATCCGGGTTGTAGTGGAGTCATTTATTGCACTCCATTGACTGTTGATGTTGGTGTTAATAGAAGCAAACTGTTGAGCCATGTAGTCCATGAGTTCTTGGTTGCTTGGACTAGAGGGAGCAGTAGGAGGAGGAGGAGGCATAGCTTCACCGCCTTCAGCTTCTTGGTCATCATCTTCGTTGCCAACAACATCTTCACTAATATAGGTGATCGTCTTTGTTTCCGGATTAAAGTGAACGCCCATCCTTAAATCAACATTCTTAATTGAAATTCTGTTTAATACTGGATCCATATCCACCTTTTCAAAACCGCGAAAATCTACACCAAAATCCTCCATAATCAATGTGACAGAATAAGCATAAGGAAGGAATTTTGATTTTTCATCCACTCTCAGCATATGCATCATCATCATTCTTGCCCAGTTGACATTAATCCCTTTCTTCCTTGCATAAATAAGCTGCATCTCGAAGTCGGTAACCGTGCAATGGTTTCCAGCCCTTGGAAAGAGTATATAGACCAAGAAATAATGAAATAAGTGATCGTCTATATAGAGGTTACCTGCACTCCAAGAATCTCTGGAGGGAATTACTCTGCCAAGACCACGTATCCGTTTGGCGCGAAATTCAACTTCACCTAACCGCCCAATGCTGTAAAAGAATCCCTTTTTCGTATAGCCATCCCATATATCGTCTTCAGGATCATATAGGACGCTTCCGGTGAAAGGAATATGCAAGATCTCACCAACATCCTGAGGAGTTAGAGAGATACGAATGCCCAACACATATGTGACAATCTTTTCCTTGTAGGGGGTTAGATCTGAAAAACATTCTTACCAGATTCGGGTAGTATGGACCATACGAAGAAATCAATGGTTCCAGACCATAAGCAGCTAGATCATTCTGAAATGAAAAACATTCTTCAGGGAAGGAGGAGATAATACCATACTTAGGGTTGGAAACAATTTTCCTTTGGAAGTTTTTGACAAATCAGACTTCTTGTTGCTCAGTGAGAGTTGACAACAGTGGATTAGATGATGAGTCAATCTTCTTTTTCCCTTTATCTGGAGCTGATGCCTTTCTCTTGGTTCTTGAAGCCATGAAAATGGTGTTTTAGATTTTGAGTTTTTAGGGTTTATGTGTGAGAGAGAAAAGGTTTTGGGAAAGAGAAAGCTTTTGTGATTTTGGTAGATATGAGATGAGTTATTTGAATTAAAGTGTATTTGTCTTGGGAAGATGAGAGATAAATTCTGACCAATATTAATTTTCTGTCATAAAAGCAACTTTCAGTGCGTGCAATCGATTGCATTACCTTGTGCAATCGATTTGCACACAAACAAAACCAAAAATAACGCAAAAATCACATAGTGCAATCGATTGCAGTAAAGGTGCAATCAATTTGCACATGAAACAAAATGGACAGAACTGAAAAGATTCTTTGTGCAATCGATTACACTCTTTGTGCAATCGATCTACACTCACAAAAATTTTCCAAAACCAAATTTTTCTTGAAAATAAAAGTATCACATATCATAAAAACATATATGGCAAATATAAAAGCATATATAAGAGAAATATAAAGGGTAGAATGCACCTTATACATCGCGTTCGTCAAGAATGCCGAGCTCTCGCCGAATTTTATAGAATGGTTCTTTTGCCAAAGGTTTGGTGAAGATATCGACAAGTTGATTATGAGTATCTACAAAGGTTACCTTGACATCTCCTTGAAGAACATGGTCACGGAGAAAATGATGTCGAATGTCTATATGTTTGGTCCTTGAATGCATGACGGGATTCTTTGTGATGTTGATTGCACTTGTGTTGTCGCATCTTAGAGGAATGCACCCTAGATCGAGTCCGTAGTCACGAAGTTGTTGTTTTAGCCACAAAATTTGAGCGCAACTACTACCAGTTGCAATATATTCAGCTTCGGCCGTGCTTAGAGCAACACATGCTTGTTTATAGCAGGCCCAAGATACTAATGCATTGCCAAGAATGTGACAAGTTCCACTTGTGCTCTTTCTATCTGTTTTACATCCTGCATAATCCGCGTCAGAATAACCAATTAAGTTGCAGATACTACCTTTTGGATACCATAATTCGACATTTGTTGTCCCTTTGAGATACTTCATGATCCTCTTTACCGCCGTGAGATGAGATTCCTTTGGGTTAGCTTGAAAGCGGGCACAGAGACAAACACTGAACATTATGTCAGGACGGCTTGCCGTCAAATATAATAAGGAGCCAATCATACCTCGATATTTAGTGATGTCGATGGAAACGCCTGATTCATCTTGATCAACATAAGAACCAGAACCCATAGGTGTAGACATTTTTTGCAACTATCCATGTCAAACCTTTTTAAGAGTTCTTTGCAATATTTGGATTGGTTGATGAAGATGCCATCTTTAAGTTGTTTGATTTGAAGTCCAAGAAAATAGTTCATTTTTCCCATCATGGACATTTCAAATTCTCCTTGCATCATTGATGAGAACTCTTCACACATTTCTTGATTTGAAGAACCGAAGATGATGTCATCAACGTAGACTTGTGCTAGCAAAGTGTCGCCTTTAATTTTCTTGATAAATAGAGTCTTGTCAACTTTGCCTTTTTCAAAACCCTTTTCGCATAAGAAGTTGCTTAAACGATCGTACCATGCCCTTGGTGCTTGTTTCAGTTCATAGAGAGCTTTTCTTAATTTAAATACATGAGATTGATTCTTTAAGTCTTCGAAACCCGGGGGTTGCTTGACGAATACTTCTTCAGTGATATATCCATTCAAGAATGCGCTTTTGACGTCCATTTGGAAAAGCTGAAAATTTAATGAACAAGCATAGGTAAGTAAGAGACGAATAGCTTCTAACCTTGCAACTGGAGCGAAAGTTTCTTCAAAGTCTATTCCTTCTTCTTGATTATAGCCTTGTGCTACCAATCTTGCTTTGTTGCGAACAATCATTCCATTCTTGTCAAGTTTGTTTTTAAACACCCATCTTGTTCCTATAATGTGTTTGTTGCTTGGCCTAGGAACGAGTTCCCAAACTTGATTCCTTTCAAATTGATTCAATTCTTCTTGCATAGCTATGATCCATTGGTCATCGCCTAAAGCTTCATCAACTTTGGAGGGTTCAATTTGAGAGACAAACACCATGTTTAGGCAAGCATCCTTGAGATTTAATCTTGTAGACACGCCTTGACTTATATCACCAATTACTTTATCAATAGGATGATCTTTATGAGTTCTCCATTCTTTTGGTAGATCATTGAGATTCGATTCTTGTTGAGGTGATTCTTCTAGTTGAATGGATTGATCCTTGGAAGAATTTTCTTGAGGACCTTCTAAAATTTTATCATCATAATCACAAATAATATTATCCTCCTTGGAGGGGTTAGTTTCATCAAACGAAACATGCATAGATTCTTCAATAGTCAAAGTTATTTTGTTGTAAATTCTATATGCTTTACTAAAAAGTGAGTAACCAAGGAATATACCTTCATCGGATTTCTCATCAAACTTACCCAAATTATCTTTGTCATTGTTAAGGACAAAGCATTTACACCCAAAGATATGAAAGAAAGCAATATTTGGTTTTCTCCCTTTGAAAAGTTCATATGGAGTTTTCTTTAAGATTAGTCTAATGTTAGATCTATTGCTAACAAAACATGCCGTGCTCACCGCATCCGCCCAAAAGTATTTTGGAAGATTTGAGTCTCTAAGCATGGTTCTAGCAAGTTCCACAAGAGACCTATTCTTTCTTTCAACCACTCCATTTTTTTGTGGGGTCCTTAGTGCCGAGAAGTTGTGAGATATTCCATGTTCTCCACAGAATTCTTCAAATAGAGCATTTTGGAATTCTCCGCCATGGTCAATTCTTATTGAGGCAATTGTTAAAGACTTCTCATTCTGAATTTGTTTAGCATACTTCTTGAATGCCTTGAATGCATCACTTTTCTGCACTAAAAAGAATGTCCAAGTATATCTAGAGAAATCATCAACAATAACCAAAGCATATACATTACCTCAGAAACTCCTTGTTCTCGATGGACCAAATAGATCCATGTGTAACAATTGTAGTGGCCTAGTAGTGGACACCACATTCTTAGATTTGAAAGTTGATCTAGTCTGTTTCCCCTTTTGACAAGCATCGCATAGTCTATCTTTGACGAAATTTCTCTTAGGAAATCTAATGACAAGATCATGCTTGATTAATTTATTCAAGTGTTCCATATAAATATGAGCAATTCTTTTGTGCCAAAGCCATGAATCATCGTTGTTTGCCATGAGACATTTAACCTTCAAAGATGGATCATCAAGGGAAATCATAAATATATTATTGATTCTTTTACCTTTAAGTATAACCTCATGAGTGACTTCGTCTTCTATCAAACATTCATCCTTGGTGAACTTGATTTTGAAGCCTTTGTCACAAAGTTGGATAATACTTAGAAGATTGTGCTTTAGTCCTTCAACATAAAGAACATCTTCAATGGATGTGAAAGGTGGAGCACCAAATTTGCCTTTGCCTAGGATTCTTCCCTTATTATTGTCTCCATAAGTGACAAAACCCTTGGCCTTTAGCGCTAGATGTGAAAATTGGTTTATGTCTCCTGTCATATGCTTTGAACAACCACTATCAAGATACCAAAGATTGCATGTGGTCTTCAAGCATACCTGCAAAACAGATTAGGTTTTGTTAGGTACCCAAGTTGCTTTGGGTCCTTCATAATTAGTGCCTTTCTTTATCCATACATAATGCCCACTTGCCACACTGAAGTTTCTAACGTAGCAAGCATTAGGTGTATGGCCTTTAATACCACAATAAAAACAAGTAGGGTAAAATTTACTTCTATATCTAGAAGGATAAGATTTCTTCTTAGGAAATGTTTTCTTTTTCGGATAGTGACGAACTATTTTAGGTTTGTTCACTTTCTCTTTGGAAGATTGATCACTTGCTTTAACAAATATAGTTTTGTTAGAACTTGGTTTTGAGACCTTTGAATATCCAAGTCCACTTTTATCATTGGAGTATCTTTGTTGGCTAAGAACACCTTCCAATCCAATTTGCCCTTTTTCATATCTTTCAATGACTCTTTTTAATTGGACAATTTGGAAAGAGAGTGAATCACAATTTTTACATACAAAATTCTATTTTTGTTCATCACTTGATTTTTGTTTTTCTTCTTTGAAATCTTTTTCCATTGAAACATATTTTTCTTCTAGAGATGAAATTTGTTTCTTTCGTGATGAGATGGTTTTATACAAAATTTTGCATTCATTCAATAGTTCATCTATAGCACCTTGTGCATCACTATCAAAAAGAGAAAATTCATTACTAACCTCATTGTCTTCATCATCGGAATGGTGTGAGGCCATCAATGCTAGATTTGCACTTTCATCACTATCGAAATCGGATGAGGAACTTATTTCATTGTCCTCCCATGCGACATAAGCCTTTTTGTTCTTGAATCCCTTCTTGCTTCTGAAGCCACTTTTCTTGGAGAGTTTTGGGCAATCCGGCTTGATATGACCTTGCTTACCACATTCATAACATGTGATTTCTTGTGTTGACGTGGAGCCTTCCTTTTTCTGAAAATGTTTCTTTCCTTTTGAATGAGAAAAAGGTTTGTCATTTCTACCGAAGAACTTACCAAGCCTTTTAACAAGAAGCATGAAGTTTTCATCTTCTTCTGGATTGTTTTCCTTTTCAACTTCCTTGGAGTCTATCTTCAAAGCAATATTCTTGGATTTCTTCTCTTGATTTTCATGCTTTTCGAGTATTCCGAGTTCTGTTTCGTATTCTTGAAGTTTTCCAAATAGAGTTGCAGATTTCATGTTGGAGAGACTTTTCTTTTCTAAAATTGCCGTTACCTTTGGTTGCCATTCCCTTGTTAAGGACCTAAATACTTTCAGATTCAATTCATCATTTGTCAAAGTTTTACCAAGAGCACTTAGGTGATTTGTCAAGTGCACAAATCTCTTTTGTAAGTCAAGAATGGATTCTCCGGGCTGCATTCAAAATAGTTCGTATTCTTGACTTAGGGTATTTAGCCTTGATCTTTTTACTTCAGCCGTTCCTTCATGGGTTTGTACCAAGGTATCCCATATTTCCTTTGTTGTTCTGCATGTCGAGACACTGAAGAATTCATCCATACTAAGTGCACCTTGAAGAAGGTTTATTGCCTTTTTGTCATAGAGAACTTTCTTTTTATCATCATCGTCCCATGCAGTTTTAGGCTTTGAAGAGCCAACACCATTGATTACCGTAACCGGGATAAATGGACCATTTTCGACGGCATCCCAAATTTCTTCTCCTTGTGCTTCTAGATGCGCCTTCATGCGTATTTTCCAGAAGTCAAAATATTCACCACAGAATAGAGGAGGTTTGTTGTTACTACCACCATCTCTGAAAACGGGATTATGATTTGCGGAAGCCATTCTGGATCTTTTAGGAGCAGGTTACCTCTAACCTGCTCTGATACCAATTGTAAGTATGAAGTGTGCCTAAGAGGGGGGGTGAATTATGTACTTTTAAAAATTCTGGTTTTTAGTGATGATGGTTCTTATTTTTCTGGTTATAAGTGAGTTTAGGAAAGCTTAAAGATGCAGAAAAATAAAGAGACACAGGCGATATATCCTGGTTCCCCTCACAGTCCGAGAGTACTCCAGTCCCCTTTCAACATGAAAGAGATTTCCTTATTATGGAAAACTTACATAAGAACTACCAACCAAACCAAGAACAATCCTCTTGGACCAAGAACAATCCTCTTGGATTTTCACTAAGTTACCTATGAGAACAATCCTCTCAATGTAACTACACTTGTATCCAACAACTTGGAAAGACAAGATTTTAACAAAAACACTTAAACTTAATTCCAACAATCCTGGAAATTAAGTAAGTAAAAACAATTTGTGAGTTTGAGTGAGTAGAGTATATTGATCACTTAAGAGTGATTTTGACAATGTATAATCTTCTTCTTTCAATAATAATATTGTACAAAGACTCAAGATATATTTGCTCAAAGTTTTCTGTTTTAAAGTATGAAAATAAATGCAAAAAACTTATGCTTGAAAATGAAGAATGTTTGAGTTTGTATTTTGAAAGTTCAGAAAAATATTATGAAAGAAGGTGTTAGATATGAATTTGAAATTGGATATTTATATGTTCATAACACCCTTTTGAAACATCATGAAGATCTGGGATTGTATCATGAACAAATGCCAAGTTTGAGTTAAAAGATGTAATGAAAAGGCATGATCAAAAGGCATGAACAAAGCTGTAATTTTTCAAATTCGTGCAGTGTGTAATCGATTGCACCTTTAGTGTAATTGATTGCACAAGGTTTTCAACAGCTATATTTTCAAAAATTTAAGAGTGCAATCAATTGCATCAACAATGTAGTCGATTGCAGGCTAAGTCAGTAGAAAAATTTAACTGAGTGCAATCGATTGCACAAACTATGTAATCGATTGCATGCTAAGACAGAATCAAATATTTTGAAAATTTTAAGTGTGCAATCGATTGCACAAACTATGTAATCGATTGCATCAAGAAACAGAAGCAAAAGATTTAGAATTTTTGAAGAGTGCAATCGATTGCACAAACTATGTAATCGATTGCATGCATATGAAAAGTGAAAATTAATCTTTGCAAAGCTTGAGAATGATTCTTAAACTATTACTTTTTCATTTTTGAGCATCTATATCTTAAGATCAAAGTAGATAATATTATTATACCTTTAAAGTTGTAGAGAGCTTTGATTGAAGATATTATCCTTAGATGCTTAGATGCTTGACCAAAGTCTTTGCCTTTTTTTGTAAGCCATGGTTTGTCTTCATCAAAACAAAGGCTTTATTTGAGAAGCTTGATTTCACACCCATTCTCTTATCCTGTAAAGAACAAAAACATAACCAAAAAAAGGGTAAAATAAATATTGAGAATAGGACTGATCGAAAAAAGGGTGAGAGTGACGGAGCGTGATGTTTCGTCGATGACTACAGTGTGGCCGGAACATTGGTCATCGATATGGTCATTCACAACAGACTACTTATGTTTTTCTTTTCTTCTTGATTCAACCTGTAAGCAAAATTGAAGAAACAACAACAAAAATGTATTGTTATGATTATGTTCTTATTTCTTTTTCTCAGTGTCGTTGGTTAAGATGGTGTTATTGTATTTTGAGATAGATTTTGGTGTTAGAAGTGGTTTGTTAGTTTGGTTTTAGGAACACGGTGATGATATTTTACAATGTTGATTCAATATTGATTTAATATGGTGATGCAAGCTTTGGAATGTATGTACATATGAGAGTTTTGTTTAAGTTTACAAAAAACAGAAGAAGTAAACAATAGCAAAATAGCAAAGATTAGAAATCATGTAATATGTACGATGTAAATTGTTTTTTTAAGATTTTTCAATTGATAGAAAAAAAGAAGTTTAGCTATATATATATATATATATATATATATATATATATATATATATATATATATATATATATATATATATATATATATATATATATATATATATATATATATATATATATATATATATATATATATATATATATATATATATATATATATATATAATGTAAAATTAGTATATGAGTAAAAGAATATTATGTCATAAAACAAAAATCATAATTTGGAAAAAAAGAATAGGACCCTCATATATTATCATCATACGGAGAAAACGGAAAAAAGGAAAACAACTATAGAAATTGAAAGAGTGGGTGACCTCATATGAAATCATCGTCCGAAAAATATAATAACACCAAAGTTTTCCGTAACACCAAAAGCTTTATTGGGAAAAAAATTGAAAAGAAAATCTGTGGAATTTGTAGATGATTGTGGAATTTGTGTATGTGTGAGAAATTCTTGATGAACTGTGGGTGAAATTCTTGATGAGAAACTAGGACAATAATAGTCCTATTTATAGAGTGAAATTAGGTTAAAATAATTAGAGACTAAGTTATCCAAAATGTATGAAAAGCCCAAGCCCGATTTCCAAAAAAGGAAAGAAAATTAATAACAAAAATAAATTAAAAAAAAAGGTTTAAAAAGTTCACCATAAGAGATTCAAACTTGCGACCTCATACTTGCAAGCTTAATTCCTTACCAATTATGCTATGTTACTTATTCGAAATAAAAAGCCAATTGAAAATTACATGAAGATGAGCAAGTATTTGTTATTTAAAAATACAAATAATTTGAAATAAATTATTATATTTTTAACTGGACTTGAGAATGAATATTTTTAAAACCCCAAAATATTAATATAAATCAAAAGAATTTTATAAAAATCCAAGTTTGAAAATAAACTTGATAGTAGCACTAAGGACATGAAAATTTTGGGTATGACAGTTGTCCCTATTTAATCACTATTCGATTGAATGGAGCGAGAATGCGCAAGTCTTGCATATTCGAATCAGAGGGTTATTAAATAATGGAAGACTCCAAAATTTGAGTAAAGGTTGGCTAGATAAGGATACACTGATATAACATAGCCAAGAGCACCGAGAAATAGGCAAAGACGATGACGTATCATCCTACTCGAGTTTAAATAGAGAGATCGAAGAATAAGTTTGACCTAGATATGACGATGCGGATAACTCGTCAATACCTAGAAAAGAGATCATAATTTTTTTTGCGTATTTACCATGACATAGGAGGTAAACAACAAAAGTTGAAATATTAGAAGGATACGATATACAACGTTCCCATGGGTACGAAGAGTGGGCATAGATGATGATGTATCATCTTGCCAGTGTTTGAACCAAAGGTTTTTTATAGAACTTAGACACGACGACGTAGATAATTCACCAATATCTAAAGATTATAGGGGATAGATATTTTAAAAGAATCTTGATAACAACATCGCTGCATGGAGCCTAACGCAATGAGTTATATTGCCGACTTCATCATGTTTATTACAACCTAGGGAGTAAAAAATCCGAGGATGAATTCATGTATTCATTGCAACCTGGGGAATGAATAATATGAATCGGCAATTTGCACATCTACCACAACCTAGGTGGTAGATGAGTGAAAAATCCTGATAACAACACTGCTGCATGGAGACTGACGTAGTGAGTTATATCGTAGATTTCACACATTGCTGCATGGAGACTGACACGATGAGTTATATCGCAGATTTCCCACATTGCTGCATGGAAACTAACACAATGGGTTATATCGCAGAGGAGGAACCTATGTATTTATCATAACATGGGGATAAATAAAACAAAGTTTGATAATACATTGTCGCATGGAGACTGATGCAATGGATTATGAAGAGTTATTCGCGTATCTATCGCAACCTAGGGGATAGATAATTGAAAAAAGCTTAATAACTACACCACTGCATGGAGACTGAGGCGATGAGCTATATCGCAGATGAGGAAACATATTACTACATGGAGACTGACGCAATGAGTTGTACTACAGACTTCACACATTGTTGTATGAAGCCTGACGCAATAAGCTATATCTCAATGGAGGAAACATATCACTGCATGAAGACTGACGCGATGAGTTATATTGTAGAAAAAATTGTTTTCGATAATCAAATCTTAAATAACTAAATTAGAGATGATATCGGGTTTTTACCAGTTGTACCCATTCTAAACCAAGGTAACTACAATGATAGCAAAATGAATGGATAATGTTAAGATTGGATTTGAATTTGAGTTCGTCTTAGCTGGTAGTCATGCCCTTAGATTTTTTGCAGTTTTCATGGGCATATATGATTGAATGTAATATATGTATGTATGTTTGATATATTTATGCTTGATGCATGCATGGTGCATGGTATGTATGCTTAACATGATAATATTATGAATTGAAATGATGTGATGATTGATAAATGAAATGCCCATTTTATTTGAGCTGCAGAATCAGTGCCTAAGGTAGGCTACCAGCTGAGAACTGGTGATGAGGATTTAGCTTCCAAATGGAAATTGGAACACTGCTAGACGATAATTAGATTTTTGAAATTATGCACCAGACATGAACTAGGCTTTAAACCAATGTTAGTGGGGCTACCGGAATATTATCAACTTGGAAAGGTAAGACAAACAACAAGGTCGCTAATACCGGTAGGGTCACCAGAAGACGTTGATCAGGTGTTTGGAAAGCGTGAGGCTGCTCACAAATTAGTTTGACGAAGAATGCTTGTATTGTAGACTCACTGAGAGGGATAATCAAAGAGATATTAGAGATTGTAATAGTGACTCCTCTAGAAAATGACTCTAGATTTTTACGGGGTCCTTAGTCTCGGTCTATGATATGTCATGTATGCATGCTGATGCAGGCGTTAATGCGTACAATGACTGACCAATGCATGTAATGGGTGACTTGGATATGCATCAATATATGTTTAAATTTTGATGTGCCAATGAGAATTGGGTTATTTGTTAGATCCATGCTATCGAAAGTCGCCAGCCAGATGAGATGATAAGCATATCTCAATTTTAGATCGAAATAACCTAACGAATGCATGACAATGATTTATGCAGACTCGTGTGTTCTTGATTGATGCCCCTATGATGGGTCGTGGATGATTAAAGTGTAGAGGTTTGATTATGCAACAAGGTTTCTTGTCACATGATGGTTGAATGTTATGCTATCATGATTTCCCAATAATCGATTTGAACTTGAAGATTGATGATGTAGGAGAAAGATCCAATGGAGATTATGAAAGTATGCAGAGAGCTTACCCCTATGTGGACTGTTTTCCCCTAATTTGTTAGTAGGGTCTTGGAGGAGATTCTCATTGATATGAGCTGGAAATAGTTTGATCATAATATGAATGGCCCTAATATTTTTAACTATGCCCCTTGATCTTGCGGTTGATCAAAACCTGGAGAGTGGCTGAAGGATGATCTTCATTCGGGATGGGTAGATAAGGAGTTATACTTGCAAGGTACTCCAACGATCAAGTAAGTGCGAGAGCAAGAAGGTACTCGCAAAATATAAGGTAGTGATTAGTGAAAATGTGATACCTGGCCCTCACAGGTTTGAGGGTTTATATAATGCCCATGGCGTGTGGCCGTTGTTCCTGATTTCCCGCCTAGATATGCAGGTCCGAGAAATCAGGTAACTTCTAGGACTTGGCCAAACCGGGCAGATGTACTCATAACTAGTCGTTGGTTCTGGGGAGGAGGCTAGTTGTGGGCATCTCTCTGGTCGGTCCCTGGTGACCTGCATGACGCTGGTGTTGGGCAGGATGAGAAGACGCTCGATGAGCATCTTAGATCGGAGCTGGACCAGAAGGGAAACAGGGTGACATTGCCCGACAGGTGTGGGCAGTCCGGGTCACGGTCAGTGGGTGGAACCTATGATATGTCTTAGACTGGGCCCACTCAAGCTTTCGGGCTAGTCCAGAATAGTAGCCCCCCAAGTCGTTGCTTCTGGGTACAGGAGTGAAGACTTTGATGTCTGCTCCAAGGACGGGGAAATGAGCGTTTTCCTGTTATACTTATATGTCGGGGAGGCAAAACATTTTCCATTAGGACCTTTGAATTTGGAGAGGTGGCATATTTTTGGAAATGTGTCATTCGAGCGGCGCGAATGATGGCCTAGGGCTAGGGTGTAATAATGATGACCCTGGGATTTCCAAGGCGCGTGTTTGGTATGCGCAAGCTATTTTATATATAAATACGAGAGGAACAAGGCGATTAGTATTTTTTGCCTTCTCCTTCAAATGCTCGTATTAGCTCGACAGTCGGCCACCAACATTTATTTTGGTTCACCATATTTCAATATTATCAAATTTAATCCAAAAAAGTACAAGGGGTTGACTGAAGAAATAGTCATGTTTGGACAAGACTTTGTTCCATTTGGTCACAAGTGCATATCTCTCTCAATTCTCAAGATATGGAAATGGTTGTGGTTGCTATGGATTCTCATTATCATCCTCAATAACTTATATTTACAAAGCATTTGTATTGGTACAAAAAGTTTGTTCAAAATTGTCAAAGTTCCTCAAGGCATTTTTCTTGATCTAGGAGCTAGGGTTTTGAATTTCAAAGAGGTATATCTTGCCCATCTTTTGGTATTTTTGAGTGATTACAAAGGCATCCTTATCTTCAAAGGGTTATCAATAAATCACTTCAAAAGTTCCAAGTAGTTTTCATGTGAAAGAAGCTTGATGAAGAAGAAAGATCACAAGTCCTCTAGATGAATCCCCAATTTATCATGTGTGACTTCAAATGATCATAACTTGGTCAATTTTTATCACCTTGAGCCCATTATTTTTCTACAATGATCTTGAGGATGTGAACTTTATGCCTTCTTTTATATTCAAAATGAGAAAATGGATGGAAGTTGCCTTAAGGATACAAAAGATTATAGGTCATTTCATGATTTTTTGCCAACTTCAACAATTCATAACTCTCAATTTTTGGATATTTTGAATGTTTCAAGTCCCAAAATGTCATTCAAGAGGTCTATTTCATGCTGTATTTTTTGGTCAAGAGAAAAATCCAAGTGGAAGGCCATGTTTGGATGCAAGACATTATAGGTCACTTTTGAAGAAAAATTTGAAATATTTCTAAGTATGGAAAGTCAACCCTTTTTCTCCAACTTTGACTCAACACAACTTTCAGCTAAAGCATCCATTTTATTCCATTCTTTTTCCATTGCAAATTTTGTAACCTCATCTTTCTAAAGCATCAAGAATCATGCCCTAAGACACCTTGAGTTGAGAATTCCATGATTTTGAAGTTGGTAACTTGGAACTGAAGTTTCATCACAAGTCAGATTTTGAAATCTTTATTTTGGCTTTTAATCACAAGTTTTCCATGCGTTTTTGCCTCTAAACATGTTTAGTGAAGTTCCAGAATTGATTAGCACAATAAAATGCGCGTTTTGGATGAGTTTTGATCAAATTAGAAGTCACACTTTTCTTTTTTGCAACTTCACACGATTTCCCTCCAAACTTCATCATTTCACACGCTTGGACATTCCATTTGATTCCCTATAAATAGAGGGTCATTCCCCATTCATTTCCTCAAGCTTGGATAGCCAGGATCACCCTGCCAAACTTGTTCCATAACTCAAAATTCAGCAACTTCAAAATCTATTCTCAAGCCTTTTTCAATCCAATTTTTCCATCAATTCACCTTCCTTGATCTTCTGTGAAGCTAACTATATAATTACATTCAAGAATCGTGCCCTATATTGCTCCATAAAAGTCCAGTTTCAGAGCTCTGCAACTCAACTTCAGTAGGTAGATTCCCTCATCAATTCTTCAAAACTTTGATATCATTATGATTCTCTCATTGCCCTGGTTCTTGTCGTAACACTTGCTTTTTACTAAAAATATGTTTTGACCATAAAATTTCAAATCCCTTTTCAAAACTTTCCTTCCGAATTGCTTGAGCTACAATTTAGATAAATTTGTCGCGAAGGTGTGGTTGTCTTCGTGTTGAAGAGACAAAGCGAATGACATAAGTCTCGTTCTCTAATTTTACAGATTGAGCAACCTGGTTTTGAGATTGGCTGGAGGTTGAAGATGACCAATGTGTCATCTTCCAACCAATGAAGGCGCGCCATCTGTGTTTTTCAAAAATCTGATTTAATTAATGATCATATGCATTATTCACTAAAGTCCATAACATGCACATCGCGCCAGGTCCACTTGATCTGTTTACTAACGTGTTTTGACATTGATCAGATGGCCCATATTTTTTTGGTTTTTCTTTTCTTTTCTGATTTTTATATTTAATTGTTTTAAACTTCAAAAAATCATGGAAAATTCATTTTAAGTCCAAAAATTCTGAAAAAATTATGAATTTTTTATTTATTATTCTCTTTCTGATTTTTATTTTTTCACAATTTAATTTTGTGTTTTTGTCTTTTTTATAAATTTTCACTTTATTTGAATTGTTTTAAATGTTTAAAAATACTTTTATGCATTTTAAATTCTGAAAAAATTATGGAATGATCCAATGATATTGTGAAAAATATTGGTGACCTTACTTTATTTTTGTTTCTAACTTTGTTATTTTTTTTAATCATTTTTGGTTTATCTTACTCATTTCTTTTAATTTTTAAAAATAGTTTCTGACTTTAAAAAATTACCAAAAAAGTTATAAAAATATTTGAGTCTATTTCTGATTTTTCTATGGTCTTACATTTTATTTCTTGATTAATTTGAATATAGTTTATATTTTTCTCTTTTATTTCTATTTTAAAACATTTTTAAAACCTTTTTTTGTATATATTAAATATAATATTACTTTGTGACCATTTTCTGGCTGATATTGGGTTAAATTTTTGATCATGAACTTTATTAACATCATTGAATCCATGGTGTTGAGTCTAACTCCATAAAAATGGATGAATGATTTTAATAATAGTTTGATTAAATTTAATTCAAAAGTGGTTTGTATATTCTTTCCCGTCCCTCTTCATCTCATCCTTTTCCTATTGCACTAAGTGTTATTGGAGCATGATCTCTATATCATATCTCAAAACAAATGGTGCATAGATTACTATTGATCGGTCTCAAAATAGGTGCGACTTCTATATAAGTCCACTTACGATTGCTTAACATAGTGCTAAATTTTGTCCCGATTCAAATAAATGATCATTCGTGGCCCAAACTTATGTTTTCAAGCCCAAGTATGTTAATTTGATCTCTTTAATCCAATAACCTTGAGATTAATTGTATGGAGGCTTTGGTTCTACCAATCCTCTAATGGATCTACAATACCTTTGGTCAACGCAGATCACTTAAACATTGTTGATCATTAAATGGTACTTATGAGGATTCCAAAAGGATGATATACTTGACAAAAAGCAAATGCAACTTGTTGTGTGGAGGCTTTGGTTCTACCAATCCTCTAATGAGTTCCAAATGAAAGTTTCAAGATGGTCATCCAACTAATCACTAATTATTAAATTTTTTTACTTTATGCTTTTATTTTTTATGCTTTAAGTACCATTTACTTTTAGAATTTACATTTCATGCCATTTTCATCTTTGCTCATTTGAACATTTACTTTCTTGTCATTTTTATTTTGCTCACTTGAGCTTTTCTTTTCTTTTCTTAAGATACTTAAAAATCAATATGAACCATAAAATCCTTAATGATACTTAGACTATTTGGTTACTATCCTTGGCATTATGGAGCATAGGACTTCTTGGACTTAGGATTAAAGACCTTGGCCTATGATTGGAGACCTTGTGACCTTATCTAATTATCTTGTCTGGAGCTCTTGAGGTTTACCTCAAGACTTTGGGTTGTCTGTTTATTTTGTGTGCAGGTTATTGTGATTACACTCTTTGTTTGTAATATGGAATTCACCCGTATACAGCCGTTACTCTGTCCAATTTTTGAGAAGACTTAATACACTTGAAGTTTGGTTCTTTCAAGAGGTCTAGTATCTTTGATTGCATGGTTTCAATCCAAAGAATGAGAATTCTATCTTGACTTATAATGTCAAGTGTTGACTTCTTATTGGTTAGATAGTTCCTATCCTTAGCTTTTACCTTATGCTTTAGGATAGTCTCTTGTTCTCCTCCCATCTTCTTTAATTTCAAAAATATTCTTCCTTCTTTTGAAAACTCCTCTTATTTTGAAACTTGAACCACTTTCATAATAAACTTGGACTTAGGTCCATGCATTTTCAAAAACAATTTCATAAATAAACTTCAACCAACTTAATAATATTTTGACATTATTTTTTTAATAAGAAGACTAAAAGTCAATCAATCTCATTTCAAATCATTTTTGCCACTTTGGCTTTCTTATTTTAAAACCTTTCTCAAAAGATTAGACTCTTGTCAATCCTTGTAGTGACGCAAATAACTGTACTTCTATAATATGTAGTGAAGAGCTATATTTTCCACTTGGGTGTTGAGTGAGGCATTGTTGATTTTAAAATCCAAGCCATATCCTCCACTTTGAGATGATGCAAATTCTCCTTTCTCATGATTGTGGGTAATAGGTATGTTTTCCACACGGACAATGACGATGATGTTTTATCTCATAAAAATTAACCAACACACTTACATTTTTAAATTTTTTAAAAGAGGAACTATGTGTGCCCTGATCCCCTATTGCACGAAAATGTGGTACGTAGGCACTAAAGGTTCACAACCGCGGCGGGTGCAAAAATCATAAAAATATATTTCTTTTCTCACCTTCACCATCTATTATTATACAACATTTTTCATAGCAAAAATATACAGATTTTACAAAGAGGTTCCTGCGGAGTACCATAGATGTTTAGGGTGATAATACCTTCCCTTTGCATAACCAACCCCCTTACCTTGAATCTTTCCCCCTCTTTTGGGTTATTCGCTCTTTTCCCCTTCCTTTGGAAATAATAAAGCACGGTGGCGATTTTTATTTTTTGATCTGTATAAGTCAAGTAAATCCAATGGCTTAGTCTTAAACATTTCTACTGCTACAAAAAAATGGCGAATTCACAAATTGATCTCTTGCTGGTCCATCCCTAAGTGGGTTGAGCCTATCTTTGTTTATATCTGCGTATATGCTATTGTTGTTTATGTGTTATATAATGTATACATGTTTGCCTGGATTTTCCTGGTTTTCAGGGTGCTTGGTGATTACTCATAAGTCCTATACCCAGACTTGGGCAAACTTTAAGATAGGACGGGTGGTATAGTCATGTTAACTTTGAGGGAGTAATCCTAAAAAAGGAGGCATGAGATCCCCCACTCGGTGGAGGCCCCTTTGATTGTAGTGTCATTTATCGAGTAATCGGGAAGACGTACTGCTTTTGACCTGAGAACCTGCTGAAGCTGAGGACCATAGAATACCTAACCCATCTTGGCCTTTTAGGTGTAGTGCATAAGCTATGACGGAGTAATCCGGAGATAGTTGTCATGCGATGCTACGCTCGGACGAGTCTTTCTTGAGAATATTACTAATTACCGAGTTAATCGGGAAGTTGGTAATATCCGAAGGAAGGATGTAGACTCTGGGAACCTCTAGAACCTTGTTCGGCAGGTGATAACTTTTATACCAATACCTTATGGGTAGTACCTTCGACCTCATGCTCGGGACGTTAAACCTATGAACCCTATATGTGTGATCTTGTGTGTGAATGTTGCATCATGCATCCATGCTGTGATCGGTGGATCTGGAACTGACTGTTTAACGCTGGTTCGCGAAATGTCGCGGTAAGCAAGAGTCGCCACCGTCTTTTATTTTCTCCAAATGGAAAGGACAAAAGCACAAAAAAATTCCTTAAAGAGATTGCTCTCGGTTTGGGAGGTAGGTTATAGAAAGGGAAGGTGTTAGCACCCTTTCTATCCATGGTTATCCATGGGCTCTTAGATACTTGCTCATTGTGTTTTCAAAAATGGTTTGATTGCTTTTCAACTGTGGGTTTTAAAAAGTTTCTTTGAAAATTCCAGTTCGACTCTTGTATCGGTCCTCAAGAGTGTTTGAAAAATTGCTTTCGAAAGCTTTTTGAAAATGTGTTGGTGTGAAAAGTATTTTGAATTTTGTTTGAAATTTAGAGCAAGTATCTAGAGTCGTCTACCTACCCTAAGGAATTCGTCTGTGTAAATGTCCTTTAAAGTAGTGCCATCCCACCATTGAAAGGTAAGTAGCACCACCGTTGGAGGTGTTCGGGTCAATTCGAGGTTCGGGACATGGTGATCACCAGAGCAATAGGAAGATACCTTAGAAGCTACCCTCATGCCAGGTTCCCGGATCATGAGGACTTACTAAAACATCCTCTACTCGACGATCACCTTTCGAGGGGCAAGGCAACAGTGAGGCGTACCCTAGGGGTGGTGTGTGATTTGTGTGTCGTTTTCAGATATTTTATCTTGTTCATGTCATGGGTGATCTACGCTTTTGTTTTTATTTTAACATTCATTCTTGCATGCAAATTTATTAACAGTTAAAAAGATGCGGAAATTAAAAGTTCTAAACTACTACAAAGGCGCGGGTCCACATCGCCAAATTAAAATCCAGGACCCGATTTGACAGAAAGTAAATAAAGTGCGAGAAATAAAATGTCCGAGTTTACAAGGCTTTGGGAGAATTACATTAATATTATAAGAAGTAAAATAAAATGCGCGAATTGGAACTAAAATTGGAAGCGAGGGCGTTGGACCCTTTTTAATGAAATTAAATTAAATTATTAAATTAATTAAATTAAAATGAAAAAGGAAATTATTTTGAGATTTTTTTGGGTTTATGGTTTTTTATGAAATAAAGAAAATTAAAATTCAAGAGAAACCCTAATTCTAAGTTGTTTTTAATTATTAAAGAAAAATATTAAAGTTTAACCTAATTTACTAAATATTTAATGTACATGTTTATTTACAAAATAAATTAGTAATTAATAATAATGATAATAAGAAAAAATTATTTATTAAGAAAAGTGATAAAAAGTTAAAAAAAACCTAATTTCTACATATTTTAATTTATTGAGAAAAAGATTAAAGTTTTAAAAACCTAATTTACTAAACTAATTATTAAAGTTTATTTACAAAATAAATTAATAGTGAAATAATAATAATTAAATATATTTTAGTTTCTGATTTTTTATCTTATGAAAATTAATTTATGAAATTAAAGAAAACAATTGAAAACAATTAAAAGAATAAAAAGGAAAATCAAATAAAAAAATAAAAATGTGCAAACCATGGGGGGTATTCAGACCCAAAGGGAGGTTTTTTGTGAGAAATCTGGCCCATTAGACAAAAAGCCTTGTTTAACTTTCTGACATCACGTGCGTGTTCATTGACTCCTGAGTACCGTGGTCTGCATTCTTTGGCCATTAGATTGAGTTTCATGGCCATTTGTGTTCTGGTTGTTGGCCATTTGTGTTCTGGCCTCAATGTTCCTTAATCTTCTGCATGGGATCTTGTCTAAATTGGAAAATTAGGATCATGGAGATCAAGCCAGCCTTATCCTTACTGAAGAAGTAGTGAGATATTGATTTGTAACTGTGATGGCTTGTTTGTAGTGAGAGAGGGATTTGTAATAAGGATTTCAAGGTTTTAGGATTCTTGAAAGAATTTGATATTCTAACAGTGTTGTGGCAAGGTTTTTTCTCTCTTTTTTCTCCTCTTTTTCTCCTCCTGGTTTGTGTGAAAAGAAGGTGATTATATAATGGAAATTAGGGTAAAGCAAATGGGCTTTGAATGTGCAATTGGGCCTCCAATATTCACTTGAATTCGTCACTTTCCAGGCTAAATCGCAGGGACTTAAGTGCATTTTTTGAAGTTGAAATGTGAAAACAAAATGTAGCCGACATCGATAGCTAACTCCTGTCCGAAAATCGGCTCAATCGAATAAACGGTGAATTAGTTATGAATTTTTGAAGTTTCAGCTTAGACAAACTTATTTTGGGCTCCAGTGTCGACTCTGACACGTTCTTCAATAAAAAACTGGTATTGATCAGAGCATAATCCGGTCTCGACTTTTGAAGCAAAGTTGTAGATCTACAAGTCAGGGACCTTGTGTAAAAATATGAGCCCAATCCGATAAAAATTGACCGAGTTATGAATTTTCGAAGTTTCGGCCCAGATGAAATAATATTCAGCATTCAGGATTTTCGGTGTGTCACGCACTCTGAGCAAAAAACGAAGGCCTTTTGAATACCGTTTGAACTCAATACCTTCTGTGAAAATGTAGCCAACTCAATTTGTGAAATTTTGGCGCCGGAACCAGCTCGATACGATGAAAATCGACCAAGTTATGATTTTCTGAACATGACGCAAATAAACTTCTGTCACAAATTTTCTGTATGAAAATACTTGATAAATCCACATTTTTGAAGACCTTCTGATCGAAATTGGCTTCCAGCCGTGAGAGATGAAAACGTAGATGATGTCAAGACGGAATTTTGGCCACCGGAACAGGTTCAAAACGAGCCACGATCTTCAAGTTATGAATTTTTTAGCGCGTAAAAACTGCACTTTCAGCACACTTTTTTCACCATATTTCTTCGAGAAAACTCACACATTCGGATACCTTCTTTAAAGAATTGAGTCTTGAGCCGAACCTGAATTTGAGAATATGTTATCATAGATATCTTGGCGAAAGAACACCTGAATATGATGCGCCAGGTTGGACTTGTGAATTTTTCTTGAAATATTTTGAGAAATATGGGAGGGCAAATTTTAGGGTACAACACATGCGCTCATAAGACTCTTTTAAAGAGATCTTATTTTAAGGGATTTAAAAGTTGACCATTTGTGAATATCTCAGGTACTTTGTAACCATGGATTTTGGAAAAAGAAAGACCGAAAAATACAATTTCAAAGATCCCAAGATAGATAAGTTGATCAGTCTAATTCCTGAGATTGAGTGTTCTGCAGATTTTCGGAAGAAGTATGGATCCATCATTCCTCTCATAAAGCTGAAGATGAAGGAGGGTATTCTCTCGACCTTGGTCCAGTTATATGATCCGATGTATCATTTCTTTACTTTTCCCGACTATCAGTTGATGCCTACACTAGGGGAGTATTCTTATCTGTTGGATTTAGCCGTTACCGATCGTGTTCCTTTTACGGGTTTGAAGGGTGAGGCAAAGTCACATGAGATTGCTGCTTTGATTCATCTGGGGAAATCTAAGGTGGAAGCACATATGACTACCAAAGAAGGGATTAGAGGATTACCAGCTCATTTCTTATTGGAGAAAGCTTTCTACTTTGCCAGGATGAAGAGTACAATCACTTTTGAGGCCATCTTTTCTCTACTTGCTTACGGGTTGTTCTTATTTCATAATATGAACAAGTTTGTTGACGTTAATGCTATCAGGATCTTCATGATTGGAAAACCAGTTCCTACCATGTTGGTGATGCTTATTACTTTATTCATCTTCAGAGTTCGTATCATGGGGGGATGATTATCTGTTGCACGCCTCTGTTGTACCGGTGGTTTATCTCTCATATGCCTCAGTCTGATGCTTTTTGGGATGTCAAGAAGGAACCTCATTGGACTCCTAAGGTCATGGCACTTACTCACTCGGATATTGATTGGTATCATCGAGCTTACCAAGATATATAAATTATTGACAGATATGGTAATTTCCCCAATGTACCTCTTCTTGGTACAAAGGGAGGAATTAACTATAACCCTGTTCTTGCACGATGACAACTTGGTTATCCGATGAGGGATAAACCAAATAGTATTCATTTGAGCAGTTTCTTTCTGAAGGAGGGAGAAGACCATAGGGAAGCTAGGGAGAATATTGCGAAGGCCTGGCGTCACATTCATAAGAAGAGTAGGAAGGATTTGGGACCTAGGGGTGCTATTTCTTTGGAGCCATATTGTTGTACCCCAAAATTTTCCCTCCCATTTCTCATTGATTTCTCATCACAAAGCCCTTGGAGATCAAGATCCAGTTAAGGTTTCATCTGCTCAAGACTTCTCCTTGCACTGTTGACCCAAATTAGGGTTTGTGTTTGCACAAAGATGTTTTGACCTAAACTGCCTAAGATGACTTTCATGCTTCATATTGGACTCCCAAGTTTACCCATACCAAGTTTTAAGTCTTGATTCCAAGTTTTGCCCAGTCAATTGGACAGTTGACCTAAAAATCAGCTGTATTGGGGAATAAGTCAACTGTGGCCAATTGACAGTCAAATCTCATAAAAATTGACCCACATCAACATTATGAACTCACATGGACCATTTGATCAAGTTTGGATCACAATTCCATAAGAAATTTGATCAGATCACCAAAAGGGCAAAATGGTCATTTTTAGGGTTTTGACTGCACAAAGGCAATTTTTGACTGTTTGACCTAGCCAATGGCAAACCAAGCTCACATATGGACTCAAGGACGCCATGGAATTATCTTGACATGCTCAACAAGTTCAAAAGATCCCAAGTACACAAGAATGATAGTTGAATTTCCCAGTCAATTAATCAATTTTGACTGTATACTGAAAAGTCAAACTTTGACTTTTTGGTCAAAATCAAGAGTCAAAATTCATTTTTCATCAAAACATGCCAAATCATGAAACTTGTTCACCAAGAAATCAAAAAATACAAATTAGGGTTTGAAATGAGAATTTTTCATAACTTAGAATTTTTCTAAGTTATGAAAAACCCTAATTTTTCCCCAACTTTGCCTCACTTTCTCACCAAGATTTATTTGGATTCAAGCAAAAGTCAAAACATGAAAGTTGTAGCCTATTGCATAATATACAACTTTGGTTCACAAAGTTTTCCCAAAAGAAGCTTGTATCTCAAGTTACAATTTTTGGAACAAGGGTACTAAACCATTCTTAACTTAGTGAAATTTTGACCTATTTTAGGCAAGGTTTCTACCTAACTTCAAGACCATTTTTCACATACTTCCACTTGGAATTTCAATTTGCATTTCAAAGATGGATTGTAGTACACATTCCAAGCTTTCCAAAATGTCCAAGAACTCATCAAACAACCTCATGACTTGAGAGAATCGAATTTTGCAATATGGCAAAAACTCACTTTTGAATTGGCCAATTTCCATGTTCATAACTTATGCATTTTCAAGTCAGCTTGGTTTATGCTACATTACAGGCCTCTAATCCCATTTGTACTCAATAATTTAATGCATACTCATTGTGCCAAAGCCTTATTTTGTGTGTCCAAACATTATTTGCAAGACTAAGCCATTTATAGATAAAGCATTTTATCCATTTTGGAAAAGTTTCACTTTATGTCAATATGCAAATCCAAGAAGTACAGATCAAATCCCTTTGGCACAAGTTTAGGGACTAATCACACTGATCAATGCCAAGGTTTGCAGCATGTTATGGGGGCCTCTACCCGCCTAAACACCAACTTGACCTTTTCTTGCTTAAGTGTTAAGAAACCTAGCATATCACAACACAACTTTCATCTCAGCATTAGAACCCTTAAGCAAATATCTTGTGCACATTCAAGACATCCTAACTGAGCTAGCACACGACCCCAACACCTCCAATACCTACACAAACTCAAAATCACCATTGAACTGCACAAAAATAGGGCTTGCTGCAGTTTGAGTGCCAACTCTCATCCCTTTCATGCTTTCTTGCTAAAAGCTCATCAAACACATTCCCTAGCATCACTTGAAGCTAACCCAAACATAAAACACGACCTGTAACTCCTCTAACCAGTTCCACCATTTTCACTTTCTTTTTTTGCAGTTGAAGGTTCATAGCTCGATTCAAGGTGTTTCAAAGCAAAGTAAGCATTGGAATAGCATCACTACACTTCAGGCAAGCTGTACAGATCATCATCTTGCCCTGAAAGCTCCCCCATTGCCAGATAGAACTTCAACTGAACAGGTATCTTCTTGAACTTCTAACTCTTAGTGTAGGCATCATTAGCTCTAAGTTTGTGAATAAGAAGTGTTCTACTCATGCCCCTGAATTTGTACATGCTTTTACTTTTCATTTATTTTGCCTGAGCTATGAGAATTTAAGGTCTGAATATGGAAGAAAAGTTAGGTCAAGATTTGGGAATGTTAAAATTCTCTCTCATTTCTGAGAGTTAGGATGAGTTCTTTACATATTTAGAATCGTGATTCAATGCTTAACATTTCTTATGTTGTAAGTTTGTGCAAAAGATCAAGGAATCCAGATGTTTGAATGGATGTTCAGGCGCGCGTTTTTGAACATCTTTTTGTCCAGAGGTTGAAGAAGAAGCCACATGGGCTGGGCCTGCTTTGATATTCCTTTTCACACCATGTTTTTGGTTTTACACCCCCTGAACCCATTTTGTTTGTTTTATTGATTTTTTGACTTTTCTCTTTTTATTCTGATTTATTTATTTTTGCTAGTAATATTAAAAACATAAAAAATTATTTTTACACCATTTTTATATTTTTAAGCATTTATTTGTTTATATGAACTATTTGTACATAAATAATATATATATACTATTATTTAGAAAAACTAGAAAAAATAATGAAAATATATTTTATTTCTGATTTTTATTTCATTTTCTCTTTTGAAAACATTTTGTATCAAAAAATATTTTTTTTATAAATATTAAATATTATTATTTTATATATATAATATTTATTTAGTAAATAATAAAGATATTTATATATATTAGTATATTTAGGTAAATAATACAAAAAATATATATATTTTCTATTTTATTAATATTTGACATGAAAAATACTTTTTTATGAACATACTTCATTTTTATTTTATTTTAGTATATATTTATTAATTATTGTACACATTAAATAAATAATACCCCTTTATTTAAGAATTAGGGTTTTACCCTTAAAACACAAAAACTCCCAAAATATTACCTTTTTTTATTTTATTCATTTTGTTTATTTGACATAAAAAATATCCTTTTTCCATACATATGAAAACCCTTTTTGCATATTGCATCTTTATTTTATTTTCCATTTAATTTATGCAATTAATTATCTTGTAAATATTCCAAAATTGATGTAATAACTAGGTTTAAATTCCTTGTCTAAATATCCCCCCATTTGAACATTTGTACCCCCCTTCCCATATTGTGTTGTAATAGTTTAGGAAATTTACTTTTCGCACTTTAATGCTTTCTAAATATACCATGCTAGAATTAGGGTTTGTATGCAAATAAAACGAACAAAAATAGTTTGACCTAATTTCAAGATAATCAAGCATGAAAATGGACAACACATATCACACTTGCACCCCTAGGGTATTCCACTTGTTGCCTTCAAATAAATGGGCCATATTGCATGTTAGGTTTCTTTGGGCAAAACAAATACAAATCAATTGATCATAGTCCCTCGATGACGCTTTCGAAAGTTGCCTAAAAAATGATCAAAGTCCCTTTCAAAGAAAAATTGCCCAAAGATACTTAGCACCATTGCAATCATGGTCTAAACGATGACCCGCGCCCGTCCCTTTCACATCCTAACACAAGATTGTCCACCAAATGCAATGGTGGAACAAAATTGTTAAAAGGGTTAAAACATAACAAAAATCTTTGAGAACCTTAGGGTAGATAGCTCTTAAGTACTTGTCAAACTTGCAAAACAAAACACTTGCCTATTTTCAAACCACACTTCACAAACACTTTCAAAATAAACTTTCAAAAACCTTGAAACATCTTTTCAAAAAGACAAACACCTTTTGTAAAACATTCGAGTAAAGAATTGTTACAAGGGTAGCCTAGACAAGGCATCTTTTTCTAAACCTTTTCAAAACCACACACAAAGCACCATTTCAAACAATTGAAAACCAAGGCAAGTTGATCTAAGCAAGTACCTAAGAGCCCATGGATAACCATGGATAGAAAGGATGCTAATACCTTCCCTTTCTATAATCTACTCCCCGAACCCAAGAAAAATCTCAAAGGTTTTTGCTATGCTTTTTAAACCTTTCCTTAGGATAAAATAAAAAGTCGGTGGCGACTCTTGCTCAACCGAAACATTTGCGAAAACAAACGCAAAACCATAGTCAGTTCTCCCACCGTATCACAGAACTGGCGACTCTGCTGGGGAGAACTTTAAAAGTGGAGTAACCTTAGGGCTTAGATCACCCTCTTGCATGACTAATTGTTTGAATTGATTGCTTTATATCTTAGCTCTATTGTTTGGGTTTGCAATCCTACACCCGGATTTTGGGAAACATTTCATAGATAGCAATACATTGTGGAAACTGTGCGGGGTATACCGACACGGTCGAAGCAATAGCTATATTAGTGCGACATATTTGTGAGTACCGGTAACCCTTGAGTTCAATCAAGGAGAGTACGGGGCCGCTGAATGATGTCACTAAGCACTAATGACCTAGAACCTTACTTGACCATCTTGGCCTTTTATTAGGGGTAGTGAGATGACCGGCTTTGGTGCAGTCCGAATTTGGTAGATACTCGATACTACACTCATTGAGGGTTGTTTTCTTGGAATATTTTGGTCGCTAGTTAAGTGGCTAAACCGAAACAATGAACAATGAAAACAATCCCGTGATATTGAGCTCCTTAGAACCCGGTTACTGTTTATAGGACAGGTTTTTAAGCCAACTACACTCAAGAGGGTACTTACCTATGAAACCCCATGCAAGCCTGAAACTAGGGTTTGGTATGAATTGCTTGTACATATGTTTTGTGCATACATCATAAACATCATAAAGCATCATATGCATTCACTAACCATTTCAAGGGTTTGGATCTTCATCTTTGTTCTTGTTTTGTAGGTCATGGAAATTCTTCGCAGAAAAACCATCCAAGTCAACCTTGTGAGAATCTCTCCTCAACTCAAGGAGCTCACCTCAAGAATTCCGGAAAGCTCGTCCTTCAGTGAAAGACATGGTAGACTGCTCAGCTTAGTCAACACCAACATTGAAGAAGACATGATGAAAGTGCTATTCCAGTTCTTTGACCCTCTTCACCACTGTTTCACTTTCCCTGATTACCAGTTGGTGCCCACTTTGGAGGAGTTTTCTCAACTCCTAAGAATCCATATCCTTAATCAACTACCCTTCAACGGTACGGAAAAGGAACCAAAGCTGGAAGATGTTGCTCGAGCGTTACATCTACAACCATCCGACATCAAGGGGCATTGGGAAACCAGAAGCGGCGTCAAAGGATTCTTAGCAAAATTCTTGTTTGAGAAGGCACAAGAATGTTGGAATTCATTGGACCTACAAGCCTTTGAAGAGATTGTGGCACTCCTTATCTATGGGTTGGTCTTGTTCCCAAATCCTGACCAATTGGTAGATGTCAACACCGTCAAAATCTTCTTGTCCAGAAATCCAATACCAACATTGCTCGGGGACATTCTTCACTCATTTTACACACGAACAATGAGAAAGAGGGGTGTTCTCATGTGTTGTACTCTTCTCCTTGCAAGGTGGTTTATTTCGCACCTTCCACAATTTTTCTTGAAGAATGACCAAGGCTCAAGGTGGTCCCAACGGTTGAGGACTCTTACTCACTCTGATGTACATTGGTGTTCTCGGTCCAGAGAAAATGTCATCATCGTCGATCGTTGCGGAGAATTTCCTAATGTTCCTTTACTTGGAATCAGAGGAGGTATCACCTACAACCCTTGCCTAGCTTTAAGGCAATTTGGATATGCACGGAGGGATGGCCCTCATGACATGTTGATTCCTGACCTAGTTTTTGACTTCGACAACGATGCGCAAGGACTTCGCCAAAGATTCATCAGAGCTTGGGGAAGACCCAACAAGGTTGACAGCAAGACACTGGGACACAAGAACTCTATCCCTCTTGAGCCTTATCTCAAGTGGGTACGAGCCCGAGCCCAGAGTTTAATGATGCCTTATCCTCATGTTCTCCCTGTGATTAAAGAGCCCGTCAAGGAAGGAGATGTTCCCTACACCATCTTACATCCTGACATGCCTACATCGTGGGAGGAAATGCAGAAAAGTTGGATTCAGCTCAAGGATGAACGGAACACTTTTGAAGCTAGCTTCTACGCTAGTGAGAAGAAGGTTTTAGAGCTTACCCGCCGACTCCATGAGCAAGAGGCCCTCAACACCTACATCGCACCAAAGAGGATGCGCAATGTCTTTTTACCTTGAGAAATTTTTGTAATATTTGGCCCATGGGGCATTTATGTACTAACAAATTTCTTCTTATTAATATGACGTGCGTTCTTCTTTGTCTGAAACAATTTTGAATGTCCTAAATCCTTGAATGCATTGCATACATAAGCATACCATTCATCATGTGCATAAGCAGGTCTCACGCCAGGTTTCCTTATCTGTCTGCTGTTTATTTCAGTAGGATGGATCTCGAGCAAACAGTCAAAGATCTGCAAGCTCAGAATGCACAGTTTCAGCAACTCCTGACAACCTTGGCTAAAGGTCAGGAGGATATCAAGACCTTGCTGGGGAATAAAGACCCAGTGAAAAAGAAGAAAAAGAGACTCGGAGTGGCTACTTTGGGGAGAAGATTTGACGGAGAAGCTCAGAGAGTGCTTGAATTTCCTCCTACTTCTGATGAAGGAACTAGCAAAGGAGGTGGGGCTGCGATACCTTCCGAGTCCGATGTGGAAGAAGAGGAGGTCGAAGAGGATGAAGACTATTCTGATCAACAATACCCTCCAGCTGATGATAAATACAAGGGTTTAGAAGACAGGTTGGCCGCCATGGAATTACAAAGACTACCGGGTTTGGATTTTGAAGACTTGGGTTTGGTTGCCGGGATTGTGATTCCCCCAAAGTTCAAAGTGCCAGTGTTTGTGAGGTATGATGGGCTGTCATGTCCAAAAATGCATCTCAGGTCCTACGTGAGAAAGATCCAACCCTATACGGCAGATAAAAACCTTTGGATTCATTTCTTTCAAGACAGCCTTTCTGGAGCTCAGTTGGAGTGGTTTTATCAGCTAGAGGGAACCAGCGTCCGAAATTGGGAAGACTTGGCCACCGCATTTTACAAACAATACCAATACAATTCTGACCTTGCCCCTACTCGTACCCAACTTCCGGGTATGTCTTTGGGAACAGGCGAAGGATTCAAAGAATATGCACAAAAATGGAGGGATTTGGCTGGCAGGGTGCAGCCTCCTTTAACCGACCGTGAACTTGTTGATATGTTTTTAGGGACCCTATCTGGGCCATTTTTCAATCATCTAATTGGTAACTCTTCCGCGGGGTTTACCGATTTGATCTTAACGGGCGAAAGAATAGAGGCTGGCATCAAGTCAGGAAAGATTCAGAAGGGTGTTGCTGCAAGTATTGAGAAGAAGCCTTTTAAGAAGGAAACGACTGTGGTATATTCCCAGAGAAGAGCAGGGAAGACTGAGCGCCGACCGACCGTGGGGGCCGTAATGATTCAAAACTCTTCAAGTGAGCAGCCTCGCTATAACCAGTCCAGACCAAATCAGCAACGGGTGGAACGGCCACAACGGCAGTTCACCCGCATTAATATGACTCCAGCGCAAGTGCTTCCCCATCTGTTAAAGTTGAATCTCACCACTATCAAGGAGGCACCAAAGAATGTGAATACGTCCTCTCTGCATTATCATCCTAATGCTAAATGCGCCTACCATTCTGACAGTGTCGGGCACGACACCAATGATTGTTGGGCACTCAAGCATAAGATCCAAGACCTGATAGAGGAGAAGGAGGTGGAGTTTGACGCTCCGGAGAAGCCTAATGTGATATCTGCACCCATGCCGAAGCACGGCCGAAATGTCAATGCCATTGAAGAAGATTTGTATGTTGCTGACGTCAATGATCTGGTAACTCCATTGCTAACCATCAAGTTGAATTTGTTAAGGGCCGGGATCTTCCCGGGATGTAAAGAAGACTGCTATTGTTGTTACTCTCTGCCGTTTGATTGTCCGTTACTGAAGAAAGGCATCCAAGGCCTTATGGATAGTCGACAAATTTTGTTTGAAAAAGTTTCTGCTGTTTCAACTCATACTAAAGATGTCTCAATCATAACCATTCACGCCAATCTTTCTAAGGCCGTCAAAAAGCCTGTTAAGATTACACCAGCTACGAAATCTGTTCCTTTGAAGATAACAATGCCAGGGCCTGTCCCCTATGTTTCTGAGAAGTCGATACCATGGAACTATGGCGGTGACGTCTACTACCATGGTATTAAACAAATCGAAATAACTGAAGAAAGTTAGGATGATGAAGAGGCCAACATTGGTAACATTGCAGGCACGAGCAAAATCACCCGGAGCGGGAGAATTTTTTCTCCAGAGATTGCCCCTCCAAGAGCAATCTTTGGACCCTCATCTGCCGACAAGGTCATCCCTGCACCAATAAAACTCTCCGCTAGAACCCCTTTGATTGAAGATGTTGTTGTTCCTAGTACTGTCTCTCCTACCACTGTTGATAAAGGTAAGGGAATCCAAGATGAGCTCGTCAGGACGAGGGCTCAACCCTTGGTCATCCCGGAAACCTCCAAGAAGGAAATGGATGAGATTTTGAAGATAATCAAAAGGAGTGATTACGATGTGGTAGAACAACTGGGGCAAACCCCCTCAAAGATCTCTATGCTGGCACTACTACTTTGCTCGGAAGCGCACGCTAAAGCTCTGATAAAATTCCTGAAGGCAGCCCATGTGCCCCAGGAAACCTCTGCGAATCAATTTCAAAATTGCGTGGCTAGCCTGACTGCGGACAATGGATTAGGTTTCTCTGATGCCGACCTAACTCCTAAAGGTAGAAACCACAATGATGCGTTGCACATCTCAGTCGAATGCCGAGGAACTACTCTCGCACATGTCTTGGTTGACACTGGTTCGTCGCTGAATGTACTGCCCAAGAAGGCCTTGGACCGACTAGATTGTGAAGGGTTGGAGTTGAAGCCGAGTGATATTGTTGTCAGAGCTTTCGATGGTTCAAAGAGGATGGTCCATGGGGAGGTTGAAATTCCCATCAAGATAGGCACTGAGGTGTTTAAGTCTACTTTCTATGTGATGGACATCCGTCCGTCATATTCCTGCTTGCTGGGTAGGCCTTGGATACACCATGCTGGGGCAGTCACCTCCTCCTTACATCAGATGTTGAAGTATCCTGTCAAGGGAAAGATCATTACTGTCCATGGTGAAGAGGAGTACATGATTAGCCACTTGAATTCTTTCCAGTACGTGGAGGTAGAAGGGGAGTTTATTGAGACGCCTTTCCAGCATTTCGAAGAAGTCCTTCCTGAAATAACAGTAGCAAAGTTGGCAGCTGAGACACCAAGGCAGATGGCCAGGATGGCATCTCTGGAGGACGCAAGGGCCGCAATAAAGGAGGGGAAGAATTCAGCATGGGGGCAGTTGCCTGATATTCCACATAAGACAGATAAATTTGGATTAGGGTTCACAACCGCTGGCCAGAAAGCTATGCGCCGTTCGAAGATTGAAAGAGCTCCAGTCAAAATTTCTCCCTATGGAATCAACGCTTTGGAGGACGAAGACAAAGAGAGCAGCATCGAAGAATGGATTTACCCAACTGTCAAAGGAGGATTGTGCAACTGGGAGGCAAAAGACTTTGTCCCCATCACTTTTATTCATCAGTAATTTATCTGTTAAACATTTCCTATTTGGTCTGTAATATTTATTTTTAAGCAATCCGTACACTATCTTTTCACCTCATGCCTTGCCCGGGGCATGTAGGTCCATTTGTAAGGGTTTTGATTATTTTTCATATCCATATGCCATGTTTAATGATTCATTGGACGTTTTTCATTTGATAAAACTGCTTGTGTTCATTTTCTTTCCTTTTGCATTTTTTGTTTAAGGATGGCCATCCCTTACACACACCCACACTCACCAATGCAGGTACCCATCCACTCTGGATTCCATGGGTGACTATTCTGCTATATCCTTCAATAACTCTGAAGATCTGGTCAATCAAGCTGAGTATGAAGATGATGAAGGTTGTGAAGTACCAGGGGAACTAGCCAGACTTCTACAACAAGAGGAAAGGGCCATCTTACCGCATGAAGAGTCATTGGAAACTGTCAACTTAGGGACCGAGGAAGACCGAAAGGAGGTGCAAGTGGGTGCCAATCTGGAACCAAGGGTCAAAGAGCGCCTGATACAGTTGTTGAATGAGTATGTTGAAATCTTCGCTTGGTCTTATGAAGACATGCCGGGTTTAGACACAGACATCGTGGTTCATCGTCTCCCCACAAGAGAGGATTGTCCGCCGATCAAGCAAAAAGTTCGCCGAATGAGGCCTGACATGTCTGAAAAGATCAAAGCAGAAGTAATGAAGCAATTCGACGCTGGCTTTCTGGCTGTTACGTCCTATCCTCAATGGGTCGCTAACATCGTGCCAGTACCTAAGAAAGATGGCAAAGTCAGGATGTGTGTGGACTACCGGGATTTGAATAGGGCCAGCCCCAAAGATGAATTTCCGCTGCCACACATTGACATTTTGATCGACAATACAGCTCAGCACAAAGTGTTTTCCTTCATGGATGGATTCTCGGGCTACAATCAAATCAAAATGGCCTCCGAGGATATGGAGAAAACAACTTTTGTCACACAATGGGGAACTTTCTGTTATAAGGTGATGCCGTTCGGGCTGAAGAACGCAGGGGCAACTTATCAACGCGCCATGGTAGCTTTATTTCATGATATGATACATCATGAGATTGAAGTTTACGTAGATGATATGATAGCTCGGTCACAAACAGAGGAAGAGCACCTTGAACATCTAGAAAAGCTGTTTGCTAGATTGAAAGTATATAGGCTCAGGCTGAATCCAAGTAAGTGCACTTTTGGAGTTAGGTCTGGTAAGCTTCTAGGATTCATCGTGAGCAACAAGGGCATCAAAGTCGATCCTGCAAAAGTGAAAGCAATACAAGAGATGCCTGCTCCCCGTACTGAAAAGGAGGTTAGAGGATTCTTGGGGCGCTTGAACTATATTGCCAGATTCATCTCCCATCTGACTTCTACCTGTGAGCCGATTTTCAAACTCTTGAAGAAAGATCAGGTAGTCGAATGGAACGACGATTGCCAAGCTGCTTTTGATAGAATCAAGGAGTATTTGCTAGAACCTCCTATTCTGATGCCACCCGTAGAAGGAAGACCATTGATCATGTATTTGACCGTCTTGGATAACTCAATGGGGTGTGTTTTGGGCCAGCATGACGAGTCTGGTCGAAAAGAGCATGCTATTTATTACCTTAGCAAAAAGTTTACCGACTGTGAGACTCGCTACTCACTGCTTGAGAAAACTTGCTGCGCTTTGGTATGGGCTGCTCGCCGACTAAGACAGTATATGTTGACTCATACTACCTTGTTGATTTCCAAAATGGATCCTATCAAGTATATCTTCGAAAAGCCTGCTTTATCTGGAAGGATAGCCAGATGGCAGATGATCCTGACTGAGTATGACATCCAGTACACCACCCAAAAAGCTATAAAAGGGAGTGTACTAGCTGACCATCTGGCTCATCAAGCTATCGAAGACTATCAACCCATGAGATTTGACTTCCCAGACGAGGACATCATGAATTTGGACAACATTGAAGGTGACGGACCGTATGACGGACCCGAAAAGGGATCCCGATGGACCCTGTACTTTGATGGGGCTTCAAATGCACTTGGACACGGTATCGGCGCGGTGCTCATCTCCCCGGAAGGTTGTCACACACCTTTCACGGCCCGACTTTGCTTCAGCTGCACAAACAACATGGCTGAATATGAAGCTTGCATCTTTGGTCTCAAGGCTGCTATAGACTTGGGAATCAAATCTTTGATCGTATTTGGGGACTCGGCTTTGGTTATCAGTCAAATCAAAGGAGAGTGGGATACCAAGCATCCTAATCTTATCCCATACAAAGAACATGTCCTGACATTGTTGCCTCATTTCGAGCGAATTACCTTCGAGCATTTCCCGCGAGAAGAGAATCAGCTAGCAGATGCTCTAGCCACAATGTCCTCCATGTTTAAACTCAACTGGGATAACGAGGCTCCCCAAATCACCATCGAGCGAATGGATGAACCTGCGCATTGTCACGAGATTAATACCGAAAAAGTAGTGGAACAACCTTGGTTCCATGAAATCAAAAGGTATCTCGAGACTAGAGATTATCCCGAAGGAGCTTCCGTAAATGACAAGAAGTTCTTAAGGAAATTTGCTGCTAAGTTCTTCCTGAGCAACGACATCCTTTACAAACGAAGCCATGATAGTGTATTACTCCGATGTGTAGACAAAGCTGAAGCAGAGTTGATCATGACTGATATACACAGCGGCACATTTGGCACTCACTTGAGCGGGCATACAATGGCTAAGAAGATCCTAAGGGCAGGCTATTACTGGTCTACCATGGAAGCTGACTGCCATCAACATTCCCGTACTTGCCATAAATGTCAAGTCTACGCTGACAAAGTTCATATCCCTCCGGTTTCTCTCAACATTCTGACTGCTCCGTGGCTATTTGCAATGTGGGGCATTGACATGATTGGAGAGATCAAGCCCACGGCTTCCAACGGACATCGTTTCATCCTGGTTGCCATTGACTATTTCACGAAATGGGTCGAAGCAGCTTCCTTCGCCTCTGTTACTAAAAATGTGGTTGCCCGCTTCATCAAGCAAAATCTCATATGCCGGTATGATGTTCCAGACAGGATCATCACAGACAACGGTACGAATATGAATAACACGATGATCACCGCATTGTGCGAACAGTTCAAGATTTATCATCACAATTCATCTCCCTATCAGCCGAAGATGAACGGTGCTGTTGAAGCTGCGAACAAAAACATTAAGAAGATCATTCAGAAAATGACAGTCGCTTACAAAGACTGGCATGAGATGTTACCGTTTGCTCTACATGGATACCGTACGACGGCACGTACTTCAACCGGGGCAACCCCATTTTCTTTGGTATATGGCATGGAAGCTGTCCTGCCTATGGAGGTTCAGATTCCTTCTCTTAGGATTATGAAGGACACAGGTTTGAATGAAGATGATTGGATTCAGACCCGACTTGATCAACTCAATCTGATCGACGAGAAGCGACTCGCTGCTATATGCCATGGTCAGACGTATCAAAAACGGATGATCAAGGCCTTCAATAAGAAAGTCAGACGTCAAGTGTATCAAGTCGGAGATCTCGTAATCAAGCGGATTATCTTGCCGCAAAGTGATCCCAGGGGCAAATGGACTCCTACATATGAAGGACCATTTGTGATCAAGAGCATATTTTCTGGTGGTGCAATGATTCTGACCACCATGGACGGCGACGATTTGCCACACCCTGTGAATGCAGACATAGTCAAAAGATACTACGCATAAAATAACCCGACAAGTCGAAAACCCGAAAGGGCGGCTTGGGCAAAAATGGGCATCCCGGTGAACCGAAAACCCGAAAGGGCGGTTCAGGCAAAAATTAGGGATAAAAACAAAAAAAATCTGTACACCCGGCAAGTTGAAAACCCGAAAGGGCGGCTTGGGCAAAAAGGGGTTTCCCGGTGGATCGAAAACCCGAAAGGGCGATTCAGGCAAAAGTTAGGGAATTAAAGCGTATGACTATGTCTCGTCGGATCACTTCAAAAACAATCTCTTCATCAACCAGTTCCAGGTTTCTGATCAATCCAGTCATCGGCAAACGAAGCATTGAATGGACAGATATTCAGAGTTGTGAAGGCTATAGCGGAATGAAATCCCATGGAATTATTTCACATAGCCATCTTTATTTTGTATAAATTTTTCAATATTTACGACAAAATCCTCTTACTAGGATGATTGTCTCCTTTGTACAAATATACTCATAGAAAGTCAATATAAATACTTTTCCCAGAAATTTGTGTCATTTCCTTTTCTTTTCTCTTGCACTATTTGTTTTATTTTGAGAAACGTCCAATGTTTTGTTAAATAGGCATATGCATTTGAACATAATCATTTCCTTATGAATCAAGAAAGAGGATTACTGATAGGTCAAAGGTGCAGTTGGATATCTTGATACCCTTCAAAGGAAACCCCCAGGAGATGTGGAATCCATATCCCCAGCAAACCCTGAAGCTTATCCCCAGTGGATTCTAGAGGCTTATCCCCTGCAGAGTACGGACGTCTCTCCCGAGTTTTATTCAAAGATATTCCTCACAAGGGCTTATAACTGGGTTATCCTCAGCTTATTGCCACGGAAGATCGCACTCGCCAAAATTCTTCCTACCTCCAGCGGAGTTCATCAGAGTTCCCCAACATAACTTATCAATATAATCCCCCAGAGGAACCTATCTTTACAATCCCCATCCAGAGAATCCTCCGGAATTCAATTCCCCTCAGAGTTTAAGTTTCAGCATCCCCATCCGAGCTAAGGCTTCAAATTATCACTCCCCAGCGAAGCCAGACTAGTGAACCTTCTCCCCACAGAGTTTTGGGAGGGCAAATCTTGAGTTCCCCAGTGAAGTCGCCAGAGATACTTCCCACTAAACTGAAGATTCTCAGTCTTACATCCCCAGCATGAGTCTATTAGTTTGGAACTCCCCAGTAGAAGTCATCAGGAATTCCCCAGAAGATTGGTATACAACCCAAGCTCCTTATTCTCCAACAGCAACCAGGAATTATTCTCCCCGACAGCAGTCAAGATACTTTTCAGCCATCTCGGATTCATCTATCCTTTACAAGACAGCTCTCCATCTTACATGCGCATCCATTTACATTCATATCATATAACATACATTGTATCATGCATCATGACATTGCATACAACTAACTCTTTACCTTTTCAGGTAAGACTAGTCGACAGACTAAAATCATTATCTTCCGAGATTCCTTCCAGGAATAGTTCAGATGTGACCCAGACATGGCAACATTCTAATGCTTATTCCAGATTCATCCAGATGCAGTTTTACACGAGCTCGTCATCAGGAAACCCTACACCAGTTCTTCCTCCAAATTCAAAACTTCTGAAAACAGTTCACGGGTTCTCCAAGTAACGGATGTTAACCTATCACTTGTTCAGTTTCTTCTCAAGACTTCTGAAAACAGTTTATGGATTCTTCCCAACAACGAATGTTAATCTATCACTTGTTCAGATGCAACTTTTGAAAACAGTTTACGGACGCTTCCCAACAACGGATGCTGCTCTATTGCTTATTCAACTCCAAGACTTCTGAAAACAGTTTATGGATTCTTCCCAACAACGGATGTTAATCTATCACTTGTTCAGATGCAACTTTTGAAAACAGTTTATGGACGCTTCCCAACAACGGATGCTGCTCTATTGCTTATTCAACTCCAAGATTTCTGAAAACAGTTCACGGGTTCTCCAAGTAACGGATGTTAACCTATCACTTGTTCAGTTTCTTCTCAAGATTTCTGAAAACAGTTCATGGATTCTTCCCAACAACGGATGTTAATCTATCACTTGTTCAGATGCAACTTTTGAAAACAGTTTACAGACGCTTCCCAACAACGGATGCTGCTCTATTGCTTATTCAACTCCAAGATTTCTGAAAACAGTTCACGGGTTCTCCAAGTAACGGATGTTAACCTATCACTTGTTCAGGTTCTTCTCCAGATTTCTGAAAACAATTCACGGATTCTTCCCAATAACGGGTGTTAATCTATCGCTTGTTCAGACTCTTCTCAATTTTTGGAAACAGTTTACGGATTCCTCCAGATACGGATGTCAATCTATTGCTTATTCAAACCCCAGCTCGAAGATGGTCCTAAACATGGACACCTTTCTGATACTCATTCCAGATGGCATCTTTAAGCCCATCCCCGACAAGTTTCTGTCACTCCTCCAGATGGCATCGTTAAGCCCATCTCCAAATGGCATCTCTAAGCCCATTCCCGTATCCATTGCTTTGACGAGTGCAAATTTCCGGGCACTCTAGTGTCCAATCTCCTTTTACCCTCGAGTCACGAAAGGAAAACTTGCCAATCTAACTCTTCGGATTCAAGAAGATTGGACAGGGGCAACTGTTGTACCCCAAAATTTTCCCTCCCATTTCTCATTGATTTCTCATCACAAAGCCCTTGGAGATCAAGATCCAGTTAAGGTTTCATCTGCTCAAGACTTCTCCTTGCACTGTTGACCCAAATTAGGGTTTGTGTTTGCACAAAGATGTTTTGACCTAAACTGCCTAAGATGACTTTCATGCTTCATATTGGACTCCCAAGTTTACCCATACCAAGTTTCAAGTCTTGATTCCAAGTTTTGCCCAGTCAATTGGACAGTTGACCTAAAAATCAGCTGTATTGGGGAATAAGTCAACTGTGGCCAATTGATAGTCAAATCTCATAAAAATTGACCCACATCAACATTATGAACTCACGTGGACCATTTGATCAAGTTTGGATCACAATTCCATAAGAAATTTGATCAGATCACCAAAAGGGCAAAATGGTCATTTTTAGGGTTTTGACTGCACAAAGGCAATTTTTGACTGTTTGACCTAGCCAATGGCAAACCAAGCTCACATATAGACTCAAGGACGCCATGGAATTATCTTGACATGCTCAACAAGTTCAAAAGATCCCAAGTACACAAGAATGACAGTTGAATTTCCCAGTCAATTGATCAATTTTTCCCAACTTTGCCTCACTTTCTCACCAAGATTTATTTGGATTCAAGCAAAAGTCAAAACATGAAAGTTGTAGCCTATTGCATAATCTACAACTTTGATTCACAAAGTTTTCCCAAAAGAAGCTTGTATCTCAAGTTAAAATGTTTGGAACAAGGATACTAAACCATTCTTAACTTAGTGAAATTTTGACCTATTTTAGGCAAGGTTTCTACCTAACTTCAAGACCATTTTTCACATAATTCCACTTGGAATTTCAATTTGAATTTCAAAGATGGATTGTAGTACACATTCCAAGCTTTCCAAAATGTCCAAGAACTCATCAAACAACCTCATGACTTGAGAGAATCGAATTTTGCAATATGGCAAAAACTCACTTTTGAATTGGCCAATTTCCATGTTCATAACTTATGCATTTTCAAGTCAGCTTGGTTTATGCTACATTACAGGCCTCTAATCCCATTTGCACTCAATAATTTAATGCATACTCATTGTGCCAAAGCCTTATTTTGTGTGTCCAAACATTATTTGCAAGACTAAGCCATTTATAGATAAAGCATTTTATCCATTTTGGAAAAGTTTCACTTTATGTCAATATGCAAATCCAAGAAGTACAGATCAAATCCCTTTGGCACAAGTTTAGGGACTAATCACACTGATCAATGCCAAGGTTTGCAGCATGTTATGGGGGCCTCTACCTGCCTAAACACCAACTTGACCTTTTCTTGCTTAAGTGTTAAGAAACCTAGCATATCACAACACAACTTTCATCTCAGCATTAGAACCCTTAAGCAAATATCTTGTGCACATTCAAGACATCCTAACTGAGCTAGCACACGACCCCAACACCTCCAATACCTCCACAAACTCAAAATCACCATTGAACTGCACAAAAACAGGGCTTGCTGCAGTTTGAGTGCCAACTCTCATCCCTTTCATGCTTTCTTGCTAAAAGCTCATCAAACACATTCCCTAGCATCACTTGAAGCTAACCCAAACATAAAACACGACCTGTAACTCCTCTAACCAGTTCCACCATTTTCACTTTCTTATTTTGCAGTTGAAGGTCCATAGCTCGATTCAAGGTGTTTCAAAGCAAAGTAAGCATTGGAATAACATCACTACACTTCAGGCAAGCTGTACAGATCATCATCTTGCCCTGAAAGCTCCCGAATTGCCAGATAGAACTTCAACTGAACAGGTATCTTCTTGAACTTCTAACTCTTAGTGTAGGCATCATTAGCTCTAAGTTTGTGAATAAGAAGTGTTCTACTCATGCCCCTGAATCTGTATATGCTTTTACTTTTCATTTATTTTGCCTGAGCTATGAGAATTTAAGGTCTGAATATGGAAGAAAAATTAGGTCAAGATTTGGGAATGTTAAAATTCTCTCTCATTTTTTAGAGTTAGGATGAGTTCTTTACATATTTAGAATCGTGATTCAATGCTTAACATTTCTTATGTTGTAAGTTTGTGCAAAAGATCAAGGAATCCAGATGTTTGAATGGATGTTCAGGCGCGCGTTTTTGAACATCTTTTTGTCCAGAGGTTGAAGAAGAAGCCACATGGGCTGGGCCTGCTTTGATATTCCTTTTCACATCATGTTTTTGGTTTTACACCCCCTGAGCCCATTTTGTTTGTTTTATTGATTTTTTGACTTTTCTCTTTTTATTCTGATTTATTTATTTTTGCTAGTAATATTAAAAACATAAAAAATTATTTTTACACCATTTTTATATTTTTAAGCATTTATTTGTTTATATGAACTATTTGTACATAAATAATATATATATACTATTATTTAGAAAAACTAGAAAAAATAATGAAAATATATTTTATTTCTGATTTTTATTTCATTTTCTCTTTTGAAAACATTTTGTATCAAAAAATATTTTTTTTATAAATATTAAATATTATTATTTTATATATATAATATTTATTTAGTAAATAATAAAGATATTTATATATATTAGTATATTTAGGTAAATAATACAAAAAATATATATATTTTCTATTTTATTAATATTTGACATGAAAAATACTTTTTTATGAACATACTTCATTTTTATTTTATTTTAGTATATATTTATTAATTATTGTACACATTAAATAAATAATACCCCTTTATTTAAGAATTAGGGTTTTACCCTTAAAACACAAAAACTCCCAAAATATTACCTTTTTTTATTTTATTCATTTTGTTTATTTGACATAAAAAATATCCTTTTTCCATACATATGAAAACCCTTTTTGCATATTGCATCTTTATTTTATTTTCCATTTAATTTATGCAATTAATTATCTTGTAAATATTCCAAAATTGATGTAATAACTAGGTTTAAATTCCTTGTCTAAATATCCCCCCATTTGAACATTTGTACCCCCCTTCCCATATTGTGTTGTAATAGTTTAGGAAATTTACTTTTCGCACTTTAATGCTTTCTAAATATACCATGCTAGAATTAGGGTTTGTATGCAAATAAAACGAACAAAAATAGTTTGACCTAATTTCAAGATAATCAAGCATGAAAATGGACAACACATATCACACTTGCACCCCTAGGGTATTCCACTTGTTGCCTTCAAATAAATGGGCCATATTGCATGTTAGGTTTCTTTGGGCAAAACAAATACAAATCAATTGATCATAGTCCCTCGATGACGCTTTCGAAAGTTGCCTAAAAAATGATCAAAGTCCCTTTCAAAGAAAAATTGCCCAAAGATACTTAGCACCATTGCAATCATGGTCTAAACGATGACCCGCGCCCGTCCCTTTCACATCCTAACACAAGATTGTCCACCAAATGCAATGGTGGAACAAAATTGTTAAAAGGGTTAAAACATAACAAAAATCTTTGAGAACCTTAGGGTAGATAGCTCTTAAGTACTTGTCAAACTTGCAAAACAAAACACCTGCCTATTTTCAAACCACACTTCACAAACACTTTCAAAATAAACTTTCAAAAACCTTGAAACATCTTTTCAAAAAGACAAACACCTTTTGTAAAACATTCGAGTAAAGAATTGTTACAAGGGTAGCCTAGACAAGGCATCTTTTTCTAAACCTTTTCAAAACCACACACAAAGCACCATTTCAAACAATTGAAAACCAAGGCAAGTTGATCTAAGCAAGTACCTAAGAGCCCATGGATAACCATGGATAGAAAGGATGCTAATACCTTCCCTTTCTATAATCTACTCCCCGAACCCAAGAAAAATCTCAAAGGTTTTTGCTGTGCTTTTTAAACCTTTCCTTAGGATAAAATAAAAAGTCGGTGGCGACTCTTGCTCAATCGAAACATTTGCGAAAACAAACGCAAAACCATAGTCAGTTCTCCCACCGTATCACACATATCTTCAGTGGGTCCAAACGAGAGCTATTCAGTTGAAGATGTTGTATTCCCGGGAAACACCTATGCCTAATTTTTTTGTGAAAACCACTCCTCCCTTATTGGATGATCTAGAAGAGCTACAACTTGCTTTAGTCAGGATGCAACAGGAAAAGGATGCTTGGAAGAAAAAGTGCCAAACTTTAGAGATTTCTTATAGAGCAGATTTGAAGGAGAAAGATGACTTGATTGAGATTCTTGAGAGACGGGCTGTAGAAACCATGGAGAGGCAACGGGATTTATTTTCTCCTAAGCCTTAGTCAGATGCCATTTTCTCACTCCCTGATTCGGGTGATTTGAAGAAGGTTTCCACCAGATATGCGGAAGAAAACCAGAGGTTGAAGGCTCAGATTGTCAGGCTCACAGGGAAGCGCCAATGTATAGAGTGATCTCCACCAGCTTCGTTTTTCAGGGTTTTAGATTTTATTTTCATCTTATACTTGGGATCATTGAAACTTGTAATCCATTTTGGAGTTGTTATAATAAAAATTTTCAGTATTTCAAATGCGTTATTACTTTGATATTTGCAATATGTCCATGAATTTTAAATCCCTTGAAATATTAAATAATAAAATAAAATCATGTGCATTGCATATCATGCATCATATTTCACATATTTCTTGCATTTGTTATGCATATCCAGGTGTCTTACCAAGCTTATTTACTTTGTTCAGCAAGCTGACTTACCTCTACAACACTCGGGCTAATTTCAGAAAGAAGATGGACAACTTAGAACAAGAGAATCGCGAGCAGCGCGAGGAGGTTTCTGCTTTGAAGGCCGGCATGTCCAATCTTAATTATCTGATGGAATCTCTGGTGGCTGCTCAGAATCAGCCACCGAGTGTTCAATCTCAACCAACAAGGGAAACTATTGAAGCTCCGAATGTTCCTGTGTCTGCTACTCTAACTGTTGTTCAGAATCGCATGCCTCAAGGTTATCCATGGGGAATGCCAGAGAATTTTGCACCTAAAGGTTTAAATCTTGGTCCTCAAGATACCCCAGTTGTTCAGACTATTGTTACTCCTGCACCTCCTGTGGTGCACGTTCCTGCTGCACTGCCTTCGGTGAATATGGTTCCATTTGTTAACGATGATGTGTGTCGTCCTTTTCCTCCACCAAGTGAAGACTTGGGTCTTTATGACATAATGGATGATTTTCAAGAGCAGTTTGACAAGATGCAGAGAGAGATGAAGGCCCTCAGGGGAAGAGAGCTATTCGGGCAGAATGTGAATGAGCTATGCTTAGTCCCAAATGTTAGGATACCTGCTAAGTTTAAGGTCCAGGAGTTTGAGAAGTACAAGGGCAACACTTTCCCTCGTGCTCATTTGGTGATGTATGTAAGGAGAATGTCTACCCATACTGATGATCAACATCTGCTGATTCACTTTTTTCTAGATAGTTTGACCGGTGCTGCGCTGAAGTGGTATATGAGTTTGGACAGTGTTAACATCCATACTTTCAATGATTTAGGAGAAGTGTTTATCAAACAATACAAGTACAACGTGGACATGGCGCCTGACCATGATCAACTCAGGGACATGGTTCAGAAAGACAGGGAATCTTTCAAAGAATATGCACAGAGATGGCGTGAGGTAGCTGCCCAAGTGATTCCTCCCATGGAAGAGAAGGAGATGACTAAGATTTTCTTGAAAACTCTGGGTGCTTTCTACTATGAAAGGATGGTAGCGAGTGCGCCAAGTGACTTTACTGAAATGGTAGGAATGGATATCCGCTTAGAAGAGGCTGCAAGAGTGGGCCATTTAACGAGAAGTGAAGGATTTGGAGGTGTGAAGAAGCCATCTTATGGGTTTACCAAGAAGAAGGAAGGGGATGCAAATGTTGTTATGCAAGAGAGAAGGGTTAATACTCCTAGAAGGAATTATCAGCGTCATCAGAAAGTCGCCTCAGTTACTCTAGTTGTGGGTGTAGCTCCAACTACCGTTGCTTATCAAAGACCGTCACAGTAGGGGAATCAAGGGTATAATTAGAGAAGGGAGAGTTATGACCCTATACCTATGAGCTATACAGAATTACTACCGACATTGATTCAGAAGAAGTTAGTTCAGACCCGACCACCTCCCGCTGTACCATCACCATTTCCTCGGTATTACAAGGCAGACCAAACACATGCTTTTCATCAGGGAGCACCAGAGCATAATGTTAATAATTATTATCCTTTGAAGACTGAGGTGCAGAAATTGGTGAAGTATGGTATTCTATCTTTCAAGGATGTAGGCCCTAATGTGAAAGACAATCCTCTACCCAAGCATGAAGGAGTAAATGTTGTGAATATGGTGGTCGGTTGTCCAGATGACTTCCGGATTTTTGATATTAATCTGGTTAGAGGAGATTTAGTGAAAATACGCATGACCATTCCAGTTGTGCTATATGTAGTACAGACATACAGGGTTGCGATAAGATAAAGGCTGATTTACAGGAGATGATGGATGAGGGCCTCCTCCATATAATCAGGCCTAGGGCAGAGTATGAAGAGGAGGTGAATATGGTTTCTGGATGTCCTGGAGAATTCAATTTTTTTGATGTAGAGTATATGAATAAGGACCTTGTGCAATTGCATGCTACCTTCTGCCACATGGCTGGTCAGGTAGAGCACCAGTTTGGATCTTGTCGAATTTGCTGCCGGGACTCTCGAGGATGTTCAACCGTGAAGGAAGGTGTTCAGTTGTTGTTAGATAATGGGACTATCAAGGTTATAGGTCAAAGGGATGATTACCATGAAGTTGATATGATTGAGGTTTGTTTGCCTGAAGAAGAGTCGGATGAAGAGTATGCCTCTGTAGATGAGTATTTTTCCTCAGATGAGGATTTGTTTTCCAAAGATGAATCAATAATGACTCATTGTGTTGAAGAAGGGGTAAACGTCATTGTACCTTGTTTTGGTGCACCCTCCCATTTTGAAGTTGAGTATTATAGCAAGCTAGTTGTTACCCCATTGGTGATTAGTTTGCCGGGTCCTATCCCCTACAATGTCAGATAAGGCTGTGCCTTACAAATACAACGCTACAATCTTAGAGGATGGAGTGGACGTTCCCATCCAGCCAATGCCTGATGTTGGGAATATTGCATAAAATAGCAGGGTGACTCGCAGAGGTCGTGTGTTTGCACCAGTTGTTCAAGGAGATGTTAGTACCGGAAAGAAAACTGTTGAGAATTTTGAACCCAAGAAGGCTACGGGTGAAACTAGTGGAGCTACGTTAGAGAAAGAAGTGGATGATATTTTGAAGATAATCAAGATGAGCGACTACATAATTGTAGATCAGCTACTGCAGACTCCTTCAAAAATATCTATCTTGGCGTTATTGATAAACTCCTCTGCTCACAGAGAATCCTTGATGAGGGTACTGGACCAAGCTTTTGTGGAGAGTGATATGCCAATAGATTAATTCAGCAGCGTAATAGGGAACATTACGTCATGTAATAACTTGAGTTTCTACGATGATGAATTACCAGATGAAGGAAAGAATCACAACCTGGCCCTCCATATCTCTATGAACTGCAAGAATAATTCACTATCCAATGTGCTGATTGATAATGGATCTGCTTTGAATGTTATACCGAGGAGCACTCTTATGAAGTTGAAATATCAAGGAACGCCTATGCGCCCGAGTGGCATCATTGTGAAAGCGTTTGATGGATCAAGGAAATCCGTTATTGGTAAAGTGGACTTGCCTATTCATATAGGACCACATTTGTTTCTGATAACTTTCTAGATCATGGACATTGTTCCCGCTTATAGCTGTTTGTTGGGACGGCCGTGGATTCATGAGGCAGGGGTTGTCACTTCAACTTTACACCAGAAACTAAAATTTTTACGTGAAGGGAAAGTAGTAATCATAAATGGGGAACAAGCATTATTGATATCTCATTTGTCCTCTTTCAGCATTGTGGAGGCGGATGAAGCTGGCGTTGGAACCCTATTCCAAGCCTTATCCATTGACAACATAAGAGGAAATGAGAATTCCATGGTTTCGCTTAAGGATGTACAACAAGTTGTGCAAAAGGGTCATAGCGAGGTATGGGGACAAATTATAGATCCACCTGTAAACAAGAACAGAGTCGGCTTGGGGTTCTCTTTGAAGAATGACAAAGGTAAGAGCATGAAGTCGAAGTCTGCTGCAAGTAAGTATCAAGACATCTTCCATAGTGGGGGTTATCTTCATCCAACTATTTCTAGGATTAATGCTATAGAGCAGGAAATGTCGAATTATGTGACGCACAGAGTTAGGGTTCAGAACTGGATCACCATTGATGTTCCCTCTTGCATACATGTTTCAAAGTAATTTGTTTTGTTAATATTTTTGAAAAGCTTTCACTCTGCCCAAGGCGGAAGTATTAATGTTGTAGGGCTTATCTATTTGCTGTGAATTTTAAAATCAATAATAAAAGTTGTCTTTGTTTCCCAAATTGTGTCTTTATTTTCTGCTTTTTCTTGGAAAATGGTAATCAGAAAAAACCTTTCAAAATAAATAATAACTGAAATTCAATCTACATGATCACTTGTTATATGTGTCAGTTTCTAAAAGCAATCATAAATCATATGTGCAGATTAATTAAAAAAACCGTTGAATACAATGACCCTGCACCCTCTCTCAACATTGAATGTCTTGTGTATGGGGCCGAAGAAGAAGATTATGATGAGATTCCAGAAGAGGTCTCACGGTTGCTTGAGCACAAGGAAAATACCATTCATCCATATAAAGAGCCATTGGAAGCGATCAATTTGGGTTCAGAAGAGGATCCGAAAGAATTCAAGATTGGAGCATCGCTACATCCTAATGTGAAGAGCAGTTTGATTGAGCTATTGAAAGAGTATGTGGATATTTTTTCTTGGTCTTATCAAGATATGTCTGGTCTAGAATTCCTATCCTCAATCAACTACTTTTCAACGGTACGGAAAAGGAACCAAAGCCTGAAGATGTTGCTCGAGCATTACATCTACAGCCTTCTGACATCAAGGGGCATTGGGAAACTAGAAGCGGCGTCAAAGGTTTCTTAGCAAAATTCTTGTTTGAGAAGGCACAAGAATGTTGGAATTCATTGGACCTACAAGCCTTTGAAGAAATTGTGGCACTCCTTATCTATGGGTTGGTCTTGTTCCCAAATCCTGACCAGCTTGTAGAGGTCAACGCCGTCAAAATCTTCTTGTCCAAAAATCCAATACCAACATTGCTTGGGGACATCCTTCACTCATTTTACACACGAACAATGAGAAAGAAGGGTGTTCTCATGTGCTGTACTCCTCTCCTTACAAGGTGGTTTATTTCGCACCTTCCACAATCTGTCTTGAAGAATGACCAAGGCTCAAGGTGGTCCCAACGGTTGACGACTCTTACTCACTCTGATGTACATTGGTGTTCTCAGTCCAGAGAAAATGTCATCATCGTCGATCGTTGTGGAGAGTTTCCTAATGTTCCTTTACTTGGAATCAGAGGAGGTATCACCTACAACCCTTGCCTAGCTTTGAGGCAATTTGGATATGCACGAAGAGATGGCCCTCACGACATGTTGATTCCTGACCTAGTTTTTGACTTCGACAACGATGCGCAAGGACTTCGCCAAAGATTCATCAGAGCTTGGGGGAGGCCCAACAAGGTTGATAGCAAGACACTGGGGCACAAGAACTCCATCCCTCTTGAACCTTATCTCAAGTGGGTAAGAGCCCGAGCCCAGAGTCTAATGATGCCTTATCCTCATGTTCTCCCTGTGATTAAAGAGCCCGTCAAGGAAGGAGAGGTTCCCTACACCATCCTACATCCTGACATGCCTACATCGTGGGAGGAGATGCAGAAGAGTTGGATCCAACTTAAGGAGGAACGAAACACTTTTGAAGCCAGCTTCTACGCCAGCGAGAAGAAGGTTCTAGAGCTCACCCGCCGACTCCATGAGCAAGAGGCCCTCAACACTTACATTGCGCCAAAGAGGATGCGCAACGTCTTTTTACCTTGAGAAGTTGTTTTTGTAATATTTGGCCCATGGGGCACCTATGTACTAACAAACTTCTTCTTATTAATATGACGTGCGTTCTTTTTGTCTGCAACAATTGTGAATTTCTAAAAATCCTTGAATGCATTGCATAGATAGCATCTCATGCATCATGTGCATAACAGGTACCCCTTTTTTCTACAGGTTGCTTAATCTTCTTCGCTGTTTATTTTGAACAGTCATCATGAATCCATAATCATCCAGTGAGCAAGCAATCAAGGCCCTCCAGGCCCAGAATGCCCAGTTTCAAGAAATGGTCATGAGCCTGGCCCAAGGTCAACAAGAGTTGAAGGCTTTGCTCTTAAAGAAGAAGAAGAAGAAGAGGACTGCGTTATTCAACACTGGACGCAGGTTTGGGAACACACTCCATAACGAGGCTGATCCAACTACTTCCTCTGCAGAGAAAGACAGTCCCCAAGGGGGAGGAGCTCCTAGTCCTGCAGTCTCTGACAACGAGACGGATTACAATGACGAACAATACCCACCTGCTGCTGACCGATACAAGCAATTAGAGGACCGCTTGAGTGCCATGGAGATTCAAAATGTGTCGGGGCTGGATTTCAGAGATTTAGGGTTATCTTCTGGGGTGGTAATCCCACACAAGTTCAAGGCGCCTGCCTTTGCCAAATACGACGGGGCTTCCTGTCCAAAGCTGCATCTCAGATTGTACGTAAGGAAGATCCAACCTTACACGGCAGACAAAAATCTTTGGATCCACTTCTTCCAAGATAGCCTTTCGGGGTCACAGCTTGAGTGGTTCTATCAGCTAGATGGAACCAGTATCCGACATTGGGAAGATTTGGCTACCGCATTTTATAGACAATATCAATACAATTCTGACCTCGCTCCTACGCGTACCCAACTTCAGGGTATGTCTCTAGGAACGGGCGAAGGGTTCAAAGAATGTGCACAAAAATGGAGAGATTTGACTGGCAGGGTGCAGCCTCCATTGACTGACTGTGAGCTGGTTGACATGTTTCTAGGGACCTTATCTGGTCCATTCTTCAATCATCTGGTTGGTAATTCCTCCGCTGGGTTTACGGATTTGATCCTGACAGGTGAGATGATAGAAGCTGGCATCAGGTCAGGAAAAATACAGAAGGGTGCCTCCGCAAGTACTGAGAAGAAACCTTTCAAGAAGGAAGCTAGTGCCGTCTATGGTCCTAGAAGACAAGTTAAGCCAGAACACCGCCAAGCCGTCAATGCCTTGGTAATTTCAAAACCTGTTGCTGCTCCTCAGCAGTACAATCAACAAAGGGGTGAGAGGCCCAAGAGGCAATACACTCGGCTGAGTATGACCTTGTCACAAATCTTACCGCAACTGTTATCAACCAACTTGGTGACCATCAAAGAGGCTCCGAAGGTCGTGAATACTGCATCTCCTAAGTATAACCCAAATTCCCGTTGTGCTTATCATTCTGATAGCCCCGGGCATACTACTGATGATTGCTGGGCCCTGAGAAATAAGGCCCAAGACCTTATTGATGCGAAGGAAATTCAATTTGAGGCGCCTGAGAGGCCAAATGTTGTAACTGCTCCTATGCCCCAGCATAGAGTAAATGCCATTGAGGAAGATTTGTATGCTGTTTCGGTGAATGATGTTGCTACCCCTCTATTGACTGTTAAGAGGAACCTACTGCTAGCCGGTTTATTTCCGGGTTGTAGCAAGGGTTGCCTCCTGTGTGCTGTTATCCCTTCCGGTTGTCCGCTGCTGAAATCAGGCATCCAAAGCCTGATGGATAGCAAAGAAATTCTGTTCAAGAAAACTGCTGTTCCGTTTGTTTCCGCTGAAGAAGTATCTGTCGTCACAATTTTCAACAATCCTACCAAGGCTCTCCCGAGGAAGCCAGTCCAAATTATGTCTGTTGCACCCATTACCATTACTGTTCCGGGGCCCCTCCCCTATGAATCTGACAAGGCTGTTCCATGGCACTATGGGGCAGACGTGTATGTGCTTGGAGTGAAGCAGGAGTTCAACACCGGTACCAGTATCAGTAACATCACTGGTCCCGCCAAGATTACTCGCAGTGGCAGGCTTTTCTCGCCTGACATTGCACCACCAGTTATTCGAAAACCTCTTATCATCACACCCGCAAGTGTGCATGTTCCAAATCAAGTTCCTGTGTCTACTACTGCCGCCGAGTCCCCCGATGCTCGGGGCAAAGAAGTTGCTACCGATTTCCCTGCCCGGACGGAGGCACCAAAAAAGACCGCTGTCGAAGCCTCCCAGCAAGAGATGGAGGAAATCCTTAAAATCATTAAAAAGAGTGACTTCAATGTCGTTGAACAGCTGGGGCATACCCCCTCCAAAATCTCTATGCTATCATTGCTGTTGTGCTCAGAGGCCCACGCCAAGGCCCTGATTTCATTTCTGAAAACGGCTCATGTGCCGCAAGAGACCTCTGCAGATCAGTTCACTGACTGTGTGGCTAATTTGACAGCTGACAATGGTTTGGGGTTCTCGGATGCTGACCTGACCGCCAAAGGAAAAAACCACAATGATGCCCTGCACGTCTCTATAGAATGCAGGGGCACTACTCTCGCACACGTGTTGGTGGACACCGGTTCTTCCCTGAATGTTTTGCCCAAGAAGGCCTTAGATCGGTTGGATTGAGAGGGTCTGGAATTGAAACCTAGTAACATCATTGTTAGAGCCTTCGACGGTTCTAAGAGGATGGTGCACAGTGAGGTAGACATTCCTATTCGTGTGGGTTCCCAAGTCTTCGACTCAACGTTCTATGTAATGGATATTCGTCCATCTTATTCCTGCTTGTTGGGTCGACCCTGGATTCACAAGGCTGGGGCGGTAACATCCACTCTACACCAAAAGCTAAAGTACCCTGTCAAAGGGAAGATTGTTACTGTGCAGGGTGAGGAGGAATACATGGTAAGTCACTTGAATTCATTCCGGTATATCGAGATGGATGGGGAGTTTATTGAAACCCCCTTTCAACATTTTGAGGAAGTACCTCCAACGTTGGCGTCAACTGAGACAGTGGTTGAAGAAGACTTTCCTTTGAAGATGGCTTCCTTGAAGGATGCCCGGGCTGTAATCGAGAAAGGCAAGTGCGCAAACTGGGGTCAACTTCCTGACTTCACTCAAAAGACCGACAAGTTTGGGTTGGGCTTCATTGCAGAGGCTCAGAGGGCTGTTCACAAGGAAAGGATCAAAAAGGCTCCGGTGTTCATCACCAACCCAAGGGTGAATGCTATCGAGGAGGACGTAGAGGAAGCAGAATTTGACAGTTGGATCTATCCAGCAACCAACAACGGACCAAGCAACTGGACGACAAAGGATTTTACACCTATTACATTTGTCACGCAGTAATGAACTCTTTTGATTTTCAATTTGTAGAAAACAATATGTTGAAACTTTTATTGGCTCGGTGTCCTACCCGGGGCACCGTAGCTCCATTTGTGAGGGCTTTTTGTATGACATTTCCATATATCATTAATCAAAACATTGGACGTTTGTTGCATTTCAAATCTTGTGCTCTTTTTCTTTCCGTGTTATATATTGCAAAACAACTATATTTACACACACTCACTTATACAGGTTCCAATCCACTCTGGATCTCACTGGTAACAGCTCTGCTACTGCCAGTTATGACTTCGAAAATCCGATCAACTTGGCCGAAGACGAAGGTGAAGATGATTGCGAAGTGCCTGGTGAACTCGCAAGACTGCTACTCCAGGAAGAGAGGGCCATTCAGCCGCATGAAGAGCCGGTGGAAACAGTGAACCTGGGTACTGAGACAGATAGAAAAGAAGTCAAGATTGGTGCCAATCTAGAGCTCAGCGTGAAGCAACGATTGATCCAGATGTTACATGATTACATGGAAATCTTTGCTTGGTCCTACGAAGACATGCCTGGTTTGGATACCGACATTGTGGTTCATCACCTGCCTACCAAGGAAGACTGCCCTCCGGTAAAGCAAAAGGTCCGCCGTATGCGTCCAGAGATGTCTGAAAAGATCAAAGTTGAGGTTATGAAGCAATTCGATGCCGGGTTTCTAGCAGTGACTTCTTACCCTCAGTGGGTTGCCAACGTGGTGCCAGTGCCGAAGAAGGACGGTAAGGTCAGAATGTGTGTCGATTACAGGGATCTAAACAGGGCAAGCCCCAAGGATGACTTCCCCTACCTCACATCGACGTTCTTGTTGACAATACTGCTCAACACAAGGTGTTCTCCTTCATGGATGGTTTTTCAGGGTATAATCAGATCAAGATGGCTCCTGAAGATATGGAAAAGACTACCTTTGTCACTCAGTGGGGCACCTTCTGCTACAAGGTCATGCCATTCGGGTTGAAAAATGCTGGGGCAACCTACCAACGTGCCATGGTTGCTTTATTTCATGATATGATCCACCATGAGATTGAAGTGTACGTCGATGATATGATTGCAAGGTCCCAAACTGAGGAGGAACACCTTGACCATCTGCGGAAGCTGTTCGACCGACTGAAGTTGTACAAACTGAGGTTGAACCCAAACAAATGCACCTTTGGGGTGAGGTCTGGAAAATTACTAGGTTTCATTGTAAGCGATAAAGGTATTCAGGTGGACCCTGCCAAGGTGAAAGCCATACAAGAGATGCCGACTCCCAAGACAGAGAAAGAAGTCAGAGGCTTTCTAGGACGACTGAATTACATTGCCCGATTCATCTCACATCTAACTGCTACCTGTGAGCCAATCTTCAAATTACTAAAGAAAGATCAAGTAGTACGTTGGAACGATGAATATCAGGCTGCTTTCGAAAAGATAAAGGAGTATCTCCAAGAACCACCCATTCTTATGCCTCCGGTTGAAGGGAGACCTCTAATACTATACCTGACAGTACTTGACAACTCGATGGGGTGTGTGCTGGGGCAGCATGACGAGTCTGGCCGAAAAGAGCATGCTATTTATTACCTGAGCAAAAATTTTACCGACTGTGAGTCTCGGTACTCACTGCTCGAGAAAACTTGCTGCGCTCTGGTATGGGCTGCTCGCCGGCTGAGACAGTATATGTTGACTCACACTACTCTGTTGATTTCAAAGATGGATCCCATCAAGTACATATTCGAAAAGCCTGCTCTGTCTGGAAGAATAGCAAGATCGAAAATGATCTTGACAGAATATGATATCCAGTACACGACTCAAAAAGCAATCAAGGGAAGTGTATTGGCAGATCATTTGGCACACCAACCTGTGGACGATTATCAATCATTGAACTTTGAATTTCCAGACGAAGACATCATGGTAGTAACTGATTGTGAAGTACCTGGACCGGATGAAGGACCTGAGGAAGGATCCCGATGGTCTATGCATTTCGACGGAGCCTCGAATGCTTTGGGTAACGGCATCGGCGCTGTAATCATATCCCCCAAAGGAAATCATACTCCACTCACCGCCCGGCTGTGTTTCAACTGCACCAACAACATGGCAGAATATGAGGCATGTATCATGGGTCTTCAAGCTGCAATCGACTTAAGGATCAAGTTTCTGAGTGTCTTCGGAGATTCCACTCTCGTAATCAATCAGATTAAAGGTGAGTGGGATACGAAACACCCAAATCTTATTCCTTACAAGGAGTATGTGTTGACTTTGCTTCCCCACTTTGAAGAGATAACTTTCGAGCACTTCCCAAGAGAGGAGAATCAGTTAGCGGACACACTAGCTACGATGTCTTCAATGTTCAAAGTCAAATGGGACAATGAGGCTCCCCGGATCATTATCTGGAAGTTGGACGAACCTGCATACTGCTGCGATCTTGAGGCCGAAGGGGTGACTGAAAAACCCTGGTATCATGAGGTGAAGAGATATTTGGAAGCTCAGGAATACCCTGAAGGTGCGTCTGTCAATGATAAGAAGTTTCTGAGAAGGTTCGCAGCGAAATTCTTCCTCAGCAACGACATTCTCTACAAACGAAATCATGATTCAACTCTACTGCATTGTGTGGATAAGACTGAAGCATAAAAGATCATGGCAGAGCTGCACGAAGGTACACTCGGAACACATTCTAGTGGACACACCATGGCAAAGAAAATCCTTCGGGCATGATATTTCTGGTCCACAATGGAAGCCGACTGTTACCAACATTCTTGAACTTGTCATAAATGCCAGATCTATGCGGATAAGGTGCATATCCCTCCGGTTCCTCTGAACGTCCTGACGGCACCTTGGCCTTTTGCAATGTGGGGCATTGATATGATTGGCGAGATCCGACCAACGGCATCCAACGGGCACCGCTTCATCTTGGTAGCAATTGATTACTTCACAAAATGGGTTGAGGCAGCCTCCTATGCTACTGTAACCAAGAGCGTCGTGGCACGGTTCATTCGGCATAACCTGATCTGTCGATACGGTGTACCTGAGAGGATCATTACAGACAATGGTACCAATCTTAACAACAAGATGATCACTGAGCTCTGCGAGCAATTCAAGATACAACACCACAACTCTTCTTCTTACCGGCCGAAGATGAATGGGGCTGTAGAGGCAGCTAATAAAAACATCAAGAAGATTGTGCAGAAGATGACAGTGACCTACAAAGATTGGCACGAGATGTTACCATTTGCTCTTCATGGGTACCGTACCTCATCAAGGACGTCAACCGGGGCAACTCCTTTTTCTTTGGTCTACGGCATGGAGGCAGTCTTGCCGATTGAAGTCCAGATACCCTCTCTCCGAATAATGAAGGATGCAGACTTAAGTGAAGATGACTGGATCCAGACTCGACTTGATCAATTAAACCTAATTGACGAAAAGAGACTCACTGCTATCTGTCATGGTCAGACGTATCAAAAACAGATGATCAGGGCATTTAACAAGAAAGTCAGACCACAAGAGTATCAAGTTAGGGACCTGGTAATCAAACGCATCATCCTTCCTCAAAGTGATCCCTGGGGCAAATGGACCCCTACGTACGAAGGGCCATTTGTGGTTAAACATGCGTTCTCAGGAGGAGCCATGATTCTAACCACCATGGATGGTGACGACCTTCCTCACCCCGCCAATGTAGACATAGTAAAAAGATACTACGCATGAATAAAAGACCCGCTAGGTTGACATACCTAGGCAAAAATAAGGGCTTCCCGGCGAACCAAAAGGGTTCGGGAAAAAATAAGGGATGAAATGAAAAAAAATCTGTACACCCGGCAAGTCGAAAACCTGAAAAGGCGGCTTGGGCAAAAAAGGGTATCCCGGTGGACTGAAAACCCGAAAGGGCGGTCCAGGCAAAAGTTAGGGATAAAGCGTAACACTATGTCTCATTGGATCACCTTGCATCCAGAATTCGGCATCAACAATCTGGCTCAGACTTCGGCATCGATCAATCAGCTTCATCTTCAACTAAGCAGCAAAGTGATGAGATGCTTGAAGACATAAAGGCAATAGCAGAGTTGGAACCCTGTGGGAATTTTGTTCACATAGTTGTTTTGTTTCCTTTTCAAATTGTATAAACTTGATGTTTCTCGGCGGTGTTCTCTTACTAGGACGCCGGCCTCTTGTACAAAAAACGCCTATTTACAGGCAAATTTCAAAATCAATACAAGTTCACTTTTCCAAACAAATTGCCAATTGTTTTTCCTTTTTCTGTTTTGTCTTGCGAAGAACGTCCAATGTTCATTTTTGATATATGCATTTGACATTAAATTGCTAATTCATAAATACTTGCATATGAAACAAAAGACTAATTACAGGTAACATCAGAAGTAGGGGCAATGTAGAATTGTCCAGGCAGTCTAGTTGCTTTGTCCGCCAGGGTACCAAGGTAGATTCAACTGAAGAATGTGACCAAGTTATCTCAACTCCCCGCAGAGTAGGACAAGATTCAACAATACTCTCCCCAGGGAAAGTTAGTCTATCATCAGCCCTACGATAAGCACCCTGTTTCCCTAGCAAGTCAGCAACACTCTCCTCCAGCAGAGTTAGTCTACGGTCAGCCTAAAGGAAGTTGGGGTAGCCCCAGAAGATATCAACATTCCCCAGCGGAGTATAGGCATTCATCAGCAAGCATCCCCGGCAGTCTTGATCTAAGATTGTTCCCCGACGGAATACAGACACCCCAGTGGAACCATTTACCAGTACAGTCTGAAGGTTTCCCCAGGAAAGTGGAATTCATATCCCCAGTAGGTCTTGAAGCTTATCCCTAGTAGATTCTGGAAGCTCGTCCCCTGTAGATTACGGACGTCTCTCTCGAGTTTTATTCAAAGTTATTCCTCACAAGGGCTTATAACTTGGTTATCCTCAGCTAATTGCCACGGAAGATCGCCCTCGGCGAAGTTTTTTCAATCCCCAGCGGAGTTCATCAAAGTTCCCCAACATAACTTATCAACACAATCCCCAGCGGAGTTTAACATTGTTATCCCCAGCGGAGTCCATCATTGAAACCCTCAGCGGAGCTCTCTTCAAAACTTCAGCGAAGTATCTCTTCCCTCAGAGTAATTCCCCTCAGAGTAATCTCTCCAACAAGTTTATTCCCCAACGGAGTCATCTTCTCCTACCGGTGTATTCTTGCAACCATCATCCCCAGCGGAAGCAAAGAGCTCTACTCTTCAACGTCAGCCCATGATTTAATTCCCCGGCCGGTCGTCAAGGATTTATTTTCCTAGACGAAAATACATTCATAAACATTTCACATTTCATACATCTTGTTTACATACATGATAAAGTGCATACAACACTATCTCATTTTGAACATCATGACATCATGCATTTCATACATCATGAGATTGCATACAACTGATGTTTTGCCTTTTCAGGGAAAAAGACAACCCATAAGACAACTGCTTTCAACTGTCACAATTCCAGATTCGATTCCTGTATCTAGCCAGGGCACATCTATGAGTGATCAGTTTCCAGATTCGATTCCTGTATCCAGCCAGAGCACATCTGAAGAGTTTGAAGATTCGATTCCTGCATCCAGCCAGGGCATGTCTATCAACTGTCACAATTCCAGATTCGATTCCTGTATCCAGCCAGGGCACATCTGAAGAGTTTGAAGATTCGATTCCTGTATCCAGCCAGGGCATATCTGTTGACGACTAATTCCAGATTCGATACCTGTATCTAGCCAGGGCATATCTGCGAGCAACCGATTGTAGACTCGACACCTGTATCTAGCCAGGGCATGTCTGCATGAAGAGATTGAAGATCAATACCTGTAACAAGCCAGGAAAACATCTGTCTTTCTCAAAGTACACAAGTTCTTGCTAAGGAATCTCTTATGCGATCAACACTTCCAAATGGCATCTATAAGCCCATTCCCGACAAGATTTTGTCACGCCTTCAGATGGAATCTATAAGCCCATCTCCCTATCCACCATCTCTCCAAATGGCATCTATAAGCCCATTCCCGACATCTCATTTGCTGATACTCCAACATGCGAGTGCAAATTTCAGGGCACTCTAGTGTCCAATCTCCTTTTACCCTCGAGTCACGAAAGGCAAACTTGCCAATCTAACTCTTCAGGTTCAAGAAGATTGAACAGGGGCAACTGTTGTACCCCAAAATTTGCCCTCCCATTTTCTCAACATTTTCTCATCACAAGACCCTTGGAGCTCAAGGTCCAATTAGGGTTTCCTCTGCTCAAGACTTCTCCTTGCACTGTTGACCCAAATTAGGGTTTGTGTTTGCACAAAGATATTTTGACCTAAAATGACTAAGATGACTTTCATGCTTCATGTTGGACTCCCAAGTTTATCCATATCAAGTTTTAGGTCTTGATTCCAAATTTTGCCCAGTCAATTGGACAATTGACCTAGAAATCAACTGTATTGGGGAAAAAGTCAACTGTAGCCAATTGACAGTCAAATCTCATGAAAATTGACCCACATCAACATTATGAACTCATATGGACCATTTGATCAAGTTTGGATCACAATTCCACAAGAAATTTGATCAGATCACCAAAAGGGCAAAATGGTCATTTTTAGGGTTTTGACTGCACAAAGGCAATTTTTGACTGTTTGACCTAGCCAATGGCAAAACAAACTCACATATGGACTCAAGGACCCCATGGAATTGTCTTGACATACTCAACAAGTTCAAAAGATCCCAAATGCACAAGATTGACAGTTGAATTTCCCAGTCAATTGATCAATTTTGACTGTATACTGAAAAGTCAAACTTTGACTTTTTGGTCAAAATCAAGTGTCAAGATTCATTTTTCATCAAAACATGCCAAATCATGAAACTTGTTCATCAAGAAATCAAGAATTGCAAATTAGGGTTTGAAATGAAGATTTTTCATAACTTAGAATTTTTCTAAGTTATGAAAAACCCTAATTTTTTCCTAACTTTGTCCCACTTTCTCACCAAGATTCATTTGGATTCAAGGAAAAGTCAAAACATGAAAGTTGTAGTCCATTGAAAAATCTAAAACTTTGATCCACAAAGTTTTCCCAAAAGAAGCTTTTAGCTCAAGTTGCAATTTTTGGAACAAGGGTACCAAACCATTCTTAACTTAGAGAAATTTGACCTATTTTAGGCAGGATTTTTGCCTAACTTCAAGACCATTTTTCACATACTTCCACTTGGAATTTCAATTTGCATTTCAAAGTTGGATTGTAGTACACATTCCAAGGTTTCCAAAATGTCCAAGAACTCATCAAACAACCTCATGGTTAGGGAGAATCGAATTTGGTAAGTTGGGAAAAACTCACTTTGTTTATGGCCAATTTACATGTTCATACACTTGTGCCATTTTGAACTCAGCTTGCATTACTTGATTACAGTTCCTATATCCCATTTGCACTCAATAATTTAATGCTAACTCATTGTGCCAAGGCCTTGTTTTATGTGTTTAAGCATTACATGGAGAATTAAGCCATATTTGGAAAAAGTGAGTTATCCATTTTTTGAAAAGTTACACTTTATGTCAAAACATGAATCAAGAGGTACAAAGAAAATCTCTGAGGCACAAGTTATGGAACTAAACACACTGATCAAGGGGGAAGGTTGCAGCATAGATTGGGGGCCTGCACAAGTCTAGGACACCACTTGACACTTTGTTGCTTAAAGTTGCAGAAACATAGCATAACCATACACAACTCTCATTCCTGTGAACCAGAACTTAAGCAAAGTTATGAAACACTTTCTAATCATCAAACCTAAGCTAAAACACAAGCCAACCAAGTTCTACACCTTCTCAAACACAGAATCACCCTAAAACTACCAAAACAGGGCACCTGCTGCAGATTGAGTTCCATAACTCAATCTATTCGTGCATTCTTGCTGAAACCACTTCAAACACATCCCACATCATCCCTTGAAACTGTTCCAAGCCCAAAACACGACCTGTAACATCCCTAGCTAACATCACCATTTTCATTTTTCTGTTTTGCAGTTGAAGTACCATAGCACGATTCTCTTGGTTTCCAAGCAAACTAAAGCTTGGAATAACATCCCTGGACATCAAGGAAGCTGTACCAATCATCACCTTGCATTAAAAACACCTTCATCACCAGATACGATTCCAACTGAACAGGTAAGTTCATGAACTTGTATCTCTCTATCCAGGCATTGTTAGGTTTAGATTTGTGAAGAAATTATGTCACATTCATAGCCCTGAACATGCCCATATAATTAGTTTTCATTTATGTTATGTGTGCTATGAGAATTTGATGTCTGAACATGGAACAAAAACTAGGTCAGGAATTGGGGGAGAAGAAATTCTCTCTCATTTCTGAGAGTTAGATCAAGTTTTTGGTATGTATGGATTCGTTGTTTGATGCTTAACATTTTTGATGTTGTAAGTTTTTGTTAAAAATCAAAGAATCAGGATGTTTGAACAAGCCTGAGAAGCGCGCGTTTTTGAGACAAGAATGGCTGGAGGTTGAAGAAGCTCCACGTGGGCTGGGCCTGATTTGTTATTTCTGTTTACACCCCATTTTTACTTTTACACCCCCTTGGCCCATTATGTTTATTTTGATCTTTTTTTGATTTTTTCTTTTTATTTCTGATTTATTTATTTTTTCTCATAATATTAAAAATATAAAAAATATTTTTCAAACCATTTTTGTATTTATTAAGCATTTATTGGCTTAAATAGATATTTGTACATAAATAAATACCTAGATATAATTTTATTTAAAAAATACTAAAAAATAATGCAAACATGTTTATTTTCTGATTTTTATTTTATATTACCTCTTGAAAACATTTTACATAAAATATATTTTTTTTAATAAATATTAAATAGTTTATTTTTGTACATATAATATATGTTTAATAAATAATGTAAATACTTATATATTTATTAGTATATTTAGGTTAAAAACACAAAAATAATACATTTTTATTTTTATTAATATTTAACTTAAAAAATCATTTTTTGGCAATATACTTTCTTTTTATTTGTTTTTGTACATAATTAATAAATATTGCATATATTATATAATAAATACCTTTTATTTATAAAATTAGGGTTTTACCCTAAAAACATAAAAATACCAACAATTAAATCATTTTATTTTTGTTTATTTAACACATAAAAAATACTTTTTACATACACCTAAAAATCATTTTTGCATCTTGCATATTTATTTTATTTTATTTAAGTATTGTGCAATTAATTAATTTGTATAATTCAATTTGGATGTAATAGTTTAGGTTTAATTTCTTGCTTAAAATATCCCCATTTGAACATTTGTACCCCCATCCCATAATTTGTGTTGTAATAACTTAGGACCCTTTAAATTCCGCACTTTAAAAGCTTTCTAATTATGCCATGTTAGAATTAGGGTTTGTATGCAAATCAATTAACCAAAATAGTTTGACCTAATTTCAAGATAAACAAACATGAAAATGGACAACACTAATCACACTTGCACCCCTAGGGTATTCCACTTGTTGCCTTCAATAATGGGCCATATTGCATGTTAGGTCTCTTTGGGAAAAACAAATACAATTCAAATGATCATAGTCCCTCGATGACGCTTTCGAAAGTTGCCTAAAAAATGATCAAGTCCCTCCAAGGAAAAATTGCCCAAAGATACTCGGCACCATTGCAATTATGGTCTAAACGATGACCCGCGCCCGTCCCGTTCACATCCTAACACAAGATTGTCCACCAAATGCAATGGTGGAACAAAATTGTTAAAAGGGTTAAAAACATAGGAGAAATCTTTGAGAAATTTAGGACTAGACAACCTCTTAGTTACTTGAATCAAACTTGCAAAACAAAACACTTGCCTATTTTCAAACCACACATCACTACACTTTCAAAACAACTTTCAAAAAAACATTGAAAACCTTTTCAAAAGACATTCACCTTTGTATACATCCCAACATGTATCATTACAAAGGTTTCCACCACATTGGCCTCTTTTCAAAGCATTTTCAAACCCACACACACAAAGCACCATTTCAAACAATTGAAAATTAAGGCAAGTTGATCTAAGCAAGTAACTAAGAGCCCATGGATAACCATGGATAGAAAGGGTGCTAATACCTTCCCTTTCTATAATCTACTCCCTGAACCCAAGAAAACATCTCAAAGGTTTTTGCTGTGCTTTTTTAACCTTTCCTTAGGATAAAATAAAAAGTCGGTGGCGACTCTTGCTCAACCGAAACATTTGCGGAAAAAAAAACGCAAAACCTCAAGTCAGTTCTCCCACCGTATCACAGGCAGCTATTGTACCCCAATTTCCCACCCCCCCCCCCTAAGATCTCTTCATCATACCATGTTGATTCCATCACAACAAGATCACATTAGGATTCTTGGTTCCCCTCCCTATATTTAGCCTTGCTCTTTGAGGAATCACCAAGCACCTTGAATTGTGTTCTTTTATGATCATGGATATTTTTGTCTTGATTTCTTATTTTAGTTAATAAAATGCAATTTTGGTTTGTCTTGTTTGTTACCCATGTAGGTAAAGGCAATAGGATTCAACAAGTTGCTCCATGGGTTCATGAGTTTATTTCCATGCCCTAATCAATAAAGCTTGAGAAGTCCAAACCTCACAATTGGATTTTTTTTGGAGGAAATGGCATGGAAAGCTTATTTTGGTTAACCACATTTCAAGATTATCAAATTTGATCCAAAAAAGTACAGGGGGTTGATTGAAGAAATAATCATGTTTGGACAAGACTTTGTTCCATTTGGTCACAAGTGCATATCTCTCAATTATCAAGATATGGAAGTGGTTGTGGTTGCTATGAGTTCTCATTATCATCCTCAACAACTTATACTTACAAAGCATTTGTATTGGTACAAGAAGTTTGTTCGAAGTTGTCAAAGTTCCTCAAGGCATTTTTCTTAATCTAGGAGCTAGGGTTTTAAATTTCAAATAGGTATATCTTATTCATATTTTGGTATTTTTGAGTGATTCCAAAGGCATCCTTCTCTTTAAAGGGTTATTAACAAATCACTTCAAAAGTTCCAAGGATTTTTCATGTGGAAGAAGCTTGATGAAGAAGAAAGATTACAAGTCCTCCAGATGAATCCCTAATTTCTCATGTGTGACTTCAAATGATCATAACTCGGTCAATTTTTATCACCTTGAGCCCATTCTTTTTCTACAATGATATTGAGGGTGTGAACTTTATGCCTTATTTTATATGAAAAATGATAAAATGGATGGAAGTTTCCTTAAGGATACAAAAGATTATAGGTCATTTCATGATTTTTTGCCAACTTCAACAATTTATAACTCTCTCAATTTTTGGAGATTTTGAATGGCTCAAGTCCCAAAATGTCATTCAAGAGGTATATTTCATGCCATATTTTTTGGTCAAGAGAAAAATCCAAGTGGAAGGCCATGTGTGGATGCAAGATATTATAGGTCACTTTTGAAGAAAAATTTGAAATATTTCTAAGTATGGAAAGTCAACCCTTTTTCTCCAACTTTGACTCAACACAACTTTCAGCTCAATCTTCCATTTTATTCCATTTGTTTCCATTGCAAAGTTTGTATCCTCATCTTTCTAAAGCATCAAGAATCATGCCCTAAAACACCTTGAGCTGAGAATGCCATGATTTTGAAGTTGGTAACTTGGAACTGAAGTTTCATCACAAGTCAGATTTTGAAATCTTTGTTTTGGCTTCTAATCACAAGTTTTCCACGCGTTTTTGCCTCTAAACATGTTTAGTGAAGTTCCAGAATTTATTAACACAACAAAACGCGCATTTTGGACGAGTTTTGATCAAAGTAGAAGTCACACTTTTCTTGTTTGCAACTTCACATGATTTCCCTCCAAACTTCATTATTTCACACGCTTGGACATTCCATTTGATTCCCTATAAATAGAGGGTCATTCCCTATTCATTTCCTCAAGCTTGTATAGCCAGAATCACCCTGCCAAACTTGTTCCATAACTCAAAATTTAGCAACTTCGAAATCTATTCTCAAGCCTTTTTCAATCCAATTTTTCCATCAATTCACCTTCCTTGATCTTCCTTGAAGCTAACTATATAATTATTGTAACACGGTGGAAGAACTGACTTGGTTGTTTTGCGTTTGATCGCAATTATGTGGTTAGCAAGAGTCGCCACTGACTTTTCTTTTATCCAATAAGGAAAGCATGAAAAGAACAGAAAGACCTTTGAGATGTTTTCTTGAGTTTGGGGGGTAGATTATGAAAAGGGAAGGTATTAGCACCCTTTTAATCTGTAGTTATCTACGGGCTCTTAGTTGCTTGCTAGATCACTTGCTTTTGTTTGAAAATGTGCTTTTTGTGGTTTTTGAAAGTATTTTGAAAAGGCGCCATTGTTTAAGCAAACTTTGTAATGATTCTCGTTCGTAAGAATGTATACAAAGTGTTGATCTTTTGAAAAATGTTTCAAGTTTGAAAGATGTTTTTGAAAGTGTTGGTGTAAAATGTTTGGTTGTGACCAAACAAGCAACTAGGAGCGAATCTACCTACTCAAAGGGTCTTTGATGTTCTCTTCCTCCTCCTTTAGATGTTGTTATCTTACCATTGATTTGGTAAGAAGCCCTATCGTTGGATGTGAAGGGACAGGCGCGGGACGTTTGTATAGTCATATAAGGCAACCTATGGGACGTTTTAGCAATATCGTAAGGGACTAGATCATTTTATTGAAGGCAACATGGAGGGTTATTTAGGGACTACGATCTTTTATCGAGGGTTTTTGCTAAAACGCCCATATTCGAGGGACATGACTATTTTCTGATAGGCCACAAAATGGGGTTACCCTAAGGGTGCTAGTGTGCAAGTGTGTTTGATTTTCATGCATTTAGTCTTGATTAGAGTTATTTGTTGATTTTATGCCTTTCCATACACACCCTAATTACTAGCATTTATATTTGAAGGCAATAAATTGCGGAAATGTAAAGGTCCTATGCTATTACATCATTTACGGGTGGGGGTACAAACTTTCAAATGGGGGTTTGCAAGAATTTGAATCCTAATTAACTATTACAACCATATCGAAATGTTCAATGCAAGGAAGGAAAAGGACTTGTTTAGAAAATGGTTTTTGTCTTGATGAATTAAGAAAAAGAATTAAATTAATTAATAAAAAAAATATTTTTATGTATTTTTTATATTAATAAAAAGGGTATTAATGTTAAAAAAGATAAAAGGAAATAATAAGAGATAGAATCAGCGTGCTGCTGCAAACAAAACAAAAAGGATCAGAAGTTCTGATGCCAGGCACGTTGTGACTTAGAAAGAAGCGTCAATGGGCATCAAAAGTTCTGGATTGATATACTTTGAGGTCCTGCAAGAAATGTTGGAGGGAAAGGAAATAAAGGTTCTGGGTGGAGTTTGGACAATGAGCAAAATGTCAGAAGTTCTGTGTCATGTTAAATAGTGGGTGAAAAGTCAGAAGTTCTGTGTTGTGTAAGCAGTGAGCAAAAGTCAGAAGTTCTGTTACCGTGTCATAACAGTGTAAAAATCTAGAAATTCTGGTGTGTTAAATTAGTGAGAAGAATTCAGAAGTTCTGTGTTGTGCTAGACAATGAGTGAAAGTCTGAAGTTTTGTGTTGTGTAAGCAGTGAGCAAAAGTCAGAAGTTCTGTTACCATGTCATAATAGTGTAAAAACCTAGAAATTTTGGTGTGTTAAATTAGTGAGAAGAACTCAAAATTTCTGTGTTGTGCTAGACAATGAGTGAAAATCTGAAGTTATGTGTTGTGTTAAACAGTGAGTAAAAATCAGAAGTTCTATGTTAAAACAATAAGAGACCCTAGAAGTTTTTCGTGTTAAAACAGTGAAGAGAACCCAAAAGTTATGTGTTACATTTCAAGTCTTTCCTCATATTAATCAACACATCATCAATTTATTTATCTCTTAACAGCAAACCAGACGGATAAAAGCACAGCAGTTTATAGAAGTTCTAATCCTAATTCTGAGCCTAGCTTTACTTAAGAAGTTCTGATCCACTATTTCTTCTACTTATGCAATGATATGGTCAGCATTAATGCTATGATATTTACATATTAATGATGTTCTAAATGAAAATATGCAAAGTCCAAAAGACTTACCTTGAATCTGAAGCGTGTATTGAGGACTTTAGCTAGTGCCTTCATGTGTTTTGGAGTCAGCAAGAGCAACAGAATAGAAAATGCTATGTTCTTTGATTCAAAGGGAAGAACAAAGGTTTTGGTTTTGTTTGGGAATTCTGAGTTTACGAATGCTTTACTGTTTTTTTTCTTTTCTCTCTTTGATGATTCTCTCTCTCCAAAAGTCAACCCCTTGAAAGTGTGATGGAGCAACTTATTTATAGGTGAGTTTGTTGTGGTTTTTTTTTGGGGGGGGGGAACAAATGGGATTTAAACCTTTTTGGCATACTGTTCTATTTCTTTTTAAACACAGTTTTTGTATGCTAATTTGGTGCAATTATGGGGTTTAAGACAAACGCAGACATGGACTAGATCAGCAGCACCTTAGAGTGTTGTGGCAGCTGGTGGCAGGACAATGCTATAGTAGTGCAGTAGGTTGCTCAAATGAGGTTTTGGGATTTAATGATGTTCTGATCGCAGAAAACCAGAGTGAGATTCGAAGGGTGAGGCTCTGATCGAAGCCTATGCTGAAGAGTCATGTTCTGATTGAAGAATAATGTTTTGAACCATGTTTGCAAATTCTGACTGCACTTGCATGGAGGCTGGCTCAGAAGTTCTGAAGTACCATATTCTCTTAACACTTAGAAAATTTTCAAAATGTTTAAAAATTTGGATTTTTCAAAGTAATTTATGACTTCTGATTTTTTGATGAACCAATTTCATGCTTTGATGAAATATAATTGTTAAAACTTGATTTTTGATCTAAAAGTGCTTTTGACCATTTTGCCATTGTGAATGATTTTCTTGGAAAATTGTAATTCAAGACTTGAAACTTGATAGAAGCAAACTTGAGGGTCCAGGATGATCCTTTGAGAAATAAGAAGGCAAATTTTGGGGTACAATAATTACATTCAAGAATCATGCCCTATATTGCTCCATAGAAGTCCAGTTTCAGAGCTTTGCAACTCAACTTCAGTAGGTAGATTCCCTCATCAATTCTTCAAAACTTTGATATCATTGTGATGTTCTTATTACCCTGGTTCTAGTCGCAACACTTGCTTTTTATTGGAAACATGTTTTGACCATGAAATTTCAAATCCCTTTTCAAAACTTTCCTTCCAAATTGCTTGAGCTACAATTTATATATATTTGTCGCGAAGGTGTGGTTGTCTTCGTCTTGAAGAGATGAAGCGAATGGCATAGGTCTCGTGCTCTAATTTTACAGATTGAGCAACCTGGTTTTGAGACTGGTTAGAGGTTGAAGATGACCAACGTGTTATCTTCCAACCAATGAAGGTGCGCCATCTGTGTTTTTCAAAAATCTGATTTAATTAATGATCTTATGCATTATTCACTAAAGTCCATAACATGCACAATGCGCCAGGTCCACTTAATCTGTTTACTAACGCGTTTTGACATTGATCAGATGGCCCATATTTTTTTGATTTTTATTTTCTTTTCTTATTTTTATATTTAATTGTTTTAAACTTAAAAAAATCATAGAAAATTCATTTTAAGTCCAAAAAATCTGAAAAAGTTATGACTTTTTATTTATTCTCTTTCTGATTTTTATTTTTTCACAATTTAATTTTGTGTTTTGGTATTTTTTTTATAAATTTTCACTTTATTTGAATTGTTTTAAATGTTTAAAAATACTTTTATGCATTTTTAAATTTTGAAAAAAATTATGGAATGATTCAATGATATTGTGACAAATATTGGTGACCTTATTTTTTTTCTTCTGACTTTGTTATTTTTTTTAATCATTTTTGGTTTATTTTACTCATTTCTTTTAATTTTTAAAAATAGTTTATTACTTTAAAAAATTACCAAAAAACTTATAAAAATATTTGAGTCCCTTTCTGATTTTTCTATGGTCTTACATTTTATTTCTTGATTAATTTGAACATAGTTGATATTTTTTCTCTTTTATTTCTATTTTAAAACATTTTTAAAACCTTTTTTTGTATATATTAAATATAATATTATTTTGTGACTATTTTCTGGCTGATCTTGGGTTAAATATTTGATCATGAACTTTACTAACATCATTTGATCCATGGTGTTGAGTCTAACTCCATAAAAATGGATGAACGATTTTAATAATAGTTTGATTAAATTTAATTCAAAAGTGGTTTGTATATTCTTTCTCATCCCTATTCATCTCATCCTTTTCCTATTGCACTAAGTATTATTGGAGCATGATCTCTATATCATGTCTCAAAATAAATGGTGCATAGATTGCTATTGATCGGCCTCAAAATAGGTGCGACTTCTATATAAGTCCACTTACGATTGCTTAACATAGCCTAAATTTTGTCCTGATTCGAATAATTGGTCATTCGTGGCCCAAACTTATGTTTGCAAGCCCAAGTATGTTAATTTGATCCCTTTGATCCAATAACCTTGAGATTCATTATGTGGAGGATTTGGTTCTACCAATCCTCTAATGGATCTACAACACCTTTGGTCAACGCAGATCACTTAAACACCGTTGATCATTAAATGGTACTTATGAGGATTCCAAGTGGATGATATACTTGACAAAAAGCACAGGACTTCTTGGACTTAGGATTAAAGACCTTGGCCTATGATTGGAGACCTTGTGACCTTATCTGATTATCTTGTCTGGAGCTCTTGAGGTTTACCTCAAGACATTGGGTTGTCTGTTTGTTTTGTATGCAGGTTATTGTGATTACACTCTTTATTTATAATTTGGAATTCACCCGTATACAACCGCTACTCTGCCCAATTTTTGAGAAGACTTAATACATTTGAAGTTTGGTTCTTTCAAGAGGTCTAGTATCTTTGCTTGCATGGTTTCAATCCAAAGAATGGGAATTCTATCTTGACTTATAATGTCAAGTGTTGACTTCTTATTGGTTAGATGGTTCCTATCCTTAGCTTTTACCTTATGCTTTAGGATAGTCTCTTCTTCTCCTCCCATCTTCTTTAATTTCAAAATCTTCTTCCTCCTTTTGAAAACTCCTCTTGTTTTGAAACTTGAACCACTTTCATAATAAACTTAGACTTAGGTCCGTGCATTTTCAAAAACAATTTCATAAATAAACTTCAATCAACTTAATAATATTTTGACATCATTTTTTTAACGAGAAGACTAAAAGTCAATCAATCTCATTTTAAATCATTTTTGCCACTTTGGCTTTCTTATTTTAAAACCTTTCTCAAAAGATTAGACTCTTGTCAATCCTTGTAGTGACGCAAACAACTATACTTCTACAATATTTAGTGAAGAGAGATATTTTACACTTGGGTGATGAACGAGGCATTGTTGATTTTAAAATCCAAGCCATATCCTCCACTTTGAGATGATGCAAATTCTCCTTTCTCATAATTGGGGGTAGTAGGTATGTTTTCCACACAGACAATGATGATGATGTTTTATCTCATAAAAATTAACCAACACACTTACATTTTTAAATTTTTTAAAAGAGGAACTACGTGTGCCCTGATCCCCTATTGCACGAAAAGGTGGTACGTAGGCACTAAAGATTCACAACTGCAGCAGGTGCAAAAATCATAAAAAATATATTTCTTTTCTCACCTCCACCATCTATTTTTATACAACATTTTTCATAGCTAAAATATACAGATTTTACAAAGAGGTTCCTGCGGAGTACCGTAGATATTTAGGGTGCTAATACCTTCCCTTTGCATAACCAACCCCTTACCTTGAATCTTTCCCCCTCTTTTGGGTTATTCCCTCTTTTCCCATTCCTATAGAAACAATAAAGCGCAGTGGCGATTTTTATTTTTTGATCTGTATAAGTCAAGTCAATCCAATGGCTTAGTCTTAAACATTTCTACCGCTACAGGACGTTCTCCATGTCTGGAAAGTAGAAGTCTTCCGACCGTGAAATTCTCAAGGCAACTAGAATGGTGTCGAGGTCGAGAGATTTCTTCCCTTCTTCGACATTCTTGGTCTCTGGTGCTTCATCACAGGCGGCCACTTTTTTCTTATACTGCTTAAGGTTCCCGTCTCTGATTAGTATTTCGATTGCATCCTTGAGGTGAATGCAATCCTCTGTGTTATGGCCGTGACTCTTGTGGAACCTGCAGTACTTTCTCTTGTCGGTTTCAGGCTTCGACGATGTTTGTCGAGGGAAACGCACCCCATCTTGCTTGAATTCAGAATTAATGCATTCGGAAAGAATACGCTCCATTGAGGTTGTCAGGGGGGTGTAGTCGTGGAAACGACCGACCGACCCCTTGTAGTCTTTAGGATCATGGTACCTGTCCTCCCGTTTCTTCACCTCCCGACATGATGCTGAGGGTTCATCATTCTTCAAGGGTCTGACACTCTCTTTGTGCCTGGATTCCTGGGCGCTGTTGGCCGCTTCCTTCTCCTCGTACTGTATGTACGCTTGGGCCTTTAGGAGAAGGGAATCGAGCGTGGTTGGTGTTTCTATGCCAACAACCTTGGCAAATTTGCTACAGGGACGGTGCCCACGCTCGAGTAGGTATTTCTTCATATTGTCCGTTGTCGGGACCTGGATCGCTTCTTTGTTGAAACGTTCAATGTATGCATGCAGAGACTCGTCCCTACCCTATATGATCGCTTCGAGTGAAGCTTCTGATTTAGGGTGTCAGCAGGAGGCAGTGAAATGCCTTGAAAACATTCTCCCAAGCTATTTCCACGAGGTGATGGATTCGTCGGGCAAACTTTTATACCATGCCATTGCTCCCTTCCTGAGAGAGGTCAGGAAGAATCTGCATTTGATGGCGCCTCTGACCCCTCTGTAGTCGAGAAGCGCATCGATATTGTGATACAGTGGGAAGAACTGACTGTTTTTGGAATGCTGGTTTGCATTTTGCGTTTGTGTTTGCAAAATGTCGCGGTAAGCAAGAGTCCCCACCGACTTTTATTTTATCCAACAAGGAAAGGAAAAAAGCACAGAAAAATTCCTTTTTCGAGATATTTCTGAGTACGGGGGGTAGATTATAGAAAGGGAAGGTATTAGCACCCTTTCTATCCGTATTTATCTACGGGCTCTTAGGTACTTGCTCATTGTTTTAAAAATTGTTTTCTTTGTGTTTGTGGGTTTTGAAAAGTTATTGTTTTAACTTCAATTTAACTCTTGCTTCTGTCTTCAAGAGTGTAATGAAGTGTTTTTTGAAAACTTGTTCGTAAAAGTGTAAGTGTGAGAAAGTTTTGTTTTTGATTGAGCAAGTATCTAAGAACTAATCTACCTACTCGAAAAAAGAATCATTCTATGCTTGTTTCCTTTAGACAATGCTATCCTACTATTAGTGAGTAGGTAGCACCATCGTTGGAGTTTGAGGGTCAATTCGAAAGAGGGACATACGGTCACTAAAGCAACGTTAGGACGTCTTAGTGGTAACCCTAGTGTCTTAGATCATTTATTTGAGGCAACAATATCCGAGGCAACCATTTCGAGGCAACTTATGATCTTTTAGACAAGAGGACGACCTCTAAAACAACCTATACTCAATGATCGTTTACGAAGGCAACCAAGTGGGGTGTACCCTAGGAGTGCGCATGTGCGAATGTGTTGATTTCAGTTATTTTTATCTTTGCACATGTTTAGGGTGATCTAATTCTTTTAAGATTAAACATTCATTCTTGTCATGCAAGCCCTATTATCAAACATCTAACAGTTGAATATTTGCAGAAATTTAAGGGCGGAATTTAAACTAAACTATTACAAGGCGTCAGGTATTTACATCGCCAAAGACAAACCCTTTGAAATTTAAAAGCGGTGAAATAAATAAATGTCCTAATTAATTATTATAAACTGGGAGTAGATACAACAATTGAACAAAATTAAAGCGCGCGAGAAAATTAAATCGAATGCGAAACTAGGGTTTTGACCCTCCTAATTAAAAGAAGATGTTTTTTTGTTGTTTTTAATATTTTTTAAGAAAATAAATTAAGTCCTAAAATTAAATGCTAAATTAATTAGTTATTAAATTAATTAATAAAAAATAATTAAATGACATATTTTTGGATTTTTGTTATTTTAGGAAAGAAATAAAATAATTAAGTTAGTAATAAAAACCTATTGATTCTAATTAATTTTAATTATTTGCAAAAATAAATTAAAATTATCCAACATTAATAACCTAATTAATTAATTGATTTTTTTACTAAAAATAAATACCCTAAATTTAATTTATGAAAAATACTATTTTTATGATTTTTTTTATAAAAAGAAAATTAATTTGGTGGTTAGTAAATAAATAAAGAGCAAATAAATTACATAGAATAATAATAAAAAAATGTGAATGGATAGAGATGGGCCTGATTATAGGGGGTGTGTCTAGCAAGAATCTGGGCCCAATGATGCTGATCCATATTGACTTTTGCAATCCTGTGTATTGCGTTTGACTGGGTTTATGGTGTGCCTTCAATGGTGGCCACCAGATTTGGCCATCTGACACGTTGATGAGGAAGGAGTATGGTGGGCATCAGGATCAAGCGTGCATTGGATCTCCTGAAATAAAACAAGAAAATGGCAAATGCTGGAGGCAGGGATCGAACCCCTGACCTCCAGCCTCATAGCGCCTTAAGCATCCATCTGGAAACCACTAGAGCACTTGTTTCTATTTGTTCATAAAATATACAAGAAGAATAATATAAGAAAACAAGCGTTAGTGGGAACACAAAAGAAAAACACGCGCTGACGTTCAAATAGGCCAATGGAATTTGGCCACGTCTTCATCCCTGTACTTGTGCCGTGGCTAAAAGTTAAACCACCTATACCTACGGACAGAGTCCGTTGCTACAGGTCTGTGTATTTCCAAAATCCTCTACAGGCCATAGAAATAAAATCTAAAGCCATGGTTGTGTCTGTCTCGTCTTCCTGGTCACAACCATACCCCTTTCGAAGGCTAATTGTACCTGAAAACAAAAACCCTAAAACCAAACTCGAAAACCTAAAAATGGTGGATTTCGATTCAGTCCATATAAATGAAATTGAATAATGCCAAAAGCTTGCAAATGCTCTGTAGATTAATAATGTATGATCAATTCCATCTAACAATTCCTAAAATATGAGATTCGAATTAAAGAACAGGGCGAGGTTGTGAGCGACTTACAGCGTGCTCTGGGATTGGAATGGACTGGTTCTGGATTGCTTTAGCTTCTAAAGAGTGCCATGAAGCGATTGAGATAAGTAACAAGCCTTGAGGATGCCGCTAACCACTAATTCGATCTCACACTTTTCTTGGTATTTTTCAGATTTTGTTTTATCTCTAGCGCCTGTTTCCAACCTTTCTTTTGGTCTGCCTCGCCTCCTTATGTATCACACAATGCATTAGGGTTGATTATTCTATCCAAATCTTCCTTCTTCAATGCCTTTGCTATTTGATTTGATTCTTCTTTAAAGCTTTCCAAAATTGGTCCAAATCCAATCTCTTTGTACACATATGCCTTGATACGAGTTTGATGATGGGTAGCTGTGATTTAAGACCTGAAATCATCACAAAATCCCTTGTTATCAATGCTTTGGATTTTTATTTGATTTATTTTGATTTAATTTAAATTAATTCAAATAAAAATCAAAATAAATAATAAAAATAAGATATGGACAAGTGGCAAAGGCTAGAGCACGTGGGCTATGTTTCCAACTCAAAACAAGTGAAAAAGATTGGGCCCATTTGGCAAAATTTGATGTTTTGGGGATAGTTGACTTTTGTCAATTTTGCAAAAAAGGTGAACTTCAATAATTCATAACTTCCTCAATTTTGACTCTTTGGAGGTGTTCTTAGACTTTTTAGAAAACTTGAGATGTCCTATAATCAACCTTTTTTGTCTCATCTCATTTTGATATTCCATTCTCACGTATGAAGCTTTGACAAAAAATGTGTTTTTGTTGACTTTTCAAAATGACTTATAATGTCCAAATTCATAACTTCTTGTGAGTGCATATTTTGAACTTGGGAGCTGAAGATGGATTGTAGGGAATTGCATCCTCTTCAAAATTATCTTTGGATGGGTCATTTATCATAAAGTATGAGAAAGTTATGCTTGGTCAAAATTGAGTTGACTTTTCCTGCAAAACCCTAATTTAGCAACTTTTGAATCTTGATGAGTTATGCGCAATCCTTGATGAATCATGATCAACTCTTGATAAAATGATGAACTATACTTAAAAATGAGGATGTTGACCAAAAATCTTGAAGTTTGACTGTATATGGGTCACAGTTGACTTTTGCCCTAGCATAGTCAATTTTTGGACCTTTGAGCAATTGACTGAGCAAACTTCCTCTGTAAGGCTTGAAACTTGACATGGATGATCTTGAGAACATATTAGGACAATGTTTAGAATTTGGGATCATTTGGACTCAAGTATCTTGATGCAATATGAATCCCTAATTTGAAGTACTGCCTTAGGAGAGAGCTTGTCTAGCCAACCCTTGGACTACCTTGAGCAACTTGAGGATCTTTCTTGCAATGTTTTGAGAAATATGGGAGGGAAAATTTTGGGGTACAACAGCTGCCCCTGTTTAATCTTCTTAAACTTGAGGATGTAGATTGGCTTTCGTGCCTTTCGTGATCCGAAGGTGGAAGATGATTGAACACTAGAGTGCCCAGAAATTTGCACTCGCATGAAGTGGTAATTGTCTTATGTTGTCGGGAATGGGCTTACCGATGCCATTTGGAACGAGGGGATGGGCTTAAAGATGTCATCTGAAGGAGTGTCGATCGCATAAGAGATTCCTTAGCGAGAGCTTGTATACCTGTCGTTGAGGAAGATTCCACTGGGGAGGGCTGATCTTTTTTGAGAGAAGTAGAATTTTAGGAGCTTCGGCGTCCGTTATTCTGCTGGTGAGTCATCTCTGTTGATATTTAGGAGCTTCGATCGTCCGTACTCAACCGAGGAATCATCTCTGCTGATATTTAGGAACTTCGATCGTCTGTACTCAACCGAGGAAACATCTCTGCTGATATTTCGGAGCTTAGATCGTCCGTACTCAACCGAGGAATCATCTCTATTGATATTTAGGAATTTCGATCGTTCGTACTCAATGGAGGAATCATCTCTGCTGATATTTAGGAACTTCGATCGTCCGTACTCAACTGAGGAAACATTTTTGTTGAGATTTAGGAACTCGTTCGTAATTCAACCGAGGAAACATCTCTGCTGAGATTTAGGAACTCGTCTGTAATTCAACTGAGGAAATATATCTGTTGAGATTTAGGAACTCGTCCGTAATTCAACTGAGGAAACATCTATGCTGAGATTTAGGAACTCATCCGTAATTCAACCGAGGAAACACCTTTGCTGAGATTTAGGAACTTGTTTGTAATTCAACTGAGGAAACATCTATGCTGAGATTTAGGAACTCGTTCGTAATTCAACCGAGGAAACACCTTTGCTGAGATTTAGGAACTTGTCCGTAATTCAACTGAGGAAACATCTCTGCTGAGATTTAGGAACTTGTCCGTAATTCAACTGAGGAAATATCTCTGCTGAGATTTAGGAACTCGTTCGTAATTCAACTGAGGAAACATCTCTGCTGAGATTTAGGAACTTGTCCGTAATTCAACTGAGGAAATATCTCTGCTGAGATTTAGGAACTCGTCCGTAATTCAACTGAGGAAACCTCTATGCTGAGATTTAGGAGCTCATCCGTAATTCAATCGAGGAAACACCTTTGCTGAGATTTAGGAGCTCGTCCATAATTCAACTGAGGAAACATCTCTGCTGAGCTTTAGGAACTTGTCCGTAATTCAACTGAGGTAAAAGATCTGTCGAGATTTAGGAACTCATCCGTAATTCGACTGAGGAATCATCTCTGCTGAGATTTAGGAGCTCGTCCGTAGTTCAACTGAGGTAAAAGCTTCATAGCTTGAATTTTGTGAGAATTTAACCGTATCCTTCCTGAAAGGTAAAGGTTAGTTGTATGTAATGCATGATATGTATCAAGCGATGATGTTCTCAAAATAAATGAGATTGTGTTGTATGATGCGTATGCATGTCACGATGTATGAAAATGTGATGTTTTGAGCTGGGGAAAATAAATCCCGGATTGCTGCTGGAGAAAAGAATTGGAATCTTCGTTTCCGCTGGGGGTAGTGAATAAAGATGATTGTGAGAATAAACCGGCAGGAGAGGATAAATTCGCTGGGGAATAAAATGATGAGGAGGCTACTCTGTGGGGAAGAGACGCTCTGATGTGGATTCCACTGATAAATTCAGTTGGGGAATGAATTACCGTTGTTGGCGATAATGAATCCTGTCGGGGATTTTGTTTCCATTTGTGAAAGGAATGAACTCCGCTGGGGATGATCTTTCAGTTGCGACTTCATTGGGGATAGCTTTTTAGACTCTACTGGGGACAATCTTCCAGAGTCTACTGGGGATGATTCTCCAAACTCCACTGGGGAAGATTTTCCGGACTCCACTTGGGATAATTGTCTAGTGCTGATGATGGTTAAACTCTGCTTGGGGAGAATATTTCCGACTCATTCGCGGTTGTGAGCCTCAGTTGGGGAGAGTTAATATTAATGTCTTTTTCTTACTCTGCGGGGAGTGTAGATGTTACTGGGACGCGAGCTAAGGATATGATAATGACTTTGCATCGAGACTTTTCTGCCCCTGTATCTGCAGGAGAAGGTGCCTGCGGAGGCCTTGTGGATTGAGTATTATCCCAACCTATGAGTTGCTTGGTAACTTTCGATGGAAGCGACAAGTCTTCTTTTGGTAGGCTAGTGACAAGATGACGGGACATAGTCGTACGCTTTGATCCCTAATTTTTGCCTGGACCGCCCTTTCGGGTTTTCGGTCCACCGGGATACCCTTTTTTGCCCAAGCCGCCTTTTCAGGTTTTCAACTTGCCGGGTGTACAGATTTTTCATTTTCATCCCTTGTTTTTTCCCGAACCCTTTTGGTTCGCCAGGAAGCCCTTATTTTTGCCTAGGCCAACCGACCTAGCGGATCTTTGGTTATGCGTAGTACTTTTTTGAATATGTCCATGCTCTCAGGGTGTAGGGAGGTCTCACTGTCGGTAGTGTTGTATTGCCATACTAGAAGATGTTCGTTTGATCATGCAAGATTAGTTGCTGGAATTTATGTCCAATGCCCCAAGTGATTCAGATGGAAATTTGCCCCTGGCTATTTTGACATTTTTGAGAGATTCCTTTGAATCTTGACTTGACTGCCCCAGATGATGGACAATGATCATTCCGTGCCCCTTGGTTGGAAGTGTTTTTCCACTTGAGGTGATCCTTTTTACTGAGAAGGTTTTTGTTCACTAGATATTCGTCGTGCGAATTTCTCTACTATTTGGACAAATAGTCATATGCAAACAATGTTATTTTAAGAATGCAAAGCTTACGTCTGTCTTGAAAATTTGAAAATGCCGTTTTTTTCCAGAGAAAATAGAATTTTGCCAAGATGTGATATCAACTTGGGATTTGTAACGGACCTTCAGGAGTCATGATACCTTTTGTAACAGTATACTTTCGAACTAACCCATGCTCCAGCTAGGACTTTTAAGGGTTATAACGTGGCCTGGTTCACGGTTCAAGAAACAAAGGATAAAGGCTCAAAATTTATTTGTACCCACCCACTCTTCGTGATGTTCTTCAGTCATATGCTCAGTTAATTGCGTGTTTAGAATCCATTTGAGTATTTGCTCTGATATTCCAGTGATGGTTCAGATACTAACAATTTATTTTGAACAGGCAGTCATTTTGTTAAGAGTTTGTAGGACCTCTTTCTTTTTGATTTCGTTATCCCTATCTTTTTTGCCTGAACTGTTTCTTTTGTGATTACAGTCAGCGGGATGCCCCAGTTTTTTGTAAGTCTCCTTTATAGGTTTTGACTTAGTAGGCTTTTATTTCGAAAGATAATGACTGCATGTCCTTACGATTATACGGCACCATCACTGTCTCTTGTTTTGGAAGGACGTCTTTGATGTCATTCATTGTGCACCCGAATTAACTGAGAAAACTACCCTGCCCCCAGGTTATGATTAAGGTTTTTAATTTATGTGAAAATAAAAACTCCTACTTCTTTGGCTCAAAGGGGTTGACGAGAGATTATCTTTCTTATAACTCCACTGTTTAGGATTTGAAACAATGCCTATACATCGTCAGCGAGATCTGTTCAAAAGCATACTGTAGAGATTGTGGTATCAATTTCGTCATCCTCCCTCTAAAGGCTTAGAGTTTTAATCGAGAGTTGAACATCACAAAAATGAAAGCAATATGAATATAGTGAATACGAATGGATTGATTCAAAACAGACATATGCAATGCATTGATACAGTAACAAAGTTTGACATGAATAAATGTCTGAACAATCAAAAGAAAATTAAAAATTGAAAATTCTAATGAACAAAAGTCTTCTCGTCTGGTCTTGTCACTTCAGAGGACGTGCCTTGGAGGGATGGTAGAAGAACTCATCCTGACCATCTTGTGTGAATTCCAATGCTCCTTTATCAATCAGGTTTTGAATTTTGTACTTCAACTTCCAACAGTCGTCAGTATCACGCCCCGGGCTGTTAGAATGGTATGCACACCTTGCATCCGGATTGTAGTTAGGTGAAGAAGTCTTAGGATTCGAATGAGGCCCTACCAACGTCACCAGATTCAATCTCAATAGGTATTGTAAAGCTTGAGACAACGACATGTTGAGCTTGGTAAATTGCCTATGATTAACCCGTTATTTACGGCAAGGTTGTTGTTGGACCCGCGAGGTAGTAGCAACCTGGAGAGGTCCATTCTTCACCAAACCAAACCCTTGTCTTTTTGGAGGCTGATAAATGACTTGGTCCCTGGCCTCAACTGTTTTCTTCATACTGTTGTATCTGTCTTGATTAAGCTGGTTGATAATGGTTCTCAACTCTTCTTGTTCCCGAGCTAAGCCTTGGATAAGGGCCATCTGGCCCAATATTTAGGTTCTTATTGCATCTACCTCAGCTTGCAGTTGTTTCAGCCGTTCGTCCTTATTGTCTTCAGGACTTTTCTTAACCAAGTTCCCAATGAGGAGTGCTTTCAACTCTTCCTGCCCCTTGGATAGGTTTAGGAAGATTTCCATGAACTGAGTCTTTTGAGTATGAAGATCTTGGTTGTCTTGTTGGAGAGCCATTGCTGAAATAAACAGCGAGAACATGAGAGACCTGTATTGGAAGACCTGTTATGCAATGATATGTATGTGTGCAATGTTTTCAAGGATCTCGCGGGGTAAACAAGAAACTGGTTAGAATTTGAATTTTGCAGCTTTGATTGAAGAAACTTCGTGTTGTTAAGAGTCCTTCTTCAAGAGTCAAGCTCACCATATCGAGTGGGTCATAGACACCGATTTAAGTCATCGTGTTTTGATCTCTAGACAACATTGGCTAGAGGAAAATAAATCCCCTTTGCCCCTTGCTGGACGTTTGATTTATCATAACCTGCATCACAAACCCTTGAGATCCTTGAAATGGTTAAGGAAATGTTAAGGCATGATGTTATGATGTGTATGCTACGCGTTTAAGCAAAAGTGTGAGGTGATGTAAGTAAACCCTGCAATAAATCCAAATTATTGGATAAGGACTGTAAACAAAATCTGCAAGGAACTCATGTTGCCAGATAACAAGAATGTGCAAGTAGTTCAAGTTTGAAGGCACACAAGTCACACAAACAGCCTTAAGTTTAGGCTTGCATGGGGTCCATGTATTACCCTATTCAAGTTTAGTTGGTTCAACCTGTCCTAGTAATAGTAACCGGGTTCTAGAGGATCTCAATATCACTGACCATCCTCGATCGATCATAATTCAAGTTTAGCAACCTTTTCTTGCGGCCAGAATCATCGCGAGAGTATGCGCTCAATGAGTGTAGCATACTGCTACTTTTCTATGTCCAAGTTGGTCAATTATAGGTTCTAAGGTCAGTTGGTGCTTAATGACCCCTTAGCATCCCTATATTCTCCTTGTTTCTCCACAAGGGATATCAGTACAAACTAAAGTGTCACACCAACGTAGCTACTGCTTCAACCGTATCGGTCTATGCCGTACAGTTCCCTCACAATCTATTGCTACTTACTTAAAAGGTATCCCCTAGATCCAGGTTAGGATCTATAGTAACTCCGATTCAAACCCACAAGAATAAAGCAAACAGATCAAACAATTGAAAACAATATGAATTAATCCTAAGGTACACCCCACTTATTAAGTCCCCAGCAGAGTCGCCAGTTCTGTGATACGGTGGGAAGAACTGACTGTTTTTGGAATGCTGGTTTGCATTTTGCGTTTGTGTTTGCAAAATATTGTGGTAAGCAAGAGTCACCACCGACTTTTATTTTATCCAACAAGGAAAGGAAAAAATCACAGAAAAATTCCTTTTTCGAGATATTTCTGAGTACGGGGGGTAGATTATAGAAAGGGAAGGTATTAGTACCCTTTCTATCCGTAGTTATCTACGTGATCTTAGGTACTTGCTAATTGTTTTCAAAATTGTTTTCTTTGTGTTTATGGGTTTTGAAAAGTTTTTGTTTTAACTTCAATTTAACTCTTGCTTCTGTCTTCAAGAGTGTAATGAAGTGTTTTTTGAAAACTTGTTCGTAAAAGTGTAAGTGTGAGAAAGTTTTGTTTTTGATTGAGCAAGTATCTAAGAACTAATCTACCTACTCAAAAAAAGAATCATTCTATGCTTGTTTCCTTTAGACAATTCTATCCTACTATTAGTGAGTAGGTAGCACCGTCGTTGGAGTTTGAGGGTCAATTCGAAAGAGGGACATACAGTCACTAAAGCAACGTTAGGACGTCTTAGTGATAACCCTAGTGTCTTAGATCATTTATTCGAGGCAACAATATCTGAGGCAACCATTTCGAGGCAACTTATGATCTTTAAGACAAGAGGATGACCTCTAAAACAACCTATACTCAATGACCGTTTACAATGGCAACCGAGTGGGGTGTACCCTAGGAGTGCGCATGTGTGAATGTGTTGATTTCAGTTATTTTTATCTTTGCACATTTTTAGGGTGATCTAACTGTTTTAAGATTAAACATTCATTCTTGTCATGCAAGCCCTATTATCAAATATCTAACAGTTGAATATTTGCATAAATTAAAGGGCAGAATTTAAACTAAACCATTACAAGGCGTCGGGTATTTACATCGCCAAAGACAAACCCTTTGAAATTTAAAAGCGGTGAAATAAATAAATTTCCTAATTAATTATTACAAACCGGGAGCAGATAAAATAATTAAACAAAATTAAAGCGCGCGAGAAAATTGAATCGAATGCGAAACTAGGGTTTTAACCCTCCTAATTAAAAGATGTTTTTTTTGTTGTTTTTAATATTTTTTAAGAAAATAAATTAAGTCCTAAAATTAAATGCTAAATTAATTAGTTATTAAATTAATTAATAAAAAATAATTAAATGACATATTTTTGGATTTTTGTTATTTTAGGAAAGAAATAAAATAATTAAGTTAGTAATAAAAACCTATTGATTCTAATTAATTTTAATTATTTGCAAAAATAAATTAAAATTATGTAACATTAATAACCTAATTAATTAATTGAATTTTTTACTAAAAATAAATACCCTAAATTAAATTTATGAAAAATACTATTTTTATGATTTTTTTGATAAAAAGAAAATTAATTTGGTGGTTAGTAAATAAATAAAGAGCAAATAAATTACATAGAATAATAATAAAAAAAGTGAAAGGATAGAGATGGGCCTGATTAGAGGGGGTGTGTCTAGCAAGAATCTGGGCCCAATGATGCTGATCCATATTGACTTTTGCAATCTTGTGTATTGCGTTTGACTGGGTTTATGGTGTGCCTTCAATGGTGGCCACCAGATCTGGCCATCTGGCACGTTGATGAGGAAGGAGTATGGTGGGCGTCAGGATCAAGCGCGCATTGGATCTCCTGAAATAAAACAAGAAAATGGCAAATGCTGGAGGCAGGGATCGAACCCCTGACCTCCAACCTCCTAGCGCCTTAAGCATCCACCTAGCAACCACTGGAGCACTTGTTTCTATTTGTTCATAAAATATACAAGAAGAATAATATAAGAAAACAAGCATTAGTGGGAACACAAAAGAAAAACACGCGCTGACGTTCAAATAGGCCAATGGAATTTGGCCACGTCTTCATCCCTGTACTTGTGCCGTGGCTAAAAGTTAAACCACCTATACCTACGGACAGAGTCTGTTGCTACAAGTCTGTGTATTTCCAAAATCCTCTACAGGCCATAGAAATAAAATCTAAAGCCATGGTTGTGTCCGTCTCGTCTTCCTGATCATAACCATACCCCTTTCGAAGGCTAATTGTACCTGAAAACAAAAACCCTAAAACCAAACTCGAAAACCTAACAACGGTGGATTTCGAATCAGTCCTTATAAATGAAATTGAATAATGCCAAAAGCTTGAAAATGCTCTGTAGATTAAAAATGTATGATCAATTCCATCTAACAATGCCTAAAATATGAGATTCGAATTAAAGAACAAGGTGAGGTTGTGAGCGACTTACAATGTGTTTTGGGATTGGAATGGACCGGTTTTGGATTGCTTTAGCTTCTAGAGAGTGCCAGGAAGCGATTGAGATAAGTAACAAGCCTTAAGGATGCCTCTAACCACCAATTTGATCTCAGATTTTTCTTGGTATTTTTCAGATTTTGTTTTCTCTCTAGCGCTTGTTTCCAACCTTTCTTTTGATCTGCCTCGCCTCCTTATGTATCACACAATGCATTAGGGTTGATTATTCTGTCCAAATCTTCCTTCTTCAATGCCTTTGCTACTTGATTTGATTCTTCTTTAAAGCTTTCCAAAATTGGTCCAAATCCAATATCTTTGTACACATATGCCTTGACACGAGTTTGATGATGGCTAGCTGTGATTTAAGACCTGAAATCATCACAAAATCCCTTGTTATCAATGCTTTGGATTTTTATTTGATTTATTTTGATTTAATTTAAATTAATTCAAATAAAAATAAAAATAAAAAATAAAAATAAGATATGGACAAGTGGCAAAGGCTAGAGCACGTGGGCTATGTTGCCAACTCAAAACAAGTGAAAAAGATTGGGCCCATTTGGCAAAATTTGAAGTTTTGGGGATAGTTGACTTTTGGCAATTTTGCAAAAAAGGTCAACTTCAACAAAGGATAACTTCCTCAATTTTGACTCTTTGGAGGTGTTATTTGAATTTTTATAAATCTTGAGATGTCCTATAATCAACCCTTTTGGTATCATCTCATTTTGATATACCATGCTCATGTATGAAGCTTTGACAAAAAAGGTGTTTTTGTTGACTTTTCAAAATGACCTATAATGTCCAAATTCATAACTTCTTGTGAGTGCATATTTTGAACTTGGGAGATGAAGATGGATTATAGGGAATTGCATCCTATTTAAAATTAGCTTTGTATGGGTCATTTCTCATAAATTATGAGAAAGTTATGCTTGGTCAAAGTTGAGTTGACTTTTCCTGCAAAACCCTAATTTAGCAACTTTTGAATCTTGATGAATTATGAGCAATACTTGATGAATCATGATCAACTATTGATCAAATGATGAAATATACTTAAAAATGAGGATGTTGACCAAAAATATTGAAGTTTGACTGTATATGGGTCACAGTTGACTTTTGCCCTAGCACAGTCGATTTTTGGACCTTTGAGCAATTGACTGAGCAAACTTCCTCTGTAAGGCTTGAAACTTGTCATGGATGATCTTGAGAACATATTAGGACAATTTTTAGCATTTGGGATCACTTGGACTCAAGTATCTTGATACAATATGAAACCCTAATTTGAAGTAGACTGCCTTAGGAGAGAGCTTGTCTGGCCAACCCTTGGACTACCTTGAGCAACTTGAGGATCTTTCTTGCAATGTTTTGAGAAATGTGGGAGGGAAAATTTTGGGGTACAACAGATATTCTCGATGTGCTCGTCAGGATCTGTCGTGTCGTCGTAGGTCCCTAGAGTGGGCGACTTCTCTAGGCCGACAGAGAGTGGATCTTCGGTGATCTCCCTCGATAGCAGGCCATAGGGCTCGTCATCTTCACTATTGACGGGAGATGGAGAAGGAGAGTGATAGTTTCTCCCCCGTCGGTCTTCGCGGTCCCGTTGAGGGGAGGGGATCCTTCTTTTTTTCTTTGGCTCGGGAGAGGGCAATCAAGCGCGATCGATCTGCCTATTGTCCCTCCTCTTCTTGAATGAAGGGGAGTCTTGATCTCGGGCGGGAGGTGTGCGATTGCGTTTCTTGAAGAAAGAAACTCCGCGCCTTTCCTTTTTGGGCGGTGGGCCACGCCTGGGTGGTGATGTACTGGGGGAACTTTGTCTTCGAGCTCTCCTAGGAGGAGATCTTGAACGCCTATTTTCCAAGGCCTTTATCCTCTAATTTTGTTGAATTATAAGGGCGTTGGTCTGGTTTAAGGCAACGAGAAGTACTGCCATGGCCGAGTCGATGTTGAGAGGGATAGCAACCGGTTGCAAGATTTCTGGCAGTTCCTCAGCAGGATTGAGAGGATGCGGTTTGTCCGTCACGGAAGCCCAGGTCGTCCTTAAGGCGAGGGTGTTCCTGGCTTCCATCAGTCTTGCGAGCAGGGGAAAGGATGGTCTTTCCGGGATGGTAAAGATCATTATGGTCAGCCATGATAAGAGACATAGATCTTGAAAGAAAAGTTGCTTTGATCTTATGTTCCGAGGGAAGAAAGATGGGGATAGCAGTTTCCCATAGACGACACCATTGATCTTGCGGTTAATCAGAACCTGGAGAGTGGCTGGAGGATGATCTTCAGTTGGGCTGGGGAGAGAAGGGGTTGTACCTGCAAGGTACTCCAACGATCAAGTAAGTGTGGGAGAAAGAAGGTAACAACAAAATATCAGGTAGTGAGTAGTGAAAATGTGATACATGGCCCTCACAGGTGTGAGGGTTTATATAATGCCCATGGCGCGTGGCCATTGGTTCCTGATTTTCCACCTAGATATGCGGGTCTAGGAAATCAGGTAACTGTTAGGACTTGGTCAAACCGGGCAGATGTGATCGTAACTAGCCGTTGATTCTGGGGAGGAGGCTGGTTGCGGGCATCTCTCTGGTCGGTCCCTGGTGACCTGCATGATGCTGGTGTCGGGCAGGCTGAGAAGACGCTCAAAGAGAATCTTGGATCGAAGTTGGACCAGAAGGGCAACAGGGTGACATTTTCCGACAGGTGCGGGCAGTCTGGGTCACATTCATTCGATGGCACCTATGAGATGTCTTAGACTGGGCCCACTCAAGCTTTCATGCCAGTCCAGAACACCCTTGATTAAAAGACTGTTGAAAATGTTTGGCTTTGATAAACCATTTTGAATCAACTCTTTTTAAACGAGCCTCGTAGTGGTTTTCCCCAACATTTGAATTTTGAAAGATGTGCCCCTCAATCTCCAAGATCTGGAGGAAGTACCCTCAAAAAGAACTTAGACCTCACTGTGATACGGTGGGAGAACTGACTTGGGTTTTGCGTTTGTTTTCGCAAATGTTTCGGTTGAGCAAGAGTCGCCACCGACTTTTTATTTTATCCTAAGGAAAGGTTAAAAAGCACAGCAAAAAACCTTTGAGATGTTTTCTTGGGTTCGGGGAGTAGATTATAGAAAGGGAAGGTATTAGCACCCTTTCTATCCATGGTTATCCATGGGCTCTTAGTTACTTGCTTAGATCAACTTGCCTTGATTTTCAATTGTTTGAAATGGTGCTTTCAATTGTTTGAAATGGTGCTTTGTGTGTGGGTTTGAAAATGTTTTGAAAAGAGGCCAATGTGGTGGCAACCTTTGTAATGACCCATGTTTGTATGTATACAAAGGTGTATGTCTTTTGAAAAGTTTTCAATGTTTTTGAAAGTTGTTTTGAAAGTGTGTTGTGATGTATGGTTTTGAAAAATAGGCAAGTGTTTTTGTTTTGCAAGTTGGCAAGTAACCAAGAGCTATCTACCCTAAATTTCTCAAAGATCTTTTTCTATGTTTTTAACCCTTTTAACAATTTTGTTCCACCATTGTAATTGGTGGACAATCTTGTGTTAGGATGTGAACGGGACGGGCGCGGGTCATCGTTTAGACCATGATTGCAATGGTGCCAAGTGTCTTTGGCATTTTCTTGAGGGACTTGATCATTTTTAGGCAACTTTTGAAAGCGTCATCGAGGGACTATGATCATTTGATTTGTTTTTGTTTTTGCCAAAGACACCTAAAATGCAACATGGCCCATTATTGAAGGCAACAAGTGGAGTAACCCTAAGGGTGCAAGTGTGATTGGTGTTGTTCATTTTCATGCTTGTTTGTCTTGAATTAGGTCAAGCTATTGTTTGGTTGATTTTTGCATACAAAACCCTAAGTCTATCATGGCATATTTAGAAAGCTTTTAAAGTGCGAAATTTAAAGTCCTAAACTATTACAACACAATTATGGGATGGGGGGTACAAATGTTCAAATGGGGATATTTTAGCAAGAAATTAAATCTAAACTATTAAATCCAAATTGAATATACAAATTATTTAATATACAATAATTAAATTAAATAAAATAAAATATGCAAGATGCAAAAAATGATTTTTATATGTATGTAAAAAGGTTTTTTTATGTGACAAATAAACAAAAATAAAAAGGATAATTATTGGGTATTTTTCATGTTTAGGGCAAAACCCTAATTTTGCAAATAAAAGGTGTTTATTATTTAATATATACAATGTTTATTAATTATGTACAAAAAATAAATAAAAAGAAAGTATATTGTAAAAAAAATATTTTTGAGGTTAAATATTAATAAAAATAAAAAAATGTATTATTTTTATGTTTTTTCCCTAAATATTCTAATAAATATAGATAAGTATTTATATTATTTACTAAATATATTAAATATGTACAAAAATAAAATATTTATTATTTACAAAAAAAAAAAGTATATTTTTTATAAAATGTTTTCAAAAGGTAAAATAAAATAAGATCAGAAAATAAAAATGTTTTGTATTATTTTTAGTATTTTAAATAAAAGGATATATATGTTATTTATATGTATAAACTCAAATAAAACAAATAAAATTCAAATAAAATGCAAAAATGGTTGAAAAAATGTTTTTGATATTTTTGATATTTTGGAAAAAAATAATAAGTCAGAAATAAAAAGAAAAAGTCAAAAAATGATAAAAATAAACACAATGGGCCAAGGGGGTGCAAGTGTGGAAAAGTGGTGCAAAAAGGAAAACAAACTCAGGCCCAGCCCAAGTCTATCTTCTTCAACCTCCAGCCAGTTTGTTTCAAAAAACGCGCGTTTCTCAAGCTGATTCAAACATCCTGATTCTTGGACTTTCAAGCAAAACTTATAACACAAAAAATGTCAAGCATCAAATCACGAATTCATACATACCAAGAACTTGATCTAACTCTCAGAAATGAGAGAGAATTTCTTCTCCCCCAATTCCTGACCTAACTTTTTCCTAATATTCAGGTTCCAAATACTCTTAGCACACACAATATAAATGAAAAGTAACTATATGGATGGCTTCAGGGCTATGATTAGAACATGTCTTCTTCACAAACTTAAGCCTAACTATGCCTGGATAGAGAGATAGAAGTTCAAAAACTTACCTGTTCAGCTTGATTCGTGTATGACAATGGAGGTACTTTCAAGGCAATGTGAGGACTTGTACAGCTTGCTTGAAGTTTAGGGATGCTTCTCCAATGCTTGGTGTGCTTTGAATCTTGCTATATCAAGCTACAGAAGTCAACCTGCAAGAGAGAAAAGTGAAAATGGAAAATGATGTTAGGGATGTTACAGTTCGTGTCCAATGCTTGGGATAGTTTGTATAGTGGTAGGGAGTGTGTTTGAACTGGTTTTGGCCAAGGCGCACGAATGGATTGAGTTGTGGACCTCAATCTGCAGCAGGTGCCCTGTTTTTGCAAGAGGATGGTGTTTTTGTGTTTGAGGAGGTATTGGAAGTGGTTGGCTCGTGTTTTAGGTCAGGCTTGATGTTTTGAAAATGTTCACAATGTTTGCTTAGGCTTGTGTTTGCAGGAATGTGAGTTCTTGTTTCAAAATGCAAGTTTCTTCTATGTGAAGCAAAGTTTGTCAACTTGGGTTATAGGCTCCTACAGGCCCCTCAAGCATGCTGCAAATGTTAGTCTTGATCAGTGGGATATGTTCCTGAACTTGTGCCAAAAGGATCTGCCTTGTACTTCTTGGATTTGTGTTTGACATAAAGTAATGCTTTACAAGAATGGATAATGTGCTTTTTCTAATTATGGCTTAATTCTTCATGTAATGACCAAATGCACAAAATAATGCGAGCACACAATGGATTGGCATTTAATTATTGAGTGTAAATGATATTAGAGGCCTGTAACTAGCTTGAAACATGCTGAGTTCAAAAATGCAAAGTTATGAACATGGAAATGGCTCATGAACAAAGTGACTTTTGCCCATATTGACAAATTTGATTCTCCCTAACCACAAGGGTGTTTGAGAAGTTCTTGGACATTTTGGAAAGCTTGGAATGTGTACTACAATCCATCTTTGTAATGCAAATTTAGATTACAAATGGAAGCATGTGAAAAGTGGCCACGAAGTTAGGCAAAAATCCTGCCTAAAATAGGTCAAAAATTTTCTAAGTTAAGAATGTTTTGCACCCTTGTTCCAAAAATCATAACTTGAGCTACAAGCTTCTTTTGAGGAAACTTTGTGAATAAAAGTTGTAGATTTTGAAATGGACTATAACTTTCATGTTTTGAGTTTTCATTGAATCCAAATGTATCTTGATGAAAAGATGGGACAAAGTTAGGAAAAAATTAGGAATTTTCATAACTTAGAAAAATTCTAAGTTATGAAAATTCTTCATTTTAAACCCTAATTTGTAATTTTTGACTTCTTGATGAACAAGTTTCATAATTTGACATGTCTTGATGAAAAATGAATCTTGACACTTGATTTTGACCAAAAAAGTCAAAGTTTGACTTTTCAGTATACAGTCAAATTTGGCTCAGTTGACTGGAAAATTCATCTGTCAATCTTATGCATTTGGGATCTTTTGAACTTGTTGAACATGTCAAGACAATGCCATTGAGTCCTTGAGCCCATATGTGAGCTTGGTTTGTCATTGGCTAGGTCAAACAGTCAAAAATTGCCTTTGTACAGTCAAAACCCTAAAAATGACCATTTTGCCCTTTTGGTGATCTGATCAAATTTCTTGTGGATTTGTGATCCAAACTTGATAAAATGGTCCATGTGAGTTCATAATGTTGATGTGGGTCAAAAATCATGAGGTTTGACTATCAATTGATCACAGTTGACTTTTTCCCCAATACAGCTGATTTCTAGGTCAACTGTCCAATTGACTGGGCAAAGATTGGAATCAAGGCTTGAAACTTGGTATGGATAAACTTGTGAGTCCAATATGAAGCATGAAAGTCACTTTGGGCCTTTTAGGTCAAAACATCTTTGTGCAAACTCAAACCCTAATTTGGGTCAACAGTGCAAGGAGGAGTCTTGAGCAGAGTAAACCCTAACTTGATCTTGAGCTCCAAGGGTCTTGTGATGAGAAAATATTGATGAAATGGGAGGGAAAATTTTGGGGTACAACAGTTGCCCCTGTTCAATCTTCTTGAACCTGAAGAGTTAGATTGGCAAGTTTTCCTTTCGCGACTCGAGGGTAAAAGGAGATTGGACACTAGAGTGCCCAGAAATTTGCACTCACATAGTGGAGTATCAGCAATGTGATGTCGGGAATGGGCTTATATATGCCATTTGGAGAGATGGTGGATAGGAGGATGGGCTTATAGATGCCATCTGGAGACGTGACAGAACCTTGTCGGGAATGAGCTTATAGATGCCATTTGGAAGTGTTGATCGCGTAAGAGATTCCTTAGCGAGAACTTGTGTATTTTGAGAAAGGAAGATGGTTTCCTGACCTGTTACAGGTGTTGATCTTCAGTCTCTTCATGCAAATATGCCCTGGCTAGGTACAGGTATCGAATCTACAATCAAACGCTCACAGATATGCCCTGGCTAGATACATGAGTCAAATCCGGAACTTCAAAAAGGTTGCTTACAGACGTGCCCTGGCTGGATACAAGTATCGAATCTCTAAACTGTTTATGCAGATATGCCCTGGCTGGATACAGGTATCGAATTTACAATCAAACGCTCACAGATATGCCCTGGCTAGATACAGGAATCGAATCTGGAATTGGTCGTCTACAGATATGCCCTGGCTGGATACAGGTATCAAATCTGGAATTTGTCGTCTTCAGATATGCCCTGGATGGATACAGGAATCGAATCCGGAATTGGTCGTCTACAGATATGCCCTGGCTGGATACAGGAATCGAATCTGGAATTTGCAAAAGGTTGGTAGAGATAGCTTTCCTGGCTGGATACAGGTGTAAACCTCTGACCTGAGAATGAAAGATAATTTCCTGGCCTGTTACAGGGGTTGATCTTCAAACTCTTCATGCAGATATGCCCTGGCTAGATACAGGTATCGAATCTACAATCAATCGCTCACAGATATGCCCTGACTAGATACAGGAATCGAATCTGGAATTGCGATAGTTGATAGTAATCATCTTTGGATTGACTTTTTCCTGAAAAGGGAAAAACATTAGTTGTACGCAATGTCATGATGTCATGATGCAATGTATGAGATAGTGTTGTATGCACTTTATCATGCATGTAAACAGGATGTATGAAATGTGAAATGTCTATGAATGTATTTGCGTCTAGGAAAATAAATCCTTGACGAGTGCCGGGAGTTTGTTGAATCCTGGGCTGATGTTTTAAAGAATAGAGTTCTTCGTTTCCGCTGGGGATGATGGTTGCAAGAATAAACCGGTAGGAGAAGACGACTCTGTTGGGGAATAAAACTTGTTGGAGAGATTACTCTGCGGGGAATTACTCTGTGGGAAAAGATACTTCCCTGAGATTTTGATGAGAACTCCGCTGGGGATTCCACTGATAAGTTATGTTGGGGAACTTGATGAACTTCGCTGGGGATAGAAAGAACTTCGCCGAGGACGATCTTTCCGTGGTAATTAGCTGAGGATAACCCAGTTATACCCTGGTGGGGAAATAACCTTTGAATGAAACCGGGAGATACGTTCGTACTCTGCAGGTGATAAGCTTCCAGAATCTACTGGGGATAAGCTTCCAGAATCTACAGGGGATAAGCTTCCAGAATCTACTAGGAAGGATGATTCAACTTTCCTGGGGAAACTTTTTAGGCCGTACTGGGGGAGTGGATCCACTGGGGTGTCTTGTATTCCGCCGGGGAACAATCTTATATTAAGACTGCTGGGGATGCTTGCTGAGGAATGTCTATACTCCGCTGGGGAATGTTTAGATCTTCCGGGGATATACAATTTCCTTAAGGCTGAAAGTAGACTAACTCTGCTTGGGGAGAGTATTGCTGACTTTCTAGGGACACTGTGCCTTTTCGGGGCTGACGGGAGAGTATTGCTGAAATCTGGTCTTACTCTGTGAGGAGTTGAGGTATTCTGGTCAAATTCTTCAGCTAAACTTACCTTGGTACCTTGGTGGACAGAGCAACTAGATCGCTTAGACAATTCTAAATTGCCCCTGTTTCTGATGTCATCTGTAATTAATCCTTTGTTTCGTATGTAAATATTCATGATTGGCAATTAATGTCAAATGCATATATCAAAAATGAACATTGGACGTTCTTTGCAAAACAAAACAAATGGCAATTTGTCTGGAAAATGAAACTTGTATTGATTTTGAAATTTGCCTGTGAATAGGCGTTTTATGTACAAGAGGCTGACGTCCTAGTAAGAGAACGTCGCCGAGCAAAATAGAGTTTATACAATTTTGTGAAAAGAAACAAAAAAGCTATGTGAAAAATAATCCCACTGGGTTCCAACTCTGCTATCGCCTTTATGTCTTTAAGCGTTTCATCACTCTGCTTCTTAGTTGAAGATGAAGCTGATTGATTGGAATCATCTGAGCCCGATAGTTGATGCCGAATTCTGGATGCAAGGTGATCCAAAGAGACATAGTATTACGCTTTATCCCTAACTTTTGCCTGGACCGCCCTTTCGGGTTTTCAGTCCACCGGGATACCCATTTTTGCCCAAGCCGCCTTTTCAAGTTTTCGACTTGCCGGGTGTACAGATTTTTTTAATTTTCATCCCTTATTTTTGCCCGAACCCTTTTGGTTCGTCGGGAAGCCCTTATTTTTGCCTAGGTGTGTCAACCTAGCGGGTCCTTAATCATGCGTAGTATCTTTTTACTATGTCTGCATTGACAGGGTGAGGAAGGTCGTCACCATCCATGGTAGTTAGAATCATAGCTCCTCTTGAGAATATATGTTTAACCACAAATGGCCCTTCGTACGTAGGGGTCCATTTGCCCCTGGGATCACTTTGAGGAAGAATGACGCGCTTGATTACCAGGTCTCCGACTTGATACTCTTGTCGTCTGACCTTCTTGTTAAATGCCCTGATCATCCGTTTTTGGTACGTTTGACCATGACAAATAACAGTGAGTCTCTTTTCATTGATTAGGTTTAATTGATCAAGTCGAGTCTGGATCCAGTCATCTTTGCTCAAACCTGCATCCTTCATTATTCAGAGAGAGGGTATTTGGACTTCAATAGGCAAGACTGCCTCCATGCCATAGACCAAGGAAAAGGGAGTTGCCCCTGTTGACGTCCGTGCTGAGGTACGGTACCCATGAAGAGCAAACGGTAACATTTCGTGCCAATCTTTGTAGGTCACTGTCATCTTCTGCACAATCTTCTTGATGTTCTTATTCGCTGCTTCGACAGCCTCATTCATCTTCGGCCAGTAGGGAGAAGAGTTGTGGTGTTGTATCTTGAATTTCTCGTAGAGCTCAGTGATCATCTTGTTGTTAAGATTTGTACCATTATCCATAATGATCCTCTCAGGTACACCGTATCGACAGATCAGGTTGTGCCGAATGAACCGTGCCACGACGTTCTTGGTTACCGTAGCGTAGGAAGCTGCTTCAACCCACTTCGTGAAGTAATCAATTTCTACCAAGATGAATCGATGCCCATTGGATGCCGTAGGTCTGATTTCTCCGATCATATCAATGCCCCACATTGCAAAAGGCCAAGGTGCTGTCAAGACGTTCAGAGGAACCGGAGGAATGTGCACCTTATCAGCATAGATCTGGCATTTATGACAAGTTCGAGAATGCTGATAACAGTCGGCTTCCATTGTGGACCAGAAATATCCTGCCCGAAGGATTTTCTTTGCCATGGTATGTCCACTGGAATGTGTTCCGAATGTACCTTCATGCAGCTCTGCCATGATCCTTTCTGCTTCAGTCTTATCTACACAACGCAGTAGAGTTGAATCATGGTTTCGCTTGTACAGAATGCCGTTGCTGAGGAAGAACTTTTCCGCGAACCTTCTCAGGAACTTCTTGTCATTAACAAATGCGCCTTCGGGGTATTCTTGAGCTTCAAGGTACCTCTTCACTTCATGATACCAAGGTTTTTCTGTTACCTCTTCATCCTCAAGATCACAGCAATATGCATGTTCGTCTAACTTCCAGATAATGATCCGGGGAGCTTCGTTGTCCCATTTGACTTTGAACATAGAAGACATCGTAGCCAACGCGTCCGCTAACTGATTCTCCTCTCTTGGGAAGTGTTCAAAAGTTATCTCCTCGAAGTGGGGAAGCAATGTCAACACAAACTCTTTGTAAGGAATAAGATTTGGGTGTTTCGTATCCCACTCGCCTTTGATCTGATTGATCACGAGAGCGGAATCTCCGAAGACACTCAGAAACTTGATCCTTAAGTCAATTGCAGCTTGAAGACCCATGATACATGCTTCATACTCTGCCATGTTGTTGGTGCAGTTGAAAAATAACCGGGCGGTGAGTGGAGTATGAGTGCCTTTAGGGGATATGATCACAGCGCCGATACCATTACCCAAAGAGTTCGAGGCTCCGTCAAAGTGCATAGACCATCGGGATCCTTCCTCAGGCCCTTCATCCGGTCCAGGTACTTCACAATCAGTCACTACCATGATATCCTCGTCTGGAAATTCAAAGTTCATCGACTGGTAATCGTACACTGCCTGGTGTGCCAAATGATCTGCCAATACACTTCCCTTGATTGCTTTTTGAGTCATGTACTGGATGTCATATTCCGTCAAGATCATTTGCCATCTTGCTATTCTTCCGGACAAGGCGGGCTTTTCGAATATGTACTTGATTGGATCCATTTTTGAAATCAACAGAGTAGTGTGAGTCAACATATACTGTCTCAGCCGGCGAGCAGCCCATACCAAAGCGCAACAAGTTTTCTCGAGCAGTGAGTACCAGGTCTCACAGTCGGTAAACTTTTTGCTAAGGTAATAAATAGTGTGCTCTTTTCGGCCAGACTCGTCATGTTGCCCCAGCACACACCCCATTGAGTTGTCAAGTACTGTCAAGTAAGATTAGAGGTCTCCCTTCAACCAGTGGCATAAGAATGGGTGGTTCTTGGAGATACTCTTTGATCTTTTCGAAAGCGGCCTGACATTCATCATTCCAACGTACTACTTGATCTTTCTTCAGCAGCTTGAAGATTGGTTCACAGGTAGCAGTTAGATGTGAGATGAATCGGGCAATATAGTTCAATCGTCCTAGAAAGCCTCTGACTTCTTTCTCTGTCTTGGGAGTTGGCATCTCTTGTATGGCTTTCACTTTGGCAGGGTCCACTTGAATGCCTTTGTCGCTTACGATGAAGCCTAGCAGTTTTCCAGATCTCACCCCGAAGGTGCACTTGCTCGGATTCAACCTCAGCTTGTACAACTTCAGACGGTCAAACAGCTTCCGTAGATGGTCAAGGTGTTCCTCCTCAGTTTGGGACCTTGCAATCATATCGTCGACGTATACTTCTATCTCGTGATGGATCATATCATGAAATAAAGCAACCATGGCACGTTGGTATGTTGCCCCAGCATTTTTCAACCCAAAAGGCATGACCTTGTAGCAAAAGGTGCCCCACTGAGTAACAAAAGTGGTCTTCTCCAAGTCTTCAGGAGCCATCTTGATCTAATTATAACCAGAGAAGCCGTCCATGAAGGAGAATACTTTATGCTGAGCAGTGTTGTCAACCAAAACGTCGATATGAGGCAGAGGGAAATCATCCTTAGGGCTCGCCCTGTTCAAATCCCTCTAATCAACACACATTCGGACCTTACCATCTTTCTTCTGTACTGGAACCACGTTGGCAACCCACTGAGGGTAAGAGGTCACTGCTAGAAACCCGGCATCAAATTGTTTCATAACCTCAGCCTTGATTTTCTCGGACATTTCTGGACGCATACGGCGGACCTTCTGTTTTACCGGAGGGCAATCTTCCTTGGTAGGCAGGTGATGAACCACAATGTTGGTATCCAACCCAGGCATGTCTTCGTAAGACCAGGCAAAGATTTCCACATAGTCATGCAGCATCTGAATCAACCGTTGTTTCACACTGAGCTCTAGATTGGCACCAATCTTGACTTCCTTTCTGTCTGTCTCAGTACCCAGATTTACCGTTTCCACTGGCTCTTCATGTGGCTGAATGGCCCTCTCTTCCTGGAGTAGAAGTCTTGCAAGTTCACCAGGCACTTCTCAATCATCTTCACCTTCGTCTTCGGCTAAGTTAATCGGATTTTCGAAGTCATAACTGGCAGTAGCAGAGTCGTTATCAGGGAGATCCAGAGTGGATTGGAACCTGTATAGGTGAGTGTGTGTAAATATAGCTGTTTTGCAATATATAAAGAAAGAAAAAGAGCGCAATATTTTGAAATGCAACAAACATCCAATGTTTTTATTGATGATATATGAAAATGACACACAAAAGCCCTCACAAATGAAGCCACGGTGCCCCGGGTAGGACACCGAGCCATAAAAGTTTCAAAACATTGTTTGTTACAAATTGAAAACAAAAGAGTTCATTACTGAGTGACAAAAGTAATAGGTGTGAAATCTTTGGCAGTCCAGTTGCTTGTTACATCGTCGGTTGTTGGGTAGATCCTGCTGTCGAATTCAGATTCCTCCATGTCGTCTTCAATAGCATTCACTCCCGGGTTGGTGATGAACACAGGAGGTTTTCCAATCCTTGCCTTACGAACAACCCTCTGAGCCTCTGCAGTGAAGCCCAAACCAAACCTGTCAGTCTTTGGAGTGAAATCAGGAAGTCGGCCCCAGTTTGTGCACTCACCCTTCTCAATCACAGCCCGGGCATCCTTTAAGGAAGCCATCTTCAAAGGAGGGTCTTCAATCACAGTTTCAGCTGATGCCAATGTCTGAGGCACCTCTTCAAAGTGTTGGAATGGAGTCTCAATGAATTCCCCATCCATTTCTATGTACCGGAACGAGTTGAGGTGGCTGACCATATACTCTTCTTCCCCTTGGACTGTAACAATTTTCCCCCTAACCGGGTACTTAAGCTTCTGATGTAGTGTGGAGGTCATGGCTCCAGCCTTGTGGATCCATGGACGACCCATAAAACAAGAATAGGATGGTTGGATATCCATCACATAGAACGTTTAATCAAAAACTTGAGAACCAACCCTGATTGGAATGTCAACTTCACCATGTACCATCCTTTTCGAACCGTCAAAGGCTCGGACAACAATGTTACTAGGCTTGAGCTCTAAACCCTCACAATCCAGCGTGTCTAAAGCTTTCTTGGGTAACACGTTCAATGAAGAACCGGTTTCTACCAACACATGGGCAAGAGTAGTGCTTCTGCATTCAATGGAGACATGCAGGGCGTCGTTATGGTTCTTTCCTTTGGCAGTCAGATCGGCGTCAGAGAAGCCCAAACCATTATCAGCAGTCAAGTTGGCCACACAATCGGTAAATTGATCAGCAGATGTTTCTTGTGGCACATGGGCCGTCTTCAGGAAGGAGATCAGGGCCTTGGCATGGGCCTCTAAACACAACAACAATGATAGCATAGAAATCTTTGATGGGGTGTGCCCCAGCTGCTTAACTACATTGAAATCACTTTTCTTGATAATCTTGAGGATCTCTTCCATCTCTTGCTGGGAAGCTTCAACAGTGGTTGTCTTTGGTGCCTCCGTCAGGGCAGGAAAATCAGTAGAAATCCATTTTCCCCGAGCGTCAGATGACTCGGCAGCAGAGGTAGAAACAGGAACTTGATTAGGAAGGGAAGCAAGCACACTTGCAGGTGTGATGATAAGAGGTTTCTGAATAACTGGTGGCGCAATTTCTGGCGAGAACAGCCTACCACTGCGAGTAATTTTGGCAGGCCCGATGATGTTACTGACGTCGGTACTAGTATCAAACTTTTGCTTAACTCCAAGAACATAAACATCTGCCCCATAGTGCCACGGGACAACTTTGTCGGATGTATAGGGGAGGGGCCCCGGAACAGTGATGATGATAGGAGCAATCTTCTGAGTGGACATGATTTTGACAGGCTTCTTTGAAGGAGCCTTAGGAGGGTTGTTGAAAATAGTGACAATAGAAACTTCTTCAGTAGGGACAACAGGAACAATGATCTTCTCGAACAAGATTTCTTTGCTATCCATCAGTCTTTGGATACCTGACTTCAGTAAGGGACAACCGGCAGGTGAAACAGCACATAGAAGGCAACCTTCACTACATCCCGAAAATAAACCGGCTAGCAACAGGTTCCTCTTGACAGTCAACAACGGAGTAACAATCTCTTCCACGGAGGCTACATATCGGTCTTCTTCCACATCATTCACTCCATGCTGGGGCATGGGAGCAGTTACAACATTGGGCCTTTCGGGCGCCTCAAACTGTATTTCTTTAGCATAAATAAGGTCTTGAACCTTATTCCTCAGAGCCCAGCAATCGTCCGTAGTATGCCCCGGGCTATCAGAGTGATAAGAGCAGCGGGCGTTGGGGTTGTACTTTGGAGAAGCTGTGTTCACTACCTTCGAAGCTTCTTTGACAGTTACTAGATTGGTTGACAGTAGTTGCGGCAATATCTGAGACAGGGTCATACTGAGCCGAGTGTACTGCCTTTTGGGTCTCTCACCCCTTTGTTGATTATACTGCTGAGGAGCAGCAGCAGGCTTTGAAATTACCAATGCATTGACAGCTTGGCGGCGTTCTGGTTTAATCTGTCTTCTGGGACCATAAACAGCACTGGCTTCCTTCTTGAAGGGCTTCTTTTTAGTATTCGCAGAGGCACCTTTCTGTATCTTCCCTGACTTGATACCAGCTTCTATTCTCTCACCAGTCAAGATCAAATCTGTAAACCTAGTAGAAGAATTACCAATCAGGTGGTTGAAGAACGGACCAGACAGGGTCCCTAAGAACATGTCAACAAGTTCACGGTCAGTCAAAGGTGGTTGCACCCTGCCATCCAGGTCCCTCCACTTTTGCGCATACTCCTTAAAACCTTCGCCCGTCCCCAGTGACATACCCTGGAGTTGGGTACGCGTAGGAGCGAGGTCATAATTGTACTGATACTGTTTATAAAATGCAGTAGCCAAGTCCTCCCAGTTTCGGATACTGGCTCCGTCCAGCTGATAGAACCACTCGAGTTGGGCCCCTGAAAGGCTATCCTGAAAGAAATGGATCCATAGGTTCTTGTCTGAAGTGTAAGGTTGGATCTTCCTTACATATGATATGAGATGCATCTTCGGACAGGATAGCCCGTCATACCTTGCAAAAACTGGCACTTTGAACTTCGGGGGGATCACAATTCCAGCAACTAATCCCAAATCTTCGAAATCTAAGCTGATAACTCTCTGCAGCTCCATAGCTGCCAACCTATCTTCCAAGCCTTTGTACTTATCATAGGCGGGCGGGTATTGTTGCTCAGAGTAGTCTTCGTCTTCTTCAGCCTCTCCTTCTTCAGCTTCGGATTCGGAAGGTACCGCAGCCGCATTCCCTTTACTGGTTCCCTCTTCAGATGTATGGGGAAATTCAAGCACTCTTCTGGCTTCACCCTCAAACCTTCTTCCTAAGGTAGCCACCCCGATTCTTTTCTTCTTCTTTTTCACTTGCTCTTTGTTCCCAATCAGGGCCTTCAGATCCTCCTGACCCTTAGCCAAGGTCATCAAGAGATGTTGAAACTGTGAGTTTTGAGACTGCAAATCCTTGACCATCTGTTCGAGATCCATCTTACTGAAATAAACAGCAGAAAGATAAGGAAACCTGGTGTGGAGACCTACTTATGCGCATGATGAATGATATGCTTATGTATGCGATGCATTCAAGGATTTAGAAAATTCAAAATTGTTGCAAACAAAAAGAACACACGTCATATTAATAAGAAGAAATTTGTCAGTACATAAATGCCCCATGGGCCAAATATTACAAAAAACTTCTCAAGGGTAAAAAGACGTTGCGCATCCTCTTTGGTGCGATGTAGGTGTTGAGGGTCTCTTACTCATGGAGTCAGCGGGTAAGCTCCAAAACCTTCTTCTCACTGGCGTAGAAGCTGGCTTCAAAAGTGTTCCGTTCCTCCTTGAGTTGGATCCAACTCTTCTGCATCTCCTCCCACGATGTAGGCATGTCAGGATACAGGATGGTGTAAGGAACCTCTCCTTCCTTAACGGGCTCTTTAATCACAGGGAGAACATGAGGGTAAGGCATCATTAGACTCTGGGCTCGGGTTCGTACCCACTTGAGATAAGGCTCAAGAGGGATGGAGTTCTTGTGCCCCAGTGTCTTGCTGTCTATCTTGTTAGGCATCCTCCAAGCTCTGATGAATCTTTGGCGAAGTCCTTGCTCATCGTTGTCGAAGTCAAAAACTAGGTCAGGAATCAACATGTCATGAGGGCCATCCCTCTGTGCATATCCAAATTGCCTCAAAGCTAGACAAGGGTTGTAGGTAATGCCTCCTCTAATGCCAAGTAATGGAACATTAGGGAACTCTCCACAATGATCGACGATGATGACATTTTCTCTAGACCGAGAACACCAATGTACATCAGAGTGAGTGAGGGTCATCAACCGTTGTGACCACCTTAAGCCTTGATCATTCTTCAAGACAAATTGTGGAAGGTGCGAAATAAACCACCTTGCAAGGAGAGGAGTACATCACATGAGAACACCCCTCTTTCTCATTGTTCGTGTGTAAAATGAGTGAAGAATGTCCCCAAGCAATGTTGGTATTGGATTCCGGGATAAGAAGATCTTGACGGCGTTGACATCTATAAGCTGATCAGGATTTGGGAACAGGACCAACCCATAAATGAGGAGTGCCACAATTTCTTCAAAGGCTTGTAGATCCAGTGAATTCCAACACTCTTGTGCCTTCTCAAATAAGAATTCTGCCAAGAAGCCTTTGACACCGCTTCTAGTTTCCCAATGCCCCTTGATGTCAGATGGTTGCAAGTGTAGTGCTTGAGCAACATCTTCAGGCTTTGGTTCTTTTTCCGTACCGTTGTAGGGTAGTTGATTAAGAATAGGAATTCTCAGGAGTTGAGAAAATTCCTCCAAAGTGGGCACCAATTGGTAGTCGGGGAAAGTGAAACAGTGGTGAAGGGGGTCAAAGAACTGGAACAACACCTTTACCATGTCCTCTTCAATGTTGGTGCTGACTAGGCTGAGTAGTCTACCATGTCTTTCACTGAAGGGAGAGCTTTCCGGAATTCTTGATGTGAGCTCCTTGAGTTGAGGAGGGATTCTCACAAGGTTGACTTGGATAGTTTTCCTGTGAAGAATTTCCATGACCTACAAAACAAGAACAAAGATGAAGATCTAAACCCTTGAAATGGTTAGTGTATGCAAATGATGCTTTATGATGCTCATGATGTATGCACAAACATATGTACAAGCAATTCACACAAAACCCTAGTTTCAGGCTTGCATGGGGTTTCATAGGTAAGTACCCTCTTGAGTGTAGTTGGCTTAAAAACCTGTCCTATAAATAGTAACCGGGTTCTAAGGAGCTCAATATCATTGGATTATTTTCCATGTTCATTGTTTTGGTTTAGCCACTTAACTAGCGACCAAAATATTCCAAGAAAACAACCCTCAATAAGTGTAGTATCGAGTATCTACCAACTTCGGACTGCACCAAAGCTGGTCATCTCACTACCCCTAATAAAAGGCCAAGATGGTCAAGTAAGGTTCTAGGTCATTAGTGCTTAGTGACATCACTCAGCGGCCCCGTACTCTCCTTAATTGAACTCAAGGGTTACCGGTACTCACAAATATGTCGCACTAATATAGCTATTGCTTCAACCGTGTCGGTATACCCCGCACAGTTTCCACAACGTATTGCTATCTATGAATGTTTCCCCAAATCCGGGTGTAGGATTTCAAGCCCAAACAAGAGAACCAAGATATAAAGAAATCAAAGCAAATAATTAGTCATGCAAGAGGGTGATCTAGGCCCTAAGGTTACTCCACTTTTAGAATTTTCCCCAGCAGAGTCGCCAATTCTGTGATACGATGGGAGAACTGACTTGGGTTTTGCATTTGTTTTCGCAAATGTTTCGGTTGAGCAAGAGTCACCACCGAATTTTTATTTTATCCTAAGGAAAGGTTAAAAAGCACAGCAAAAAACCTTTGAGATGTTTTCTTGGGTTCGGGGAGTAGATTATAGAAAGGGAAGGTATTAGAACCCTTTCTATCCATGGTTATCCATGGGCTCTTAGTTACTTGCTTAGATCAACTTGCCTTGATTTTCAATTGTTTGAAATGGTGCTTTCAATTGTTTGAAATGGTGCTTTGTGTATGGGTTTGAAAATGTTTTGAAAAGAGGCCAATGTGGTGGCAACCTTTGTAATGACCCATTTTTGGATGTATACAAAGGTGTATGTCTTTTGAAAAGTTTTCAATGTTTTTGAATGTTGTTTTGAAAGTGTGTTGTGATGTATGGTTTTGAAAAATAGGCAAGTGTTTTTGTTTTGCAAGTTGGCAAGTAACCAAGAGCTATCTACCCTAAATTTCTCAAAGATCTTTTTCTATTTTTTTAACCCTTTTAACAATTTTGTTCCACCATTGTATTTGGTGGAAAATCTTGTGTTAGGATGTGAACGGGACGGGCGTGGATCATCGTTTAGAACATGATTGCAATGGTGCCAAGTGTCTTTGGCATTTTCTTGAGGGACTTGATCATTTTTAGGCAACTTTTGAAAGCGTCATCGAGGGACTATGATCATTTGATTTGTTTTTGTTTTTGCCAAAGACACCTAACATGCAACATGGCCCATCATTGAAGGCAACAAGTGGAGTAACCCTAAGGGTGCAAGTGTGATTGGTGTTGTTCATTTTCATGCTTGTTTGTCTTGAATTAGGTCAAGCTATTGTTTGGTTGATTTTTGCATACAAAACCCTAAGTCTATCATGGCATATTTAGAAAGCTTTTAAAGTGTGAAATTTAAAGTCCTAAACTATTACAACACAATTATGGGATGGGGGGTACAAATGTTCAAATGGGGATATTTTAGCAAGAAATTAAATCTAAACTATTACATCCAAATTGAATATACAAATTATTTAATATACAATAATTAAATTAAATAAAATAAAATATGCAAGATGCAAAATATGATTTTTATATGTATGTAAAAAGGTTTTTTTATGTGACAAATAAACAAAAATGAAAAGGATAATTTTTGGGTATTTTTCATGTTTAGGGCAAAACCCTAATTTTGCAAATAAAAGGTGTTTATTATTTAATATATACAATGTTTATTAATTATGTACAAAAAATAAATAAAAAGAAAGTATATTGTAAAAAAAGTATTTTTGAGGTTAAATATTAATAAAAATAAAAAAATGTATTATTTTTATGTTTTTTCCCTAAATATTCTAATAAATATAGATAAGTATTTATATTATTTACTAAATATATTAAATATGTACAAAAATAAAATATTTATTATTTACAAAAAAAAAAGTATATTTTTTATAAAATGTTTTCAAAAGGTAAAATAAAATAAGATCAGAAAATAAAAATGTTTTGTATTATTTTTAGTATTTTAAATAAAAGGATATATATGTTATTTATATGTATAAACTCAAATAAAACAAATAAAATTCAAATAAAATGCAAAAATGGTTGAAAAAATGTTTTTGATATTTTTGATATTTTGGAAAAAAATAATAAGTCAGAAATAAAAAGAAAAAGTCAAAAAATGATAAAAATAAACACAATGGGCCAAGGGGGTGCAAGTGTGGAAAAGTGGTGCAAAGAGGAAAACAAACTCAGGCCCAGCCCAAGTCTATCTTCTTCAACCTCCAGCCAGTTTGTTTCAAAAAACGCGCGTTTCTCAAGCTGATTCAAACATCCTGATTCTTGGAATTTCAAGCAAAACTTATAACACAAAAAATGTCAAGCATCAAATCACGAATCCATACATACCAAGAACTTGATCTAACTCAGAAATGAGAGAAAATTTCTTCTCCCCCAATTCATGACCTAACTTTTTCCTAATGTTCAGGTTCCAAATACTCTTAGCACACACAATATAAATGAAAAGTAACTATATGGATGGCTTCAGGGCTATGATTAGAACATGTCTTCTTCACAAACTTAAGCCTAACTATGCCTGGATAGAGAGATAGAAGTTCAAAAACTTACCTGTTCAGCTTGATTCGTGTATGACAATGGAGGTACTTTCAAGGCAATGTGAGGACTTGTACAGCTTGCTTGAAGTTCAGGGATGCTTCTCCAATGCTTGGTGTGCTTTGAATCTTGCTATATCAAGCTACATAAGTCAACCTGCAAGAGAGAAAAGTGAAAATGGCAAATGATGTTAGGGATGTTACAGTTCGTGTCCAATGCTTGGGATAGTTTGTATAGGTGGTAGGGAGTGTGTTTGAACTGGTTTTGGCCAAGGCGCACGAATGGATTGAGTTGTGGACCTCAATCTGCAGCAGGTGCCCTGTTTTTGCAAGAGGATGGTGTTTCTGTGTTTGAGGAGGTATTGGAAGTGGTTGGCTCGTGTTTTAGGTCAGGCTTGATGTTTGGAAAATGTTCACAATGTTTGCTTAGGCTTGTGTTTGCAGGAATGTGAGTTGTTGTTTCAAAATGCAAGTTTCTTCTATGTGAAGCAAAGTTTGTCAACTTGGGTTATAGGCTCCTACAGGCCCCTCAAGCATGCTGCAAATGTTAGTCTTGATCTGTGGGATATGTTCCTGAACTTGTGCCAAAAGGATCTGCCTTGTACTTCTTGGATTTGTGTTTGACATAAAGTAATGCTTTACAAGAATGGATAATGTGCTTTTTCTAATTATGGCTTAATTCTTCATGTAATGACCAAATGCACAAAATAATGCTAGCATACAATGGATTGGCATTTAATTATTGAGTGTAAATGAGATTAGAGGCCTGTAACTAGCTTGAAACATGCTGAGTTCAAAAATGCAAAGTTATGAACATGGAAATGGCTCATGAACAAAGTGACTTTTGCCCATATTGACAAATTCGATTCTCCCTAACCACAAGGGTGTTTGAGAAGTTCTTGGATATTTTGGAAAGCTTGGAATGTGTACTACAATCCATCTTTGTAATTCAAATTGAGATTCCAAATGGAATCATGTGAAAAGTGGCCATGAAGTTAGGCAAAAATCCTGCCTAAAATAGGTCAAAATTTTTCTAAGTTAAGAATGTTTTGCACCCTTGTTCCAAAAATCATAACTTGAGCTACGAGCTTCTTTTGAGGAAACTTTGTGAATCAAAGTTGTAGATTTTGCAATGGACTATAACTTTCATGTCTTGAGTTTTCCTTGAATCCAAATGTATCTTGATGAAAAGATGGGACAAAGTTAGGAAAAAATTAGGAATTTTCATAACTTAGAAAAATTCTAAGTTATGAAAATTCTTCATTTTAAACCCTAATTTGTAATTTTTGACTTCTTGATGAACAAGTTTCATAATTTGACATGTCTTGATGAAAAATGAATCTTGACACTTGATTTTGACCAAAAAAGTCAAAGTTTGACTTTTCAGTATACAATCAAATTTGGCTCAGTTGACTGGAAAATTCATCTGTCAATCTTATGCATTTGGGATCTTTTGAACTTGTTGAAAATTTCAAGACAATGCCATTGAGTCCTTGAGCCCATATGTGAGCTTGGTTTGTCATTGGCTAGGTCAAACAGTCAAAAATTGCCTTTGTACAGTCAAAACCCTAAAAATGACCATTTTGCCCTTTTGGTGATCTGATCAAATTTCTTGTGGATTTGTGATCCAAACTTGATCAAATGGTCCATGTTAGTTCATAATGTTGATGTGGGTCAAAAATCATGAGGTTTGACTGTCAATTGACCACAGTTGACTTTTTCCCCAATACAGCTGATTTCTAGGTCAACTGTCCAATTGACTGGGCAAAGATTGGAATCAAGGCTTGAAACTTGGTATGGATAAACTTGTGAGTCCAATATGAAGCATGAAAGTCACTTTGGGCCTTTTAGGTCAAAACATCTTTGTGCAAACTCAAACCCTAATTTGGGTCAACAATGCAAGGAGGAGTCTTGAGCAGAGTAAACCCTAACTTGATCTTGAGCTCCAAGGGTCTTGTGATGAGAAATATTGATGAAATGGGAGGGAAAATTTTGGGGTACAACACTCACCATGAACTTGCCATATATTTCCCCAAGTATTCGAAGCTTGAAAAGTTTGAACTTGAAGTTGCTTGAAGGGGAATTTGGACCTTACATTTTGTAAGATGACCTTGATATGCACTACCCCAACATTTAAGTCTTGACGGTTTCCCCCTGATTATTAGGGCCTTGAGGAGTTATCGAAAGGGGAAACCGAGCCCTACCATGTTGTGATATGAATTTGATTAAGGAATGCTCCTTCGAAAAGATATGCCACTGATTGAACAATGCTTTTGAAATGTAACCCAAGTTAATTGAATCTTAGAATGATCACCCCTAATCAATAGGATCTTTATGTGATATTCCCCTATGATCATTAGTCTTGATTATGATTATATGGTTCTTCTTTAGATGCTTTGCCCCTAGTTAGGAGCATTTTGAAATGGATTTCTTTTGATCAATTCTTGAGATCTCCTTTGATGCTAAGTATTGATTCGTAGATAAAATTGTACATTTTAAAAAAGTAATTTTGTTTGATGTGCATGCAAGTTTTGAAATTGAAGTTTGAATATAAATGGATGATTAGAGATGGAGATTCTAAGAAGTGGTTAGTAATAAATTTAACAAACATAGGAGTCAGTTTAACACAAATTTTGCTGAGTATGCCTTCATAGTGAACCTAGCTTCAATTAGGACTTTTGAAGGTTGTAACATGGCCATGGTTCGTGGTTTAAGAAACAAAGGATATAAGGCTCACAATTTATTTTAATCCACCCCATGTTCCTTGATATTCTCCAATCCTAAATCCAACTAATACAACAAATACGTTTAATCTCCGAGAGAATTTTCATAGTCGCACAGATGATGAGGAGCGTAGATAAAGACCCAAGCACCCGTGAAAAGAATTGATAAGATCCAAGCATTTGATGAGAAGCATTTGAGATGGCATTCACAAGATTGTTTTTTAATTTATTTTTCAATCCCTTACTTTTGCATGGACCAGGTTTTTTGAATTTACGGTCCATCAGGATGCCCTAACTTTTGCCTAAGTCAAAATTGATTGTTTCGGTGTCATTATGCTTTATTTGAGACTGGTCTTGCAATCTCCAGCAGGTGTGTTACTTTTGAAAAAAGAATTGGTTTTCCCGATGAAGCCTGAAGAAGGATGTTCCACCCCGATATCTATTTGATTTATCCACCTCCGAATTATGTTTCTCCTCAGTAAAGTTAAAAGCAGGCAGTAGGTTTGGTTACCGCATCTGGCCTTTACCTTTCTTCGAATGATCATCTTGGTTGAAGTTTATCCGAGCATTGTAGTGCCCGACGCAGTTTGGTCTGGTTGTTCCCCGTGTTGTGAATCTGTTTTGTCAGCATGCACATGAAAACACTCATACATTCATACATGCATCATGCATAGTTAAAATGGACAAATCATTATTCATTGACATTTGTTAATATTTTTGTTAAACATATTACCCTGTTTTGAAGAGATAAGTTACCCTCTTTTCATTAGAGCGTTGGTCTTAAGCAGAAAACGTATATTCTTTCAATTTCCCTACTGAGTTGTCCCTCATAGAAGATTTTTGCTTTAAACCTTCTGGTACAGTTCCTTGTTTGGATGGATTTGGTTTTCTCTCTTGAGTTTATTTCTCAAAGGATGTATTTTGGTTGACTGTTTCATTCCAGTTTATTTCTAGTTTGGATCTGTGGTTCCCTGGTAATGCTATTCACTTTGAAATTCTGAAAAAAACTCCAAACTTTGGTTGGTGCATTTAGTTTGCACAAGAAGACTTTATCCCCTTAGCAAGAATATCATGGCATCTACCCAGGAAGTCATACCTCTTGCCTAAAAAAGTCATTTCTTTTTTTATAATCCTCCGTGACCGCAAATAGCAAGTTCTCTTTATTTGAGACAACTCATGTATTATCCTCTCCAGGCAGAGTTCCTTGGTTAAAGAAGAAGTTGAGACTCGTTCTAGGCGAAACACCAGAATCTTGGGTAAACTTGTTATCTTTTTGCTATCTTCAGTGAACGTTGATAGTTCATCATCAGTGAATGGCGGTGATATGATATATTCTCTTTCTACCTTCAGTGAAAGTTGGTAGACCATCGGCAGTGAACGTCGATGTTTTATTTTCTCTTTCTACCTTCAGTGGAAGTTGGTAGACCATCGGCAGTGAACGTCGATGCTTGTTATCTTTTTGCTATCTTCAGTGAATGTTGATAGTTCATCGTCAGTGAATGGCGGTGATATGATATATTCTCTTTCTACCTTCAGTGAAAGTTAGTAGACCATCGGCAGTGAACGTCGATGTTTTATTTTCTCTTTCTACCTTCTGTGAAAGTTGGTAGACCATCGACAGTGAACGTTGATGCTTGTCATCTTTTTGCCATCTTCATTGAATGTTAATAGTTCATCGTCAATGAACGGCGGTGATATGATATATTCTCTTTCTACCTTCAGTGAAATTTGGTAGACCATCGACAATGAACGTCGATATTTGTTATCTTGCTACCCTCAGTGAATGTTAGTAGTTCATCATCAGTGAACGGTGGTGCCATGATATATTCTCCTTCTACCTTCAGTGAAAGTTGGTGGGCCATCGGCAGTGAACGTCGATGTTTGTTATCTTTCTCGCTGCCTTTAGTAAACATCGGTAGCTTCACCTTCGGTAAAACTTGTTGTGTCCTTTGACCATCCTACCATCCTCTCTGATTTAGTTCTTTTGGTCCACCAGTGATTTAATTTCCTGGTGGGGTTGCTCCCTTGTTTCTTTATTATTGTTACACCTCCAGTGTTATCTTGGCGTCTCTTTAGTCCTGCTCATATGCATTCATGATCATAAGCATTTGCATGGTATCTTAGGGCCAAAAATAGAGTTTGTTTTATATTTAAGTATCTTCGATCGCGTCGACACGAAGATTTTTAACCTTCGTATCTCTGGATAGAAGAAACTTAAATAAGGGCAGCTGTTGTACCCTAATTCCCCCCCCCCCCTAAGATCCCTTCATCATACCATGTTGATTCACTCATAACAAGATCACACTAGGGTTCTTGGTTCCCCTCCCTACTTTGAGCTTTGCTCCTTTTGAGGAATTGCCAAGCACCTTGACTTATGTTCCTTTTGTGATCATGAATATTGTTTTGTTTTCTTCATTTAATTAATAAAATACAATGTTGGTTTGTCTTGCTTGTTATCCATGTAGGTGAAGGGCAATGAGATTTAACAAATTACTTTATGGGTTCATGAGTTTATTTCCATGACCTAGCCAATAAAAGCTTGAGAGGTTCAAACCTCACCATTGGAGTGGTTTTGAAAGAAATAGCATGGCAAGGTTGTTTTGGTTCATCACATTTCAAGGTTATTAGATTTGACTCAAAAGTACAAGGGGTTGATTGGAGAAGTTGTTATGTTTGGACAAGGCCTTGTTCATATTGGCCACAAGGGCATAGTTCTCTCAAATTTCAAGATATGAAAGTGGTTTTGGTGGATAAGAGTTCTCATTATCATCCTCAACAACTTCTATTCATAAAGCAATAATATTGGTACAAGAAGTTTGTTCAAACTTGTCAAAGTTCCTCAAGGCATTTTCTTGATCTAAAAGCTAGGGTTTTGAACTTCAAAGGAGTATATCTTGCTCATATTTTGGTATTTTTGAATGATTCTAAAGAAATCCTTCTCTTCAAAGGGTTATCAACAAATCACTTCAAAATTTCCAAGGATTTTTCATATGGAAGAAACTTGGTGAAGAAGAAAGATTACAAGTCACCCAGATGAATCCACAATTTTACATAGGTGACTTCAAATGATCATAACTTAGTCAATTTTTATCAATTTGAGCCCATTATTTTTCCATAATTATCTTGAAGATGTGAACTTTTTGCCTTCTTTTATGTGAAAAGTGGGAAAATGTATGGAGGTTATCTTAAATATGCAAAAGATTATAGGTCATTTCATGATTTTTGGCCAACTTCAACAAGTCATAACTTGCTCAATTTTTGGATATTTTGAGTGGTTCAAGTTTCAAAATGTCATTAAAGAGATCTACTTTATTCCATCTTTTTTGGTCAAGAACAAATTTCAAGTGGAAGTCCATGTTTGGATGCAAAAGATTATAGGTCATTTTTAAAGAAGAATTTGAAATATTTCTAAGTATGGAAAGTCAACCCTTTTTCTTCAACTTTGACTCAATGCAACTTTCAGCTCAAGCATCCATTTGATTCCATTATTTTTTCATTGCAAAGCTTGTAACCTCATCTTTCTAAAGCATCTAGAATCATGCCCTAAGACCCCTTGAGTTGGAAATACCATAGATTTGAATTTGGTAACTTGAAACGGAATTTTCCACAAAGTCAGAATTTTGAAATCCATAATGTGACTTCTAAACACAAGATTTATGTGTGTTTTTGATTTAAACTTGATTAGAAAACTTACCAGAAGTGATTAGCACCCCAAAAAGCAAGATTTGGTTGAGTTTTGATGGAAATGAAGTCACACTTCACTCGTGCTCGACCTTCATTCAATTTCCCTCCAAACTTACTCGTTTCTTCCAATTTTCATTCTCATTCACTTCCCTATAAATATAGGGTCATCCCCCATTCATTTCTTCAAGTTTTGAGAGCCAAGAACACCCTGCCAAAACCTCACACGAACCCATCTTTTTTGCATTCAGTTTCTGAGATTTAAGCTCCCTTTTCCAAAATTCTTTGCGCATTCATCATCCTTAAGCATCATACAAACTCTCCAGCACTTAAACCAATAAAAATGAGCCATAATTCAAGCTATAGAAGTCCAGTTTCAGAGCTTCTTCCTTGAACTTCACAAAGGTAGAATTATCCATCATTTGGATCCAAATCAAGCACTAATCTATTCTACTCCTTCTCCTGATTCTAATGTTGCTTACAATTTTTAAATCCATTGAGAATTGAGAGAGAAATCTCAAGTTGAAAGTGCTCGCTATTTTCTAGGTTTTTGATTCATATCTCTCTCCATACCTTATATAAATTTGGCGTGATGGTGGTGTTAGAATCGTCTTGAAGAGATGAGTTCAATGATACTAGCCTGGGATTTTAATTTTTCCATTTGAAGGATCTCACAAAATCCCCATTGCAGGGTGTCTGGAGGTTGAAGATGATGACATGTCTCGTCTCAGCTAATGATAGCATGCCAAACGTTTTAATTTTATTGGTTGCCCTTTTTCTGATCCTATGCGTATCTCACTAAGGTCCATATCAAGTACAGCGTGTCTGGTCCACTGGATCAGCTTACTAACGCGTTTTGACTATGATCTGATGGTCCACATCTTTTTGGTTTTATTTTATTTTCTGATTTTATATTTTTTATTGATTAAATTTTCAAAAATTCATAACTCTTTTATTTTTTATCCAAAAACTATGAAAAAATTCACAAAAATACTTTGAATTATTTATGATCTCATGACTATTTTTTCACATTTTTATTTTGACATTTGATATTTTTTGTATTTTTTTGAATGATTTACTTTCTTTTAATTACTTAAAAAATACTTTCTGACATTTTGTAATTCTGAAAAAAATCATAAATACTATTTTGCATATTTTTGACTTTCTGAAAATTTTATGGAATTTTATATTGAGGTTTACTATTTTTGACCTATTTTCTATTTATTTGAGCAATTTTAAATAGTTTAAAAATAGTTTCTGACTTTTAAAAATTACCAAAATTTCTATAAAAATATTTGGATCCATTTCTGATTTTCTTATGGTCTTACTTTTTTATTTTTTTGATTAATTTGAACATAGTTGATATTTTTCTCTTTATTTTCTATTTTTAAACATTATTTTTTACCCTTTTGTATATATTAAAATGTGATATTATTTTGTGACTATTTTCTGGTTGATCTTGGGTTAGATTTTGGATCATGAACTTTATTAACATCATTGGATCTATGGTGTTGAGTTTAACTCCACAAAAATGAATGAATGATTTTAATAATAGTTTGATTAAAATTTAATTCAAATGTGGTTTGTATATTTTTCCCTATCCCTCTTCATCCCATCCCCTTCTTATTGCACTAGGTGTTATTGGAGCATGATCTCTATATCATGTCTCAAAACAAATGGTCCATAAATTGCTATTGACCGACCTCAAAATAGGTGCGACTTCTATATAAGTCCACTTACGATTGTTTAACATAGCGCTAAATTTTGTCCGATTCGAGTAAATGATCATTCGTGGCCCAAAATTATGATTGCAAGCCCAAGTATGTTAATTTGATCTCTTTGATCCAATAACCTTGAGATTCATTGTGTGGAGGCTTTGGTTCTACCAATCCTCTAATGGATCTACAACACTTTTTGTCAACGTGGATCACTTAAACATCGTTGATCATTAAATGGTACTTATGAGAATTCCAAATGGATGATATACTTGACAAAAAGCAAATGCAACTTGTTGTGTGGAGGCTTTGGTTCTACCAATCCTCTAATAAGTTCCAAATGAAAGTTTCAAGATGGTCATCCAACTAACCAATAATTATTGACATGTTTTACCTTGTGCTTTTATTCTTTTTTATGCTTTATGTACTATTTACTTTTAGCATTTACATTTCATGTGATTTTCATCTTTTCTCATTTGAGCATTTATTTTCTTTCCATTTTGTACTTTGCTCACTTGAGCTTTTCTTTTCCTTTCTTAAAATACTTAATAATCAACATAAACCTTAAAAAATCTTTAATGGTACTTGGACTATTTGCCTACTATCTTTGGCATTATGGAGCATGGGACCTTTTCTTGGACTTAGGATTAGAAACCTTGGCCTATCTTGGAAACCTCATGATCTTATTTGATTATTTTGTCTGGAGTTCATGAGGTTTACCTCAAGGCATTGGGTTGCTTATTTGTTTTTGTGTGCAGGTTATTGTGATTACACCCTTTGTTTGTAATCTGGAATTCACCCGTATACAGCTGTTACTCTGCCCAATTTTTGTGAAGACTTAATACACTTGAAGTTTGATTCTCTCAAGAGGTCTAGTATTTTTGCTTACTTGGTTTCAATCCAAAGAATGGGAATTCTATCTTGGCTCATAATTCCAAGTATTGGCTTCTTGTTGGTTAGATGGTTCTTATCCCTTGCTTTTACCTTATGCTTTAGGATAACCTCTTCTTCTCCTCCTATCTTCTTTAATTTCAAAAATCTTCTCTCTCCTTTTGAAAACTCTTCTTGTTTTAAAAATTTGAACCATTTTCATAATAAACTTGGACTTATGTCCATGTATTTTCAAAACATTTTCATAAATAAACTCCAATCAACTTAATAATACCTTGAAATTTTTTTGAGAAGACTAAAAGTCAATCAATCTCATTTCAAACCATTTTTCCACTTTGGATTTTTACCTTTAAAACACTTTTTCTGAAAAAGATTAAACTCTTGTCAATCCTTGTAGTGATGCAAACAACTATACTTCTACAGTATGTAGTGAAGAGAGATATTTTCCACTTGGGTGTTGAGTGAGGCATTGTTGATTTTGAAATCCAAGCCATATCCTCCACTTTGAGATGATGCAAATTCTCCTTTCTCATGATTGTGGGTGGTAGGTATGTTTTCCACATGGACAATGACGATGATGTTTTATCTTATAAAATTAACCAACATGTTCGGGTTTTAAATTTTTAAAAAAAGGGAACTACGTGTACCCTGATCCCTTATTGCACGAAAGGTGGTACGTAGGCACTAAAGGTTCGCAACCGCGGCGGGTGCAAAAATCATAAAATATATATTTCTTTTCTCACCTCCACCATCCATTTTATATAACAGTTTTTATAGCCAAAATATACATATTTTTACAAAGAGGCTCCCGCGGAGTACCGTAGATGTTTAGGGTGATAATACCTTCCCTTTGCATAACCAACCCCCTTACCTTGAATCTTTCTCCCCTCTTTTTGGGTTATTCGCTCTTTTCCCATTCCTTTGGAAACAATAAAGCGCGGTGGCGATTTTGATTTTGATTTGTATAAAGTCTAGTCAATTCAATGGCTTAGTTTTGAGCATTTCTACGGCTACAGAGAGTCACATGCCAATAGATCAATTCAGCAGCGTAATTGGAAACATTACGTCATGTAATAACTTGAGTTTCTGCGATGATGAATTACCAGATGAAGGGAGGAATCACAACCTGGCCCTCCACATATCTATGAACTGCAAGAATGATTCCCTATCCAATGTGCTAATTGATAATGGATCCGTATTGAATGTTATACCGAGGAGTACTCTCATGAAGTTGAAATACCAAGGAACACCCATGCGCCTGAGTGGAATCATTGTGAAAGCATTTGATGGGTCGAGGAAATCTGTCATCGGTGAAGTGGACTTACCCATCCATATAGGACCACATTTGTTCCAGATAACCTTCTAGGTAATAGACATTATTACTGCTTATAGTTATTTGCTAAGACGGCCATGGATACATGAAGCAGGGGTTGTCACTTCAACTTTACATCAGAAGCTAAAGTTTATGCATGAAGGGAAAGTAGTGATCATAAATGGGGAGCAGGCATTGTTGATATCTCACTTGTCCTCTTTCAGTATTGAAGAAATGGATGAGGCTGCTGTTGGAACCCAGTTCCAAGCCCTATATATTGAAAACATAAGGAGAAATGAGAATTCCATGGTTCCGCTGAAGGACGCACAACAGGTCGTGCTCAATGGTCATAATGCAATTTGGGGGAGAATTGTGGATCCACCCATGAACAAGAACAGAACTGGCTTGGGTTTCTCTTCGAAGAATGGAAGAGGAGAAAGTTTAAAGTCAAAGTCTACTATGAGCAGCTATCATGATGTTTTCCGCAGCGGAGGTTACCTCTATCCAACAGATTCTGGAATTAATATTGTTGAGGAGGATGAAGCAGAGCAGGAAATGCCAAATTATGTGACGCATGGAGTCAGGGTTCAGAACTGGGTCACCATTGATGTTCCCTCTTGCATACATGTTTCAAAGTAATTTGATTTGTTAATCTTTCTTTTGAAAAGATTTCACTCTGCCCAAGGTGGAAGTATTAATGTTGTAGGGCTTATCTGTTTGCTGTGACTGTTAAAATCATTAATAAAAGTTGTCTTTGCTTCCCGAATTGTGTTTTTTATTTTTTGTTTTTCTTGGAAAATGGTAATCAGAAAAAACCTTTCAAAATAAATAATAATTGGAATTCAATCTGCATGATCACTTGTTATATGTGTCAGTTTCTAAAAGCAATCACAAATCATATGTGTAGATTAATTAAAAAACCCGTTGAATATAATGACCTTGCACCCTCTCCCAACTTTGAATGTCCTGTGTATGGGGCCGAAGAAGAATATTATGATGAGGTTCCAAAAGAGGTCTCACGGTTTCTTGAGCACGAGGAAAATACCATTCAGCCATATAAAGAGTCTTTGAAAGTGATGAATTTGGGTTGAGAAGAAGATCAGAAGGAAGTCAAGATTGAAGCATTATTACATCCTGATGTGAAGAGCGGGTTGATTGAGCTGTTGAAAGAGTATGTGGATATTTTTGCTTGGTATTATCAAGATATTCCTGGTCTAGATACAGATATTGTAGAGCACCATTTTCCATTGAAGCCAGAGTGTCCGCCAATTAAACAAAAGTTGAGAAGAACTCACCCAGATATGGCAGTAAAATTCAAAGAGGAGGTTCTGAAGCAGATTAATGTTGGTTTTCTTGTGACGTCAGTGTATCCTCAATGGATTTCCAATATTGTCCCAGTACCTAAAAAAGACAGAAAAGTCCGCATGTGCGTAGATTACAGAGATCTAAATAAAGCTAGTCCAAAAGATGATTTTCCATTGCCTCACATTGACATATTAGTGAATAGCACAACAAAATTCAAAGTATTCTCGTTCATGGATGGATTTTCCGGGTATAATCAAATAATAATGACTCCAGAGGACATGAAAAAAACATTTATCACACCCTGGGGAACATTCTATTGCAGAGTGATGCCCTTCGGGTTGAAGAACGCTGGTGCAACGTACCAGAGGGCTATGACAACCCTATTCCATGATCTGATGCACAATGAAATTGAAGTATATGTTGATGATATTATTGCCAAATCCCAGACTGAAGTAGGGCATATAGAAGATTTGTTGAAGTTGTTTCAGCGTTTGAGGAAGTATCGTCTCCGCTTGAATCCAAATAAATAAACCTTCGGTGTTCGATCGGGGAAGTTGTTGGGTTTCATTGTTAGCTAGAAAGGAATTGAAGTTGAACCTGATAAAGTCAAAGCAATTCAAGAAATTCCAGCACCAAGAACTGAAAATCAAGTCAAAGGCTTCCTCGGGCGTTTGAATTACATTTTGAGATTCATTTCCCACATGACTGCAACATGTGAACCGATCTTTAAGTTGTTAAAAAAGATCAAGGTTGCGTGTGACCGGTGACTGCTGTTGTACCCCAAAATTTGCCCTCCCATATTCTTCAAGAAATTGCAAAGTCAAGCTTCAAAGTTCCCCAAGGGTTGCACAGTGCAAGAGCCTCCTAAGCAGTCAAAATTAGGGTTTGTGTTCTGATCAAGAAATTGAAGTTTTCAAGAACCCAATCAAGTCTCACATGCCTACAAATATGGTCAAGTATCCTCATATCAAGTTTCAAGGCTTTCAGCACAAAATTGCACAGTCAAAAACCCTAATTGCACTACAGTCAACTGTAGGGGCAAAATGGTCATTTGACAGTCAAAAGTTCAAATTTTTGGTCAACATATCATTTTGAAGCCACAAACATCATTTGATCAATGCTTGATCATGATTCTCAAAATTTGGCTCAAAAATCATCAAGATGCAAAAGTTTCCTTATTTGGACAGTTGAAAAAGTCAACTGTAAATTGACCAGGGCATAACTTTCACATGGATTATCAGAAAAATTCCATCCAAAGCTCATTTTGAAGAGAAGGACATTTCCTACAACTCATCTTCATACTTCAAGTCCAAGAAATGCTCTCACAAAAAGTTATCAATTTCAACATTATAGGTCATTTTCAAAAGTCAACAAAAAGGGACTTTAAGTCAAAGGCCATAACTTGAGATTGGTAAATCAAAATGACATGGGACCAAAGGCGTTGGTTAGAGGACTCAAAGACCTTTCCAAAATGTCCAAGAACATGAGAAAAGCTTAAACATTGAGCAAGTTATGCCTTGTAGAAGTTGGGAAATTTTTGGATATTTTGAAAAGTCAACATTGATTCAAATGACCTAAAATTGCTAATGGGCCCATTTTTCTTCCATAATTCATCATCCATGGCATGTGCACGACCACTTGGCCCAAAGGGAAGTATTTCTTCATTTTTTATTTATTTATTTGAATTTTTATTTATATTAATTCATTTAAATCAAATTAAATACATGGAAAATATTTAACCTAAGTATCAAATCTTTTTGCACATGTAATCTACTCAATAATTCGTGCATGGTTCAATATAGAAAGATTTGGATTGATTGGATCATGATTGGTACAAAATTGCATGGAAAATATTTGAAAAAAGATCTTGAAAATCAAATTTCCAAAATCATGAATGCAAGAGATTTGGAGTGTTTTCTTTAACCTAATTCATTCAGTACATAAGCCTAAACGAAAACCTAATGTGAAAAAACCTTTGAAGCTGCGCAGAAACCATTCACCAACTTGAAAAATTTTGTCTAAAAACTCAATTCTGAAAACTAACTTGTAGGTGGTTTCAAGCCAAGATTTCCATTCCATTAGCTTCCTTGAAGGTTACAGGACATATTCCAATCATTCCCCAAGCCCCTTACTCAAGAAAACGTAAGATCACCATGGAAGTTGGTGAAGAAAATTTCTGAATCAGTTTCGATCATACATGCATTGTTAACACATTTTGTTATTATTTTTGTGTTTAGAATAAAGTTTGCAAGCTAACCATATGCTTTGATTGGATTATTACGCGCTATGTGCAAAGATACCATTATTATTTTTTAGGGTTTACAGGGTTTCGAATTGGGGGTTTCTTGGTCTTGTAAAATTAGCAAACCACGATGCCAGGAATGGAATCAGCGTGTCTGGACGAAGAGGAAGCTATGCTCGCGCCTAATTTATAGAGCCCCTGGGGCTAATCGCTATTTTTCCAAAACCGGCCTAGGGGAACGCTAACAAAACCGTTGCCATGTTTTATTATGTTTCAGGAAAATCAAACAATAACGAAGAAGATGATATCGTGGCTGCCAATGATTGGTTGGTTTAAATTTCGCGCGGAAAACGAAACACTAACGCGTATTTATTTTATTATATTTGTTTGTCATATTAATTACAGAAAAGCAAATTGGTTCAGTTGGTAGAAGGCTTTGTTGATAACGCTCATGACCTGGGTTCGAGCCCCAGGTCTTCAATATTCCCATATTATTTTGCAATTAATGTTCACATGCAGGCTCAACATCAAAGCACACCATACACTTCCAAATCCAGCATGCCACGCGTTCAGTTTCAGGAATTCAAAGGCGTAGATTGGAGGAACACCATAAGCTTGGTCAAACGTGCCACATGTTACTCAAAAAAGTCCACCAGGCTTTGCAGTTAATGGGCCAGATTACTTAGGTTATACCTCCATGTTGGGGACTACAACCCCCCTAGGTTTGCCATAATATTTTTTATTTTATTTTCTATTTGCTTTTAATTATTATTTGTTTAAATTAATATTTTCACAAAATATAAAAACACCATAAAATTCAGAAAAGATCAAAATTAAATATATTTAATTAGTTAATATTTTGTAAATAAATTTGCATGTAAATTAATTAGTTTTAAATTAGGGTTTAATTTAATATTTTCATAATAAATTTAAAAAACATAGAATTAGGCTTGATTAATTTTCATCTTTTTATTTTTTATTTCATGATAATCAAATATTATTTATTTTATTTATTTTTATAATTAAATTTGTATATAAAAATTAGGGTTAATTTAGGTTAAAATTCAATGTTTTCTTAATAAATTAAAAGCCACTAGAATTAGGGTTAGTATTTATTTTAATTGATTTTTTTTCATTTAAATCCTAAAATACTAAAAATACCAAAAAAAACATCTTTCTTTTTTAATTAATTAATTTCATCGTTTAATTCAATTTTTGCAAAAGGGTCCAACGCCCTCGTTCTTAATTTCTTATTAATTCGCATATTTATTTTCTTTTCCGTTTAAATATTTATGTATCTCTCCCGAAGCCTTGTAATTTATTTTCTTTTACTTTTAATTCTTTATTTTCTGTCAAATCGGGTCCTGGTTAGTTTTGGCGATGTGGACCCGCGCCTTTTGTAATAGCCTAGAATTTACTTTTCCCGCAATATTTTTAACTGTTAAATCAAGGCATGGAAGAATGTATGGCCAAAAATAAAAACAAACGCTAGAACACCAATAACATGACAAGATAAATGCAAATGAAAACGACACACAAATCGCACACACCACCCCTAGGGTACGCCTCACTGTTGCCTTGCCTCGAAAGGTGATCGTCGAGTAGAGGATGTCTTAGTAAGTCCTCATGATCCGGGAACCTGGCATGAGGGTAGCTTCTAAGGTGTCTTCCCATTGCTCTGGTGATCACCATGTCCCGAACCTCGAATTGACCCGAACACCTCCAACGGTGGTGCTACCTACCTCTCAATGGTGGGATGGCACTACTTTAAAGGACATTTACACAGACGAATTCCTTAGGGTAGGTAGAGAACTCATAGATACTTGCTCTAAATTTCAAAACAAATTCAAAAATACTTTTCACACCGACACCTTTTCAAAAAGCTTTCGAAAGCAATTTTTCAATCACTCTTGAGGACAGATACAAGAGTCGAACTGAAATTTTCAAAGAAACTTTTTAAAACCCACAGTTGAAAAGCAAACAAACCATTTTTGAAAACACAAATGAGCAAGTATCTAAGAGCCCATGGATAACCATGGATAGAAAGGGTGCTAACACCTTCCCTTTCTATAATCTACCTCCCGAACCGAGAGCAATCTCTTTAAGGAATTTTTCTGTGCTTTTGTCCTTTCCATTTGGAGAAAATAAAAGACGGTGGCGACTCTTGCTTCCGCGACATTTCGCGAACCAGTGTTAAACAGTCAGTTCCAGATCCACCGATCACAGAACTGGCGACTCTGCTGGGGACCAAACTTAAAGTGAGGTATACCTTAGGGCTAGTTCATAACTGTGTTTTCAATTGTATTGATTTGCTTGCTTTACTATTGTGGGTTGCATCGGAGTTACATAGATCCTAACCCGGATCTGGGGATACCCTGTTTAGGTAGCATAAGCTGTGAGGGACCTGTCCGGCATAGACCGACACAGGTGAAGCAGTGGCTACGTTGGTGTGGCACCTTGGTCTGTACCGATATCCCTTGTGTCGCAACGAGGAGAATATGGGTCTTCTAAGGAGTCATTAAACACCAACAACCTTAGAACCTTAATTGACACAACTTGGCCTTTAGAATTGTAGCAGTATGCTACGCCCATTGAGGCTAAACTCTCGTGATGGTTCTGGCCGCAAGAAAAGATTGCGATGCTGGAGTTATGACCGATTGAGGGTAGTCAATGATATTGGGATCCTCTAAGAACCCGGTTAATTTTGATTAGGACAGGTATGAACCAACGAACTGAAAGAGGGTAATACCTAGGCCTCATGCTGGCCTAAACTTTAGGGGCTTGCCTTGTGTGACTTGTGTGCCTTACCATGTTTGCCTTTGTATCTATTTGTGGTGTGCTTTATCATAGCATCATAACATCATGAGCATTGCATGCATCCTGCATAAGGACTGACCATTTCAAAGACAAGAGGGTTTCACCTTTGCTCTGTTTTGTAGGACATCATGATGCATGTGCGAAGGAATACTATCCGGTTCAACTTTGTTCGTTCACCTGAATTGCTTGATGAGTTGGTTAGCAGAATTCCAAATACTACTTCTTTCATTCAGAGGCATGGTTCTCTTCTCAGTTTAGTCACTGCAAAGCGGGATCAACAGTTGATGAGTGTTCTGACCCAGTTCTATGACCCTCTGTACCAGTGCTTCACCTTTCAAGACTTCCAGCTGGTCCCTACCCTGGAAGAGTTCTCTGATTTGCTTGGTATCCCTATCTTGGATCAGACTCCCTTTACTGGTTTGGAAAAGACCCTCAGGCTTGAGGATGTTGCTGCAGCTCTTCCTTTGACCCATCAAGATGTAATGGACAACTGGGTAACTAGAAGCGGAGTTAAGGGTTTCTTGGCCAAGTTTCTGATTGGTAAAGCTAACGGTTTCTGGAATGACCTGGACTTTAGGGCATATGAAGACATCTTGGCTCTCCTAATCTATCGGTTAGTCATGTTTCCTAATCCTGACAACTTCATCAATGTCACTGCCATAAGGATCTTTATGTCTCAGAATCCTGTGCCCACTCTCTTGGGTGACATCTTGCAACAACTTCATGCCCGTACTACCCGAAGACGAGGAACCCTATGGTGTTGTATCCCTTTGTTAGTGAGGTGGTTTATTTCGCACCTCCCTAAGTTCGTACTGAAGAATCAAGAAGGAAGAGGTTGGGCTCATAGGTTAATGTCTCTCACCGACAAAGACATCATTTGGACTTGCAGAGGTTTGGATGAGATAGCTATTATTGATCGATGCGGGGAATACCCTAATGTTCCTCTGATTGGTACCCAAGGAGGGATCTCTTACAATCCATGTCTAGCACTCCGCCAGTTTGGAAAAGCAAGAAGAGGAGGTCCCCATGAGATGTTGGTGCCTCACATCAGTTTTGAGTTTCAGGTGGACAGTGACGAGCTATGTCGTAGGTTCATCAAGGCTTGGGACAAGGTTCATAAAGCTGACCCACAGGAGTTAGGGCCAAAGACTTCTTTACCTATGGAAGCCTACTACAAATGGGTTTGCATCCGTGCTCAGAAGTTAGGTATGCCGTATGAAGCTGTCAGACCCGTCATTCTTGAGTGTCCTGACAAAGATGGTGTTCCTCCAACTGTCCTTCCTCCTCAGATACCTACTGATTATGAGACATTGAAGAGATCTTGGTCGCAACTGCAAGAAGAGCGGGATTCTTACCGGGAAAAGTTCAACAAGCAGGAATCAAAGATCCAGAAGCTGACAAAACAGTTGAAGAATGAGAGAGCTCTGAATGCCTACATCCGTACTGAGAAGAGGAGACCATGGGATCAATAAGGAGCTCCAGATGTGCTTTTACAGTTTTATTTCCTTTTCAGTATTTCCTTTCATGTAACGCCTAAGGGCAACCTGTTGAATAATTTCAGTTTCAAAGTTGAATCTAATGAAGTGTGTTCCTTTTTGTTTACAAAGTTGATTCCCGATTGTCTTTGAAAACATAAATCATACGCATTTCATACATCATGTGCATAGCAGGTTTTTCCCTCTTTTCAGGTTGCTTACAGTTCTTCGCTGTTTATTTCAGCATCATGAATCCCGACTCGTCATCAACTGAGACATCCATCAAGGCTCTTCAGGCGCAGAATGCGCAATTTCAGGAGTTAATCAAGGGTTTGGCTCAAGGCCAAGAAGAGATGAAGGCTATGCTCCTGAAGAAGGAGAAGAAGAAGAAGAGAAGGACTATTCTGTTCAACTCGGGCCGAAGGTTCGGCAATGCTCTGCAGCAGGAAGAGGCTGGGTCTTCTGTTGGCAAGAGTACTCCTCAGGCAGAAGAAAGGGTTCCTAGTCCGGTAGTCTCCGACAACGAGACAGATTTTGATGAAGAGCAGTACCCTCTGGCAGAAGACCGTTACAAGCAACTGGAGGACAGGTTGAAGGCTATGGAAATACAACAGGTGCCTGGGCTGGATTTCGGAGATCTGGGTTTGTCAACTGGTGTGATTATCCCTCACAAGTTCAAAGCACCATCCTTCTCTAAATATGACGGGGCGTCTTGTCCCAAGCTGCATCTAAGGTCCTATGTTCGGAAAATTCAACCGTACTCTGCGGATAAGAATTTGTGGATCCACTTCTTCCAGGAGAGTCTTTCAGGGACTCATCTCGAATGGTTCTATCAGCTGGATGGGACCAAGGTTCGTAACTGGGAGGAGTTGGCTACTGCTTTCTATAAGCAGTATCAATATAATGCCGACCTTGCCCCTACACGTACCCAACTCCAGGGTATGTCGTTAGGTTCAAGTGAAGGTTTTAAGGAGTACGCTCAGAAGTGGAGAGACCTGGCTGGCAGGGTGCAGCCACCGTTGACCGATCGGGAGTTGGTAGACATGTTCTTGGGGACCCTATCTGGGCCATTTTTCAACCATCTCATTGGGAATTCGTCTGCAGGGTTCACTGATTTGATTCTGACTGGAGAGAGAATTGAAGCTGGGTTAAAGTCTGGAAAAATTCCGAAGGGTGCATCGTCCAGTTCGGAGAAGAAACCCTTCAAGAAGGAGGCTAGTGCCGTGTATGGTTCCAAGAGATCAGAGAGACCTGAGCGCCGCCAATCTGTCAGTACGGTAATGATTGCCAAGCCTGCTGCCGCTCCTCGGCCAAACAATCCTCAAAGGGCTGAAAGACCCCAGAGAGAGTTCACCCGCTTAAGTATGACCTTGTCGCAGATCTTGCTACAGTTGCTCTCAACCAATTTAGTGACTGTCAAAGAGGCGCCAAAGTTCCCAAATACTGCATCTCCTAAGTACAACCCGAATGCTCGTTGTGCTTACCATTCAGATAGCCCGGGGCACTCTACTGATGACTGTTGGGCGTTAAGGAGTAAGGTGCAAGACCTTATCGATGCAAAGGAGATACAGTTCGAAGCGCCTGAGAGGCCAAATGTAGTTACTGCTCCTATGCCTCAGCATGGGGTAAATGCTGTTGACGAAGATGTTTATGCTGTTTCTGTGGATGATCTAGCCACTCCTCTGAAGACTGTCAAGAAGAACCTGCTGCTGGCCGGTTTATTTCCGGGTTGCAGTGAGGGTTGCCTGTTCTGCGCTGTGTCCTTATCTGGTTGTCCCTTGCTGAAGTTAGGCATCCAAAGCCTAATGGATAGCAAGGAGATTCTGTTTAAGAAGTCTGCTGTTCAGTTGGTTCCGGTGGAAGAAGTTTCTGTGGTTACCATCTTCAACAATCCGATCAAGGCTCTCCCGAAGAAGCCCATTCAAATCATGATTGTTGCACCTGTAGTTATCACTGTTCCGGGGCCCCTGCCCTATGTATCTGATAAAGCTATCCCCTGGCATTATGGGGCAGATGTGTATGTAAATGGGATTAAACAAGAGTTCAACGCTGGCGCCAGCATCTGTGATATCACTGGCCCAGCCAAAGTCACCCGCAGTGGCAGGCTCTTCTCGCCTGACATTGCACCGCCTGCTGCTCGAAGACCACTTCTTATAACTCCTACAAGTGTACCTATTCCTGCTGCTGATCCAATTGTTTCTCCTGCTGCCGAGTAATCCAATGCTCGGGGCAAAGGAATTGAAGTGGAGCCTACCCAAATGGAGTCACCTGTACCTATAACTGCTGAGGCCTCTCAACAAGAAATGGAGGAGATTCTAAAGATTATAAAGAAGAGTGACTTTAATGTTGTGGAACAGCTGGGGCACACGCCCTCCAAGATCTCCATGCTCTCTTTATTGCTGTGCTCCGAGGCCCATGCTAAGGCCTTAATCTCATTCCTCAAGACGGCCCATGTGCCACATGAGACATCTGCAGTCCAGTTCACTGATTGCGTAGCAAATCTGACAGCAGACAATGGCTTGGGTTTCTCAGATGCTGACCTGACCGCGAAGGGAAGAGACCATAATGATGCTCTGCATGTCTCTATTGAATGCAGGGGCACTACTCTGGCACATGTATTGGTGGATATTGGTTCGTCCTTGAACGTGCTACCCAAGAAGGCTTTGGACCGTTTAGATTGTGAAGGCTTGGAGCTGAAACCCAGCAATATCATCGTCAGGGCCTTTGACGGTTCAAAAAGGATGGTTCATGGAGAGGTTGACATTCCGATTCGTGTGGGTTCTCAGGTGTTTGACTCTACTTTTTATGTGATGGATATCCGTCCATCTTATTCTTGTCTATTGGGTCGACCTTGGATACATAAGGCTGGGGCAGTGACCTCTACCTTGCACCAGAAGCTGAAGTACCCTGTCAGAGGGAAGATCGTCACTGTGCAAAGAGAGGAGGAGTATATGGTAAGCCACCTGAACTCCTTCAGATACATTGAGATGGACGGGGAGTTTATTGAAACCCCCTTTCAGCATTTCGAGGAGGTGCTTCCAATCGCAGCAGCAGCAGAAACAGCAACAGAAGAAAATGTTCCTTTAAAGATGGCTTCCCTGAAGGATGCCCGGGCTGTGGTTCAGAAGGGTGAATGTGCTAACTGGGGCAGGCTTCCAGACTTCACACAGAAAACTGATAAATTCGGGCTGGGCTTTACTACAGAAGGTCAGAAAGCTATGCGGAAGGCGAAGATCAGAAGACCTCCTGTGATCATTACAAATCCAGGAGTGAATGCTGTTGGGGAAGACAACGAAGTGGACGAAGCTGAATTCAATAGCTGGATCTACCCGACGACCGAAGGCGGATTGAACAATTGGATTGCTAAGGACCATACTCCTGTTACCTTTGTGACGCAGTAATAAATTTCTTTGTTTCGTTATTTTGTAATAAACAATAATAAACTCTATGGCCCGGTGTCTTACCCGAGGCACCGTGGTTTCTTTTGTGAGGGCATATAAATTGTCATTTCATATATCATAAATGAAAATCTTGGACGTTTTCTCGCATTGCAAATTTTATGCTCCTTTTCTGTCTTTCTTTCCTTTACATATATTTCAAAACAGCTGTATTTACACACACACTCACTCATACAGGTTTCAATCCACTCTGGATCTTACTGGTAACGACTCTGCTACTGCCAGTTATGACTTCGAAAATCCGATCAACTTAGCCGAAGACGAAGGTGAAGAGGATTGCGAAGTGCCTGGTGAGCTTGCAAGACTGTTGCTTCAGGAAGAGAGGGCAATTCAACCTCATGAAGAGCCAGTGGAAACAATAAACTTGGGTACTGAGACAGACAGGAAAGAGGTAAAGATTGGTGCCAACCTAGAGCTCAGCGTGAAGCAACGGTTAACCAAGATGCTGCATGACTATATGGAGATCTTTTCCTGGTCCTACGAAGACATGCCCGGGTTGGATACCGATATTGTGGTCCATCACTTGCCAACTAAAGAAGACTGCCCTCCAGTCAAGCAAAAGGTCCGTCGGATGCGTCCAGAGATGTCTGAGAAGATTAAAGCCGAGGTCATGAAACAATTTGACGCTGGGTTCCTTGCAGTGACTTCTTACCCTCAGTGGGTTGCTAACGTGGTACCGGTACCAAAGAAGGACGGTAAGGTCAGAATGTATGTTGACTACAGGGATCTGAACAGGGCCAGCCCCAAGGACGACTTCCCTTTACCTCACATTGATGTCCTTGTTGATAATACAGCTCAGCATAAGGTGTTCTCTTTCATGGATGGCTTTTCAGGGTATAATCAGATCAAGATGGCACCTGAAGACATGGAAAAGACTACATTTGTTACTCAGTGGGGCACCTTCTGTTACAAGGTCATGCCTTTTGGACTAAAGAACGCTGGGGCAACCTACCAACGTGCCATGGTTGCTTTATTTCATGATATGATCCATCATGAGATAGAGGTGTATGTTGACGACATGATCGCAAGGTCCCAGACTGAGGAAGAGCACCTAGATCATCTGCAGAAGTTGTTTGACCGGTTGAAACTGTACAAGCTGAGATTAAACCCGAACAAGTGTACCTTCGGGGTAAGATCGGGAAAGTTGCTAGGCTTCGTGGTAAGTGACAAGGGCATTCAAGTGGACCCTGCCAAGGTCAAAGCTATTCAAGAGATGCCAGTTCCTAAGACAGAGAAGGAAGTCAGGGGCTTTTTAGGACGCCTGAATTACATTGCTCGCTTCATCTCACATCTGACTGCTACCTATGAGCCGATCTTCAAGCTGCTGAAGAAAGATCAGGTAGTACGTTGGAACGATGAATGTCAGGCTGCTTTTGACAGAATCAAAGAGTATCTCCAAGAACCACCTATCCTTATGCCACCGGTTGAAGGGAGACCTCTGATACTATACCTGACAGTGCTCGACAACTCAATGGGGTGTGTGCTGGGGCAGCATGACGAGTCTGGCCGAAAAGAGTATGCCATTTATTACCTTAGCAAAAAGTTTACCGACTGTGAGACCCGATACTCACTGCTTGAGAAAACTTGTTGCGCTTTGGTATGGGCTGCTCGCCGGCTGAGACAGTATATGCTGACTCACACTACCTTGTTGATCTCAAAGATGGATCCTATAAAGTACATATTCGAAAAGCCTGCTCTGTCTGGGAGAATTGCAAGATGGCAAATGATCTTGACGGAATACGACATCCAGTATACAACCCAGAAAGCCATCAAGGGAAGTGTATTGGCAGACCACTTGGCACATCAGGCCGTAGATGATTATCAGTCAATGAACTTCGAGTTTCCGGATGAAAGCATCATGATTGTAACTGATTGTGAAGTACCTGGACCGGATGAAGGACCTGAACCAGGATCCCGATGGTCTATGCACTTTGACGGAGCCTCCAATGCTTTGGGAAACAGTATCGGCGCCATAATCATATCACCTCAAGGTACTCATACTCCACTCACTGCCCGGCTATGTTTCAACTGTACCAACAACACGGTGGAGTATGAGGCGTGCATCATGGGTCTTCAAGCTGCGATCGACCTAAGGATTAAGTTTCTAAGTGTCTTCGGAGATTCCGCTCTTGTGATCAATCAGATTAAAGGAGAGTGGGATACGAAACATCCAAATCTGATTCCTTACAGATAATGTGTGTTGACCCTGATCCCCCACTTCACAGAGATAACCTTTGAACACTTTCCAAGAGAAGAGAATCAGCTGGCGGACGCGTTAGCTACAATGGCTTCTATGTTCAAAGTTAAATGGGATAATGAGGCTCCCCGGATCATCATCTGGAAACTGGACGAACCGGCATACTGTTGCGATCTCGAGACTGAATTGGTAACTGAGAAGCCTTGGTATCATGAGGTGAAGAGATATTTGGAAGCTCAGGAATACCCTGAAGGTGCCTCTGTCAATGATAAGAAGTTCCTGAGAAGGTTCGCAGCCAAGTTCTTCCTTAGCAACGGCATCTTGTACAAGCGAAACCATGATTCAACCTTACTGCGTTGTGTGGATAAGACTGAAGCAGAAAGGATCATGGAAGAGCTACATGAAGGGACCTTTGGTACACACTCCAGTGGACACACTATGGCTAAGAAAATCCTACGGGCAGGATATTACTGGTCCACAATGGAAGCTGACTGTTACCAACATTCCAGGACATGCCATAAGTTCCAGATTTATGCAGACAAGGTGCATGTTCGTCCAGTTCCCCTGAATGTTCTGACTGCGCCTTGGTCGTTTGCAATGTGGGGCATAGACATGATCGGTGAGATTAAACCTACGGCATCTAATGGGCATCGCTTCATCCTGGTAGCGATTGATTATTTTACAAAGTGGGTCGAAGCAGCTTCCTATGCTACGGTAACCAAGACTATTGTGGCACGGTTCATTCGACATAACCTAATCTGCCGATACGGCGTCCCTGAGAGAATAATTACAGACAACGGTACCAATCTGAATAACAAGATGATCGCTGAGCTCTGCGAGCAGTTCAAGATACAGCACCACAATTCTTCGCCTTACAGACCGAAGATGAATGGGGCTGTAGAAGCAGCAAATAAGAACATCAAGAAGATCGTGCAGAAGATGACAGTGACTTATAAAGATTGGCACGAGATGTTACCGTTCGCTCTACATGGGTACCGTACCTCAGCTAGGACGTCAACCGGGGCAACTCCTTTCTCTCTGGTTTATGGTATGGAGGCAGTCTTACCGATCGAAGTGCAAATACCCTCTCTCCGGATAATGAAGGATGCAAACCTGAACGAGGATGATTGGATCCAGACACGACTTGATCAGCTCAACCTCATTGATGAAAAGAGACTTGCTGCTATCTGTCACGGTCAGACGTATCAGAAACGGATGATTAGGGCATTTAACAAAAAGGTCAGACCACAGGAATATCAAGTTGGGGATCTGGTAATCAAGAGAATCATACTTCCTCAGAGTGATCCAAGGGGAAAATGGACCCCTACGTACGAAGGGCCATTTGTGGTTAAGCATGTGTTCTCAGGAGGAGCCATGATTCTAACCAACATGGATGGTGACGACCTTCCTCACCCCGCCAATGCAGACATAGTAAAAAAATACTACGCATAAAAAAGACCCGCTAGGCTGACATGCCTAGGCAAAAATTAGGGCTTCCCGGCGAACCAAAAGGGTTCGGGAAAAATGAAGGGATGAAATGAAAAAATCTGTACACCCGGCAAGTCGAAAACCTGAAAAGGCGGCTTGGGCAAAAAGGGTATCCCGGTGGACTGAAAACCCGAAAGGGCGGTCCAGGCAAAAATTAGGGATAAAAGCGTAATACTATGTCTCATTGGATCACTTTGCATCCAGAATCCGGTATCTACATCAAGTTCAGACGGCACCTACCAGTCAGCTTCACCTTCAACCAAGGTCATCAAGTGATGAGACACTCAGAGTTATAAAGGCAATAGCAGAGTTGAAACCTAGTGGGATCATTCATTTCACACAGCTGTTTTATTTTCTTTTGTACAAAACTTGTATAAACTCTTTTGTTCGGCGGCGTCCTCTTACTAGGACATCAGCCTCTTGTACACAAAACACCTATTTTCAGGCCATTCAAAAAAATCAATACAAATATACTTTTCAGTTAAACGTGCCAATTATTTTTCTTTTTCTGTTTTGTTTTGCGAAGAACGTCCAAGGTTCAATTTGTGATATATGCATTGACAATAGTTTGCTAACTCATAAATATTTGCATACGAAACAAAGGATTTTATTACAGGTGACACTAGAAACGGGGGCAATAAAGAGTTGTCTAAGCAATCTAATTGTTCTGTCCTCCAAGGTACCAAGGTAGGTTCAGCCAAAGAACATGACCAGTACATCTTAATTCCCCAGAGAGTAAGTCAGCAAATCAGTACATTCTCCTCCAAACTATATTGAGTATCCTCCAGTAGATCTCAATACTTCCCCAGCAGCAATATACATATTCTTAACAAGCATCCCCGGCAGTCTTGACCTAAAGATTGTTCCCCGGTGGTCTATCAATATTCAAAGGAATCACTTCCCCAGCATATCAAAACTTCCCCAGGAAAGTCCAATCCAGTTTCCCCAAAAGTTGGAATTCATCTCCCCAAGCAGTAAGCTTATCCCCAGTAGATTCTGGAAGCTTATCCTCGCAAAGCACGAACGTGTCGTCTGGCCTTATTTAAAGAGTTATTTCCTTAACAGGATATAACTGGGTTATCCTCAGCCAAAAGTTATGGAAAGAGCGTCCCCGACGAAATTCTCTTACCCCCAGCGAAGTCTATTAGCACTTCCAATGCAACAAGAGTATCCTCAACAAGTTACTATCAACAATTCAGCAAAAGCATCCCTCTCCTCACAGAGTATCACTCCCCAGCATGGTCGCTAAAGTATTTTTCTCCCCGCAGAATCTTCCATTTGCCAAGTTTATTCCTCAACGGAGACATCTTCTCTTACCGGTATTCTTGCAGTTATCATCCCCAGCGGAAGCGAAAGCTTATTCTTCAATATCAGCCCAGGATATGACTTCCCGGCATCCGTCAAGGATCTACTTTCCTAGACGAAAATGCACATTCATAAAACATCACATACATCATTATGGCATGCATATACGCATCATATCATACAGATCTCATTTATATTGAGAACATCATTGCTTGATCCATATCATGCATTGCATATAACTGACCTTTACCTTTCAGGAAAGATGCAGTTAAATTCTCAATCATATTTCAAGACCTAGACCGGTTCAGTTAATCGACTCCAAAGATTTCTTATCCAGTCCAAGGCCTTCTCTAGTCCAGCTAAATCGACTCCCAACAGATTTTTCTGATGAAGACTCAGTAGAAGTTATCAGGTTATAATTTCCTTTGGTTCTCTCCCCGACGGTGCGTGAGATGTAATTCCTTTTGAGATTATAATTTCCTATGGTCCCCTCCCCGACGGTGCGTGAGGTGATAATTCCTTTTGAGATTATAATTTCCTATGGTGCTCTCCCCGACGGTGCGTGAGATATAATTCCATTTTAGGTTATAATTTCCTATGGTTCCCTCCCCGATGGTGCGTGAGGTGATAATTCCTTTTGAGATTATAATTTCCTATGGTGCTCTCCCCGACGGTGCGTGAGATATGATTCCATTTCAGGATATAATTTTCTATGGTTCCCTCCCCGACGGTGCGTGAGGTGATAATTCCTTTTGAGATTATAATTCCCTATGGTCCCCTCCTCGACGGTGCGTGAGGTGATAATTCCTTTTGAGATTATAATTTCCTATGGTGCTCTCCCCGACGGTGCGTGAGATATAATTCCATTTCAGGATATAATTTTCTATGGTTCCCTCCCCGATGGTGCGTGAGGTGATAATTCCTTTTGAGATTATAATTTCCTATGGTCCTCTCCCCGACGGTGCGTGAGATGTAATTCCTTTTGAGATTATAATTCCCTATGGTCCCCTCCCCGACGATGCGTGAGGTGATAATTCCCTTTCAGGTTATGATTTCCTATGGTCCTCTCCCCGACGGTGCGCGAGATGTAATTCCCTTTTAGGTTATAATTTCCTATGGTTCCCTCCCCGACGGTGCGTGAGGTGATAAGTCCTTTTGAGATTATGATTTCTTATGGTCCTCTCCCTGACGGTTATAATTTCCTTTGGTTCTCTCCCCGACGGTGCGTGAGATGTAATTCCCTTTCAGGTTATAATTTCCTTTGGTCCTTTCCCCGACGGTGCGTGAGATGTAATCCCCTTTCAGATGTTAATTCCATTTCAGATTTTAATTGCCTATTGGTTCACTTCCCGATACTGCGAAGATGTAACCATCCCTGGTTCATTCATCATCTTGTGAAGCTCCAGACTCAGCTCCTGTAACCAGTCAGGACACATCTATACCAAGCATCCGAAAACCAACTCATGCAACGTGTCAGGTAATCATTTTCTGTTTTGCAGGTATGCAGGTTCTCGCTAAGGAATCTCTTATGCGATCAACATCCAGATGGCATCTATAAGCCCATCATCCTATTCACCAGTCTTTAAATGGCATCTATAAGCCCATTCCCATCATCACTGCTACTATGTGAGCGCAAATTTCTGGGCACTCTAGTGTTCAATCATCTTCTACCCTCGGATTACGAAAGGCACGTCAGCCAATCTGCATCCTCAGGTCTAAGAAGATTGAACAGGGGCAACTGTTGTACCCCAAAATTTGCCCTCCCATATTCTTCAAGAAATTGCAAAGTCAAGCTTCAAAGTTCCCCAAGGGTTGCACAGTGCAAGAGCCTCCTAAGCAGTCAAAATTAGGGTTTGTGTTCTGATCAAGAAATTGAAGTTTTCAAGAACCCAATCAAGTCTCACATGCCTACAAATATGGTCAAGTATCCTCATATCAAGTTTCAAGGCTTTCAGCACAAAATTGCACAGTCAAAAACCCTAATTGCACTACAGTCAACTGTAGGGGCAAAATGGTCATTTGACAGTCAAAAGTTCAAATTTTTGGTCAACATATCATTTTGAAGCCACAAACATCATTTGATCAATGCTTGATCATGATTCTCAAAATTTGGCTCAAAAATCATCAAGATGCAAAAGTTTCCTTATTTGGACAGCTGAAAAAGTCAACTGTAAATTGACCAGGGCATAACTTTCACATGGATTATCAGAAAAATTCCATCCAAAGCTCATTTTGAAGAGAAGGACATTTCCTACAACTCATCTTCATACTTCAAGTCCAATAAATTCACTCACAAAAAGTTATCAATTTCAACATTATAGGTCATTTTCAAAAGTCAACAAAAAGGGACTTTAAGTCAAAGGCCATAACTTGAGATTGGTAAATCAAAATGACATGGGACCAAAGGCGTTGGTTAGAGGACTCAAAGACCTTTCCAAAATGTCCAAGAACATGAGAAAATCTTAAACATTGAGCAAGTTATGCCTTGTAGAAGTTGGGAAATTTTTGGATATTTTGAAAAGTCAACATTGATTCAAATGACCTAAAATTGCTAATGGGCCCATTTTTCTTCCATAATTCATCATCCATGGCATGTGCACGACCACTTGGCCCAAAGGGAAGTATTTCTTCATTTTTTATTTATTTATTTGAATTTTTATTTATATTAATTCATTTAAATCAAATTAAATACATGGAAAATATTTAACCTAAGTATCAAATCTTTTTGCACATGTAATCTACTCAATAATTCGTGCATGGTTCAATATAGAAAGATTTGGATTGATTGGATCATGATTGGTACAAAATTGCATGGAAAATATTTGAAAAAAGATCTTGAAAATCAAATTTCCAAAATCATGAATGCAAGAGATTTGGAGTGTTTTCTTTAACCTAATCCATTCAGTACATAAGCCTAAACGAAAACCTAATGTGAAAAAACCTTTGAAGCTGCGCAGAAACCATTCACCAACTTGAAAAATTTTGTCTAAAAACTCAATTCTGAAAACTAACTTGTAGGTGGTTTCAAGCCAAGATTTCCATTCCATTAGCTTCCTTGAAGGTTACAGGACATATTCCAATCATTCCCCAAGCCCCTTACTCAAGAAAACGTAAGATCACCATGGAAGTTGGTGAAGAAAATTTCTGAATCAGTTTCGATCATACATGCATTGTTAACACATTTTGTTATTATTTTTGTGTTTAGAATAAAGTTTGCAAGCTAACCATATGCTTTGATTGGATTATTACGCGCTATGTGCAAAGATACCATTATTATTTTTTAGGGTTTACAGGGTTTCGAATTGGGGGTTTCTTGGTCTTGTAAAATTAGCAAACCACGATGCCAGGAATGGAATCAGCGTGTCTGGACGAAGAGGAAGCTATGCTCGCGCCTAATTTATAGAGCCCCTGGGGCTAATCGCTATTTTTCCAAAACCGGCCTAGGGGAACGCTAACAAAACCGTTGCCATGTTTTATTATGTTTCAGGAAAATCGAACAATAACGAAGAAGATGATATCGTGGCTGCCAATGATTGGTTGGTTTAAATTTCGCGCGGAAAACGTAACACTAACGCGTATTTATTTTATTATATTTGTTTGTCATATTAATTACAGAAAAGCAAATTGGTTCAGTTGGTAGAAGGCTTTGTTGATAACGCTCATGACCTGGGTTCGAGCCCCAGGTCTTCAATATTCCCATATTATTTTGCAATTAATGTTCACATGCAGGCTCAACATCAAAGCACACCATACACTTCCAAATCCAGCATGCCACGCGTTCAGTTTCAGGAATTCAAAGGCGTAGATTGGAGGAACACCATAAGCTTGGTCAAACGTGCCACATGTTACTCAAAAAAGTCCACCAGGCTTTGCAGTTAATGGGCCAGATTACTTAGGTTATACCTCCATGTTGGGGACTACAACCCCCCTAGGTTTGCCATAATATTTTTTATTTTATTTTCTATTTGCTTTTAATTATTATTTGTTTAAATTAATATTTTCACAAAATATAAAAACACCATAAAAATCAGAAAAGATCAAAATTAAATATATTTAATTAGTTAATATTTTGTAAATAAATTTGCATGTAAATTAATTAGTTTTAAATTAGGGTTTAATTTAATATTTTCATAATAAATTTAAAAAACATAGAATTAGGCTTGATTAATTTTCATCTTTTTATTTTTTCTTTCATGATAATCAAATATTATTTATTTTATTTATTTTTATAATTAAATTTGTATATAAAAATTAGGGTTAATTTAGGTTAAAATTCAATGTTTTCTTAATAAATTAAAAGCCACTAGAATTAGGGTTAGTATTTATTTTAATTGATTTTTTTTCATTTAAATCCTAAAATACTAAAAATACCAAAAAAAACATCTCCTTTCTTTTTTAATTAATTAATTTCATCGTTTAATTCAATTTTTGCAAAAGGGTCCAACGCCCTCGTTCTTAATTTCTTATTAATTCGCATATTTATTTTCTTTTCCGTTTAAATATTTATGTATCTCTCCCGAAGCCTTGTAATTTATTTTCTTTTACTTTTAATTCTTTATTTTCTGTCAAATCGGGTCCTGGTTAGTTTTGGCGATGTGGACCCGCGCCTTTTGTAATAGCCTAGAATTTACTTTTCCCGCAATATTTTTAACTGTTAAATCAAGGCATGGAAGAATGTATGGCCAAAAATAAAAACAAACGCTAGAACACCAATAACATGACAAGATAAATGCAAATGAAAACGACACATAAATCGCACACACCACCCCTAGGGTACGCCTCACTGTTGCCTTGCCTCGAAAGGTGATCGTCGAGTAGAGGATGTCTTAGTAAGTCCTCATGATCCGGGAACCTGGCATGAGGGTAGCTTCTAAGGTGTCTTCCCATTGCTCTGGTGATCACCATGTCCCGAACCTCGAATTGACCCGAACACCTCCAACGGTGGTGCTACCTACCTCTCAATGGTGGGATGGCACTACTTTAAAGGACATTTACACAGACGAATTCCTTAGGGTAGGTAGAGAACTCGTAGATACTTGCTCTAAATTTCAAAACAAATTCAAAAATACTTTTCACACCGACACCTTTTCAAAAAGCTTTCGAAAGCAATTTTTCAAACACTCTTGAGGACAGATACAAGAGTCGAACTGAAATTTTCAAAGAAACTTTTTAAAACCCACAGTTGAAAAGCAAACAAACCATTTTTGAAAACACAAATGAGCAAGTATCTAAGAGCCCATGGATAACCATGGATAGAAAGGGTGCTAACACCTTCCCTTTCTATAATCTACCTCCCGAACCGAGAGCAATCTCTTTAAGGAATTTTTCTGTGCTTTTGTCCTTTTCATTTGGAGAAAATAAAAGACGGTGGCGACTCTTGCTTCCGCGACATTTCGCGAACCAGCGTTAAACAGTCAGTTCCAGATCCACCTATCACAACTGCCAAAAGGCATTTGAGAGTATTAAAGAATATCTTCTTGAACCTCTTATCTTGCTCCCCCTCGTAGAAGGAAGACCGTTGATTATGTATCTGACATTGTTAGATAAATCCATGGGTTGTATTTTGGGACAACAGGATGAAACAGAGAAGAAGGAGTTCACCATTTATTATCTCAGCAAAAAATTCACTGATAGTGAGTCGTGGTATTCCATGCTGGAAAAAACATCTTGTGCTTTGGCCTGGTCAGCAAAGCGTTTGCGGCAGTATATGTTGAATCACACCACTTGGTTAATCTCTAAAATGGATCCAATCAAGTACATTTTTGAAAAGCCTGCTCTTATTGGGAGAATTGTCCGCTGGCAGATGTTGTTATCTGAATATGATATCAAATACCACACTCAAAAGGCTATTAAAAGTAGTGTGTTGGCAGATTATCTTGCTCACCAACCAGTGGAAGATCACCAGTCTGCAGAATATGAATTCTCCGATGAGGATGTGATGTTCCTGAAAGTAAAGGATTGTGATGAACCATTACCTGAGGAAGGTCCTGATCCTGAATCTCATTGGAGTATGATATTTGATGGAGTTGTGAATGCTTATTGTTGTACCCCAAAATTTTCCCTCCCATATTCCTCAAGACTTGTCAAGAAGAAGCTTCAAGTTGCTCAAGTTGGCTCAAGGTTTGGACAGTCAAATCACCTCCTAAGGCAGTCAATTCAAAATTAGGGTTTTGTGTTGTATCAAGGTCCTTACATCCAAATGGCCTCAAGTTCTCCCCAATGTCCTAATATGTTCTCAAATTCATCCATGTCAAATTTCAAGCCTTGCAGAGAAAGTTTGGTCAGTCAATTGCTCAAGAGGCCCAAAAATCGACTGTGTTAGGGCAAAAGTCAACTGTGTCCCAAATACAGTCAAACCTCAAGATTTTTTTGTCAAAATTCTCATTTTGAAGGATAATTCATCATTTGATCAAGGGTTAATCATGATTAATCAAGGATTGCTCAAGATTCATCAAGATTCAAAAGTTGCTAAATTAGGGTTTTGTAGGAAAAGTCAACTCAACTTTAACCAAGCATAACTTTCTCATACTTTATGAGAAATGACCCATCCAAAGCTAATTTGGAATAGGATTCAATTTCCTACAATCCATCTTCACACCCCAAGGCTAAGAAATGCTCTCATGAAAAGTTACAAATTTGGACATTATAGGTCATTTTTGAAAGTCAACAAAACACCTTTTTGGCCAAAGCTTATAACTTGAGCATGGAAGATCCAAATGAGATGAGACCAAAAGTGTCGGTTATAGGACATCTCAAGGTTTCTAAAAAGTCCAAGAACACCTCCAAAAGTTCAAAATTGAAGAAGTTATGCATTGTTGAAGTTGGGAATTTTTCCAAAATTGCCAAAAGTCAACTATCCTCAAAACTCCAATTTTTAACAAAAGGGCCCACTTTTTTCCACTTGATTTGGTCTTATCACACCACACACGTGTCCCATATTTAATTTCATGACCAAACATTTATTTTTCTATTTTATTAATTTTTATTGATTTAATTCATTTTAAATCTATATTAATTCAAATAAAATCCAAAAATTTATGAAATGGTATCTTTGTGATTTGTACAGCTTGCAAATATCATATAACACCTAGTCAATTCGTATCAAGTCAATTCAAGCACAAAAAAAATCAGATTTGGCCTATTTTTGGAAGCTTGGTTATGGTGATCAAAATTCAATCTTGAATCTTCAATGCATTTGATTTTAGACCAAAAGAACAACCCTAATTCATTCTATAACACTCACACAAGCCTCACAAACCAAAAACACACACAAAGCTCTGCAGAAACGGCCACACAACTTTTGGAAAAAAGCTTGAAAAGTGAGAGATCAAGAACAACATTGGAGGCGAATTCAATCCAAAATAACAACGTAGCTCTCTTGCCAACAACCTCCTAAAGCGAGACCAATCAAAAACCAAGCCTTTCAGTGCCTGAAACTCACTGTAAGTATCCATGAATCTTGCTCTGGACATGATATCGTGAAGTCATTTTCTTGCATCCTTTCATTGAAATAATTGCATATTCATACTTTGCGTTGCATTCTGAAACTTTTGGCATCATTGAATTTTATTTTCGTAGCTTCTAAACCCGTATCCAGAACCTAGGGTTCTTGTTCTTGTTTTTAGGCGTTTTTTATGTCGGCAAAATCAAGGCAAATAATGGTTACATGGATGATCAGGAGGCAGAGACGAACACGCCTATGCTCTTGGATGGCGTTTACATGGCCTAGGGAGGATTTTTGAGACATCCTATGAAACTTCCTGCGGATGAAAATCCGCAGGTAAATAACCAGGGACGTGTTGGGGAAGATGATAACGTGTCTTAGCGTGATTGGCCCATTTAAATATTAGCGCGTTTTTATTTTTTTACAGGGTTTAATTAATAGTTTTGAATATATTATTTGATTGTTATTCTTATAACGAATGAAGCAATTTTGTTGAGTGGCAAGCAAGTTGGCATGTGATCATTGGGACCTGGGTTCAAATCCCAGGTCCCCCAAACATTTATTTGATTTTGTTCCTCAGGTACTCATGTGCATTGCTCCCAGCGTGGTTCACCAAACGCCTCTAGATCTCAACTGCCAAGTGGCCCACCAGACAGATCCAATGATCAAGATTGAAGGAACACCATGGACTAAAGTCAACCAGCGCATATTGGAATGGAAAAGTCCAACAGGCTAGACGTTTGGGCCCCAAAAATTGCTGACTCCAACCTCAAATCAGCCCCCCCCTGAGTTTGCTCTTCTTTTATATTTTCTTTTCATTATCTTTTTTATATTTTTTATTATTATTATTATTTTAATTAATTAATTAACCAATTAACTTTTTATTTCATAAAATCAGAAAACAAAAAATGTTTTTATTAATTCCATTAATTTTATTTTTGTAAATAACAATTAATTAATTTATTTAGTTTTTAATTAGGTACAATTTTAAATCTTTTTGCATTAAATTAAAATTAACATAAAATTAGGGTTTTTAATATCTTTTAACCATTCTTATTTTATTTCCTTAAATAATAAAAAAAACAAAAATATTTTCTTTCCATTAATTAATTCAATTATTAATTTAGACTAATTTTTAATTCAAAAATAACAAAATATGCTTTATTTAATAAAAAGGGTCAAAACCCTAAAAACACTCCGATTTAATTTTCTCGCGTGCGAATAATTTTTGATCCATGTTTCAATATTGTAACTGCTCCGGGAATGTAATAGTTTTAACTTAGGATTTTATTTATCGCTTTATTTACTTTTCGCAATTTAATTTTTAAGGGTTTGTTTTTGGCGATGTAAATACCCGACGCCTTGTAATAGCTTAGATTTGTTTTCCGCAATTTAAATTCCGCAACCATTAACTGTTAGATGTTTGAATAATAGACAATGCATGACAAGATAATCTTTAACCTAAAATTAACAGTAGCTCACCATGACATGTAAAGATAATATAACTGAAAAACAATACACTCGCACATGCCACTCTTAGGGTACACCTCACTTGGTTGCCTCGAACGTGGTCATTGAGTATAGGAAGTTTTAGAGGTCTACCTCTTGTCCAAAGATCATAAAGTTGCCTCGAAACAGTTGCCTCGGATAAAATGATCTAGGATATTAGGGTTACCGCTAAGGCATCCTAACATTGCTTTAGTGACCACACGTCCCTTAATCGAATTGACCCGAAAACTCCAACGACGATGCTACCTACTCCTCAATAGTGGGATAGCGTTGTCTAAAGGACATTTGTACATTTTAATTCCTTTTTGAGTAGGTAGATGTTCTTAAGTACTTGCTCCATTTAAAAACAAAAACAAAACTTTTCGCACTTACACCCCTTTCAAAATAAAAACTCTTCTCAAACCCACAATCACAAAGAAAAGCAAACTTTTGAAAACATAGTGAGCAAGTACCTAAGAGCCTATGGATAACCATGAATAGAAAGGGTGCTAACACCTTCCCTTTCTATAATCTACCTCCCGAACCCGAGAAACATCTCAAAAAGGAATTTTTCTGTGCTTTTGTCGTTTCCTTGTTGGATAAAATAAAAGACGGTGGCGACTCTTGCTTACCACGACATTTTGCAAAAACAAACGCAAATGCGAACCAACATTCCAAAACAATCAGTTCTATTCCCACCGATCACAGAACTGGCGACTCTGTTGGGGATAAACTATATAAGTGAGGTGTACCTTAGGATTAGACCACTTGTGTTTTCAATTGTATGCTTTGTATGCTTTAATTTTGTGGGCTTGTATCGGAGTTTTATAGATCCTAACCCAGATTTGGGGGTACCCTTTAGGTAAGTAGCAATAAACTGTGAGGGATCTTTCCGGCGTAGACCGACACGGATGAAGCAGTAGCTACGTTGGTGTGGCACCTTGGTCTATACCGATATCCCTTGTGTTAGAACAAGGAGAATATGGGTCTTCTAAGGAGTCATTAAGCACCAACTGACCTTAGAACCTTAAATTGACCAACTTGGCCATAGAACAGTAGCAGTATGCTACACTCATTGAGACTAAACTCTCGCGATAATTCCGGCCGCAAGAAAAGGTTGCTAAACTGGAATTATGACCGATTGAGGGTAGTCAGTGATATTGAGATCCTCTAGAACCCGATTACTATTTTTTAGGACAGGTCTTAACCAACTGAATTGAAAGAGGGTAGTACCTAAGCTCCATGCTAGCCTGAAATCTAAGGGCTCTTTTGTGTGACTTGTGTGCCTTTACCATGTTCGCCTTTTGTGGATACTTGTGGTGTGCCTTTACCATGACATCATGACATTACATACATCTTGCATAAGGACTAACCTATTTTAAAGACAAGAGGGTTTCATCTTTGCTCTGTTTTGTAGGTCATCATGATGCCCATGCGTAAGAATACTATCCGGATCAACTTTGTCCAAGTACCTACCCTGCTTAAAGATTTGGTTGTCAGGATTCCAGACACTACTTCCTTCATCAAAAGGCATGGTTCTCTTCTCAGTTTGGTCACTTCAAAATTGGACGAGCAAATGATGAGTGTTCTGGTCCAATTCTATGATTCGTTGTACCATTGTTTTACTTTCCAGGACTTCCAGTTGGTTCCTACTCTAGAAGAGTTCTCTGAGCTACTCGGTATCTCCGTCTTGGAACAGACCCCGTTTACTGGATGGGAGAAGACTCTTAAGCTCGAAGAAATTGTTGCAGCCCTTCACTTGACCAAGGAGGAGGTAATTGCTAACTGGGAGACTAGAAGTGGAGCTAAGGGTTTTCTGGCTAAGTTTTTGGTTGACAAAGCTAATTTCTTCTAGGACAGCTTAGACTTCAAGGCGTACGAGGACATTCTGGCTCCCTTGATTTATGGTCTGGTATTGTTACCAAATCCTGGCACTTTTGTTGATATTAATGCCATCAAGATCTTCATCTCTCAGAATCAGGTACCCACTCTCTTGGGTGATATCCTTCATCAGCTCTATGCTCGTACTGACCGAAAGCGGGGAACTTTGATGTGTTGTGCTCCTTTATTGTTGAGGTGGTTTATTTCGCACCTCCCTAAGTCCGTACTAAAGAACAAAAAAGGAATGGGCTGGGCTTATAGGGTGATGTCTCTTTCTAATGATGACATTATCTGGACTCTCAAAGGTATGTATGAGGTGACTGTCATTGATCGTTGTGGAGAGTATCCTAATGTTCCATTGATCGGACTCCATGGAGGGATTTCTTATAACCCATGCTTAGCTCTCTGTCAGTTTGGAAGAGCCAGAAGAGAAGGGCCTCATGAGATGTTGATGCCTCATATCATCTTTGATTTTCAGGGAGATAGCGACGAGCTACGTCGTAGATTCAAAAGGGCTTGGGACAAAGTTCACCAATCTGATCCACATGAGTTGGGTCCAAAGACTTCTCTTCCAATGGAGCCATATCTCAGATGGGTCCGCATCCGTGCCCAGAAGCTAGGTATGCCATATGAAGCTGTCAGGCCTGTTACTCTTGAAGTTGCTGATAAGGAGGGGGTTCTTCCAAATATTCTCCACCCTCATATGCCCACTGACATGGGGACACTGAAGAGGTCTTGGATGCAACTGCGGGAAGAACGGGATTCCTACCGAGAGAGGTTCAATGAACAAGAGCAGAAGATCCAGAAGTTGACCAGACAATTGGAGAACGAGCGGATCTTGAATGATTATGTCCGCACTGAGAAGAAGAGACCATGGGAGCGTTGACTGATTTTTGATGATTTCCTTTCCATCTTTCATTTACTTTTCAGTACTTCCATTCTTGTAACGCCTAAGGGCAGTTTGTTGAACAATTTAAATTTTTAAATTTAAATCTAATAAAGTGTGTTTCCTTTCTTGTTTACAAATTTGAATCTCGATTGTCTTTGAAATCATAATCATACGCATTTCATCCCATGCACTGTTGGTGTAAGCCCTAGAGGAAAATACTTTTGATACTTGTATTGAATTATTTATTAATAATAAAAGTCATTTCTTTATTATGTTTGCTTTCCAAAATAATAAAGTCCCTAGAATGGTTTATTTGTTTAATGAAATGTTAAGTGTGACTTAATCATGAGATCCCATTAAACATAAGACATTATTCTTAAAGTATCCGTAGTCAAGCTTTAATGTGAAGTGGGATAACATTAAAGCATTAAGATTATTATGAATATATATTGATGATCACATCTCATGGATCATAGATAAGGAGTTATCAAGTCTTGACATAGGTATGCATATTAGGAGTAATATTTATACTAGATTGACCCGCTATGAGAATACTACATAGAATGTTATGCAAAGTGTCATAAGTTATTCTCATGATGATAATGGTGTATACCACCCTTCGACCTGAAACCACTATGGACCCTAGATGTAGAGTCAAGTACTTTATTGCTGATCAAACATCATCTATAAATGGATGACTATAAAGACGGTTGATGGGTACTTCACAAAGCATGCTAAGGGACATGAGTGACCTAGATGGAATTTTCTCATCCTGCATAACAGGATAAATGTCTAAGGGCCCAATATTGAACTGGACAAGGGTGACACAGTGTATGCCTTGTGTTCAATATAGACATGAGGGCAAAAGGGTAATTGTACAACACAAATATTATCACGGAAAAGGTTTGGTCAGATCACATGACATTTTCGTGACTTGGGTAACAGTGATGTGTTGCTAGATACCGCTCACTGTTTATTATATTTAAATGTGTGATTTAATATAATTGCCAACGTCGCAAAAACCTACAGGGTCACACACATAAGGACAGGTTGATGAGAGATAGAATAAATAAGGAACACCGTAAGGTGCAATGCACTTAAGTGTAATACGGAAAGTGGTAAGGTACCACGTGGATAAGTGATATATGGTACGTCATAAGGTATGATGTCCATAAGCTTAATTGGGCTTTTAGCTTATAGCCTTAATTGGGCTTTTAGCTTGTAGCCCACACGAGTGATTCTATAAATAGATCCCTTGTGATGAAGCAATTTCACTTGATGCAATTTCGTTTTTGATTCTCTCTCTCACTCAAAGTTTCCGTTCGTGATCAGCTAGCACTGTGACCGGAAGCGATCTGTTCGTGTGGACTGAGTAGAGGCGTTGTTCTTCATCAACGCTCGTGATCACAACATCAAAGGTCTGAATCACCACAAGAGGTAAATATTTCTATCACTGACCATGCTCATTCGTAAGGATCGCTAAAGGAAAATTTTAAATTTCGCTGCGCTTTTGATCACAATTTTCCTTCATGCACTCCATAAGCAGGTACCCATTACAGGTCTCTTATCTTCTTCGCTGTTTATTTCAGCAATCATCATGTCTATTGAACCTTCAACTGAGCAAGCTATCAAGGCCCTCCAGGCCCAAAATTCCCAATTTCAAGAGATGTTCATGAATCTGGCTAAGGGTCAGTAGGATCTGAAGACCTTGATTCTGAAGAAGAAAAAGAAGAAGAAGAAGAAGAGGACCATCCTGTTCAACACTGGACGCAGGTTTGGAAACGGGCTGCAAAATGAAGTTGATCTGACCACCTCATCTGTAGGGAAAGATAGTCCACAAGAAAGGAGGGCTCCTAGCCCTATGGTATCCGACAATGAAACGGACTATGATGAAGAACAGTATCCTCCTGCTGAGGATAAGTACAAACAGCTGGAAGACCATTTGAGCGCTATGGAAATACAGAAGGTACCCGGTCTGGACTTCAGAGATCTAGGTCTATCATCTGGGGTGGTGATTCCCCATAAGTTCAAGGCACCTGTCTTTGCCAAGTATGACAGAATTTCCTGTCCGAAGGTGCACCTCCGGTCATATGTGAGGAAGATCCAACCTTACACTGCTGATAAGAACTTGTGGATCCATTTCTTCCAAGACGTTCTCTCAGGGACTTAGCTTGAGTGGTTCTATCAGTTGGATGGAGCCAGTATCCATAACTGGGAAGATTTGGCTACTGCGTTCTATAGGCAGTATCAATACAACTCCGACCTTGCTCCTACGCGTACCCAACTCTAGGGTATGTCAATAGGAATGAGTGAAGGATTTAAAGAGTATGCTCAGAAATGGAGAGACCTTGCCGGAAGGGTGCAACCACCATTGGCTGATCGTGAGCTTGTTGACATGTTTCTGGGGACCCTGTCTGGTCCGTTCTTTAACCATCTGATCGGAAGCTCTTCAGTTGGGTTTACAAATCTTATTTTGACTGGTGAGAGGATTGAAGCTGGTATTAAGGCCGGGAAGATACAAAAGGGTGCCTCATCGAGCAGCGAGAAGAAACCATTTAAGAAAGAGTCCAGTGTTGTCTACAGTTCGAGAAGACAGAATAGACCTGAACACCGGCAAGCTGTTAATGCGGTTGTTATTTCAAACCTGCTGGTGCCCCTCAGCATCACAATCAACAAAAGGACGAGAGACCTCGAAGGCAATTCACTCGTCTCAGCATGACTTTGTCTCAGATTCTGCCACAGTTGCTGAAGACTAATCTGGTAGTTTTAAAGGAAGCTTCAAAGAATCCGAGTACCACATCACCAAAGTACAACCCTAATGCCCTCTGCGCTTTTCACTCTGATAGCCCGGGGCATAATACAGATGATTGTTGGGTTTTGAGGAACAGGGTAAAAAGACCTAATTGATGCAAAGGAGATTGAGTTTGAGGCGCCCGAGAGGCCTAATGTTGTGACTGCTCCCATGCCCAAACATGGAGTAAATGCTGTAGAGGAAGACTTGTTTGTAGTTTCCGTGGATGATATTGTTACCCCTCTGATGACTGTCAAGAAGAACCTGTTGCTAGCCGGTTTATTTCCGGGCTGTGGAAAAGGTTGCCATATGTGTTCTATTTTACCTACTGGTTGTCCATTTCTGAAGTCAGGTGTGATCGGTGGATCTGGAACTGACTGTTTAACGCTGGTTCGCGAAATGTCGCGGAAGCAAGAGTCGCCACCGTCTTTTATTTTCTCCAAATGGAAAGGACAAAAGCACAGAAAAATTCCTTAAAGAGATTGCTCTCGGTTCGGGAGGTAGGTTATAGAAAGGGAAGGTATTAGCACCCTTTCTATCCATGGTTATCCATGGGCTCTTAGATACTTGCTCATTTGTGTTTTCAAAAATGGTTTGTTTGCTTTTCAACTGTGGGTTTTAAAAAGTTTCTTTGAAAATTCCAGTTCGACTCTTGTGTCAGAGTGTTTGAAAAATTGCTTTGAAAGTTTTTGAAAAGTGTCGGTGTGAAAAGATTTTTGTTTGTTTTTGAAGAGAGCAAGTATCTACGAGAACCTACCTACCCTAAGGAATTCGTCTGTGTAAATGTCTTTTAAAGTAGTACCATCCCACCATTGAGAGGTAGGTAGCACCACCGTTGGAGGTGTTCGGGTCAATTCGAGGGTTCGGGACATGGTGATCACCAGAGCAATAGGAAGACACCTTAGAAGCTACCCTCATGCCATGTTCATGGACATGAGGACTTATTAAAACATCCTCTACTCGACGATCACCTTTCGAGGCAAGGCAACAGTGAGGCGTACCCTAGGGGTGGTGTGTGCGATTCGTGTGTCGTTTTCAGATATTTTGTCTTTTCATGTTATTGGTGTTCTACGCTTGATTTTATTTAGGGCCATTCATTCTTGCATGCTTTGTTTAACAGTTAAAATATTTGCGAGGAAAATAAATCTAAAGCTATTACAAATGGCGCGGGTCCACATCGCCAAAATTAAACCGGACCCGATTTGACAGAAAAGTAAAGGATTAAAAGTGCGAGAAGTAATTACAAGGCTTCGGGAGAGATACATAATTATTTAAATGACATAAAAATAAATATGCGAAATTAAATCGAAACGAGGGCGTTGGACCCTTTTGCAAAAATTAAATTAATAAGGAATTAAAATTAAAATTAAAAGAAAATGTTTTTGGCATTTTATGTTTTTTAAGATTTAATAGAAAAAGAATTAATTAAAACTAAAATAAAATGTTAAACCTAGTTCTAATTATTTTTAAGTTATTAAGAAAATATTGGAGTTTTTTAACCTAAATGAAACCCTAATTGATTTACAATTTTAATTATAAAAATAAATAAAATAAATATCATTATTAGAAAGAAAAATTAAAAAAAAAAGGAATAAAACATTAATTAAACTTATTTCTACATTTTTTAGATTTTTTATGAAAAGAATTAATATTGCAAACCCTAATTTAAACTAAATTTATTTACATGCATTTATTTATGAAAATAATTAAAATAAAGTATTTATTATATTTTTTATCTTTTCTGATTTTTATGAGGTTTTTGTATTTTGTAAAAATAACTAATTAAATCAAAACAATAAAGAAAATAAAATAATAATTAGAAATAAAATATAAGAAAAAGATAGAAAATTGCAAACCAGGGGGGGTGGAAGTCCCAAATAGGAGGTTTTGATCCAGTAATTTGGCCCAACAAGCTTCAGGTCCATTGACCTTTTTTGAGTAGCGTGTTGTCACTTTGACCAGGGTTTATGGTGCTCTTTAATCTCAGCCCTTGGTTTGATTTCAGCGTGCACGTGGATGACTGGATGATGAAGTGTATGGTGCGTTTGCAGTATGGAAATTGCATAGGAATATATATGGCAAAATAATATGGGAAATTATACAGACCTGGGGTTCGAACCCAGGTCTTGGACGTCAATACCATCAACACTTGCCAGCTGAGCCACTCACTGCATTTGATATATAATATACAAACAAATATTATAAAGAAAACAATCAATATTAGTGGATCCACGCGCGAAAATTCAAACCGGCGTATCATGTGTTGCCACGATTTCGTCTTCCTCGCGTTCCTGAAACACAAAATATGAGGCAACGGTTTTATGAATGTTCTTTTAGGCCGGTTTCAAGAAAATAGCGACTAGAGCTATGGTGTCCATAAATTAATCGCGAGCGTGGTATCTTCTTCGTCCAGGTGCACTGATTCGAATGGTATGGGTCTGAAGGGCTAATTTTTCTTTAAATAAGAAACCCCAATTTTGAGGTCCTGCAAACCCTAGCAATTGGCAATGGTGAAATCGTACACAAGGCGTAAAAATGCAATCAAAGTATATGGTTAGTTTGCAAATGCTTTACTGATCACAAATATGTAAACAAAACAGCATGAATGAGCCTAGAATGTAAAACACGATAATGGAAAAAAAATGGCAAAAGAGTGACTTCTGTACAGCGTTTCAAGAGACTATCTTTGATGCTTTTGATTGGAATATGATCAGTAATCCTTGAGGAAGCTATTGGAATGAAAATTAGGTCTTTAATCGCCTTCCAACCTTGTTTTCAGAATTGAGTTTATGGAGAAAAATTTCAAGTTTGTAGAGAGCTTTTCTGCGCAGCTTTGTGTCTGTTGTGATTAGGGTTATGTTCTAGCATTTGTAGTGAATCAATTAGGTTAAAAAAAGTAGAACAAATCCAATGCAATAATGGTTTTTGGAAATTTGATTCTTAAGGATCTTTTTTCAATCTTTTTCAAGTGTTCTTTGTTCTCAATCATGCCAATCAGTCCAATTCTTTCCTAATTTGCATATGCACGAAATCTTGATGGCAAAACATGTATAAAAAGATTTGTTAGGTCAAGTTAGATATTTTTCATATATTTAAATGATTTAAATGAATTAATATAAATAAAAATTCAAATAAATAATTAAAAAATGAGAAAATACTTCCCTTTGGGCCAAGTGGTCGTGCACATGTCATGGATGATGAATCATGGAAGAAAAATGGGCCCATTAGCAATTTTAGACCATTTGAATCAATGTTGACTTTTCAAAATATCCAAAAATTTCCCAACTTCCACAAGGCATAACTTGCTCCATTTTTAAGCTTTTCTCATGTTCTTGGACATTTTGGAAAGGTCTTTGAGTCCTCTAACCAATGTCTTTGGTCCCATGTCATTTTGATTTACCAATCTCAAGTTATGGTCTTTGACTTAAAGTCCCTTTTTGTTGACTTTTGAAAATGACCTATAATGTTAAAATTGATAACTTTTTGTGAGAGCATTTCTTGGGCTTGAAGTATGAAGATGAGTTGTAGGAAATGTCTTTCTCTTCAAAATGAGCTTTGGATGGAATTTTTCTGATAATCCATGTGAAAGTTATGCCCTGGTCAATTTCAGTTGACTTTTTCAACTGTCCAAATAAGGAAACTTTTGCATCTTGATGATTTTCTGAGCCAAATTTTGAGAATCATGATCAAGCATTGATCAAATGATGTTTGTGGCTTCAAAATGATATGTTGACCAAAAATTTGAACTTTTGACTGTCAAATGACCATTTTGCCCCTACAGTTGACTGTAGTGCAATTTAGGGTTTTGACTGTGCAATTTTGTGTTGAATGCCTTGAAACTTGATATGAAGATACTTGACCATATTTGTAGGCATATGAGACTTGATTGGGCCTTTGAAAACTTCATTTTCTTGATCAGAACACAAACCCTAATCTTGACTGTGCAAGAGACCTTTGCACTGTGCACCCCTTGGGGAATTTTGTGACCTGACTTGGCAATTTCTTGGAGAATATGGGAGGGCAAATTTTGGGGTACAACAGTTGCCCCTGTTCAATCTTCTTAGACCTGAGGATGAAGATTGGCGGACGTGCCTTTCGTAATCCGAGGGTAGAAGATGATTGAACACTAGAGTGCCCAGAAATTTGCGCTCACATGGTAGCAGTGATGATGGGAATGGGCTTATAGATGCCATTTGGAGGTTGCTGGATAGGATGATGGGCTTATAGATGCCATCTGGATGTTGATCGCGTAGGAGATTCCTTAGCGAGAACCTGCATACCTGCAAAAGAACAAATGAGTACCTGACACGTTGCAGGAGCTGGTTTTCAGATGCTTGGTATAGATGTGTCCTGACTGGTTACAGGAGCTGAGTCTGGAGTCTTCACATGATGATGAATGAACCAGGGATGGTTATTGCCTTAGCATGAAGGGTAAGAGAACCTTGGGCGACTTTAACTTCAACAACGCTCGTTGAGAAAAATCTTGGGTGTCTTCTACTGGGATAAGAATCAAGGAGATCTTAGGGTCGATCTGACTGAACCAGAGAAGGCCTTTGACTGGATAAGCATCAGAAAAATCTTAGGGTCGATTTAACTGAACCGGACAAGGTCTTGAAATATCTTCAACTGGATAAGCATCAGGGAGATCTTAGGGTCGATCTGACTGAACCAGAGAAGGCCTTTGACTGGATAAGCATCAGAAAAATCTTAGGGTCGATTTAACTGAACCGGTCTAGGTCTTGAAATATCTTCAACTGGATAAGCATCAGGGAGATCTTAGGGTCGATCTGACTGAACCAGAGAAGGCCTTTGACTGGATAAGCATCAGGAAAATCTTAGGGTCGATTTAACTGAACCGGACAAGGTCTTGGAATATCTTCAACTGGAGAAGCATCAGGGAGATCTTAGGGTCGATCTGACTGAACCAGAGAAGGCCTTTGACTGGATAAGCATCAGGAAAATCTTAGGGTCGATCTGACTGAACCAGTCTAGGTCTTGAAATATGATTGAGAATTTTACTGCATCTTTCCTGAAAGGTAGAGGTCAGTCATATGCAATGCATGATATGGATCAAGCAATGATGTTCTCAACATAAATGAGATTTGTGAGATATGATGCGTCTATGCATGCTATAATGATGTATGTGATGTCTTATGTATGCTTGTTTAGGAAAGTGAATCCTTGACGGGTGCCGGGAGGTCGTATCCTGGGCTGATGTTGGAGAATAGATTTTGCTTCCGCTGGGGATGATAACTGCAAGAATACCGGTAGGAGAAGATGACTCCGTTGCGGGATAAACTTGGCAAATGGAGGATTCTGCGGGGAGAAAAGATATTCTAGCGACCATGCTGGGAAGCAATACTCTGTGGGGAGAGGAATACTTTGTTGAAATGTTGATAATAACTTGCTGGGGATACCCTTGTTGTGTTGGAAGTGTTAATAGACTTCGCTGGGGATAAGAAGACTTCGTCGAGGACGCTCTTTCCGTGGCTTTCGGCTGAGGATAACCCAGTTATATCCTGGTAGGGAAATAACTCTTGAATAAAGCCGGACGACGCGTTCGTGTTCTGCGAGGGGATAAGCTTCCAGAATTTGCTGGGGATAAGCTTACTGCTTGGGGATATGAATTCCATCTTTCCTGGGGAAATTAGATTGGACTCTTCTGGGGAGTTTTGAACTGCGGGGGAAGTGATCCCTTTGAATGTTTGATGTACCGCCGGGGAACAGTCTTTAGACCAGGACTGCCGGGGATGCTTGTTAAGAATACGTGCTGCTGGGGAATGTTGAGATCTGCTGGAGTATACTCAACTTCCTTAAGGCCTGATAATATAACTTGGAGAGAGTGTACTGTCTTGCTGGCTTACTCTCTGGGGAATTAAGATGTACTTGGTCATGTTCTTTAGCTGAACCTACCTTGGTACCTTGGAGGATAGAACAATTGGATCGCTCAGACAACTCTTTATTGCCCCTGTTTCTAGTGTCACCTGCAATTGATTCCTTTTTGTTTCGTATGCAAATATTTATGAGTTAGCAAATTATTGTCAATGCATATATCACAAACTGAACCTTGGACGTTCTTCGCAAAACAAAACAGAAAAAGAAAAAACACTTGGCACGTTTAACTGAAAATATATTTGTATTGATTTTGAATGGCCTGAAAATAGGCGTTTTGTGTACAAGAGGCTGACGTCCTAGTAAGAGGAACGTCGCCGAACAAAAGAGTTTATACAAATTTTGTACAAAAGAAAATAAAACAGCTGTGTGAAGTGAATGATCCCACTGGGTTTCAACTCTGCTATTGCCTTTATAACTCTGAGCGTCTCATCACTTGATGACCTTGGTTGAAGGTGAAGCTGACTGATCGATGCCGTCTGAACTTGATGTAGATACCGGATTCTGGATGCAAAGTGATCCAATGAGACATAGTATTACGCTTTATCCCTAATTTTTGCCTGGACCGCCCTTTCGGGTTTTCAGTCCACCAAGATACCCATTTTTGCCCAAGCCGCCTTTTCAGGTTTTCGACTTGCCGGGTGTACAGATTTTTTCATTTTCATCCCTTCATTTTGCCCGAACCCTTTTGGTTCGACGGGAAGCCCTAATTTTTGCCTAGGCATGTCAGCCTAGCGGGTCTTTTTTTTTCATGCGTAGTATTTTTTTACTATGTCTGCATTGGCGGGGTGAGGAAGGTCGTCACCATCCATATTGGTTAATATCATTGCTCCTCCTGAGAACACATGCTTAACCACAAATGGCCCTTCGTGTGTAGGAGTCCATTTGCCCCTTGGATCACTCTGAGGAAGGATGATTCTCTTGATTACCAGATCCCCAACTTGATATTCTTGTGGTCTGACCTTTTTGTTAAATGCCCTGATCATCCGTTTCTGATACGTCTGACCATGACAGATAGCAGCAAGTCTCTTTTCGTCAATGAGGTTGAGCTGATCAAGTCGTGTCTGGATCCAATCATCTTCGTTCAGATTTGCATCCTTCATTATCCGGAGAGAAGGAATTTGTACTTCGATCGGCAAGACTACCTCCATGCCATAAACCAGAGAGAAAGGAGTTGCCCCGGTTGACGTCCTAGCTGAGGTACGGTACCCATGTAGAGCGAACGGTAACATCTCGTGCCAATCTTTGTAAGTCACTGTCATCTTCTGCACGATCTTCTTGATGTTCTTATTTGCTGCTTCTACAGCCCCATTCATCTTCGGTCTGTAAGGAGAAGAATTGTGGTGCTGTATCTTGAACTGTTCGCAGAGCTCAGCGATCATCTTGTTGTTCAGATTGGTACCGTTGTCTGTAATGATCCGTTCAGGGACGCCGTACCGACAGATCAGATTGTGTCGAATAAACCGTGCCACAACAGTCTTGGTTACCGTAGCATAAGATGCTGCCTCGACCCACTTCGTAAAATAATCAATCGCCACTAGGATGAAGCGGTGTCCATTGGATGCCGTAGGTTTAATCTCGCCGATCATGTCTATGCCCCACATTGCAAATAGCCAAGGCGCAGTCAGAACATTCAGGGGAACCGGAGGAACATGCACCTTGTCTGCATAAATCTGGCACTTGTGGCATGTCCTGGAGTGTTGGTAGCAGTCAGCTTCCATTGTGGACCAGTAATATCCTGCCCGTAGGATTTTCTTAGCCATAGTATGTCCACTGGAATGTGTACCAAAGGTCCCTTCATGTAGCTCTTCCATGATTCTTTCTGCTTCAGTCTTATCCACACAACGCAGTAAGGTTGAATCATGGTTTCTCTTATACAAGATGCCGTTGCTAAGGAAGAACTTGGCTGCAAACCTCCTCAGGAATTTCTTATCATTGACAGAGGCACCTTCAGGGTATTCCTGAGCTTCCAGATATCTCTTCACCTCATGGTACCACGGCTTCTCAGTCACCAATTCAGTTTCGAGATCACAACAGTATGCCGGTTCGTCCAGTTTCCAGATGATGATCCGGGGAGCCTCATTATCCCATTTAACCTTGAACATTGAAGACATTGTAGCTAACGCGTCCGCCAACTGATTCTCTTCTCTTGGAAAGTGTTCAAAGGTTATCTCTGTGAAGTGAGGGATCAGGGTCAACACACATTCTCTGTAAGGAATCAAGTTTGGATGTTTCGTATCCCACTCTCCTTTGATCTGATTGATCACAAGAGCGGAATCCCCGAAGACACTTAGAAATTTGATCCTTAGGTCGATCGCAGCTTGAAGACCCATGATGCACGCCTCATACTCCGCCATGTTGTTGGTACAGTTGAAACACAGCCGGGCGGTGAGTGGAGTATGAGTACCTTGAGGAGATATGATGATGGCACCGATACCGTTTCCCAAAGCATTGGAGGCTCCGTCAAAGTGCATAGACCATCGGGATCCTGGTTCAGGTCCTTCATCCGGTCCCGGTACTTCACAATCAGTTACTATCATGATGCTTTCATCCGAAAACTCGAAGTTCAATGACTGATAATCATCTACAGCTTGATGTGCCAAGTGGTCTGCTAATACACTTCCCTTGATGGCTTTCTGGGTCGTGTACTGAATGTCGTATTCCGTCAAGATCATTTGCCATCTTGCAATTCTCCCAGACAGAGCAGGCTTTTCGAATATGTACTTTATCGAATCCATCTTTGAGATCAACAAGGTAGTGTGAGTCAGCATATACTGTCTCAGCCGGCGAGCAGCCCATACCAAAGCGCAGCAAGTTTTCTCAAGCAGTGAGTATCGGGTCTCACAGTCGGTAAACTTTTTGCTAAGGTAATAAATGGCATGCTCTTTTCGGCCAGACTCGTCATGCTGCCCCAGCACACACCCCATTGAATTGTCGAGTACTGTCAGATATAGTATCAGAGGTCTCCCTTCAACCGGTGGCATAAGGATAGGTGGTTCTTGGAGATACTCCTTAATTCTGTCGAAGGCAGCCTGACATTCATCGTTCCAACGTACTACCTGATCTTTCTTCAGCAGCTTGAAGATTGGCTCACAAGTAGCAGTCAGATGTGAGATGAAGCGAGCAATATAATTCAGGCGTCCTAAAAAGCCTCTGACTTCCTTCTCTGTCTTGGGAATTGGCATCTCTTGAATAGCTTTGACCTTAGCAGGGTCCACTTGAATTCCTTTATCACTGACCACGAAGCCTAGTAATTTCCCAGATCTTACCCCGAAGGTGCATTTGTTCGGGTTCAATCTCAGCTTGTACAGTTTCAACCGGTCAAACAACTTCTGCAGATGACCTAGGTGCTCTTCCTCAGTGTGGGACCTTGCGATCATATCGTCAACATACACTTCTATCTCATGATGGATCATATCATGAAATAAAGCAACCATGGCACGTTGGTAGGTTGCCCCAGCGTTCTTCAACCCGAATGGCATGACCTTGTAACAGAAGGTGCCCCACTGAGTAACAAATGTAGTCTTTTCCATGTCTTCAGGTGCCATCTTGATCTGATTGTAACCTGAAAAGCCATCCATGAAAGAGAATACTTTGTGCTGAGCTGTATTATCAACAAGGACATCAATGTGAGGTAAAGGGAAGTCATCCTTGGGGCTGGCCCTGTTCAGATCCCTGTAGTCGACACACATTCTGACCTTTCCATCCTTCTTAGGTACCGGCACCACATTAGCAACCCACTGAGGGTAAGAAGTTACTGCAAGGAACCCAGCATCAAACTGTTTCATAACCTCGGCCTTAATCTTCTCGGACATCTCTGGACGCATCCGACGGACCTTTTGCTTAACCGGAGGGCAGTCTTCCTTAGTTGGCAAGTGATGGACCACAATATCGGTATCCAACCCTGGCATGTCTTCGTAGGACCAGGCAAAGATCTCCATATAATCATGCAGCATCTTGGTTAACCGTTGCTTCACGCTGAGCTCTAGGTTGGCACCAATCTTTACCTCTTTTCTGTCTGCCTCAGTACCCAGGTTTATGGTTTCCACTGGCTCTTCATGGGGTTGAATTGCCCTCTCTTCCTGAAGCAACAGTCTTGCAAGCTCGCCAGGCACTTCGCAATCATCTTCACCTTCGTCTTTGGCTAAGTTGATCGGATTTTCGAAGTCATAATTGGCAGTAGCAGAGTTGTTATCAGTGAGATCCAGAGTGGATTGAAACCTGTATGAGTGAGTGTGTGTGTAAATACAGCTGTTTTGAAATATATGAAAAAGGGAAAGAAAGACAGAAAAGGAGCAGAATATTTGCAATGCGAAAAATACGTCCAAGATTTTCATTTATGATATATGAAATGACAGTTTGTATGCCCTCACAAATAGAACCACGGTGCCTCGGGTAAGACACCGGGCCATAGAGTTTATCATTGTTTATTACAAAATAACGGAACAAAGAAATATATTACTGCGTCACAAAGGTAACAGGGGTATGGTCTTTAGTAATCCAGTTGTTCAGTCCGCCTTTGGTCGTCGGATAGATCCAGCTGTTGAATTCAGCTTCGTCCACTTCATGGTCTTCCCCAACAGCATTCACTTCTGAACTTTTAATAAATACCGGAGGTCTTCCAATCTTCGCTTTCCTCATAGCTTTCTGACCCTCTGTGGTAAAACCCAGCCCAAGTTTATCAATCTTCTGTGTGAAGTCTGGGAGCCTGCCCCAGTCGGCACATTCACCCTTCTGAACCACAGCCCGGGCGTCCTTTAGGGAGGCCATCTTCAAAGGAACACCTTCTTATGTTGATGTTGCTGCAATTGGAAACACCTCCTCGAAATGCTGAAAGGGGGTTTCAATAAACTCCCCATCCATCTCAATGTACCTGAAGGAGTTCAGGTGGCTCACCATATATTCCTCCTCTCCCTGCACGGTGACGATCTTCCCTCTGACGGGGTACTTCAGCTTCTGATGCAAGGTGGAGGTCACTTCCCCAGCCTTATGTATCCAAGGTCGACCCAATAGACAAGAGTAAGATGTACGGATATCCATCACATAAAAAGTGGAGTCGAACACCTGAGAGCCCACACGAATCGGAATGTCAACCTCTCCATGGACCATCCTCTTTGAACCATCAAAGGCCCTGACGATGATGTTGCTGGGTTTCAATTCCAGACCTTCACAATCTAAACGGTCCAAAGCCTTCTTGGGTAGCACATTCAAAGAAGACCCCGTGTCCACCAGCACGTGTGCCAAGGTAGTGCCTCTGCATTCAATAGAGACATGCAGAGCATCATTATGGTCTCTTCCCTTTGCGGTCAAGTCAGCATCTGAGAAACCCAAGCCATTGTCTGCTGTCAGATTTGCTACGTAATCAGTGAACTGGACTGCAGATGTCTCATGTGGCACATGGGCCGTCTTGAGGAATGAGATTAGGGCCTTAGCATGGGCCTCGGAGCACAGCAATAAAGAGAGCATGGAGATCTTGGAGGGCGTGTGCCCCAGCTGTTCCACAACATTAAAATCGCTCTTCTTTATAATTTTCAGAATCTCCTCCATCTCTTGTTGGGAGGCCTCAGCAGTTATGGGTACAGGTGCCTCCATCTGGGCAGGCTCAACTTCAACTCCTTTGCCCCGAGCATTGGATGACTCGGCAGCAGGAGAAACAATTGGATCAGCAGCAGGAACATGTACACTTGCAGGGGTTATGGGACGTGGTTTTCGGGCAGCAGGCGGTGCAATGTCAGGCGAGAAGAGCCTGCCACTGCGGGTAACCTTGGTTGGGCCAGTGATGTCACAAATGCTGGCGCCAGCGTTGAACTCTTGTTTAGTCCCGTTTACATATACGTCTGCCCCATAGTGCCAAGGAACAGCTTTATCAGATACATAGGGCAAGGGCCCTGGAACAGTGATAATAACAGGTGCAACGGTCATGATTTGGACGGGCTTCTTCGGGAGAGCCGGGATCGGATTATTGAAGATAGTCACCACAGAAACTTCTTCCACTGGAACCAACCGAACAGCAGACTTCTTGAATAGAATCTCCTTGCTATCCATTAAGCTTTGGATGCCTAACTTTAGCAAGGGACAACCAGATGGGGACACAGCACAGAACAGGCAACCCTCACTACAACCCGGAAATAAACCGGCCTGCAGTAGGTTCTTCTTGACAATCTTTAGAGGAGTGGCTAGATCATCCACAGAAACAGCATAAACGTCTTCATCAACAGCATTTACCCCATGTTGAGGCATATGGGCAGTAACTACATTCGGCTTCGCAGGCGCTTCGAACTGTATCTCCTTTGCGTCGATAAGGTCTTGCACCTTATTTTTTAACGCCCAACAGTCATCAGTAGAGTGCCCCGGGCTATCTGAATGGTAGGCACAACGAGCATTCGGGTTGTATTTGGGGGATGCAGTATTTGGAAACTTCGGCGCCTCCCTGGCAGTCACTAAATTGGTGGATAGCAACTGTGGCAGGATCTGCGACAAAGTCATGCTTAAGCGGGTGAATTCTCTCCGGGGTCTTTCAACCTTTTGAGGATTGTTTGGCCGGGGAGCGGCAGCAGGCTTAGCAATCATTACCGCACTGACAGATTGGCGGTGCTCATGTCTCTCTGATTTCCTGGAACCATATACGGCACTAGACTCCTTCTTGAAGGGTTTCTTCTTAGAACTAGATGATGCACCCTTCGGAATTTTTCCAGATTTTAACCCAGCTTCAATTCTCTCTCCAGTCAAGATTAGATCAGTGAACCCAGCAGAAGAATTCCCAATGAGATGGTTGAAAAACGGCCCAGATAGGGTCCCTAAGAACATGTCTACCAGCTCCCGATCAGTCAACGGAGGCTGCACCCTGCCAGCCAGGTCTCTCCACTTCTGAGCGTACTCCTTAAAACCTTCGCTTGCACCTAACGACATACCCTGGAGTTGGGTACGTGTGGGGGCAAGGTCGGCATTATATTGATACTGCTTGTAGAAAGCAGTAGCCAACTCCTCCCGGTTACGAACCTTGGTCCCATCCAGCTGATAGAACCATTCGAGATGAGTCCCTGAAAGACTCTCCTGGAAGAAGTGGATCCATAAATTCTTATCCGCAGAGTACGGCTGAATTTTCCGAACATAGGACCTCAAGTGCAGCTTGGGACAAGACGCCCCGTCATACTTAGAGAAGGAGGGTGCTTTGAACTTGTGAGGGATGATCACACCAGTCGACAAACCCAGATCTCCGAAATCCAGCCCAGGTGCCTGTTGAACCTCCATAGCCTTCAACCTGTCCTCCAATTGCTTATATCTGTCATCAGCAGGAGGGTACTGCTCTTCATCAAAATCTGTCTCGTTGTCGGAGACTACCGGACTAGGAACCCTTGCTTCTGCCTGAGGAGAATTCTTGTCAACAGAAGAACCAGCCTCTTCCTGTTGCAGAGTATTGTTGAACCTTCGGCCCGAGTTGAACAGAACAGTTCTTCTCTTCTTCTTCTTCTCCTTCTTCAGGAGCATAGCCTTTAGTTCTTCTTGGCCTCGAGCCAGACCCTTGATTAATTCTTGAAACTACGCATTCTGCGCCTGAAGAGCCTTGATTGATGTCTCAGTTGATGCAGAGTCGGTATTCATGATGCTGAAATAAACAGCGAAGAACTGTAAGCAACCTGAAAAGAGGAAAAACCTGCTATGCACATGATGTATGAAATGCGTATGCAATGCATTCAAGGGTTCGAAAGTTCAAATTTGTTGCAGACAAAAAGGAACACACGTTATCATTAAGGAAATCATTGTTTAATACATCAAGGCCTCATGGGAAAAAGTACAAAAATCAAATCAATCCCAAAATACACTACGCATCCTCTTCGGAGCTATGTAGGTGTTGAGATTCCTCTCCTCATGCAACAGGCGGGTGAGCTCCAAGACCTTCTTTTCACTGGCATGCAGACTAGTCTCAAGAGAATTCCGCTCTTCCTTAAGCTGGATCCAGCTCTTCTGCATCTCTTCCCAGGATGTGGGCATATCAGGGTGCTGAATAGTATGGGATGTTTCTCCTTCCAAGACTGGTTCTTTGATCACTGGGAGGATATGAGGATAAGGCATTACTAACTTCTGGGAGCGGGCTCGTACCCACTTGAGATAAGGTTCCAATAGGATGGAGTTCCTGTGCCCCAGTGTCTTGCTGTCTATCCTACTTGGCATCCTCCAGGCTCTGATAAATCTCTGGCGAAGTCCTTGAGTATCGTTGTCGAAGTCAAAAACTATGTCAGGAATTATCATGTCATGAGGGCCATCCCTCCGAGCATAACTAAACTGTCTCCAAGCCAGGCATGGGATATAAGTAATACCTCCTCTGATTCCAAGTAAAGGAACATTAGGGTACTCCCCGCAACGATCAATGATAGTGACATCTTCTCTGGACCTAGGGCACCAATGTATATCTACATGTGTAAGAGTCATCAACCGTTGTGACCATCTCAAACCCCGCTCGTTCTTCAAGGTTGATTGTGGAAGGTGCGAAATAAACCACTTTCCTAGGAGAGGAGTGCAACACATAAGGACACCCCTTTTTCTCATGGTTCGAGTGTAACATGAGTGAAGGATGTCCCCCAGCAACGTAGGTATAGGATTCCTGGACATAAAGATCTGAACAGCACTGATATCAATAAGCTGATCTGGGTTAGGGAACAACACCAAACCATAGACAAGGAGGGCCACAACCTCTTCAAAAGCTTGCAAGTCAAGGGAATTCCAACATTTATGGGCCTTTTCAAACAGAAACCTGGCTAAGAACCCTTTGATACCACTTCTAACTTCCCAATGTCCCTTGAGGTCAGATGACTGTAGGTGCAAGGCTTTAGCAATCTCTTCAAGCTTAGGTTCCTTTTCTGTACCGTTGAAGGGTAGATGATCAAGGATAGGGATCTTCAGGAGCCGGGAGAACTCCTCCAATGTAGGTACCAACTGATAGTCCAAGAAGGTAAAACAGTGATGCAGAGGATCAAAGAACTAGAACAGGACCTTTATCATATCTTCCTCAATGTTGGTGTTGACCAAGCTGATGAGGCTTCCATGCCTTTCACCGAATGAAGAGTTCTCGGGAATCCTGGATATAAGCTCCTTAAGCTGAGGAGGGATCCTTACAAGACTGATTTGAATTGTCTTTCTACGAATAGTTTCCATGTCCTACAAAACAAGAACAAAGATGAAAATTCGAACCCCTGAAATGGTTAATCAATGCATATGATGCTGGATGATGTCATGATGCTATGATTAAACACACCACAGATATTTATAAAGACAAACATGTAAGGCACACAAGGCACACAAGACAAGCCCTTAAGGTTTAAGGCCAGCATGGGGTCTGGGTAGTACCCTCTTGAAGTTGGTGGGTTCAACCTATCCTAATCAAAGTAACCGGGTTCTAAGGTTCCCAATATCACGGGATTGCTTTCATTGTTCATCGTTTCGATTTAGCCACTGAACTGGCGGCCGAAATATTCCAGGAAAGCAACCCTCAATTGGGTGTAGTATCGAGTATCAACCAACCTCGGACTGCACCAAAGTCAGTTATCTCACTACCCTAAAGAGGCCAAGATGGTTCAATTAAGGTTCCTAAGGTCAGTTGATGCTTCATGACACCACGCGGAGGCCCCGTACTCTCCTTGACTGAACTCAAGGGTTACCGGTACACACCAAAGTGCCACATCAATGTAGCAGACTGTTTCAACCATGTCGGTATACCCCGCACAGTTCCCTCACAGCCTTGTTGCTACTTTCTAAGAAGGTATCCCCAGATCCGGGTTAGGATCTATAGAACTCCCAAGCAACCCACAATAATAAAGCAAGCAAGGAAAGAAATTGAAAACACAGTTATGAACTAACCCTAAGGTACACCTCACTTTAAGTTAAATCCCCAGCAGAGTCTCCAGTTCTGTGATCGGTGGATCTGGAACTGACTGTTTAACGCTGGTTCGCGAAATGTCGCGGAAGCAAGAGTCGCCACCGTCTTTTATTTTCTCCAAATGGAAAGGACAAAAGCACAGAAAAATTCCTTAAAGAGATTGCTCTCGGTTCGGGAGGTAGGTTATAGAAAGGGAAGGTATTAGCACCCTTTCTATCCATGGTTATCCATGGGCTCTTAGATACTTGCTCATTTGTGTTTTCAAAAATGGTTTGTTTGCTTTTCAACTGTGGGTTTTAAAAAGTTTCTTTGAAAATTCCAGTTCGACTCTTGTGTCAGAGTGTTTAAAAAATTGCTTTGAAAGTTTTTGAAAAGTGTCGGTGTGAAAAGATTTTTGTTTGTTTTAGAAGAGAGCAAGTATCTACGAGAACCTACATACCCTAAGGAATTCGTCTGTGTAAATGTCTTTTAAAGTAGTACCATCCCACCATTGAGAGGTAGGTAGCACCACCGTTGGAGGTGTTCGGGTCAATTCGAGGGTTCGGGACATGGTGATCACCAGAGCAATAGGAAGACACCTTAGAAGCTACCCTCATGCCATGTTCATGGACATGAGGACTTATTAAAACATCCTCTACTCGACGATCACCTTTCGAGGCAAGGCAACAGTGAGGCGTACCCTAGGGGTGGTGTGTGCGATTCGTGTGTCGTTTTCAGATATTTTGTCTTTTCATGTTATTGGTGTTCTACGCTTGATTTTATTTAGGGCCATTCATTCTTGCATGCTTTGTTTAACAGTTAAAATATTTGCGAGGAAAATAAATCTAAAGCTATTACAAATGGCGCGGGTCCACATCGCCAAAATTAAACCGGACCCGATTTGACAGAAAAGTAAAGGATTAAAAGTGTGAGAAGTAATTACAAGGCTTCGGGAGAGGTACATAATTATTTAAATGACATAAAAATAAATATGCGAAATTAAATCGAAACGAGGGCGTTGGACCCTTTTGCAAAAATTAAATTAATAAGGAATTAAAATTAAAATTAAAAGAAAATGTTTTTGGCATTTTATGTTTTTTAAGATTTAATAGAAAAAAAATTAATTAAAACTAAAATAAAATGTTAAACCTAGTTCTAATTATTTTTAAGTTATTAAGAAAATATTGGAGTTTTTTAACCTAAATGAAACCCTAATTGATTTACAATTTTAATTATAAAAATAAATAAAATAAATATCATTATTAGAAAGAAAAATTAAAAAAAAGGAATAAAACATTAATTAAACTTATTTCTACATTTTTTAGATTTTTTATGAAAAGAATTAATATTGCAAACCCTAATTTAAACTAAATTTATTTACATGCATTTATTTATGAAAATAATTAAAATAAAGTATTTATTATATTTTTTATCTTTTCTGATTTTTATGAGGTTTTTGTATTTTGTAAAAATAACTAATTAAATCAAAACAATAAAGAAAATAAAATAATAATTAGAAATAAAATATAAGAAAAAGATAGAAAATTGCAAACCAGGGGGGGTGGAAGTCCCAAATAGGAGGTTTTGATCCAGTAATTTGGCCCAACAAGCTTCAGGTCCATTGACCTTTTTTGAGTAGCGTGTTGTCACTTTGACCAGGGTTTATGGTGCTCTTTAATCTCAGCCCTTGGTTTGATTTCAGCGTGCACGTGGATGACTGGATGATGAAGTGTATGGTGCGTTTGCAGTATGGAAATTGCATAGGAATATATATGGCAAAATAATATGGGAAATTATACAGACCTGGGGTTCGAACCCAGGTCTTTGACGTCAATACCATCAACACTTGCCAGCTGAGCCACTCACTGCATTTGATATATAATATACAAACAAATATTATAAAGAAAACAATCAATATTAGTGGATCCACGCGCGAAAATTCAAACCGGCGTATCATGTGTTGCCACGATTTCGTCTTCCTCGCGTGCCTGAAACACAAAATATGAGGCAACGGTTTTATGAATGTTCTTTTAGGCCGGTTTCAAGAAAATAGCGACTAGAGCTATGGTGTCCATAAATTAATCGCGAGTGTGGTATCTTCTTCGTCCAGGTGCACTGATTCGAATGGTATGGGTCTGAAGGGCTAATTTTTCTTTAAATAAGAAACCCCAATTTTGAGGTCCTGCAAACCCTAGCAATTGGCAATGGTGAAATCGTACACAAGGCGTAAAAATGCAATCAAAGTATATGGTTAGTTTGCAAATGCTTTACTGATCACAAATATGTAAACAAAACAGCATGAATGAGCCTAGAATGTAAAACACGATAATGGAAAAAAATGGCAAAAGAGTGACTTCTGTACAGCGTTTCAAGAGACTATCTTTGATGCTTTTGATTGGAATATGATCAGTAATCCTTGAGGAAGCTATTGGAATGAAAATTAGGTCTTTAATCGCCTTCCAACCTTGTTTTCAGAATTGAGTTTATGGAGAAAAATTTCAAGTTTGTAGAGAGCTTTTCTGCGCAGCTTTGTGTCTGTTGTGATTAGGGTTATGTTCTAGCATTTGTAGTGAATCAATTAGGTTAAAAAAAGTAGAACAAGTCCAATGCAATAATGGTTTTTGGAAATTTGATTCTTAAGGATCTTTTTTCAATCTTTTTCAAGTGTTCTTTGTTCTCAATCATGCCAATCAGTCCAATTCTTTCCTAATTTGCATATGCACGAAATCTTGATGGCAAAACATGTATAAAAAGATTTGTTAGGTCAAGTTAGATATTTTTCATATATTTAAATGATTTAAATGAATTAATATAAATAAAAATTCAAATAAATAATTAAAAAAATGAGAAAATACTTCCCTTTGGGCCAAGTGGTCGTGCACATGTCATGGATGATGAATCATGGAAGAAAAATGGGCCCATTAGCAATTTTAGACCATTTGAATCAATGTTGACTTTTCAAAATATCCAAAAATTTCCCAACTTCCACAAGGCATAACTTGCTCAATTTTTAAGCTTTTCTCATGTTCTTGGACATTTTGGAAAGTTCTTTGAGTCCTCTAACCAATGTCTTTGGTCCCATGTCATTTTGATTTACCAATCTCAAGTTATGGTCTTTGACTTAAAGTCCCTTTTTGTTGACTTTTGAAAATGACCTATAATGTTGAAATTGATAACTTTTTGTGAGAGCATTTCTTGGGCTTGAAGTATGAAGATGAGTTGTATGAAATGTCTTTCTCTTCAAAATGAGCTTTGGATGGAATTTTTCTGATAATCCATGTGAAAGTTATGCCCTGGTCAATTTCAGTTGACTTTTTCAGCTGTCCAAATAAGGAAACTTTTGCATCTTGATGATTTTCTGAGCCAAATTTTGAGAATCATGATCAAGCATTGATCAAATGATGTTTGTGGCTTCAAAATGATATGTTGACCAAAAATTTGAACTTTTGACTGTCAAATGACCATTTTGCCCCTACAGTTGCCTGTAGTGCAATTTAGGGTTTTGACTGTGCAATTTTGTGTTGAATGCCTTGAAACTTGATATGAAGATACTTGACCATATTTGTAGGCATATGAGACTTGATTGGGCCTTTGAAAACTTCATTTTCTTGATCAGAACACAAACCCTAATCTTGACTGTGCAAGAGACCTTTGCACTGTGCACCCCTTGGGGAATTTTGTGACCTGACTTGGCAATTTCTTGGAGAATATGGGAGGGCAAATTTTGGGGTACAACATCAGGTATCCAAAACCTGATGGATAATAAGGAGATCCTGTTTGAGAAGATTGCTGTTCCTTCCATTCCTATTGAAGAAGTTGCCATCATTACCATTTTCGACAATTCTTCCAAGGCTCCCTCGATGAAGCCTGTTAGAATTACATTTGTTCCGAAGATCACGCCTGTAATCATCATTGTTCTGGGGCCCATCCCCTATACCTCTGACAAAGTTGTCCCTTGGCACTATGGGGAAGATGTTTATGTTCTTGGAGTTAAGCAAGAGTTGGATGTTGATACCAGCGTCAGCAACATTACTGGGCCTGCTAAAGTCACCCACAGCAGTAGACTTTTCTCACCTGATATTGCTCCACCGACTGCCCGAAGACCTATTGTCATTACACCTGCAAGTGTGCCTAATGCCATTTCTGATCAAGTTCTTAGTCCTACCCCTGTCGCCGAGTCATCTAACGCTCGGGGCAAAGGGATCACCACTGATGTGCCTGCCCAGACGGAGGCACCGAAGACTATTACTATTGAAGCTTCCAAACAAGAGATGGAAGAGATTCTGAAGATTATTAAGAAGAGTGACTACAACGTAGTTGAGCAACTGGGGCAAACCCCATCCAAGATTTCTATGTTGTCACTGTTGCTGTGTTCAGAGGCCCATGCCAAGGCTCTGATTACCTTCCTGAAAACTGCCCACGTGCCACAAGAGACATCAGCTGATCAGTTTACCAATTGTATGGCCAATTTAACTACTGATAATGGTTTGGGTTTCTCCGACGCCGATTTGACTGTTAAAGGGAAGAACCACAATGATGACCTGCATGTCTCCATTGAATGCATGGGCACTACTCTTGCACATGTATTGGTTGATACTGGTTCCTCATTGAACGTCTTGCCCAAGAAAGCTCTAGACCGGTTGGATTGCGAAGGGTTGGAGCTAAAACCAAGTAACATCGTTGTCAGGGCCTTTGATGGGTCTAAAAGGATGGTGCATGGTGAAGTTGATATTCCAATTAAAGTTAGTTCTCAGGTCTTCAATTCTACATTCTACGTAATGGACATTCGGCCATCCTATTCTTGTTTGCTGGGTCGTCCATGGATCCACAAAGCTGGGGCCGTAACCTTAACGCTTCACCAGAAGCTGAAATACCCGGTCAGAGGGAAGATTGTGACAGTTCAAGGGGAGGAAGAGTACATGGTCAGCCACCTCAACTCATTTAGATACGTAGAGATGGATGGGGAGTTCATTTAGACCCCATTTCAGCACTTTGAAGAGGTTCCTCAGACACTGGCATCAGCTGAGACTGTGGTTGAAGATTCTCCTATGAAGATGGCTTCCTTAAAGGATGTCCGGGCTATTATTGAGAAGGGTGAGTGTGCAAATTGGGGCCGACTTCCTGATTTTACACAGAAGACTAACAAGTTTGGTTTGGGTTTCACTGCAGAAGCTCAAAGGGTTGTTCGAAGTGCAAGGATCGGAAGACCTCCCGTGTTCATAAGCAACTCGGGAGTAAATGCCATTGAAGATGATGTGGAGGAGTCTGAATTCGACAGCTGGATCTATCCTACGACCAACGGTGGACCAAGCAACTGGACAGCAAAGGACTTCATCCCTATTACTTTTGTTACCCAGTAATGAACTCTTTGTTTTGAACTTGTAACAGACAATGTTTTGAAACTTTATGGCCCGATGTCTTACCTGGGGCACCGTGGCTTCACTTGTGAGGGCTTTTGTGTGCCATTTTCATATATCATTAATAAAAGCATTGGACGTTTCTTGCATTTCAAATTTTACGCTCCTTGTTTTTCTTTATTATATATTGCAAAACAACTATTTACACACACTCACATATACAGGTCTCAATCCACTCTGGATCTCACTGGTAACGACTCTGCTACTGCCAGTTATGACTTTGAAAATCCGATCAACTTAGCCGAAGACGAAGGTGAAGATGATTGCGAAGTTCTGGGCGAACTTGCAAGACTGCTACTCCAGGAAGAGAGGGCCATTCAGCCACACGAAGAGCCAGTGGAAACGGTGAATCTGGGTACTGAGACAGACAAGAAAGAAGTCAAGATCGGTGCAAATCTGGAGCTTAGTGTGAAACAACGGTTGATTCAGATGCTGCATGACTATGTTGAGATCTTTGCCTGGTCTTACAAAGATATGCCTGGGTTGGATACTGATATTGTGGTTCATCGCCTGCCTACCAAGGAAGACTGTCCTCTAGTAAAACAGAAGGTTCGCCGAATGCGCCCAGAGATGTCCGAGAGAATCAAGGCCGAAGTTATGAAACAGTTTGACGCCGGTTTTCTAGCGGTGACTTCTTACCCTCAGTGGGTTGCCAATGTGGTGCCAGTACCGAAGAAAGATGGTAAGGTCCGAATGTGTGTTGATTACAGGGATTTGAACAGGGCGAGCCCTAAGGATGACTTCCCTCTACCTCACATCGACGTTCTGGTTGACAATACTGCTCAGAACAAGGTATTCTCCTTCATGGACGGTTTCTCCGGTTATAATCAAATTAAGATGGCTCCCGAGGATATGGAGAAGACCACTTTTGTCACTCAGTGGGGTACCTTTTGTTACAAGGTCATGCCTTTTGGGTTGAAAAATGCTGGGGCAACATATCAGTGTGCCATGGTTGCTTTGTTTCATGACATGATCCACCATGAGATTGAAGTTAACGTCGACGACATGATTGTGAGGTCCCAGACTAAGAAGGAACACCTTGACCATCTACAGAAACTGTTCGACGGGTTGAAGTTGTACAAACTAAGATTGAACCCGAACAAGTGCACCTTCGGGGTGAGATCTGGTAAGCTATTGGGTTTCATCGCGAGCGACGAAGGTATTCAAGTGGACCCTGCCAAAGTGAAAGCCATACAAGAGATGCCAGCTCCCAAGATAGAGAAGGAGGTCAGAGGCTTTCTAGGACGACTGAACTACATTACCCGATTCATCTCTCACCTGACTGCTACTTGTGAGCCAATCTTCAAGTTACTGAAGAAAGATCAAGTGGTATGTTGGAACGATGAGTGTCAGGTTGCTTTCGAAAGAATCAAAGAGTATCTCCAAGAGCCACATATCCTAATGCCACCAGTTGAAGGGAGACCTCTGATCTTATACTTGATAGTACTTGACAACTCAATGGGGTGTGTGCTGGGGCAGCATGACAAGTCTGGCCGAAAAGAGCATGCTATTTATTACCTTAGCAAAAAGTTTACCGACTGTGAGACCCGATACTCACTGCTTGAGAAAACTTGCTGTGCTTTGGCATGGGCTGCTCGCCGGCTGAGACAGTATATGCTAACTCACACTACTCTGTTGATTTCAAAGATGGATCCAATCAAGTATATCTTCGAAAAGCCTGCCTTGTTCGGAAGAATAGCAAGATGGCAGATGATTTTGACTGAGTATGACATCCAGTACACAACTCAAAAAGCAATCAAGGGAAGTGTATTGGCAGACCATTTGGCACATCAGGAAATGGAGGATTACCAGTCTATGAACTTTGAATTTCTGGACGAGAATATCATGGTAGTGACTGATTGTGAGACACCTGGACCGAATGAAGGACCTGAGGAAGGATCCCGATGGTCTATGTACTTTGATGGAGCTTCGAACGCTTTGGGTAATGGCATTGGCGCTGTGATTATATCTCCTAAAGGCTCTCATACTCCGTTTACCGCCCGACTATGTTTCAATTGCACCAACAACATGGCGGAGTATGAAGCGTGCATCATGGGTCTTCGAGCTGCAATTGACCTAAGGATTAAGTTTCTAAGTGTCTTCTGAGATTCCGCTCTCGTGATCAGTCAGATCAAAGGCGAGTGGGATACGAAACACCCAAATCTTATTCCTTACAAGGAGTATGTATTGACGTTGCTTCCCCATTTCGAGGAGATAACCTTTGAACACTTCCCAAGAGAGGAGAATCAGTTGGCGGACGTGCTAGCCACGATGTCTTCTATGTTCAAAGTCAAATGGGACAACGAGGCTCCCCGAATCATTATTGAAAGATTGGACGAACCTGCACATTGCTATGATCTTGAGACTGAAGAGGTAACAAAAAATCCCTGGTATCATGAGGTGAAGAGGTACCTTGAAGCTCAAGAATACCCCGAGGGTGCATCTGTTAATGACAAGAAGTTTCTGAGGAGATTTGCAGCCAAGTTCTTCATCAGCAATGGCATTCTTTACAAACGTAACCATGATTCGACCTTACTACGTTGTGTGGATAAGAATGAAGCAGAAAGGATCATGGTGGAGTTACATGAAGGTACTTTCGGAACTCATTCCAGTGGACATACCATGGCAAAGGAAATCCTCTGGGAAGGATATTATTGGTCTACAATGGAAGCTGACTGTTATCAGCATTCTCGGACATGTCACAAGTGCCAGGTCTATGCTGATAAAGTGCATATACCTCCAGTTCCTCTGAATGTTTTGACAGCACCTTGGCCTTTTTCAATGTGGGGCATTGATATGATCGGCGAGATCAGACCTACGACATCCAACGGGCATCCTTTCATCCTGGTAGCAATTATTACTTTACGAAGTGGGTTGAAGCAACTTCCTTTGCTACGGTAACCAAGAACGCCGTGGCACGGTTCATTCGTCATAACCTGATCTGTCGATACGGTGTACCAGAGAGGATCATTACGGACAATGGTACCAATCTCAACAACAAAATGATCACTGAGCTCTGCGAGCAATTCAAGATACAGCATCACAACTCTTCTCCCTACCGGGCCAAGATGAATGGAGTTGTCGAAGCAGCAAATAAATACATTAAGAAGATTGTGCAGAAGATGACAGTGACGTACAAAGACTGGCACGAGATGTTACCATTTGCTCTTCACGGGTACCGCACCTCAGCACGGACGTCAACAGGGGCAACACCCTATTCCTTGGTTTATGGAATGGAGGCAGTCTTGCCTATTGAAGTTCAGATACCCTCTCTCTGGATCATGAAGAATGCAGGTTTGAGCGAAGATGACTGGATTTAGACCCGACTCGATCAACTGAATCTAATCGACGAAAAGAGACTTACTGCTATTTGTCATGGTCAGACGTACCAAAAACGGATGATCAAGGCATTTAACAAGAAAGTCAGACGACAAGAGTATCAGGTTGGGGACCTGGTAATCAAGCGCATTATCTTACCTCAAGGTGATCCCAGGGGCAAATGGACCCCTACTTACGAAGGGCCATTTGTGGTTAAGAACATCTTCTCAGGAGGAGCAATGATTCTAACCACCATGGATGGTGACGACCTTCCTCACCCCGTCAATGTAGACATAGTGAAAAGATGCTACGCATAATCAAAGACCCGCTAGGTTGACTGGACTAGGCAAAAATAAGGGCTTCCCGGCAAACCAAAAGGGTTCGGGCAAAAATAAGGGATGAAAATGAAAAAATCTGCACACCCGGCAACTCGAAAACCTGAAAAGGCGGCTTGGGCAAAAATGGGTATCCCGATGGATTGAAAACCTGAAAGGGTGGTCCAGGAAAAAGTTAGGGATTAAAGCGTAACACTATGTCTCATTGGATCACCTCACATCCAGACTTCGGTATCGACTATCAAGCTCGGACGACACTAATCAATCAGATTTATCTTCAACTAAGCAGCAAAGTGATGAGATGCTTGAAGATATAAAGGAAATAGCAGAGTTGGAACCCAGTGGGATTATTCACATAGCTGTTTTGTTTTCTTTTCACAAATTGTATAAATTCTATTTGCTCGGCGGTGTTCTCTTACTAGGACGTCAGCCTCTTGTACAAAAACGCCTATTTACAGGCAAACTTCAAAATCAATACAAATTCATTTTCAGACAAATTTCAAATTGTTTTTCCTTTATCTGTTTTGTTTTGCAAAGAACATCCAATGTTCATTTTTGATATATGCATTTGACATTAATTGCTGCTCATAAATACTTCCCCGCCAGAGTTGAATCATCTTCCCCAGTAGATTCTGGAAGCTTATCCCTTGCAGAGCGCAAATAAATCTCCCCAACAAAATTCAGAAGGTTATCCTCACAAGAGCCTAACTGGGTTATCCTCGGCAAGTTGCAACGGAAAGATCATCCCCAGCGAAGTTCTTTCTATCCCCAGCGGAGTTCATCATTAAAATCCCCAACAGAGCTTATCAACAGAATCCCCAGTGGAGTTATCGTTAAAATCTTCAGCAAATTGCCTCTTCCCCACAGAGTATTTCCCCTCGGAGTAATCTCTTCATCAGTTTATTCCCTCAACAGAGTTCTTCTCTCCTACAAGTTTATCATCTTCGTTCATCATCCAGCGGAAACGAAGAACTTAACTTTACTCTCCAGCAGCTCCGGGATTTATTTTCCCCAGCTAAAACATCACATTTCCATACATCATGATACATGCATATACGCAACATACCATGCAGTCTCATTTATGTTGAGAACATCATTGCTTGATCCATCTCATGCATTGCATTTGACTGACATTTTACATTTCAGGAAAGATGCAATTAAGTCCCCAGCTAGTCGAAGACCTGACCAGTTCTTAAATCTCAATTCAATTATCCTCGGTTGAATTTCAGATAAGGTTCTCAATCTCGATAGTTTCTCTACGTCATAATGTGGACAAGTACTATAACCTCGACGGTATACTCCGTGGAGCACGAGTCAGTTGCTAGATCTTGATGTTCTCCTCCGTCATAGTGTGGACAAGTTCTATAACCTCAATGGTATACTCCATTGAGCACGAGACAGTTCCTAGATCTTGATGAAGATGTTTTCCCTACGTCATAGTGTGGACGAGTTCTATAACCTCAATGGTATACTCCATTGAGCACGAGACAGTTCCTAAATCTTGATGAAGATGTTTCCCTACGTCATAGTGTGGACGAGTACTATAACCTCGACGGTATACTCCGTGGAGCACGAGTCAGTTCCTAGATCTTGATGTTTTCCTCCGTCATAGTGTGGACAAGTTCTATAACCTCAACGGTATACTCCATTGAGCACGAGACAGTTCCTAGATCTTGACGAAGATGTTTCCCCTACGTCATAGTGTGGACGAGTACTATAACCCCAACGGTATACTCCGTGGAGCATGAGTCAGTTCCTAGATCTTGATGTTCTCCTCCGTCATAGTGTGGACAAGTTCTATAACCTCAACGGTATACTCCATTAAGCATGAGACAGTTCCTATATCTTGATGAAGATGTTTCCCTACGTCATAGTGTGGACGAGTACTATAACCTCAACGGTATACTCCATTGAGCACGATTCAGTTCCTAGATCTTGATGTTTTCTTCCGTCATAGTGTGGACAAGTTCTATAACCTCAACAGTATACTCCATTGAGCACGAGACAGTTCCTAGATCTTGATGAAGATGTTTCCCCTATGTCATAGTGTGGACGAGTACTATAACCCCAACGGTATACTCCGTGGAGCACGAGTCAGTTCCTAGATCTTGATGTTCTCCTCCGTCATAGTGTGGACAAGTTCTATAACCTCAACGGTATACTCCATTGAGCACGAGACAGTTCCTAGATCTTGATGAAGATGTTTCCCTATGCCATAGTGTGGACGAGTACTATAACCTCAACGGTATACTCCATTGAGTACGAGTCAATTCCTAGATCTTGATGTTTTCCTCCGTCATAGTATGGACAAGTTCTATAACCTCAACGATATACTCCATTGAGCACGAGACAGTTCCTAGATCTTGATGAAGATGTTTCCCCCCCCAGTTGAATTATGGACAGGTTCTTAAAACTCAGCTGAAGCATTCTCTCAGTTGTAGTACAAGCAAGTTCCTCAAATCTCAACAAAGGTTAGACTTCCCCAGCGGAATCTTTTACAACAACAGGTATGCAAGTTCTCGCTAAGGAATCTCTTATGCGATCGACACTCCCGCAGATGGCTTCTGTAAGCCCATCCTCCTACCAACAATCTCCAAATGGCATCTGTAAGCTCATTCCCGACATCACAATGCTGATACTACACCATGTGAGTGCAAATTTCTGGGCACTCTAGTGTTCAATTATCTTCCACCTTCGGATCACGAAAGGCTCAAAAGCCAATCTATATCCTCAGGTTTAAGAAAATTGAACAGGGTCAACTGTTGTACTCCAAAATTTTCCCTCCCATATTCCTCAAGACTTGTCAAGAAGAAGCTTCAAGTTGCTCAAGTTGGCTCAAGGTTTGGACAGTCAAATCACCTCCTAAGGCAGTCAATTCAAAATTAGGGTTTTGTGTTGTATCAAGGTCCTTACATCCAAATGGCCTCAAATGCTCCCCAATGTCATAATATGTTCTCAAATTCATCCATGTCAAATTTCAAGCCTTGCAGAGAAAGTTTGGTCAGTCAATTGCTCAAGAGGCCCAAAAATCGACTATGTTAGGGCAAAAGTCAAATGTGTCCCAAATACAGTCAAACCACAAGATTTTTTTGTCAACATTCTCATTTTGAAGGATAATTCATCATTTGATCAAGGGTTGATCATGATTCATCAAGGATTGATCAAGATTCATCAAGATTCAAAAGTTGCTAAATTAGGGTTTTGTAGGAAAAGTCAACTCAACTTTGACCAAGCATAACTTTCTCATACTTTATGAGAAATGACCCATCCAAAGCTCATTTGGAACAGGATGCAATTTCCTACAATCCATATTCACACCCCAAGATCAAGAAATGCTCTCATGAAAAGTTACAAATTTGGACATTATAGGTCATTTTTGAAAGTCAACAAAAACACCTTTTTTTCCAAAGCTTATAACTTGAGCATGGAAGATCAAAATGAGATGATACCAAAAGGGTTGGTTATAGGACATCTCAAGGTTTCTAAAAAGTCTAAGAACACCTCTAACAGTTCAAAATTGAAGAAGTTATGCATTATTGAAGTTGGGCATTTTTCCAAAATTGCCAAAAGTCAACTATCCTCAAAACTCCAATTTTTGACAAAAGGGCCCACTCTTTTCCACTTGATTTGGTCTTATCACACCACACACGTGTCCCATCTTTAATTTCATGACCAAACATTTATTTTTCTATTTTATTTAATTTTTATTGATTTAATTCATTTTAAATCTATATTAATTCAAATAAAATCCAAAAATTAATGAAATGATATCTTTGTGATTTGTACAGCTTGCAAATATCATATAACACCTAGTCAATTCGTATCAAGTCAATTCAAGCACAAAAAATCAGATTTGGCCTATTTTTGGAAGCTTGGTTATGGTGATCAAAATCCAATCTTGAATCTTCAATGCATTTGATTTGAGACCAAAAGACCAACCCTAATTCATTCTATAACACTCACACAAGCCTCACAAACCAAAAACACGCACAAAGCTCTGCAGAAACGGCCACAAAACTTTTGGAAAAAAGCTTGAAAAGTGAGAGATCAAGAACAACATTGGAGGCGAATTCAATCCAAAATAACAACGTAGCTCTCTTGCCAGCAACCTTCTGAAGCGAGACCAATCAAAAACCAAGCCTTTCAGTGCCTAAAACTCACTGTAAGTATCCACGAATCTTGCTCTGGACATGATATCGTGAAGTCATTTTCTTGCATCCTTTCATTGAAATAATTGCATATTCATACTTTGTGTTGCATTCTTAAACTTTTGGCATCACTGAATTTTATTTTCGTAGCTTCTAACCCCGTATCCAGAACCTAGGGTTCTTGTTCTTGTTTTTAGGCGTTTTTTATGTAGGCAAAATCAAGGCAAATAATGGTTACAGGGATGATCAGGAGGCAGAGACGAACACGCCTATGCTCTTGGATGGCGTTTACATGGCCTAGGGAGGATTTTTGAGACATCCTACGAAACTTCCCACGGATGAAAATCCGCAGGTAAATAACCAGGGACGTGTTGGGGAAGACGATAATGTGTCTTAGCGTGATTGGCCCATTTAAATATTAGCGCATTTTTATTTTTTTACAGGGTTTAATTAATGGTTTTGAATATATTATTTGATTGTTATTCGTATAACGAATGAAGCAATTTGGTTGAGTGGCAAGCGCGTTGGCATGTGATCATTGGGACCTGGGTTCGAATCCCAGGTCCCCCAAACATTTATTTGATTTTGTTCCTCAGGTACTCATGTGCATTGCTCCCAGTGTGGTTCACCAAACGCCTCTAGATCTCAACTGCCAAGTGGCCCACCAGACAGATCCAATGATCAAGATTGAAGGAGCACCATGGACTAAAGTCAACCAGCACATATTGGAATGGAAAAGTCCAACAGGTTGGACGTTTGGGCCCCAAAAATTGCTGACTCCAACCTCAAATCAGCCCCCCCTGAGTTTGCTCTTCTTTTATATTTTCTTTTCATTGTCTTTTTTATATTTTTTATTATTATTATTATTTTAATTAATTAATTAACCAATTAACTTTTTATTTCATAAAATCAGAAAACAAAAAATGTTTTTATTAATTCCATTAATTTTATTTTTGTAAATAACAATTAATTAATTAATTTAGTTTTTAATTAGGTACAATTTTAAATCTTTTTGCATTAAATTAAAATTAACATAGAATTAGGGTTTTTAATATCTTTTAACCATTCTTATTTTATTTCCTTAAATAATAAAAAAAACCAAAAACATATTCTTTCCATTAATTAATTCAATTATTAATTTAGACTAATTTTTAATTCAAAAATAACAAAATATGCTTTATTTAATAAAAAGGGTCAAAACCCTAAAAACACTCTGATTTAATTTTCTCGCGTGCGAATAATTTTTTATCCATGTTTCAATATTGTAACTGCTCCGGGAATGTAATAGTTTTAACTTAGGATTTTATTTATCGTTTTATTTACTTTTCGCAATTTAATTTTTAAGGGTTTGTTTTTGGCGATGTAAATACCCGACGCCTTATAATAGCTTAGATTTGTTTTCCGCAATTTAAATTCCGCAACCATTAACTGTTAGATGTTTGAATAATAGGCAATGCATGACAAGATAATCTTTAACCTAAAATTAACAGTAGCTCACCATGACATGTAAAGATAATATAACTGAAAAACAATACACTCGCACATGCCACTCTTAGGGTACACCTCACTTGGTTGCCTCGAACATGGTCATTGAGTATAGGAAGTTTTAGAGGTCGCCCTCTTGTCCAAAGATCATAAAGTTGCCTTGAAACGGTTGCCTCGGATAAAATGATCTAGGATATTAGGGTTACCGCTAAGGCATCCTAACATTGCTTTAGTGACCACACGTCCCTTAATCGAATTGACCCAAAAAATCCAACGACGATGCTACCTACTCCTCAATAGTGGGATAGTGTTGTCTAAAGGACATTTGTACAGTTTAATTCCTTTTTGAGTAGGTAGATGTTCTTAAGTACTTGCTCCTTTTAAAAACAAAAACAAAACTTTTTGCACTTACACCCCTTTCAAAACAAAAACTCTTCTCAAACCCACAATCACAAAGAAAAGCAAACTTTTGAAAACATGGTGAGCAAGTACCTAAGAGCCCGTGGATAACCACGGATAGAAAGGGTGCTAACACCTTCCCTTTCTATAATCTACCTCCCGAACCCGAGAAACATCTCGAAAAGGAATTTTTCTGTGCTTTTGTCCTTTCCTTGTTGGATAAAATAAAAGACGGTGGCGACTCTTGCTTACCGCGACATTTTGCAAAAACAAACGCAAATGCGAACCAGCATTCCAAAACAATCAGTTCTATTCCCACCGATCACACTTATGGTAAAGGAATTGGTGTTGTGATTTTCACTCCTCATGGATCACACATTCCTTTTACTGCAAGGTTAACATTTGATTGCACTAATAACATGGCAGAATATGAGGCTTGCATCATGGGTCTCGAAGAAGCTATTGATCTCAGAATTAAAATTCTCGATGTGTATGGTGATTCAGCATTGGTAATAAATCAGATTAAAGGAGAATGGGATACCCGTCACCCTGGCTTGATCCCTTACAAAGATTATGCTAGGAGATTATTACCATTATTCAATAAAGTTGAATTCCATCACATCCCTAGAGATGAAAATCAAACGAAGGATGCTCTGGCAACTCTGGCTTCTATGTACCAAGTGGATACTTGGAATGATATACCTCGAATTACGGTTCAACGACTGGATAAACCCGCTCATGTGTTTACAACAGAGGAAATAGCAGATGAAAGACCCAGGTATTGTGATATCAAGCATTTTCTTCAGACTCAGGAATACCTGGTTGGTGCGTCAAGGAAAGACAGAAAGACATTGAGAAGATTGACAGGCAGTTTCTTCCTCAGTGAGAATGTGTTATACAAGAGAAATTATGACATGGTCTTGCTCAGATGCGTGGATAGACATGAAGCAGACATGTTGATGCATGAGATTCATGAAGGTTCATTTGGCACTCATGCCAATGGACATTCGATGGATAAAAAAGATGCTAAGGGCAGGTTATTATTGGCTGAGAATGGAGTCTGACTGTTACAAATTTGCAAAGAAGTGCCATAAATGCCAGAATTATGCAGACAAGGTCCATGTGCCTCCGAGACTTCTCAATGTGATCTCTTCCCCATGGCCTTTCTCTATGTGGGGTATTGACATGATTGGGATGATAGAACCCAAAGCTTCGAATGGGCACCGTTTTATCTTGCTAGCAATTGATTACTTCACCAAATGGGTGGAGGCTGCTTCATATGCCAATGTTACTAAGCAGGTGGTTGTGCGCTTCATTAAGAATAATATTATATGCCGATATGATGTGCCGAGCAGAATTATCACTGACAATGGCTCGAATTTGAACAACAAGATTATGACAAAACTGTGTGAAGAATTCAAGATTGTCCATCACAATTCATCTCCATACAGGCCTAAGATGAATGGGGTTGTTGAAGCCGCTAATAAGAATATCAAGAGAATTATCCAGAAGATGGTAATTACTTATAAGGATTGGCATGAAATGCTCCCTTTTGCTTTGCATGGATATCGAACATCTGTCCACACTTCAACAGGAGCAACCCCGTTCTCCCTAGTGTAAGGAATGGAATTTGTACTCCCAATCAAGGTAGAGATTCCCTCATTGCGTGTGATAATGGAAACCAAGTTGACAGAGGCTGAATGGGTCCAGAATAAGTTTGACCAATTGAATTTGATTAAGGAGAAGAGAATGACAACCTTGTGTCATGGCCAGTTATATCAAAGAAGAATGAAGAAAGCTTTTGATAAAAAGGTTAAACCTCGTGAATTCAGAGAAGGCGACCTCGTGCTCAGGAAGATCATGTCTTTCAACACTGATTCTAGGGGCAAGTGGACTCCCAATTTTGAAGGCCCATATGTTGTCAAGAAAGCCTTCTCTGGTGGTGCATTAATTCTTGAAACTATGGATGGCGAGGAGTTCCCACATCCCATGAATGCTGATGCAGTCAAGAAATACTTTGCCTAAAGAAATAGAAGAACAACTCGCTAAGTTGAAAACCCGAAAGGGCGGCTTAGGAAAAAAGGAGCGTCTCGGTAGGCTGAAAACCCGAAACGGCGGTCTAGGAAAAAATTAGAGACATAAACAGAATAAATTTCCCGCTAAGTTGAAAACCTGCAAGGGCATCTTAGGCAAAAGTTAGGGATTTTCTTGGCAAGTAACTACGTCAGACAAGACTTGATCGTTGAAGCAACAATCTTCTCAAATCCTCACCATACTTCAACAAAAGCTACTGCTCAGGATTTCAAAAGTTGTTAGGAGCGATAGTGGTCATTGTATCTCAATGTATCTTTTCCATTATGTATTACCATTTCCCAAACTTTGTAATCATCTATGGAGTCTCGCCATTCGCAGACTACCATTATATTAATGAAATTCGAGCTTTGACCCAATTCTTTGTATTTCCTATGTAATTTAGCTTGCAAAGACTCCATTTATTACTGATAATAACTTTCAAAGCAAAGAGATTAAATAACAAAATTGATTTTTCAAAAAAAAGATTTTACAATTTACTTTTACTTTGATATTTGTGATGAAACAATGACAACAAAAATGGTGATCCCAGGAATGGACAATCTCCGGTTGTTTTGAGAAGTTTTGTTCCCCTCGAGAAGGTCTACTCGGGTTGTTTTTGCCGTATTGGGTTTATGATTCTGGTATCCTCGGTCAAGTTTGGATTCATTTCTCCTTTTTTTTGAGTTTTTATGATGTGAATCCACATTTTTCTCCAGCGAAGTGGGTCTGAATTCCCCAGTGAATGTTTGGATGCTTCGGTGTCAGTTTTATTTATTTGAGACTGGTATCGCAATCTCCAGTAGGCATGTTACTTTTGAGAAACACTGGTTTCTCCGATGAAGCATGAAGAAGGATGTTCTACCCCGGTATCTGTTTGATTTGTCTACCTCCGGATTATGTTTCTCCTTAGTAAAATTAAAAGCAGGCAGTAGGTTTGGTTTCCACAGCTGGCCTTTACCTTTCTTGGAATGATCATCTTGGATGAAGTTTTGCCGAGTGCTGTTAGTGCCTGAGGCGGTTTTGCTTGGTTGTTCCCCATGTTATGTATCTGTTTTGTCAGCATGCACACGATAAGACTCATACATTCATACATGCATAGCTAAAATTGACAATTCATTGTTCATTGACATTTGTTAATATTTTTGTTGACGTATTACCCTGTTTTGTAGATTTATGTTGCCCTCTATTCATTAGAGTGTTGGCCTTAAGCAGAAAACATATATTCTTTCAATTTACTCACTGAGTTGTCCCTCATGGAAGATTTTTGCTTTAGCCTTCCTGTACAACTCCTTGTTTGGATGGATTTGGTTTTCTCTCTTGAGTTTATTTCTCAAAGGATGTATTTTGGTTGACTGTTTCATTCCAGTTTATTTCTGGTTTAGATTTGTGGTTCCCTGGTAATGTTATTCACTCCGGAATCCTGGAAAAAAAAACTCCAAGCTTTGGTTGGTGCATTTATTTTGCACAATAAGACTTTATCCCCTTAGAGAGAATATCATGGCATCTCCCCAGGAAGTCATACCTCTTGCCCAAAAAAGTCATTTCCTTTTACAATCCTCCGTGACCGCAAATAGCAAGTTTTCTTTATTTGAGACAACTTATGTATTATCCTTTCCAGGCGGAGTGCCTCGGTTAAAAAAGAAGTTGAGACCCGTTCTAGGCGAAACACCAAAATCTTGGGTAAATTTGTTATCTTTTTTCTATCTTCAATGAATGTTGATAGTTCATCGTCATTGAACGGCAGTGATATGATATTTATTTTCTCTTTCTACCTTCAGTGAACGTTGGTAGATCATCAGTAATGAACGTCGGTGTTTGTTATCTTTCTACCTTCAGTGAACGTTGGTAGATCATCGGTAGTGAACGTCGGTGTTTGTTATCTTTTTGCTATCTTCAATGAATGTTGATAGTTCATCGTCAGTGAATGGCGGTGATATGATATTTATTTTCTCTTTCTACCTTCAGTGAACATTGGTAGATCATCGGCAGTGAACGTTGGTGTTTATTATCTTTCTACCTTCAGTGAACGTTGGTAGTTCATCGGCAGTGAACGTTGGTGCTTGTTATCTTTTTGCTACCCTCAGTGAATGTTGGTAGTTCATCGTTAGTGAACGGCAGTGATATGATACATTCTCTTCCTATGTTTAGTGAAAGTTGGTAGACCATCGGCAGTGAACGTTGATGTTTATTATCTTTTTGCTATCCTCAGTGAACATTGATAGATCATCGTCAGTGAATGGCGGTGATATGGTATATTCTCTTCCTACCTTCAGTGAAAGTTGGTAGACCACCGGCAGTGAAAATCAATGTTTGTTATCTTTATCTCTGCCTTCAGTAAACGTTGGTAGCTTCACCTTCAGTAGAAGTTGGTGTGTCCTTTGACCATCCTACCATCCTCTCTGATTCAATACTTTTGATCCACCAGTGATTTATTTTCCTGGTGGGGTGGCTCCTTTGTTTCTTTTTTATTATTGCATCCCCAGTGATACCTTGCGTCTCTTTGGTCCTGTTCATATGCATTCATATGCATAAGCATTTGCATGGCATCTTAGGGCCAAAAATAGGGTTTGTTTTTATATTTGAGTATCTTTGATCGCGTCGACATGAAGATTTTTAACCTTCGTATCTCCAGATATAAGAAACTTAAATAAGGGCATCTGTTGTACCCCAATTTTTTCCCCTAAGATCCCTTCATCATACCATGTTAATTCACTCACAACAAGATCACACTAGGATTCTTGGTTCCCATATCTACATTTGATTTTGCCCTTTTGAGGGATTACCAAACACCTGAACTTATGTTCCTTTTGTGATCATTAATATTGTTTTATTTTCTTCATTTAACTAATAAAATGCAATGTTGGTTTGTTTTGCTTGTTATCCATGTATGTGAAGGGCAATGAGATTTAACAAATTACTCCATGGGTTCATGAGTTTATTTCCATGCCCTAGTCAATAAAGCTTGAGAGGTTCAAACCTCACCATTGGAGTGGTTTTGGAAGAAATGGCATGGCAAGGTTGTTTTGGTTCATCACATTTCAAGATTATTAGATTTGACTCAAAAGTACAAGGGGTTGATTGGAGAAGTTGTTATGTTTGGACAAGGCCTTGTTCCTATTGGTCACAAGAGCATATTTCTCTCAAAATTCAAGATATGGAAGTGGTTTTGGTGGCTATGAGTTATCATTATCATCTTCAACAACTTCTATTCACAAAGCAATAATATTGGTACAAGAAGTTTGTTCAAACTTGTCAAAGCTTCTCAAGGCATTTTCTTGATCTAGAAGCTAGGGTTTTAAACTTCAAAGGAGTATATCTTGTTCACCATTTGGTATTTTTGAGTGATTCCAAAGACATCCTTCTCTTCAAAGGGTTATCAATAAATCACTTCAAAAGTTCCAAGGAGTTTTCATGTGGAAGAAACTTGGTGAAGAAGAAAGATTACAATTCATCTAGATGAATCCACAATTTTACATAAGTAACTTCAATTGATCATAACTTGGTCAATTTTCATCACCTTGAGTCCATTCTTTTTCCATAATGATATTCAAGATGTGAACTTTATGCCTTCTTGTATGTGAAAAGTGGGAAAATGGATGGAGGTTGCCTTAAATATGCAAAAGATTATAGGTCATTTCATGATTTTTGGCCAACTTCAACAAGTCATAACTTGCTCAATTTTTGGATATTTTGAGTGGTTCAAGTTTCAAAATGTCATTCAAGAGATCTACTTCATTCCATATTTTTTGGTCAAGAGCAAATTTCAAGTGGAATGCCATGTTAGGATGCAAAAGATTATAGGTCATTTTTGAAGAAGAACTTGAAATATTTCTAAGTATGGAAAGTCAACCCTTTTTCTTCAACTTTGACTCAATGCAACTTTCAGCTCAAGCATCCATTTAACTCCATTATTTTTCCATTGCAAAGCTTGTAACCTCATCTTTCCAAAGCATCAAGAATCATGCCTTGAGACCCCTTGAGCTGAGAATGCCATAGTTTCAAAAATGGTAACTTGGAATTGAAGTTTCCTTGCAAGTCAGAATTTGAATTTCATATTAAAACCTCTAAACCTCAAATTAACACGTGTTTTGAGTCTAAACATGATTAGCCAACTTTCCCTAGTGGATTAGTGCATCAAAACACAAGAATTGGATGAGTTTTGATGAAGTTTGGATCACACTTCACTCGTGCATCAGGTTTGCACGAATTCCCTCCAAAACGCATCATTCACTCTTCCTTTTAATCCCATTCACTTCTCCTATAAATACATGAACTATCCCATTCAATTTCCAAAGCTTGGATATCCAGAATCACCCTGCCAAACTTGCTCCATAACCCAATTTTCTGTAACTTCAAAATCCATTCTCGAGCCTTTTTCAATCCAATTTTTTCATTAATTCACCTTCCTTGATCTTCCCTGAAGCTAACCACATAATTACATTCAAGAATTGTGCCATATATTGCTCCATAGAAGTCCAGTTTCAGAGCTCTACAACTCAACTTCAATAGGTAGATTTCTTCATCAATTCTTAAAAACTCTGATATCATTGTGTTGCTCTCATTGCCTTGGTTCTAGTCGCAACACTTACCTTTTACTGGAAACACATTTTGACCGTGAAATTTCAAATCCCTTTTCAAAACTTTCCTTCCAAATTGCTTGAGCTACAATTTATATAAATTTGGCGTGAGGGTGTGGTTGTCTTCGTCTTGAAGAGAAGAAGCGAATGACATAGGTATGAGCTTCTGATTTTATAGTTTGAGAGACCTGCAATTCGTGATGGCTGGAGGTTGGAGATGACCAACGTGTCATCTTCCAACCAATGAAGGCGCGCCATCTGTATTTTTCAAATCTGATTTAATTAATGATTTTGTACATTATTCACTAATGACCATGATATGCACAACGTGTCAGATCCCTTGGATTTGATTACTAACGCGTTTTGACTCTCATCCAATGCTCCACATATTTTACTTTTATTTTCTTTTTCTGATTTTTATATTTTAATTGTTTTAAATTTCAAAAAATCATAGAAAAATCATTTTTAGTCCAAAAAATATAAAAAAATTATGAAAAATATTTTTGATTATTCTCTTTCTGATTTTTATTTTTTCAAAATTTAATTTTATGTTTTAGTACTTTTTATAAATTTTACACTTATTTGATTTGTTTTAATAGTTTAAAAATATTTTTATACATTTTAAAATTCTAAAAAAATTATGGAATGATCTAGTGATATTGTGACAAATATTGATGACCTTATTTTATTTTTGTTTCTGACTTTACTATTTTTTTTAATCATTTTTTGTTTATTTTACCCATTTATTTTAATTTTAAAAATAGTTGACTTTAAAAAATTACCAAAAAATTTGTAAAATTATTTAAGCCCTTTTCTGATTTTTCTATGGTCTTACTTTTTATTTCTTGATTAATTTGAACATAGTTGATATTTTTCTCTTTATTTTCTATTTTTTAACATTATTTTTAAACCCTTTTGTGTATATAAAAATATGATATTATTTTGTGATTATTTTCTGGCTGATCTTGGGTTAGATTTTGGATCATGAACTTTATTAACATCATTGGATCCACGGTGTTGAGTTTAACTCCACAAAAATGGATGAATGATTTTAATAATAATTTGATTAAAATTTAATTCAAAAGTGGTTTATTCATTTTTCCCCATCCCTTTTCATCTCATCCCATTTCTTATTGCACTAGATGTTGTTGGAGTATGATCTCTATATCATATCTCAAAATAAATGGTGCATAGATTGCTATTGACCGACCTCAAAATAGGTGCAACTTCTATATAAGTCCACTTACGTTTGCTTAACATAGCGCTAAATTTTGTCCCGATTCGAATAAATGATCATTCGTGGCCCAAACTTATGATTGCAAGCTCAAGTATGTTAATTTGATCTCTTTGATCCAATAACCTTGAGATTCATTGTGTGGAGGCTTTGGTTTTACCAATCCTCTAATGGATCTACAACACCTTTGGTCAATGCAGATCAGTTAAACATTGTTGATCATTAAATGGTACTTATGAGAATTCAAAATGGATGATATACTTGACAAAAAGCAAATGCAACTTGTTGTGTGGAGGATTTGGTTCTACCAATCCTTTAATGAGTTCCAAATTCAAGTTTCAAGATGGTCATCCAACTAACCACTAATTATTGAGTTGTTTTACCTTATGCTTTTATTCTTTTTTATGCTTTATATACTATTTACTTTTAGCATTTACATTTCATGACATTTTCATCTTTGCTCATTTGAGCATTTATTTTCTTGCCATTTTATTACTTTGCTCACTTGAGCTTTTCTTTTCCTTTCTTAATATACTTAATAATCAACATAAACCCTAAAAAAATATTTAATGGTACTTGGACTATTTGGTTACTATCCTTGGTATTATGGAGCATGAGATTTTTCTTGGACTTAGGATTAGAAACCTTGGCCTATCTTGGAGATCTTATATGATTATTTTGTCTGGAGTTCTTGAGGTTTACCTCAAGACATTGGGTAGTTTGTTTTTTTTGTGTGCAGGTTATTGTGATTATATCCTTTTTTTGTAATCTGGAATTCACCTGTATACAACCGTTACTCTGCCCAATTTTTGTGAAGACTTAATACAATTGAAGTTTGGTTCTCTCAAGAGGTCTAGTATTTCTTTGCTTGATTGGTTTCAATCCAAGGAATGAGAATTCTATCTTGGCTCATAATGTCAAGTATTGGCTTCTTATTGGTTAGATGGTTCTTATCCCTAGCTTTTACCTTATACTTTAGGATAGCCTCTTCTTCTCCTCCCATCTTCTTTAATTTCAAAAAAAATCTTCTTTCTCCTTTTGAAAACCCTTCTTGTTTTAAACTTGAACCACTTTTATAATAAACTTGGACTTATGTCCATGTATTTAAAAAAAAACATTTTTCATAAATAAACCCCAATCAACTTAATGATACCTTGACATTTTTGTGAGAAGACTAAAAGTCAATCAATATCATTTCAAACCTTTTGCCACTTTGACTTTTTACCTCTTAAACTTTTCTCAAAAGATTAAACTCTCGTCAATACTTGTAGTGATGCAAATAATTATACTTCTACAATATATAGTGAAGAGAGATATTTTCCACTTGTGTGTTGAGCGAGGCATTGTTGATTTTAAAATCCAAGTCATATCCTCCATTTTGAGATGATGCAAATTCTCCTTTCTCGTGATTGTGGGTAGTAGGTGTGTTTTCCACAAGGACAATGATGACGATGTTTTATCTTATAAAATTAACCAACACATTTGTGTTTTAAATTTTTAAAAGAGGAACTACGTGTACTATGATCCCCTATTGCACGAAAGATGGTACGTAGGGACTAAAGGTTCGCAACCGCGATGGGTGTAAAAATTATTTAAAAAATATATTTCTTTTCTCACCTCCACCATCCATTTTATATAACAGTTTTTATAGCCAAAATATACATATTTTTACAAAGAGGCTCCTGCGGAGTACCGTAGATGTTTAGGGTGCTAATACCTTTTCTTTGCATAACCAACCCTCTTACCTTAAATCTTTCCCCCTGTTTTTGGGTTATTCGCTCTTTTCCCATTCCTTTGGAAACAATAAAGCATGGTGGTGATTTTTATTTTGATTTGTATAAAGTTTAGTCAATCCAATGACTTAGTCTTGAATATTTCTACCACTACAGTCGTTAATGGGATTTTGCTTTATTAAGCCTTGTGGGCGGTTGAAACAATTTTAAAAAAAAAAATTCATAATTTTTTTTTTGAAAATATAAAGAAATAATCTATTTTTTTAGAGATAAAACAAACGGGCCAAAAGTTTCCCTAGTTCGGAGGAACTAAAAAATTGTATTAAAGGAGGGATTTGGAAACATTTTGAGGACTTTGATAAAATGTTCAAATATAACCTTTGTTGTTATAACATTTTGAAAATAAAAAATATATAAATAATACATATTTATTTAACATTTTATACAAAATTATTTTTCAAAAAATGTTTAAACAAATTATGTTCTTTTTTTTTGAAATTTTTTCTTCTTTGCGGTAAGAATTTGGAAAACATTGAGGAACAATAAAGAAAATGATAGTATGATTGTTTGATTACGATGACATATCATTTTATTTTGATACGTTCTACATGAATGGTTAATCGTTGGAGTTGGTGGTATTTGTAATTGTAGAAGGTGATGTATGAATAAGGATATAACAACGACTATAATTAAATATCATTTGCTTCTTGTTGGATGGAGTCTTAATTAAATATTACATCTTGAGATCATTTTTTAGTGGAAGTCCAAATTAAGAAATACGTTATTAACCCGAGAGCCATTTTCAAAATATTTTCTTTAAAAAAAATTACACTATTGATTTTTTAACAAGTGAGGAATGTTAGAAATATTTTGTAGGCTACAATTAATTGTAAATGTTGTAATATGCCTTAAAACCTTTGTTGATGAAGATAAAGAAAATATATTTTAGAGAATGTATATACCGCAAAAATCAGAAGTTTCAGAAAGTTGATCAATAAGTCAAAAAATCGAAAATCGGGAAAAGCCCAAAGGTGCCAGAGCGGCTAAGGTGGTAAGAGCTCCAGAGAGATGGCAGGTTTCCAGCAGCGGTGATCGACTGACAGCGGTGAACATTACTGTCTACACGACCACGAAGGTCAGTCGTTTCAGGTTTTTTTTACTTTTTTGGCAGTTTCTAATTATGCACGATTCAGACTCTTTCGGTTCGATCCATGGATCCATATGTCATTGGGTTATGATTTTGGGCTTTATTTCTTGGGTATTTGTGATTATAAATATGTATCTCTTATATGTTTGCAGGTGTAACAATCTTAGAGCTTACAACAAAAAATGAGAGCAAGGGTTTAAAGGTATAGCATAGGGTTTTGGATATTCTCAAGGGAAACCTTAGAAATACAAGGGTTTTTGGAAACCTTTGGAGTTATCTAACGGAATTGGGAATTGGGAAACACTTGTTCACACATTGAGTTAGAGTTATTTATATGTTGAAGGTTGAAGACGTTGGGAAACACTTGGATAGAAAATAGGGTTGTTCTTGGGCACATTCAAGGTTATTCTTGGAAACATGAAGGCGAAGGCTATTTTCTTGTAACTCATATGTAATCTCTTATAATAACTTTTTGAGTATAGTGAATTGGAGAGCCGATCTCTCCCCCAGAGCAGATCATTTGATCGAACTGAGTAAACAAACCTTCTTCTTTTTCTCACCTTATTCTGTTATATTATATGTGTACGGATTATTATTGTTGAAGACCAGTTATTTTTGTTGCTATTGTTCTTTGCCTCAAAAATTTATATTCAACGTTGTCATTAATTCACAACAAGTGGTGCATTTAGCAAGAAGCAAATGGGTATTGTTTACAAATAAGCAGCATGATTAAATGGGAGATCAAGAAATTTCCCAGTAGCAATGACTTCAGGTTGTGGAAAATTAAGATGCAAGCAATTTTAATTCAAGATAATTGTGTCAATGCTTTGAAGATAAAGCATTGATTCTTGCAGAGCTTACATTGGTATAGAAGACCGAGATTATGGATAAAACCAGGAGTGTCATTATCTTGTTTCTCGAGGATAAAGTTATAAGAGAAGTCTCCAATTGAAACAACCGGCTGAAAATCATCAACCAATGAAGTCTCCACCGAACGTCTTTTATCCCACATGAAGGGAAAGGTAAACATCAAGAAAACCTAAGAAGGGAGAAGTCACAGTCTTGCGACCGAGAGATTGGGTAAGGGAGTCTGTTACATGAGAGGAAGGTATTAGCATTTTGTGATCGGTGGAAATAGAACTGACTGTTTTGAAATGTTGGTTCGCGAAATGTCGCGGTAAGCAAGAGTCGCCACCGTCTTTTATTTTCTCCAACAAGGAAAGGACAAAAGCACAGCAAAATTCCTTTTCGAGATGTTCCTCGGTTCGGGGGGTAGATTATAGAAAGGGAAGGTGTTAGCACCCTTTCTATCTGTGGTTATCCACGGGCTCTTAGGTACTTGCTCACTATGCTTTCAAAAATTGTTTGCTTTTCTTGTGTATGTGGGTTTTGAAAAAGTTTAGTTTGAAAACTTCTAGGTAACTCTTGTATCTGTCCTCAAGAGTGTATGAAGTATTTGTTTGAAAACTTTTTGAAAGTGTAGGTGCGAAAAGTTGTTTTTGTGATTTTTGAAAGAGCAAGTACCCAGGAGAAATATACCTACTCTAAGGAATTAAGCTGTGTAAATGTCCTTTAGACAGTACTATCCCACTATTGAGAAGTAGGTAGCACCGTCGTTGGAGTTATTCGGGTCAATTCGATTATAGGGACATGTGTGGTCACCAAAGCAATAGTAGGACGCCTTAGCGGTAACCCTAATGTCCTAGATCATTTTCATCCGAGGCAACCGTTTCAAGGCAACTTGGATCTTTAGACAAGAGGGCGACCTCTAAAACACCATATACTTAATGACCACCTCGAGGAAACCAAGTGAGGCGTACCCTAGGAGTGGCATGTGTGAGTGTGTAAGGATTCAATTTATATTATCTTTGCACATGTATCATGGTGAGCTATGAGTTGATTTTATTTGTCAGGCAAGTCTTGTCATGCATATTTAACAGTTAATAATTGTGCGGAAAATAAATTGCGGAAAGTAAATCTACGCTATTACAAGGAGTCGGGTATTTACATCGCCAAAAACATAACCCTTAAAAATAACTGCGAGGAAATAAAAGAAAGCGATAAAAATCCTAATTATCTATTACATCCTCTGAGCAATTACATCAATATGATCAAAAATAATAATGCGCAAATAAAAATTGAATTGGGGACGTCCTTAGGGTTTTGACCCTTTTTGAGAAAAGAATGGAATTTTGGTCCTTTTTTGCAATTAATTAATATTAAACCTAATTTACTAATTAATTAAATAATTACAAGAAAAAAGTATTTTTTTTAGTTTATTAGGTCTTTATGAAAATAAAAAATAAAAGAAATTAAAAGTCAAGAAAACCCTAATTCTAAATTTATTTTATTTATTATGAAAAAAGTCAAAATTAAACCTAATTAAACTAAATTAATTTATTAGAATTTATTTACAAAAAATAAAGTGAAATTAATAAAATATTAGTATTTTTAGTTGTCTGAATTTATTATGAAAATAATAGTTTGTGAGTTAAATTAAATAATTATTATAGTTAATAAAAGAAATTAAAAGGAAAAGAAAATAAAAAGAAAAATAATAAACCAGGGGGGTATGCTGGCCCATTAGGAGGTTAGAAAGCAATTCTGGAGCCCATTAAACCACAAGCCTGCTTGACTTTCTGGTTTAGCTAAGCGCAGGGTTGACTGGGAGCATGGTGTTCATCATCTTTTGGCCACTGGATTGGAATGTGAAGACACATGGCATGCTGAAGCGTGAGGTTTATGGTGGACCATACTGGGAATCCTGCATATGATCACGTTATGAAAAATAGAAACAAATATTGGGTGGACCTGGGAATCGAACCCAGGTCCCAATGATCAACGTCCAGCGCACCAACCACCCAGCCATTTGCCTTCTTTTGTAATAATAATAAGAGGTGAATATAATATATCAAAAATAACAACTATGCTAGACACAACAAAAACACGCACGCTATTTGAATTGGCTAATCATGGATCAGCACGTCATCGTCTTCCTCATATTTCCTGTAAAAGCAAAGTTAGATAGCGGGGGTTTTTAACCCCCACAACCTGCAACGACCAATAATAGCGAATAGGCATAGGATTAACATAAATATTTCGCGATGGTCCAGTTACATTCGTCTGAGTCTCCTGAATTCAGCCATGGGTCTTATAAGGTTCAATTTTTCTTGGATAATAAAGCCCCAAAATCAAAGCTTCGAAACCCTAGAATTTGCCAATGGTATCTTTTAATTTAGGGCTCTATAATTCAATTAACCTGTTCCAAAAGCTTCGTATAGTTCCTATTAACACAAAACAATCAACAAAACATGTCAAATGCACATGAATAATGAGATGTGATTCTGAAAAAAATGTTCAAACCGTGAAACTGTTCTAGGGTATTTCTTGAGCTTTAGCACGCGAATTTGATTGCAATACGTTTCTGAGAGTTCCTGCAAGGTATTAGAAACAATTAAAAGCTTTGAATTGGCCTGGAATGCAAAAAACAGTTTTCACTTTTCTTTGATTTTTTTCAATGTTGCATATGGCTTTCTTGCAGCAAAATCTCGTCCATGGCATTAGGGTTGGCTTCTATATATATAATGGAAGGGAATTAGGTTACAATCTTGCACAAAAGATCCATGGAATGATGATTCAATATTTGATTGAAAATCAAATATTTTTGAATCCTTTTGATTGAAGAAAGTTGCTAAATTAGGAGATTTTTGTCCCCTTGATGTGCACACGAATTTGCCAGCTCTTGTAGATCATATTTGCTTCATGAAAAGATTGAAAAACCATATCTTGATATTTTCCTACAATTTAAATTAATTAAATGAATTAAAATTAATTAAAAATCCAATTAATTAATAAAAAGAAAGAAAGTAAATTCAAATAGGCTTGATGGGTCGTGCATAAGCCTTGGATAAAGTTTCAAGAAGGAATTTGAGGCCCATTAGCAAAAACAAGGTGTTTTGGGCAAAGTTGACTTTTGCAAATTCACAAAAATTTCCCAACTTCTCCAATTCATATATTGCTCAATTTTGATCTTATGAACATTTTCTTGGACATTTTGGAAAGGTCTTAAAGTCCTCTAACCAATGCCTTTGGTCCCATGTCATTTGGATTTGCCAATTTCAAGTTATGGTCTTTGACTTAAAGTGTATTTTTGTTGACTTTTGAAATTGACCTATAATGTAGAAATTGATAACTTTTTGTGAGAGAATTTCTTGGACTTGGAATGTGAAGATGAATTGTAGGAAATTCCATCCCCTTCAAAATGAGCATTGGATGGGATTTTTCTGATGAACCATGAAAAAGTTATGCCCTGGTCAAGATACAGTTGACTTTTCTGCTGTCCAAAAATAGTAACTTTTTGCATCTTGATGATTTTTGAGCCATGCTTGTGGAATCATGATCAAGACTTGATCAAATGATGATTGTGGACTCAAAATAAGATGTTGACCAAAAATTCTGACTTTTGACTGCAAAATGATCATTTTACCCCTGCAGTTGATTGTGAACCAAATAGGGCTTTTGACTGTGCAAATTGCCACTGTGAGTCTTGAGACTTGGCATGTAGATGCTTGGCAATGTATATAGGCCAATGTGACTTGATTGAGCCATTGAAAACCTCAAATTCCTTGAGAGAACCAAAACCCTAATTTTGACTGGCTTAGGAGGCATTTGGACTGTGCAACCCTTGACTAGTCTTGAACCATTTGAAGGTGATTCTTGATAAATCTTGAAGAAATATGGGAGGGCAAATTTTGGGGTACAACAGTTGCCCCTGTTCAATCTTCTTAAACCTGAGGATGTAGATTGGCTTGCGTGCCTTTCGTGATCCGAAGGTGGAAGATGATTGAACACTAAAGTGCCCAGAAATTTGCACTCGCATGGTGTGGTATCAGCAGTGTGATGTCGGGAATGGGCTTACAAATGCCATTTGGAAAGATGATGGATGGGAGGATGGGCTTATATATGCCATCTGAAGATGTGACAGAATCTTTTCGGGAATGGGCTTATAGATGCCATCCAGGGGTTATTGATAGGTAATTTTGTCTTCGTTGGCAGGTGTTGATTTTCATCATGCAGATACTTTCCTGGCTAGTTACAGGTATAGATCTACAATCAATCGCTCACAGATATGCCCTGGCTAGATACAGGTATCGAATCTGGAACTTCAAAATGTTGGTCGAGATAGCTTTCCTGGCTGGATATAGGTGTAGACCTCTGACCTGAGAATGAAAGATAATTTCCTGGCTTGTTACAGGTGTTGATCTTCAATCTCTTCATGCAGATACTTTCCTGGCTAGATACAGGTATAGATCTACAATCAATCGCTCACAGATATGCCCTGGCTAGATACATGTATCGAATCTGGAACTTCAAAAGGTTGATGTGTTGTCTCTACTGACAGGTTATCTCAGAAAAATCTTTAGGAACCGATTTAACTGAACCAGGGGAGGTTTTGTCTTTTTTGACGAGTTATCTCTTTTAACGGGTTGTTTTCATGGACGGGTTGTCTTTATTGACAGGTTGTCTTCACTGACAGGTGTCTTCATTGACGGGTTATCTTTATTGACGGATTGTCTTTATTGACAAGTTGTCTTCAACGACGGGTTTGCATCAGAAAATCTTTAGGAATTGATTTAACTGGATTTGTCTTCTTTGACTGGATTTGTCTTCTTTGACAGAATTTGAGACTTTGACTGCATCTTTCCTGAAAGATAAAGGTCAGTCATATGCAATGCATGATATGGATCAAGCAATGATGTTATCAACATAAATGAGATTGTATGATATGATGCGTATATGCATGTATCATGATGTATGACAATGTGATGTTTATGAATGTATCTTCGTCTGGGAAAATAAATCCTTGACGAATGCCGGGAAGTTCGTTGAATCCTGGGCTGATGTTGAAGAGTATAGTTCTTCGTTTCCGCTGGGGATGATGAACGAAGATGATTGCAAGAATAAACCTGTAGGAGAAGATGACTCCGTTGGGGAATAAACCTAGTGAAGAGATTACTCTGTGGGGGATTACTCTGTGGGAAGAGATGCTTCGCTGAGATTTTGATGATAACTCCGCTGGGGATTCCGTTGGTAAGCTCTGTTGGGGAATTTGATGAACTCCGCTGGGGATAGGAAGAGCTTCGCCGAGGACGATCCTTCCGTTGTAATTTGGTGAGGATAACCCAGTTAGGCTCTGGTGGGGGATAACCTTTGGATATGGCCGAGGAGATGCATTTATACTCTGCAGGGGATAAGCTTCCAGGATCTACTGGGGAGATTGATTCAACTCTCCTGGGGAAACTTTTGGACTGTACTGGGGAAATGGCTCCACTGGGGTGTCTGGTATTCCGCCGGGGAACAATCTTATATTTTTGTCGAGGAATATTAAGACTGCCGGGGATGCTTGTTGAGGAATATCTGCATACTCTGCTGGAGAATATTGAGATTTTCTGGGGATACCCAACTTCCTTAGGGCTGACAGTAGGCTAACTCTGCTCGGGGGAGAGTATTGCTGACTTGTTGGAGATACAGTGCCTTTTTAGGGCTGATGGGAGACCAACTCTGCTTGTGGAGAGTATTGCTGAATCCTGTCTTACTCTGCGGGGAGCGAAGGTATCTTGGTTATATTCTTCAGCCGAACATACCTTGGTACCTGGAGGACAGAGCAGCTGGATCGTCTAGACAATTCTTATTGCCCCAGTTTCTGTGGGAGAAGAAGGCCTCTGAGGTGTTTGATAACTGCCGATTGACAAATCTTCTTCTGGTAGGCAAGTGACGAGATGACGGGACATAATCGTACGCTTTGATCCCTAATTTTTGCCTGGAACGCCCTTTCGGGTTTTCGGTCCATCGGGATACCCTTTTTTGCCCAAGCCGCCTTTTCAGGTTTTCGACTTGCCGGGTGTACAGATTTTTTTCATTTTCATCCCTTATTTTTGCCCGAACCCTTTTGGTTCGCCGGGAAGCCCTTATTTTTGCCTAGGCCAGTCGACCTAGCGGGTCTTTGATTATGCGCAGTATTTTTTGACTATGTCCATGTTCTCAGAGTGCCGGGAGTTGTCACTGTCAGTAGTGTTGTGTTGCCATACTACCAGAAGATGTCTAATTATGCAAGATTCGTTACTGGAATTCATGTCTAATGCCCCAAGTGACTCAGGCGGAGATTTGCCCCTGGCCTTTTGGCATTTGAGAGATTCTCTGAATCTTGACTTAACTGCCCCAGATGATGGACAGTGATCACGTCTGCCCCTTGGTTGGAAGTGTTTCTTCCACTAGATATTCTTCGTGCGAATTTCTCTGTTGTTCGAACAAATAGTCATATGCAAACAATATTATTTCAAGAATGCAAAGCTTATGTCTGTCTTGAAGTTTTTGAAAATGCATTTTTCAGTAAAACAAGCAAATTTTGTAAAATGTGATGTCAACTCAAGATTTTACAGCGAACCCTATAGGAGTCAGGATACCTTTGGTAACAGTATGCTTTCGAACTAACCCATGCTTCAGCTAGGACTTTTTAAGGGTTATAACGTGGCCTGGTTCACGGTTTAAGAAACAAAGGATAAAGCCTCAAATTTTATTTGTACCCACCCGTTCTTCGTGATGTTCTTCGATCCTAAACTCGGTTAATCGTGCATTAGATCTTGTTTGAGTCTTTGCTCTGATATACCAGTGATGGTTCGGATATTGACAATTTATTTTGAATAGGAAGTCATTTCTTTTTTGTTGAGGGTTTGTAGGACCTCTTTCTTTTTGATTTTATTATCCCTATTTTTTGCTTGAACTGTTTCTTTTGTGATTACAGTCAGCGGGATGCCCCAGTTTTTGTAAGTCTCCTTCATAGGTTTTGACTTATTGGGCTTTGTTTTTTTTTTAAAGATAACGACTGCCTGTCTTGACGATTGTATGGAACCATCACTGTCTCTTGTTTTGAAAGGACTCCTTTGATGCCATTCATTGTGCACCCGGATCAATTGAGAAAACTACCCTGCCCCAGGTTATAATTAAGGGTTTTAATTTTTGTGAAAAGAAAAACTCCAACTTCTTTGGCTCAAAGGGGTTGACTAGGGATTATCTTCCTTATAACTCAACTGTTTAAGATTTGAAACAATGCCTGTACATCATCATCGGGGTCTGTTCAAAAGCATACTGTAAAGATCGTGGTATCGTTTTCGTCATCCTCCCTCAAAAGGTTTAGAATTCTTTAATCGAGAGTTGAACATCAAAAAATGTAAGGAATTTTAATATAGTGAATACGAATATATTGATTCAGAACAGACATATGCAATGCATTAATGAAATAAAAGAGTTTGCTATGACAATAGTTGTTTGAACAATCAAAGAAAAATACAACTTGAACATTCGAATGAACAAAAGTTTTTTCAATCCTAGTCATGTTTTGGCAAGGGAGCAGTGATCACATTGGGAGTCTCAGGCGCTTCGAACTCGACCTCGTTTGCATCGATTAGGTGCTGAACCTTGTTCCTCAAAGTCCAACAATCATCTGTAGCATGCCCCGGGCTGTCAGAATGATAAGCGCAGCGGGCATTGGGGTTATACCTTGAAGGTGTCTTGTTGGGATTCTTAGGAGGATCCCTTAGAGTTACCAAATTGGTCTTCAGCAACTGTGGCAATATCTGGGACAAGGTCATGCTGAGGGGAGTGAATTGCCTTCTAGGTCTCTCTTCCCTTTGTTGGTTGCGATGTTGAGGATCACTGGCCGGTTTTGAAATAACTACCGCGTTGACAGCTTGGCGGTGTTCGGACTTATCCTGCCCTCTTGAACCATAGACAGCACTGGATTCTTTCTTGAAGGGTTTTTTCTCAGTGTTTGAGGAGTCACCCTTCTGTATCTTCCAAGACTTGATACCAGCTTCTATCCTCTCACCAGTCAAGATTAGATCTGTAAACCCAGATGAAGAATTCCCAATCAGATGGTTGAAGAACGGACCAGACAGGGTCCCCAAGAACATATCAACGAGCTCACGGTCAGTTAAGGGTGGCTGCACCCTTCCAGCCAGGTCTCTCCACTTTTGAGCATACTCCTTAAATCCTTCACCCGTCCCTAGTGACATACCCTGGAGTTGGGTACGCGTAGGAGCGAGGTCGGAATTATATTGATACTGCTTATAAAACGCAGTAGCCAAATCCTCCCAGTTGTGAATACTGGCTCCATCCAGCTGATAGAACCATTCGAGTTAAGTCCCTGAAAGACTATCCTGGAAGAAATGGATCCATAAATTCTTGTCTGCAGTGTAAGGTTGGATCTTCCTTACATACGACCGAAGGTGTAGCTTAGGGCAGGAAGCTCCATCGTACTTTGCAAAAGCAGGTGCCTTGAATTTATGTGGGATCACCACCCCAGAGGATAAGCCTAGGTCTCCAAAGTCCAACCCGGGCACATGTTGAATCTCCATAGCACTTAAGCGGTCCTCCAGCTGTTTGTACCTATCCTCAGCAGGAGGGTACTGTTCATTATTATAATATGTCTCGTTGTCGGAGACCACGAGACTAGGAACCTTTCTCTCTTGTGGGATGTCTTTGCCTACAGATGAGGTAGTCAGCTCAGCCTCATTCTGTAATCCATTCCCATATCTGCGTCTAGTGTTGAACAAAATAGCCCTCTTCTTCTTCTTCTTCCTCTCTATCAGAATCAGAGTTTTCAAATCCTGTTGACCCTGGGCTAGGCTCACAACCAACTCTTGGAACTGGGAATTTTGGGCCTGGAGGGCCTTGATAGCTTGCTCAGCGGAAGGTTCGGTAGACATGATGATTGCTGAAATAAACAGCGAAGAAGATAAGTGACCTGTAAAAAGGGTACCTGTAATGCAATGATATATATGTATGCAATGTTTTCAAGGATCTCGCGAGGTAAACAAGAAATTTGTTAGAATTTGAATCTGGTAGCTTGATTGAAGGAGCTTCATGTAGTTAAGAGTCCTTCTTCAAAAGTTAGGCTCACCATATCGAGTGGTTCATAGCCCCTGACTCAAGTTAACATGTTTTAATCTCCAGACAACCTTGGCTAGAGGAAAATAAATCCCCTTTGCCCCTTGCTAGACATTTGGTTCATCCTGACCTGCATCACAAACCCTTGAGATCCTTGAAATGGTTAAGGAAATGCTATGGTATGATGTTATGATGCGTATGATGTGGATGCAAAGGTGTGAGGTGTAAGTAAGCCCTGTAATAAGTCCAGATTAAGGACTGTAAACAAAACCTGCAAGGAACTCATGTTGTCAGATAACAAGAATGTGCAAGTAGTTCAAGTTTGAAAGCACACAAGTCACACAAAAGAGCCCTTAGATTTCAGGCCAACATGAAGTTTTAGGTACTACCCTCTTGAAGTTGGTGGGCTCAAAACCCGTCCTATCAAAAGTAACCGGGTTCTAAGGAGCTCAATATCATTGGGTTATTTTCTATGTTCATTGTTTTGATTTATCCACTTAACTGGCGACCAAAATATTCCAAGAAAACAACCTTCAATGAGTGTAGTATTGAGTATCTACCAACTTCGGACTGCACCAAAGTCGGTCATCTCACTACCCCTAAAGAGGCCAGGATGGTCAAGTAAGGTTCCTAAGGTCAGTTAATGCTTCATGACACCACGCGGAGGCCCCGTACTCTCCTTGACTTGACTCAAGGGTTACCGGTACTCACCAAAGTGCCACATCAACGTAGCAACTGCTTCAACCGTGTCGGTATACCCTGCACAGTTCCCTCACAGTTTGTTGCTACTTCTAAAGGGTATCCCCCAGATCCGGGTTAGGATCTATGAAACTCCAAAACAAGCCCACAATTTTAAAGCAATCAAGGCATACAATTGAAAACATAGTGATCTAATCCTAAGGTACACTTCACTTTTTAAAGGTCCCCAGCAGAGTCGCCAGTTCTATGATCGGTTGAAATAGAACTGACTGTTTTGAAATGCTGGTTCGCGAAATGTCGCGGTAAGCAAGATTCGCCACCGTCTTTTATTTTCTCCAACAAGGAAAGGACAAAAGCACAGCAAAATTCCTTTTCGAGATGTTCCTCGGTTCGGGAGGTAGATTATAGAAAGGGAAGGTGTTAGCACCCTTTCTATCCGTGGTTATCCACGGGCTCTTAGGTACTTGCTCACTATGCTTTCAAAAATTGTTTGATTTTCTTGTGTATGTGGGTTTTGAAAAAGTTTAGTTTGAAAACTTCTAGGTAACTCTTGTATCTGTCCTCAAGAGTGTATGAAGTATTTGTTTGAAAACTTTTTGAAAGTGTAGGTGCGAAAAGTTGTTTTTGTGATTTTTGAAAGAGCAAGTACCCAGGAGAAATCTACCTACTCTAAGGAATTAAGCTGTGTAAATATCCTTTAGATAGTACTATCCCACTATTTAGAAGTAGGTAGCACCGTCGTTGGAGTTATTCGGGTCAATTCGATTATAGGGACATGTGTGGTCACCAAAGCAATAGTAGGACGCCTTAGTGGTAACCCTAATGTCCTAGATCCTTTTCATCTGAGGCAACCGTTTCGAGGCAACTTGGATCTTTAGACAAGAGGGCGACCTCTAAAACACCCTATACTTAATGACCACCTCGAGGAAACCAAGTGAGGTGTACCCTAGGAGTGGCATGTGCGAGTGTGTCAGGATTCAATTTATATTATCTTTGCACATGTATCATGGTGAGCTACGAGTTGATTTTATTTGTCAGGCAAGTCTTGTCATGCATATTTAACAGTTAATAATTGTGCGAAAAATAAATTGCGGAAAGTAAATCTACGCTATTACAAGGCGTCGGGTATTTACATCGCCAAAAACATAACCCTTGAAAAATAAATGCGAGGAAATAAAAGAAAGCGATAAAAATCCTAATTATCTATTACATCCTCTGAGCAATTACATCAATATGATCAAAAATAATAATGCGCAAATAAAAATTGAATTGGGGACGTCCTTAGGGTTTTGACCCTTTTTGAGAAAAGAATGGAATTTTGGTCCTTTTTTGCAATTAATTAATATTAAACCTAATTTACTAATTAATTAAATAATTACAATAAAAAAGTATTTTTTTTTTTAGTTTTTTAGGTCTTTATGAAAATAAAAAATAAAAGAAATTAAAAGTCAAGAAAACCCTAATTCTGAATTTATTTTATTTATTATGAAAAAAGTCAAAATAAAACCTAATTAAACTAAATTAATTTATTAGAATTTATTTACAAAAAATAAAGTGAAATTAATAAAATATTAGTATTTTTAGTTGTCTGAATTTATTATGAAAATAATAGTTTGTGAGTTAAATTAAATAATTATTATAGTTAATAAAAGAAATTAAAAGGAAAAGAAAATAAAAATAAAAATAATAAACCAGGGGGGTATGCTGGCCCATTAGGAGGTTAGAAAGCAATTCTGGAGCCCATTAAGCCACAAGCCTGCTTGACTTTCTGGTTTGGCTAAGCGCAGGGTTGACTGGGAGCATGGTGTTCATCATCTTTTGGCCACTGGATTGGAATGTGAAGACACATGGCATGCTGAAGCGTGAGGTTTATGGTGGACCATACTGGGAATCCTGCATATGATCACGTTATGAAAAATATAAACAAATATTGGGTGGACCTGGGAATCGAACCCAGGTCCCAATGATCAACGTCCAGCGCACCAACCACCCAGCCACTTGCCTGCTTTTGTAATAATAATAAGAGGTGAATATAATATATCAAAAATAACAACTATGCTGGACACAACAAAAACATGCGCGCTATTTGAATTGGCTAATCATGGATCAGCACGTCATCGTCTTCCTCATATTTCCTGTAAAAGCAAAGTTAGATAGCGGGGGTTTTTAACCCCCACAACCTGCAACGACCAATAATAGCGAATAGGCATAGGATTAACATAAATATTTCGCGATAGTCCAGTTACATTCGTCTGAGTCTCCTGAATTCAACCATGGGTCTTATAAGGTTCAATTTTTCTTGGATAATAAAGCCCCAAAATCAAAGCTTTGGAACCCTAGAATTTGCCAATGGTATCTTTTGATTTAGGGCTCTATAATTCAATTAAACTTTTCCAAAAGCTTCGTATAGTTCCTATTAACACAAAACAATCAACAAAACATGTCAAATGCACATGAATAATGAGATGTGATTCTGAAAAAATGTTCAAACCGTGAAACTGTTCTAGGGTATTTCTTGAGCTTTAGCACGCGAATTTGATTGCAATACGTTTCTGAGAGTTCCTGCAAGGTATTAAAAACAATTAAAAGCTTTGAATTGGCCTGGAATGCAAAAAACAGTTTTCACTTTTCTTTGATTTTTTTCAATGTTGCATATGGCTTTCTTGCAGCAAAATCTCGTCCATGGCATTAGGGTTGGCTTCTGTATATATAATGGAAGGGAATTAGGTTACAATCTTGCACAAAAGATCCATGGAATGATGATTCAATATTTGATTGAAAATCAAATATTTTTTAATCTTTTTGATTGAAGAAAGTTGCTAAATTGGGAATTTTTTTCCCTTGATGTGCACACGAATTTGCCAGCTCTTGTAGATCATATTTGCTTCATGAAAAGATTGAAAAACCATATCTTGATATTTTCCTAAAATTTAAATTAATTAAATGAATTAAAATTAATTAAAAATCCATTTAATTAATAAAAAATAAGAAAGTAAATTCAAATAGGCTTGATGGGTCGTGCATAAGCCTTGGATAAAGTTTCAAGAAGGAATTTGAGGCCCATTAGCAAAAACAAGGTGTTTTGGGCAAAGTTGACTTTTGCAAATTCACAAATATTTCCCAACTTATCCAATGCATATCTTGCTCAATTTTGATCTTATTAACATCTTCTTCGACATTTTGGAAAGGTCTTGAAGTCCTCTAACCAATGCCTTTGGTCCCATGTCATTTGGATTTACCAATCTCAAGTTATGGTCTTTGGCTTAAAGTGCATTTTTGTTGACTTTTGAAATTGACCTATAATGTAGAAATTGATAACTTTTTGTGAGAGCATTTCTTGGACTTGGAATGTGAAGATGAATTGTAGGAAATGCCATCCCCTTCAAAATGAGCATTGTATGGGATTTTTCTGATGAACCATGAAAAAGTTATGCCCTGGTCAAGATACAATTGACTTTTCTACTGTCCAAAAATAGTAACTTTTTGCATCTTGATGATTTTTGAGCCATGCTTGTGGAATCATGATCAAGACTTGATCAAATGATGATTGTGGACTCAAAATAAGATGTTGACCAAAAATTCTAACTTTTGACTGCAAAATGACCATTTTACCGCTGCAGTTGATTGTGAACCAAATAGGGCTTTTGACTGTGCAAATTGCCACTGTGAGTCTTGAGACTTGGCATGTAGATGCTTGGAAATGTATATAGGCCCATGTCACTTGATTGAGCCATTGAAAACCTCAAATTCCTTGAGAGAACCAAAACCCTAATTTTGACTGGCTTAGGAGGCATTTGGACTGTGCAACCCTTGTGTAGTCTTGAACCATTTGAAGGTGATTCTTGATAAATCTTGAAGAAATATGGGAGGGAAAATTTTGGGGTACAACACACCTCACACGCACGTAGTACTCTACAGTATCCACTATTGTTGTCCTAATATATGGGTATGTTTAATTTATGCTTATTGTTTACCACTGAGGAAGAATGCATGCAAAATAAAGGAGAAAATAATGTAAGGAAAATAAAGTTGTGCTCGCTTGGGCTCTACCCCAATACCTACGTATCCTTTTTGAGGAATCAGAGTTACCGTAGTTCGGCTCACATGGTTTGTTTGTTTTGTGTTTTTTATGAACAATGTTAATTCTGCCTTCTGCCGTAGCTCGACCTTTGGAGACTCACGCGTTGGCACAGAAGTAAATTAATCATGTCTTTGCTGAAAATGGTTTTGAGAAAAGGTGCTTGGACGCACAAAAAGGTTTGAGTTGGTTTGTATTTTGTTACCTTGAAAAAGGGTTTAACTGTTATTAGAGTGTTTTTGATTTGCTAAGAAAAAGGAAGTTTTAGTTTTAAATTCATATGCAAAAGGGGAAGAAAAGAGTCTTCAGGAGATTAGCCTTTTTCTAATCCTAAGGTTATCATGCAATGATGGCCCTACGTCAAGGATGAAAGGAAAATATCTACCTAATGTTAGCATGCATGGTTCGTAACCTAAGGTCTAACTTGCATCCGAAAGGAACAAGTACATCCTAAGAGAACATGGTACAGAAAGCAGATAAGCAAACAAGCTCGAAGGAGCACACACATAAAATGGTAAATAAAAGAAACGAAATGTCTTAGTCAAGGGGAGCGTATCACCCGAGATAAACTAGCGAGAATAGGATGTAAAACAAAAATGTGACGTCCAAAGCGACTGAACAACTAACCAAGATATATGAGATCGAGGTAGGTGACAAAAGGAAATATGAACGATCACGGAGTATCAGCATCGGCCAATGCGAACTCCTGATAAAGCATGGGGGTTTGATCGCAAAACCCTTCTCCACACGACAGACTCGATACGTAAGAGCAGGCTCAACTCCAAAGCATCATGGTGCATCACGAGCTAAGGATGACAAAGACGAAATTGCGGGGGTTGATTGAGAACCCTCCCCGCTCGCCTCTTTTTGAGGGCTTATCATATGTACATATGCGGGCACAAATATAAACACACGTGCAGAATACCTACTTCAAAGGTAGAGTTTTTAACAAACACAAATAGCACACATAATGCACACAATGCGGAATTGCTCTAAACGGGTCTTTAAATAAACCTGAGGGATTCCTGACATGATCAGCAATAGAGATCCCCTTCATACATCTCTACCCTAGTTTTCATGGCATCAGAAAGCAGTAAAGCCCTACTTCTCATGATTTCTAGAAAAGCGGTAAAGAAGTATGATAAAGTGAGGAAGTGAGGAATAAAATGAAGTTGCGATGATACCTAACGAAGAAGGTCTGTTGCCTCTTCAAACCCATGCAAGCGAAGAGAAAACTCTACATAAAGCTTCCTTGATGAAAATTGCACTCTTCGTTCGCTCCAAAATCTTCTCAAACTCAAGTATCTTTTTATTCCAAAATCTCACACAAAATTGGCATTAAAATCTACCAAAAACATGTCTAAAATAACAACAAATAAAGTTAATAAAAGAATTAAAATTCTATTCTAATATTTTTTGAATTCATATCATGTAAACAACTAAGCAAAAATCATGTAGAAATATCACACAAAACTATTAAGAAAAAATAATAGAAAATACTCGGGGGGTGCATTACATAAGAAGGAAGTGGTATGTACAAGCAAGTAGCTGTTTAGCCCATTAGGCTTGATCCACAAATAGTTTTTTGTTTGGTAATGCTTCAGGCTTCACAAAAAGAATTCAAAATAGGCCTAGGGGAAATTGTCCTCCGGTCCAGCCCATTTTCCAGTATACCAATATTCAGTTTTTTGTGATTTATTCAATTTGTTATAATGAACAAGATATAGATAAAAAAAAGAAATAGAAAATGGAGTTACGGTTCACATTTGTGACCCTTTAACTTCTCATACACAGCTTCCCTCCTCTCTCATTCTCAGTGCTGCACGAGACTGTTTTCTCGCCTTCTACAGCGAAACGTTTCGTGGCCAACACCAATTACCATCATCACCTCCATTTTATCTCAATGTTTCTTCGTTCATCATAACAGCGGCGCACCACCTCCATAAAATCATCTCCTTCGTTTAATCACTGTCTCAGTTTGAAGCTCTGTCTCAATTACTTAATCTTCTTCCCGTTTTCGCTTCTGATCTAACATCTCCGCTCGATTTCGTTCAACTCAAACACGTACAAAATGATACAATCAATAAAAGAAGAAGAGAACTTTGAGGCTTATCTGTCGAAGACCAGTCTGGTGTTTCTTCAATTGCAACAGTGACGATGAGAAATCCAGAGGCTCGGGTATGCATCCCAACTCTTCTTCTCTTCTTCTTTAATTCCATGCATTTTGTCGCGTTATTGTGTGATTGATGTGAAACAGCGAACAATGACGATGATGGTGAAATTCGCAGAGGTGGTGAAGATTGTTGCAGAGGTTCTTCTGGTTTTTAGTGATGGAAGATGAATATTATTTTTGATGCGATGTTGATCAATTATTCTTGAAGAAGATGCAAATGCATGGAGGTTTCTCAATGATGATTGCTGATGATATTATGAAGAATAAATTACGGAGATGACGGAGACAATGTAGAAACTTGAAGATGATCGAAGATTCAAGAGATAAGATGATGAAGCACTTAATTTCGCATAGAGTTTCTTGTTATTTCTGGCGAGTTTCCTTTGGTGATTTTCCTCCTTTTTCTCTCTGATTTTTCTGGTTGAATAACTGTGAATGAATCTCTGAGATTTTTCCTCTGTGTTTGTGTGGTAAGTTGTGAAGAAATGGTGATGTGATTTGTTGTTGATGCAGAATGAAGGTGCAATTATGTGTAGATCACATGTTAAAGTAGATTGAAGGCTTGAGTTGATGATGATGATGATGATGATGAAGTTGTGGTTTATAAAGTGCATAGAGAAACTATAGATAGAATGAAGAATGATCTGAGATATTTTTAAAATTATTGGTGAATCGTGAATGAAGACGATGGAGCATTTTATGAAGTACAGAATGTAGAAAGTTAGTTACAGGTGATGCATTCTTGGCCATTGGATTTCAGAAGTTTGTTATGACAAATGAAAGGTGAGGATGAGAGATCTGAAAGTTAGTTATGTTAGTTTTGAAGACTAGTGTAATTTCCGTTAGAAGGTTGTTATAATTTTGTCTTTGGTTGGTAACTGCCAGTGAAATCTTTGTTAGTAGTTAGTTGTATTAGATGGGCTATTAGTTTGTTATAAGTAGTTAGGGGGTTAGAGTTAGAAAAATCAGTTAGTTTGGATATGTTAGAAAATTAGAAAGTTAGTTTGTATCTGTTTTGACAATTAGCTTTGTAATTCTAGTATAAACTGTTAGTAAATTCTAATTTGAAAGTTGGGATTCTGTTTTTTCTGTTATTTTGTTGGTTGTGATTCAGTTATGCAGGGTAGTTAGTTTGTTAGCATACCGGATAGCTTTAGTTTGAAAGTTATAGGATTTTGTTTGAATGTTAGTAGTTGCTATGGATATGTTAGCTGCACTAAGTTTGCTTCATCTATTTGAAAATGCAATGGCTTTGAATTGGATTGATTTTTTTTTGTCGATTTTTATGAACTATGCAGGGTTGTAATTGTTGTAAAGGCAAGATGATGTTAAGCCATGGCTGATTAAATATGGAATATGGACAAAAGGCGTTGTGTTCTTTACTTTAAGCTTGAGAGAAGAAGCAGGAAGGCATATGAAGCGAGGATGCTAATTGCAATTTGGTTATGGCATGGGTTTTGGAGGAAATAATGAGTTTAGGCTTTAGATTTAAGACTTTGTATTGGTTTTTCTTATATGATGTAAGGTGCCATTTATAATGATATGTAAAGCCTAGTAATGGAATTGTACTATATGGACATGTGATGAAATTTAAGTTGTACTTTGGTGTTCGGAATGATGTTTTGGTGGGCTTGCAATTTTGAAGCAAGGACTTAGGCAAGGGTTGAGGAGTTGATGAAATATAAGATTAGGACATGTCTAGAATTAGGAATTTGGAATATTGAACCTCTCTTTGTCATGTAATATTCTCAACACGATGTACATGAATTTACTTGGAACTTGAATGAGTGAAAAGATTTAGATAATAATGTGTTTGAACATGTCACGATGATGAAAGGAAATGTTATATGATTTGTAATTCCTTGATAGTTTGTAAGTTGTAACATCTTTGTAATGACCTTGTGGTGTCTTGTAAACTAAGCCAAAATTCAAAATTGAAGTTTCCCTCTTAACTTTGCACTTTATTTGAATTCTCTAATATTTTCTAAATTTTGCCAAACTTCAACGAGCATTAATCAAGATAAGATGAAAACCACAACTTGACATGGACTTTAGTCAACATTTCACCAATTGTATTCCATCGTGAAATTGTTCATAATTTTCACCCTGTTTCCAACCTTTCTCTTAAATAAAATCCAAATCCATTAACTTCTAATCCTAATATTCAAATGATCCAATCTTCTGATGATGGTAAGAACCAACTAATTCATACTTCAATTGATGATGAGAGCCCATACGAATAGAGAAATAAACCCTAACTCCCATGGAAATTGTTAGCACAAGAAGATGATCCTCGCTCTATGACCTGTAAGAAACTCCATGTTTAAGCCTTTGGAGGAAGTCAAATAGACCACCTTATATTATTACAAGCAACCAACACTTCACGCCTTATATGATAATCAAGCCATAGGATGAATCAGGAGGATGTCCATGAGGAGTGTATAATCAAAACCTTAAGGTATATTTACTAACCATGAGCGCATAGAAACAAACCCCAATTGATGAATAAGCAAATTCAACCTAGACTGAAGATGAGAATCTCTAGACAATAAAGAAACGCTAATTTCCTTAATATCCTTGATCCCATGCTAAATTTATTTAGTAAATGATGCATGAGGTGTTCATTGTCCTAATGGAGGGTATGCATATGAAATGAGAACGGAATGTATAAACTAGATGATTTGATAAAAGGATAGGACAAATTTGGGGGATTACAGTTGCCCCTATTTAATCGTCTTAAACCTGAAAGTACGATTGTTGTATGCCTTTAGGAAGTTCGAGGTAGAAGATGATTAAATACCAATGCCAAAAATTTGTTCAGATAGAAAGTGTTAGTGTTTATTTATTATTGTGATATCTTCTGGGGAAAGAGTTTTTCGTTTTCTGGTGAAAAGACAGAGATTGGACTTGTAACATGGCGTGATGCCAATCCAAGACAAAGGTTGGTAAGAAAAGATGGCGGTTAAGATCTACAGATGATCTACGATCCTAAGGTGAAACATGAGAGCGATCTTCCGGTGAACTAGGCTTATGAGCAACCTCAGAATTCTAAAACAAGATATATAGGAAGAACCTAGCCTACTGGCGATATCAGGTTCTAAGATGATCTATAGGAAGAACCTAGCCAACGGGCGATCTCAGGTTCTAAGATGATCTATAGGAAGAACCTAGCCAACGGGCGATCTCAGTTTCTAAGATGATTTATTAGAAGAACCTAGCTAACGGGCGATCTTAAGTTCTAAGATGATCTATCGGAAGAACCTAGCCAATCGGTGATCTCAGGTTCTAAGATGATTTATTGAAAGAATCTAGCCAACAGGCGATCTCAGGTTCTAATACGATCTATTGGAAGAACCTAGCAAATGGGCGATCTCATGTTCTAAGATAATCTATGGGAAGAACCTAGCCAACGGGAGACCTCAGGTTCTAAGATGATTTATGGGAAGAACCTATCCAAGAAGCGATCTCAGGTTCTAAGATGATCTATTGAGTAAACCTAGCCAACGACTAATCTCAGGTTCTAAGATGATCTATGGGTAGAACCTAGCCAACGCGCGATCTCAGGTTCTAAGATGATCTATGGGAAGAATCTAGCCAAAAAGAAATCTAAGGTTCTAGGATGATCTATGAAAAGAACCTAGCCAAGAGGTGATCTCAGGTTATAGGATGATATATGGGAAAAACCAAGCCAACATGCGATCTCATGTTCTAATATGATCTATAGAGAACATAGCCTACGGGTGATCTCAGGTTCCAAGATGATCTAGAGGAAGAACCTAGCCAACGGGCGATCTCAGGTTCTAATATGATCACAGGAAGAACTTAGCCAACAGGCGATCTCAAGTTCTAAGATGATCTATAGGAAGAACCTGGTCAACGGGTGATCTCAGGTTCTAAACTAATCATAGGAAGAACCTAGCCAACGGGCGATCTCAAGTTCTAAGATGATCTATAGGAAGAACCTAGCCAATGGCCGATCTCAGGTTCTAAGATGATCAATAGGAAGAACAGAACATAGCCAACAGGTGAACTCAGGTTCTAAGATAATCTATTGGAAGAACCTAGCCAACGGGAGATCTCAGGTTCTAAGATGATCTATTGGAAGAACCTGGCTAACGGATAATCTTAGGTTCTAAGATGATCTATCAGAAGAACCTAGCCAACGGGCAATCTCAGGTTCTAAGATGATCTATTGGAAGAACCTAGCCAATGGGCGATCTCAGGTTCTAGAATGATCCATGGGAAGAACCAAGAAAACAGGCGATCTCAGGTTCTAAGATGATCCATAGGAAGAACCTAGCCAACGGTCGATCTCAGGTTCCAAGATGATCTAGAAGAAGAACCTAGCCTACGGGAGATCTCAGGTTCTAAGGTAATCATGGGAAGAACCTAGCCAACGAGCGATCTTAGGTTCTAATATGATCTATAGGAAAAACCTAGCTAACGGGCGATCTCAGGTCCTAAGATGATCTATTTGAAGAACCTAGATAACGAGCGATCTAAGGTTCTAAGATGATCTATTTGAAGAACCTAGCCAATAGGAGATCTCAGGGGCGATCTATAGGAAGAACCTAGCCAACGGGATATATCAGGTTCTAAGGTGATCTATAGGAAGAACCTAACCAACGGGAGATCTAAGGTTCTAATATGATCTATGGGAAGAACCTAGCAAACAGGCGATATCAGGATCTAAGATGATCTATTGGAAGAACCTAGCCAACAGATGATCTCGGGTTCTAAGATGATATATAGGAAGAACCTAGCCAACAGACGATCTCGGGTTCTAAGATGATCTATTGGAAGAACCTAGCCAATGAACGATATCAGGTTCTAAGATGATCTATTGGAAGAACCTAGCCAACAGGAGATCTCAGGTTCTAAGATGATCTATTAGAAGAACCTAGCCAACGGGCGATCTCAGTTTCTAAGATGATCTATAGGATGAACCTAGCCAACGGGAGATCTCAGGTTCTAAGATGATCTATTTGGAAGAACTTAGCCAACGAGCGGTCTCAGGTTCTAAGATGATCTATTTGGAAGAACCTAGCCTACGGGCGATCTCAGGTTCTAAGATGAGCTATTGGAAGAACCCAGTCGACAGGCGATCTCAGGTTCTAAGATGATCTATTTGAAGAACCTAGCCAACGGGAAATCTCAGGTTCCAAGATGATCTATGGAAGAACCTAGCCAATGGGAGACCTCAGGTTCTAAGATTATCATTGGTTAAGAAGTGATGAGTGTTTGGGAGTTAACACGAATGAGTATTTGGGGAACTGACACGGATGAGAACTAGAAACTAAATTAATTATCAGACGAGAACTGACTACCAAATAAGAACTAGGATTTGACTTAATTGTCAGATGGGAACCAACTACCAGACGAGAATTGGGTTTAGAATTGATTGATAGACGGGAACTGACTACCATACGGGAACTAGATTTAGAATCGATTGTCAGACGGAAACTGACTACCAGACAAGAACTGGATTTAGAATTGATCGTCAGACGAGATTTGACTACCGAACGAGAATTGGAATTTGAATTAATTGTCAGACGGGAACTGATTACCTGACGAGAACTAGGATTCGAATTAATTTTCAAATGAGAACTGACTACCAGACGGGTACAAGGTTTAGAATCGATTGTCAGAAGGAAATTGAATACCAAACGGGAATTGGGTTTAAACTTGGTGTATTTATTTTGCGGGGAATTCATGGGAACAAGGTATTGGCACTATTAGCTGGGCATTGTGAATGTGAAGGATGTTAGCTGAAGGTTTGGGAGTGACATCCTCTTGTGGTTGAATGATTCAGGTCTTTCGTGTAATGTACCCGATCCGGCTTAAGCTTCGAATGCATGTTTGAATTTCTTTTGCCACAAAGATCCATTATGATGGATCGACTATGCGCTTTTAAAGACGCAATGTTATACAGTGATAACTATATGCAATGCAAAGAAATAGACTTCATGGAGATAAGAGAAGGCTCGTTGGGAACTGTTGCTCATCACCGGGGATGCCAATACATATCGGTGTCGGAAACCTGTTGTGATACGGTGGGATAACTGACTTGAGGGTTTTGCGTTTGATTATAAATGTTGCGGTTAGCAAGAGTCTCCATCGACTTTTCTTTTATCCAAAAGGAAAGGTGAAAAAGCACAAGAAAGACCTTTGAGATTGTTTCTTGAGTTTGGGGGTAGATTATGAAAAGGGAAGGTATTAGCACCCTTTTCATCCATGGTTTTCCATGGGCTTTTAGTTATTTTCTAGATCACTTGCTTTTTTTTGTTTGAAATTGTGCTTTATGTGGTTTTTTGAAAGTATTTTGTAAAGAGGTCATTGTTTAGGCAATCTTTGTAATGATTCTTATTTGTAAGAATGTACACAAAGATGTCAATCTTTTGAAAATGTCTTCAATGTTTGTAAGATATTTGTATGTGTTTGTTTTTAAAATAGCAAGGATGTTTGTTTTGAAATGGAGCAAGTAATTAGGAGCAATCTACCTACTCAAATGTCTTTCTTGTTCATTTTCTTTTCCTTTGACATTGTTGTCTTACCATTGATTTGGTAAGCAACCCTATCTTTGGATGTAAGCAGGATGGGCGTGGGTCATCGTATAACCATGATTAGCAATGTTTCAAGGTATCTTAGCATTCTTTTTTAGGGACTAAGATCATTTGTAAGGAAACTTAGATAGCGTCATCGAGGGTCTATGATCTTGTATTTGCTTGTTTTGGCTAAGATACCTTACATGCGTAATATGACCATTTTGTATAAGGCAACCAAGTGGAATAATCCTAGGGGTGTTTGTGTGCAAATGTATTATTTTCATGCTTGATTTAGTCTTGAATTAGGGATTGCAATTTATTGGTTTTTAGTCTTTCCATATAAATCCTAATTACTAGCATGTTATATAAAAGTGATAAATTGCGAAATTTAAAGTTACTAGGCTATTATAACATTTGTGGGGAGGGGGTATACAATTTGTAAATGGGGATTGCAAGAATTTAAACCTAATTAGTCTATTACAACCATATTGAATTGGCATGAATATACAAGGAATTTAAATACAAAGTATAAAAATGAATAAATGTACAAGGATGCAAAATATGAAGAAAATGAATTTTGTTTGGTTTTCATGAAAAAAAAGATTTTTGTCTTAACCTAATTTAAATAAAGAAAATATTTAATTAAGTTTGAATTTATTAAGGAAGAGATTTTAAAAGAAACCCCTAATTCTATTAATTAATTAAAAGAAAATAAGTTTAAGAAAAGTATATATTCTTTGGTATTTTTTATCTTGAAAATATTTGTAGTATTATAAAATATTTTTAGTTCTTTTTTATATTAAAATAATGTATTTTAAATGGTGTGAAGAAAAATAAATAAAAAATATAATACTAATTAATTTTATAAAATCTACTTAATAAAATGAGTGAAGTATAAAAATATTTTTATTTATGGAAAAAATAAAATAAAATAAGTCAAAATATAAATATATCTTTTTTTTGTATTTTTATGATTTTTTTAATATTAGAAAAATAATTTAAGAAAATAAATAAAATGAAAATAAGAAAAGAAAATAAAATTGGACCAGGGGTGTCAATGGGAAACACGGAGGTCAACTAGCAAAAAATAAAATGAGCCAGGCCCAAAGGGCCCAGCGCCTGCCAAACAAAAAAATGGCCAGAATTGTGAAAAATATGAAAAAAATGCAAAAGGGTACCACTGGGGCTCGAACCCAGGTCCCAAAGATTACAGGTGCGCGCTTCTACCACTGGTATGGCTATACATTCGTTAATACAAATGAAATAATAAATATGTAAGGCAAAACGTGTTCTGAAGACTTCATCTTCAACCTCCAGCTAGACCAACTGTAACTTGCTCATTTCTCATCAAAAATGAAAACTGTAAACATCAAACTTGTAGCAAATTTTTCCACGATTCCAGAAATGTAAAGTATTAAAACTATAGATCAAAGATAAGCAAGAATTTTAATGGCCCTAATCTGAACCCTAAAAATTTCAGAGATTTCAGTTTCAAAATTCTCTAAGCTCAAGCAAAATTAATGGAAACTATGGACATGGTTAGCTTCAGGGTAATGATATATACATGTTTTATTCACAAATAAACTATTGGTGATGCCTGTATGAAGAGTTCCAGGTTGAGAAAACTTACCTCAAAACTGGAAATTGTGTTTGGAGTTTGAGCTTGTTTCAAGTGATGGTGATGATCAAGTTAGCTTCCTTGAGGTCCTAGGAAGCTAATGCAATGGTTTGCTTGAGTTGAGAGTGTCCGAAATGACTTGGATAAGTCCAACTGTAATGCTCTGTTTTTTGCTATGGAAGTTGAGGAAGATGATGTTACAGTCGTGTAACAGGGACAGGGACAAGTTATATTTGATGTATAGGAACTTTAGGAACTAAAAGGCCAAAGAACGCATGAGGGAAATAAAAGATACAAGTTCAAGGTCAGAACCTGCACAAAAATGGAGTTTTCTGTGCAATTTCTGGATAGAGGGATTTTGAGAGAGTTTCAGGCTTGCCAAAATCGTGTGTTGTGTTTCAATTGACTTGTTAATATGTATGGAAAAGATTAGAGCACAAAATCACTCCCAGTTTCTGAGTTATAGGGTTATGGCTCTATAACTTACTTTTTAAGAAAAGTGAAGTGACAAATCTCAAGTATTGTACAAGCATGTTCTGAGCTTCTTGAGACCTTAGACACATTGATTTTGGTTTATAGGGGTTGTGTGTGCAGAAAGAACAAGTTAGAAGCTCAAGACAAGTTGACTTTGTGATTAAAGCAACTTTTCAAAAATGGAATGGTAGCTTTCTTCCTAAAATGGCAAATTGGCTTGGACAATGCTTGGAACACTTGGATAATAGCTCAAAAGCAAGTGTAATCTTCTGATTATAGATATATCTTGAGGTTTAGAGGCCTTCAAAACAAGATTGTGCAACATAGGTTTGAAATTGACTTCTTGTTCATCACAAAATAGCTTGTAAATTAAGTGACAAAACCCTAACTTCATCTCTTCGATTCTCCATACTCAAGAATGATCTCAAGGAGTTATTGGACATTTTGGAAATTTTATAACATGCTTTACAACCCATCTCTGAATTCCTTTTGAAGATTCCCCTTGGAACTATGTGAAAAAGTGTCATGAAGTTAGGTCAAAATCCTGTCCAAAATAGGGCAAAATTTCACTAAGTGTTTTGTTTCATGACCATATGTTCATAAAATTGTAACTTGAGATCCAAGCATATTTGGAAGAGGTTTTGTGAAGAAAAGTTGTAGATTTCATGGATATCTAAAACTTTCATGTTGAAAGTTTCTCTTGAATCATCTTGCATCATGGTGAAAATTTGGCTCAAAGTTATGAAAAAATAAGAAATTTTCGATACATAGAAAATTTTCTAAGTTAAGAAATTTTAACATTTCAAGATGAAATCTTGAATTCTTGATTTCTTGATGAAAAATTTTCATGTTTTGACATGTTTTGATGAATTGTGATCTTTGGCACTTGAATTTGACCAAAAAGTCAAAGTTTGACTTTTCAATATACAATTGACTTTTAATCAGTTGATTGAAAAATTCAGTTGTCAATCCATTGGACTTACAATGTTTTGAATCATGTCATTAGGTAAAAATGATGAAATTGGACTCTTGAGATCATGCCTTAAACCAATTGACCATTTTCTAGGTCAAAAATCAGAAATTGCCCCTTCTCAGTCAAAACCCTAATTTTGACCATTTTGCCCTTTTGGAGATTTGATCAAATTTCTTGAGGAGTTGTGGTCCAAACTTGATCAAATGATACATATAAGTTTAAAATGTTGAAATGGATCAAAAATTAAGAAGTTTGGCTGTGAATTGGCCATAGTTGACTTTTTCCCTAATACAATTGATTTTTAGGTCAACTGCTCAACTGACTGAGCAAAAATGTGATCCAAGGCTTGAAACTTGAGATGAGTAATCTTGGGGGTCCATAATTATCCATGAAAATCATATGGGGAATTGTAAGTTCAAAAATCCTTGTGCAATCTCAAACCCTAATTTTGGTCATCAGTGCTTAAGGAGATGTCTTGAGTTGATCCACCCTAGTGCAGTCTTGAGTCAAAGGAGATCTTATGAGAAAAATCTTGATAAGTGAGAGAGAAAATTTTGGGGTAAAACACATGCAGTACGAAAGGTCATTGGGAATACTAATAATAATTTACACTGGGGAGCTCATGATACCGAAGTTTATCGATGATTCTACTGAAGATTGAATTGCTGACGAGCTAGTCTACATGTATGCCACTGAATTCTGAATTGTATTGTCGGGTAAGAGATAATCTAGCCCGACTTCCCTACATCCTGAACTGTTGATAGGATGGTAGAATTAAATATGCCGAGGAATGGGTATTGAACACCATGTAGATCTCTTGAATACATGCCTCAAGTTTACGCCACATTGAGGAACTACCTCTTAAATCACTTGGGGATATAAGATGGATATGGAAACCTGCGAATCCGGTTTAGCTCTACAAATGCCCCAGTTTACTCCACTGGGGATGCTCTGGTTCATCTATGTTAATTCCCTAGTTTAGCTCTCGGAGGACGTGCACTTGTGCGTGCCAGGTCAAAGATGGCTCCAAACTTTCTGAATTCACTTGGGGAATCGAGTATGAAGTTGTCTATAGAAGGTGAAGGTGGCTTCGCGCTCTGACCAGGTCGGGGTTATCATTATGATGCTTTTAGCTTGATTGTAGTCGTCTCGTGCAACATAATTGGCTTGATCAACTCTGCAAGCACGGATGGGGAATGCCCCTGTCTAGAGGATCTCTGAGAGAATCTATGTTGAATAGAAGATCGGAATATCCGTGCCATAATATGATATGAGGTGGCATGAACCAATGTATTGAGTCACGAAATAAACTTCTCTCTGATTATCGGTTTCTTGGATAGATTTTTCGAATCTCGACGTAGCTTCCCCAGGTTGAATGAATCTTGAATATATTTCTCAACGTAATAGCCTCAAAATGATTGGCAAAATCTTGAAGAGATATATCGACGTGATAGCCTCTGATTTAGCATAGCTTGAAGATATTTATCAATGTTATAGCCTCTGATTGATAGCTTTGAGGGAATGCCCCAGATTTGGTTGAACTCGGAGAGATCGAATCTTGACTTGATTGCCCCAGATTGGTAGAATCTGCTAACTTCATCCCTAAAGGGTACTCAGATTGTAATGCACCAAGATCTTTTCTCTTAACAGAATCCCTGGGCAACGTGCCCCTAGATAAGTCATTTCTCAAGTGACAACAAACTTTTGCTTCAACAGAGTAGTCAAGCCTCTCCTCTCTGACAAGATTGAGCACTTTACTGATATTCATTGTGTAAACTTACTTGATGTCAATCAGTTGTTTTATATGCAGAAGAATGTTTATTATGAGAATGATAATTCTAATGCAACATGTAAGTAAGTCTTAAAGTTTGAAAAAACATTGAATGAAATTGTTGTTAGAACAATGTTTGAATCTAGTACCCTATAATTAAGTTTTGATGATAACAAAGTGAAAAGATATAGTAGTTAAATATTTCATGATTGAATTGTATGCTACTTAAAATTACTATGCTCTGACTTGCAGATATGCTGATTAAAATAAGCAAGATCACGTTCTCAGCATCAGAATATGAGTTTGCACACCAGCATCAGAAGTTGCTGAATCAGAACGTCAAGATCAGATGATCAACGCTTGCACATGCTGAAGCTTGATGAACAGAACTGCGCGTAAAATACTCTGATACAGAATCAAATCAGTTCATCAGCAGCAAAGCAGAATCAGAATGAGCCAAGCCAGAACGTGCATTGAAGAAGCAACGGTACTGTGCATTGAAAGCTAATCAATACCAACGGCATCATTCTAGACAAGATCTGCTCAGAAAGGAAAGCTTGTTAATAGCATTGAATCAAGAATATTTGCTTCAACGTTCATCTTCTCAAGTGCTATATAAACCAAGCTTTGAAGATTATAATGGCTAATGCTTCCAAACTCTCTACACGCACAAAGCTGATCAATAATCTTCAATCTCCAAGTTTTGCTAAACCACCAAACTCTGATACTCTATTAGCGTTTAGCAACTTAGTATTCTAAGCTTCATTTGTGTAAAAATCACAGTTGTGATATAGTTTTTGTAGAAAACATTCATACACACTTGTTCATTCCTTTGTAAGAAAGTGTTGCCTTGACAAACCGGATTGTGGTTTGAATCAAGAAGGTTTTAGCAGTTGCTAAAGCAGATTTGTATTCAGTTGAATATAGTGAATTAAGACCTCGTTGGAGAGAGGCGAAATCACCTTGAACGGGTGGACTGGAGTAGTTTGAGATCAAACGAACCAGGATAAAAATACCTTGTCATTTGCTTTAAGTTTCCAGTTTTACAATTCAACCCCCCTTCTTGTGTTTTTCACCCCTTCAATTGGTATCAGAGCGCCTGGTTCTGAGCTAAAACACTTAACCGTGTCAGTAAAAGATCCAGCGTCAGAAAAACACTATGGCAGGAAACAACTCTCATTTCAGCAATGACAACAATGAGGATAGAGACAGATTCAGCGGCAAACCTCCAGTCTTTGATGGAGAAAACTTTGACTACTGGAAAGACAGAATTGAAAGCTTCTTTCTAGCACATGATGCTGATCTGTGGGATATGGTGACAGATGGATACACGCACCCTGTTAATGCAACTGGTCAGAAGATTGATAGAAAATCAATGACTGATCAACAAAAGCGTGATTTCAAGAATCACCATAAGGCCAGAACCATCCTTCTCAGTGCTATCTCCTATACTGAGTATGAGAAGATCTCCAACAGAGACACAGCTAAGAACATCTTTGATTCTCTCAGAATGACGCATGAGGGCAACGTTCAAGTCAAGGAAACAAAGGCTCTGGCGCTCATTCAGAAGTATGAGGCGTTTAAAATGGAAGAATCTGAATCCATTGAAACTATGTTCTCTAGATTCCAGATTCTGGTAGCTGGTCTCAAAGTTCTGGACAAGGGGTACTCTACTGCTGACCATGTCAAGAAGATAATCAGAAGTTTACCCAAGCAGTGGAGGCCTATGGTTACTGCTCTGAAGCTGGCGAAAGATCTCAACAAAATAACTCTGGAGGAACTTATAAGCTCCCTCAGAAGTCATGAGATAGAGCTGGAAGCTGACGAGCCTCAGAAGCAAGGTAAGCCTATAGCTTTAAAATCTAACAGAAAATCTGAATCTAAAGTTTTGCAGGCAGTTGAAGAAACATCTGATGGATCCTCATCAGAAGAAGACGAGCTTTCTCTTCTCTCCAGAAGAGTAAACCAACTGTGGAAGCAAAGACAAAAGAAGTTCAGGAATCCCAGAAGATCTGATCATAACGAGTCTTCTTCCAGACACAGAAGGACAGATTCTTCCTCTGGATACAGAAGATCTGAAGGCTCCTCAGGTAGCAAGAAGCCAAATACAAAAGACATCATCTGCTACGAGTGCAATGAGCAAGGACACTACAAGAGTGACTGTCCAAAGCTTCAGAGGGAAAAGCCAAAAAGGAAGTTTGGAAGAGAGAAGAAGAAAAGTCTCATGGCCACATGGGATGACTCTGACTCGTCTGAAGCTGACTCAGAATCAGATGATGAAAGGGCGAACATAGCGCTTATGGCTAACATTCCAGATGACAGTGAAGCTTCTGACTCAGACTCAGAATCAGACACAGAAGAGGTATTCCCTAACTTCGCTGTTAATTTTACAAAGGCTGAACTTGCTGAAAGCCTAAATGAAATTCTGGAACGTTATCAGCAGATTAGAGCTAAATTCAGAGACCTGAAAAGGACTCTTGAATCTGACTCTAATAAGTCTGAGAGTCTCAGATTGGAAAACTCTGAGCTGAGAGATAAAATTTTAAAATTAGAAAACTCTTTACAAAACTCTCAGAAGGAACCAATTGCTGAAACTCCCAGCAACGCTGATGAGATCATCAAGGAGTATGATCATAGTTTCCAGAAGTTCCTTGCTAAAAGCATAGATAGAAGCAGAATGGCTTCAATGATCTATGGAGTTAGCGGAAACGGCAGGAAAGGAATAGGATACCTAGGTAAGGTTCCTACACCTAAAAATGTCATGGATTTAGTTATTAAACACACACCTATAAATTCACACTTTGTGTATGGTCACACACATGACATCAAATATACTAGTAGTAATCACTTTGTGAAACCAAAATTCAATCAGAGTTTTGGTAAAACTAACAAATCAGGACCCAAGAAGATCTGGGTACCTAAGGATAAAATAATCCATGTTGCAGATATCTTTAGCAGCAAGTCAGAAACACCAGTCATGGTACCTGGACTCTGGCTGCTCACGTCACATGACGGGAAGAAGGCATATGTTCCAAAGCCTGGAACTTAAGCCTGGAGGCCACGTTGGCTTTGGAGGAAATCAGAGGGGAAAGATAATTGGCTCTGGAACTGTAGGTAACGGAAATCTTCCCTCTATTAATAATGTTCTGCTTGTTGATGGATTGATGCATAACCTGTTATCCATAAGTCAATTAAGTGATAACGATTATGATATAATCTTTAATCAAAAATCATGTAAAGCTGTTAGTCAGAAAGATGGGACTATCCTATTTAATGGTAAGAGGAAAAACAACATTTACAAAATCAAACTTTCTGAACTTAAGAGTCAGAACGTAAAATGTCTTCTGTCTGTTAACAACGAGCAGTGGATCTGGCACAGAAGATTGGGGCATGTTAGTATGATAAGAATATCTCAGATTAACAAACTCAATCTGGTCAGAGGACTTCCAAATTTGAAGTTCAATTCAGATGCTCTGTGTGAAGCATGTCAGAAAGGCAAATTTGCAAAACCTTCTTTTAAATCCAAAAATGTTGTTTCTACCTCTAAGCCATTAGAACTTCTGCACATTGACTTATTTGGACCAGTTAAGACTGCTTCTGTCAGTGGCAAGAAGTATGGGTTAGTAATCGTAGATGACTATAGCAGATGGTCATGGGTAAAGTTCTTAAGACACAAGGACGAGTCACACTCTGTGTTTGTTACCTTCTGCAACCAAGTTCAGAATGAAAAAGATCTTAGAATCGTTAAAGTCAGAAGTGATCATGGTGGAGAATTTGAAAATAAAGATTTTGAGTCATTCTTTAATGACAAAGGCATTCTGCATGATTTCTCTTGTCCTAGAACTCCCCAACAAAATGGAGTTGTAGAACGAAAGAACAGAACATTGCAAGAAATGGCCAGAACCATGATCAACGAGACAAACGTTGCTAAGACTTTCTGGGCAGAGGCAATAAACACAGCGTGCTACATTCAGAATAGAATCTCAATAAGACCTATTCTGGAAAAGACTCCATATGAATTGTGGAAGAACAGAAAGCCCAACATTTCGTACTTTCATCCATTTGGATGTACTTGCTATATGTTAAATACTAAGAATTATTTGAACAAGTTTGATTCTAAGGCACAGAAGTGTATTATGTTAGGATACTCTGAACGCTCAAGAGGGTACATAGTATACAATACAGAAACACAGATTGTGGAAGAATCAATCAGTGTTCGTTTTGATGACAAGCTTGACTCTGAAAAGTCAAAGCAGAATGAAAATCTTGCAGGTATAGAAATTGAATTTGCAGGTTCTGAAGACAAGTCATCAGAAGCTCTCAACACAGACATTCCTTCAACGTCTGAAAGAAGCAATGCTAGAAATCCTACAACTGCTGCTGATCAACCTCAGAAGAGAGTACCCAGAAGCAGTTTGGATCACCCAGAAGAATCTATTCTAGGAAGAAAGGAAGATCCAATCAGAACAAGAGCAAGCCTCAGAAACTCTGAAGAAACTCTGATGGGACTTGTGTCTCTGATTGAACCTTCTTCTATTGATGAAGCACTTCTGGACAATGACTGGATTCTGGCAATGCAAGAAGAGCTGAATCAATTCACCAGAAACGACGTATGGGATCTCGTTCCAAGACCAAAAGGATTCAACGTCATTGGAACAAGATGGGTGTTCAGAAACAAGCTTAATGAACAAGGTGAAGTCGTCAGAAACAAGGCACGACTGGTTGCACAAGGTTATAGTCAGCAAGAGGGGATAGACTATACAGAAACCTTTGCCCCAGTCGCCAGGTTAGAATCTATAAGACTTTTAATCTCATTTGCTGTTAATAGAGGCATCACTCTGTATCAGATGGATGTCAAAAGTGCATTCTTAAATGGTTATATAGAAGAAGAAGTGTATGTTCACCAACCCCCAGGTTTTGAAAATACAAAACATCCAGAACATGTTTTCAAACTGAAAAAGTCACTGTATGGTCTGAAACAAGCTCCCAGAGCTTGGTATGAAAGGCTAAGTAACTTTCTGCTTGAAAATGAGTTCACCAGAGGGAAAGTGGACACCACTCTATTCTGTAAAACAGTTAAGAGTGACATTTTAGTCTGTCAAATTTATGTTGATGATATAATCTTTGGTTCTACTAATCCTTCTCTTGGAAGAAAATTTGCTAAGTGTATGCAGGCAGAATTTGAGATGAGCCTCATGGGGGAACTGAAGTTCTTTCTAGGAATTCAGATCAATCAAACTCCAGAGGGAACTTACATTCATCAGAGCAAATACATCAGAGATCTTCTGAAGAAATTTGACCTCTCAGAATGTAAGCCATCAAAGATTCCAATGCATCCCACGTGCATTCTGGAAAGAGAAGAGGTAAGCAAAAGCGTAGAACAGAAAGTCTACAGAGGTATGATTGGTTCTCTCCTTTATCTGACTGCTTCAAGACCTGATATTCTATTCAGCGTATGTATTTGTGCTAGATTCCAATCAGATCCTAGAGAATCTCACTTAACAGCTGTTAAGCGAATTTTCAAGTATCTGAAAGGTACTACTAATCTGGGTTTGTTTTATAGAAAATCTAGTGATTACAGTTTAGTAGGCTACTGCGATGCTGATTTTGCTGGAGACAGAGTGGAACGAAAAAGTACTTCTGGAAGCTGCCAGTTTCTGGGAGAAAATCTGATCTCGTGGTCCAGCAAAAGGCAATCAACTATTGCTCTGTCAACAGCAGAAGCTGAGTACATAGCAGCAGCTGGTTGCAGCACACAGATGCTCTGGATGAAAAGTCAGCTTGAAGACTTCCAGATTTTTGAGAGTAACATTCCTATTCTTTGTGATAATACTTCTGCTATTTGCTTAAGTAAGAATCCTATTTTACATTCTAGAGCTAAACATATAGAAATAAAACATCATTTCATTAGGGACTATATTCAGAAAGGAATTTTAAACTTGAAATTTATAGATACAGACCATCAATGGGCTGATATCTTTACTAAACCCCTTTCAGAAGATAGGTTTAATTTCATTCTGAAACATCTCAGCATGAAAGTATGCCCAGAATGAAAATGCTTTAATTCCATATGTTTATCTTTCAGAATGTAATTATATTACTGTGAACTTCTGATCAATCTTTGTTTCAGAAAGTTAAAACATGCAGATTGTATCAGAGGCAAGTCTAAAGATCTGAGAGTCTAATCTCAAATACAGACGTGCTGATCACTACATCAAACAAGTGTCATCCAATCATCAGCAAATCCCTGAAGCAGAACGCGTGCACGTTTCTGAGAAAGGAAAACGCTGATTGGGTGCATTGAGACACATGTCTGGTAACCGTTTTTAAGTATCTTTCTCAAATCCCCCAAAATCAGCAAGCATTAAATGCAAAAGTAATCACGCTTGTTAATTGCAATCATTATTTTTTTCTCTCTCTTAAAAACGTTTTATTTTTCAAAATAATTTTTGAAAATCCTATTTAAGCACATTACTCCTCATTCTTAATCTTTACGCTTACTCATAATCTCTTAAGATTTTTTCTGCATATCTCCTTCAAAACCCTAGCTTTTCTCAAATCACTTTCAAGCTTTTTGTGTGAGAACAATGGCATCCTCCAGCATTTCTGCAGGAAATCAGAAGAAGGAAACCTCTGAGCAATATCAAGCGCCTACCAGAACTCTTCTCACACCAGTAAAGAATCTTGAGGTTCTCTCTGAGTTAATAGTGGATTTCGAAAGTTTGAAGGAAAATGGATTTGACCTAACTGCTGAAGTCAAAACTCAAAAGTGGGAGAGGTACTTTGATAGATTGGTTGGACCAACCTTCCCAGAGCTTGTCAAAGAATTTTGGATTCATGCCAAGATTGATAAGCATCTAGTCGTCTCTTCTGTTATGGGAAAGAAGATAATAATTTCTGAAGACCTCATTGCTAGGTTAATTGGTCAGAGTGGTGGTGGAGTCCGTTGTGTGGACATGGCTGATAGGTGCCCTGATATTGGTGTGGTAGCAAACTGCATTTTCACCCTTGGTTTTCCCAGCAGCAAAATCAAGGATCTGAAGGATCACTGCAGAGTGTGGGCCAAGATTGTTCTAGGCTGTTTCAATCACAGGAAGCCAACAAGCTCTCCTGACTACATAAACGTGGATCAGCAATTTCTGATCTACTTTATTGATCAGAAGGTGAAGATAAATTTGGAACACTTCCTGTTCAATCATCTGAAGACTAGTGTGAAAGAGACTAGAGAAGAAGAAAGGACCAAAAGGGACTGGATACCATTTGGGAGGCTCATATCAGATATTCTGACAGAGAATAAGCTGATAGATTATCTGAGCGAAGCTAAAGTACTGGGCAATTTTGAACCAACTGTTGGAAAAGCGCTGAATGCTAAGAACCTGAAAAAGATGAAGCTGATAGACAATATCAGGAAGGAACCCAGAGCTTCTTCAACTGCTGACATCTCCAGAAGAAGAGTGCCTCTGAGTGATTTCCCAAGATTTTCTGAGATGGAATCCCACCCTGATATGGTTGCCAAGTATCCAGATTCATACAAGGAAGAAGTTGCAGGTTCAAAGCTGAAGATCAAAGATCTGAGTCAAGTTCAACCTGAAGTGACTCAGAAGAAGTCAAAGAAGAGGAAAGCAGAAGGATCATCTCACCAGACTCCAAAGAAACGAGGTAATCCATCTACTGCTCCTATTTCAATTTCAACTACTATTCCAACATCTGTTGCTCCACCCCAAACCTCTCACAGAATTTCCATTCCAATCCCCACTATTGATGAAAACATACCAGAAGACCCTTCTGAGGCCTTACAACTCAGAAGAACCAGAATTAAAATTCCTCTCAAAATTACCAAACAACAACCAACTGTTTCAACAACACCAGCACTTGATAGAGTGCTAGCTGACATTGAGCGTGAACATGCTTCTGTTCAACCTCACTCTGAACCACTAAATATTCCTCCTCCACAACCTGAACCAGAAATTCAACTTGAACCAGAAATACAACCACAACCAGAACCACAACCAGAACCAGAACAAGAACCAGAACCACCTCTCACAGAAGAACCTCTGATCCGTGAACAATCAGAAGTTCCACCCCCCTCAACCAGAAAATAATCCTCCCTCACCTCCAACAGAGTTTCATCGCTATGAAACCCCATCTCCTCATCATTCTGATCCCCACTCACCTCAACCTTCACCGCTGGCAATACAGTTGCCATGTGGAACCACCATTGTCAGACCCCAGTTACCATCATCAGAGGAATCAACACCTCCAAAAACTCCAACCACTCCAATAGATATATCCTCTGACTCTGATAACCATCCACCAAAACAAACAGCACCTCAGCACACCTCTGAAAACCAATCCTCTGAAAACCCCAGCAAAATATTCATTGACTTAACAAGTCTTGAACGTCTTGCTGATTTAAGACACAAATTGGCCATTCCCAAACCAAAGCAATTAGATGTTGGCTCTGGTATTTTGGACTTTGAAACAGGTATGCTGCAGTGGATTGCTTCTTTGAAGCAAGTCTGTCCGGGGATGATCGACCCAGCTGCTTCTGATCAGCTCTGGTCACAGTTCAGAATATGGGTTCGTGCTGAAGCACTCAAGCTGCAGGACGTCAACTATGAGCAGGCTCAACAGAACTTTAGCAAGCTGCTGAAGGAAGTTGAGAGTCAGCTGCCTCAAGAAGTTGTGCTGCCTCTGGACTCTGAATCTTGGGCTGAGAAAGAGCAAGCTGCTCAGGTGGAACCAGCAGAAGAAGACAAGTCTCTTCAAGAAGAAAATCCAGCAGAAGATATAGCTGAAAGTTCTGAGAAGCTTCCTCCTGCTGAAAGTTCTCAAGCTGCCTTGGACAGGCAGGCTCTGGAAGAATTAAGGCTGAATGACTTGCGTCTACAGCAGCGGATGGAAGAGAATGATCAGAAGATGGAAGCAAGAATGAATGTCCAGGACAGCAAGATTGATTCTGTTGTCACCATGGTTCAGAAGCAGAATGCAACTTCTGAAAAGATTCAGGCAATGCTGGAAAGCCTGTTCTCACGCATGCCCCCACAACCTTGAAATTTTCTCATGCATTCTCTATATTTTCTTCATTTTCTGATGTACTTTTGACTATGTTTTGACTATGGTTTGTAATGCTATTTTGCTCTGATTCTGAACTATCTTTAATATTATTAGTTTTTCTGGACTAAATCATTTTAGCACATCACCAGCACTTTTTGATTGCTGACAAAAAGGGGGAGAACAAGAATGATATTTAAAATCAATAACGGCTAACTAGACAGAAACTCTCAAACATTCTAACTCTCTATTACTTGAAATGTTTTTCTGTTTTGTCTTTAAGTCTACAGGCACAATGAAGACTAGAAGCTCATGTTGCTCTGATCAAATATGAAGTTCTGATATATGAAGCTCTGATCGACCTAACACTCTGATCTGAAGCAAAGCTCTGACAGGAAAAGCTCTGAAGCTCTGCTCTCTGATAAGTCAAAGACTTACAATCTGATGCTCAAAGATAGAAAAAGATCTGACTCTGAAGAACACGCATATCAAAGGGAAGTAACAAACTCAGGGGGAGTATTTCTTAACTCTAACTTCTCCGTACTTCTTATTCTGATACATAGATCTGATAACTTTTCACGTTATTTTTTAATTTAAAATATCTAGTTTTTGTCATCATCAAAAAGGGGGAGATTGTTAGAACAATGTTTGAATCTAGTACCCTATAATTAAGTTTTGATGATAACAAAGTGAAAAGATATAGTAGTTAAATATTTCATGATTGAATTGTATGCTACTTAAAATTACTATGCTCTGACTTGCAGATATGCTGATTAAAATAAGCAAGATCACGTTCTCAGCATCAGAATATGAGTTTGCACACCAGCATCAGAAGTTGCTGAATCAGAACGTCAAGATCAGATGATCAACGCTTGCACATGCTGAAGCTTGATGAACAGAACTGCGCGTAAAATACTCTGATACAGAATCAAATCAGTTCATCAGCAGCAAAGCAGAATCAGAATGAGCCAAGCCAGAACGTGCATTGAAGAAGCAACGGTACTGTGCATTGAAAGCTAATCAATACCAACGGCATCATTCTAGACAAGATCTGCTCAGAAAGGAAAGCTTGTTAATAGCATTGAATCAAGAATATTTGCTTCAACGTTCATCTTCTCAAGTGCTATATAAACCAAGCTTTGAAGATTATAATGGCTAATGCTTCCAAACTCTCTACACGCACAAAGCTGATCAATAATCTTCAATCTCCAAGTTTTGCTAAACCACCAAACTCTGATACTCTATTAGCGTTTAGCAACTTAGTATTCTAAGCTTCATTTGTGTAAAAATCACAGTTGTGATATAGTTTTTGTAGAAAACATTCATACACACTTGTTCATTCCTTTGTAAGAAAGTGTTGCCTTGACAAACCGGATTGTGGTTTGAATCAAGAAGGTTTTAGCAGTTGCTAAAGCAGATTTGTATTCAGTTGAATATAGTGAATTAAGACCTCGTTGGAGAGAGGCGAAATCACCTTGAACGGGTGGACTGGAGTAGTTTGAGATCAAACGAACCAGGATAAAAATACCTTGTCATTTGCTTTAAGTTTCCAGTTTTACAATTCAACCCCCCTTCTTGTGTTTTTCACCCCTTCAATTGTGTCATACTCTGCTGTGAATGAATCACTAGCTAGAGAGAAACATTTGCAAATTCTTTTTCATGAAATATAATGCAAGCATATGATGCCAAAATAAATATTTAAACATACCTCTTAGGAGTCAATTAAACGCTATCTCATTGTAGCATGATTTCGAATTAAACCTTTCTTCAGTTAGGACTTTTAAGGGCTGTAACATGGTCTGGTTCATGATTTTAGAAAAAAGGATTTAAGGCTCAAAATTATTTGGTGCCCACCAATTCTCCATGATGTTCTCTAGTCCTAATTTGAGTTAACCCAATACAAGGATTCATCCCTCAAAACAGGAGTTTGCGATGGTTAAGGAACCACGGGGGTTTCTTGGACACGACAATCACTAACTTTTGATTTTGGTATCTGATCATACGACCTTGTTCTTTTGATGAGGATTTTTATTGGTAATCCTTTTCTCTCCTTTTAGGATTTTCAATTTCTTTTTCATTTTCCCTAACTTTCTCCTGGAGAAATTCTTTTGAATTTTGATTTGGAAGTCTAGCAGGATGCCCTAACTTTTGCCTAAGAGACTTGTTTTCAAGTTTTGACTTAGCAAGGCTTTTTGTTTCTTTCTTATTCATTTTTTTCATTTGAACAAGTAGTCGATCTTCACGTTGTCTTTTATTTGTTGGAAGTGATTGTGACTTCCTGAGTCTTTAGTAGATGAGGGATAGCCATTGTTGTATCATCATCTGATCTCGACTTCTTGATGTGCGATAGATACCCACTGGGATATCAGTAACTGATGCACACTCCAGATAGGTGAAAGTCAACCATTGTGGTTTTGAATGTCCTCAATTTTTTGATGGATAACCATTATTTTATCCTTCGATACACACTCTTGATGAGTTCTAAACACTTGATCAGATTAACTGAACACTACCCGCCCCAGGGTTAAAATGAGGATTTTTTCTGAACAAAAAAGAAACTCCTACTTCGAAGGCTCAGAGGGGTTAATGAGGGTCTATCTCCCTTATATCTTTGGTGTTTAGGAATTGAAACAAGGCATGTACATCATCAATAGGGTCTTACTCAAAAGTATACCAACCATAGATTTTTGTGTTTTTAGATTATCATCATCCTCCCTCCAATCTTTTCTTAAGCACAAGACTTGGAAACTTGGCATCAATATGCAAGTAAAACATTTACAGAGTGATAAAGAATGGTTGAATAAAAACGAAAGTAACACTTCAAGACAAGCATACTTATTGAATTAAGATTTTCATTCAAAAATAGATAGGTTTCTACATCTAAGCAATGTTTAAACAAACAAGAAAGAATGCAAATGAAAATGCAGTAAAGAAACCAATGATTGCCATCGTTGAGGAGACTTGACACCGTATGGATTTCTTAATTCTGACGAATTTCTACAGTCTTGATGCTTAAATGGGCGAGTGAATTCCCCTTTTGATCTGATGTGAACACAACAATCTCTGAATTAATCCAGTCCTAGACCTTGTCTTTGGATGACATACCAACATCAATCGAATGTTTAGGCCTCCCAGAATAATATGCATAGAAGATTCTTTCAGGAGAACGAATAAATGCTTTACCGAGCGAATTGGTTTAAACCACATCACCAAGCATCTCATGCCACAAAGAAATAATAAAATTCGTCTTCTATCACAATAGAAGAGACATCCACCTGGTGAGAAAGAGTGCGGCAGTTAGCCAAATAGGAATTGGACTTTCGGACGAGACGCCAGACAGGTATTGGGCTTTATACTTCAACCCCTTTATAATCTTCAATATCAAAAATGGGTGCCCCAAAACAGGGGATACATCTAGCACGTGTATCACAATCAGAAGATATGTTTGTGGGAGGAGGACCCCAAAGATTAGAGCATTATCAATTGAACTTCCACCAGGCGAGGAAATAACTAGATGTAATGCATTGGGCTTGTATCAACATGCTTACCGAGCTTCTTCTGTCTTTTCTTAGAGGCTTTGCCCCGTGAATTTACTTAGGGAAAAAAGAACGGATAATGTCGAATACATCATGGAACTTAAAGCTATGGAGAGTGCCCCTGATTGAATAGTCAGATGTCCCGACATGGTAACCACATCTGATGGTGGTATCATGATCTGGAAGGGAATTTATAGACGGTACCTAAGCACGGGGTCTAACCCACTGAAGCTCAAACAAGTGTGGAAACCAATGAGAATGAAGTACTGATATAAGACCAATGCAGGCGTATTCTAATCTCGCTGGTAAAACAAGTTTCTTGAATTCAAATAGAAAATGGGAACCATCTGCTAATAAGATGTTCCAAGAGCTCAAGATTGTGTAGAATTCTAAGCTTAAAAGAGATCCTCCAAAATATAAGGAGAAGAGAGAATCTCAATTGCGGCAGTTGGTGTAGGATTGTTGATATCATCATTAGAGCTTCCATGACCTGGCTCACCTGAGTCTTCAATTGATTATCTTCCTTCTCGAAGAATTTTGACCGCGGGCCATAGCTTGCATACATACCATAATCAACCCTATCGAGATATTCGTATCGGTTAATCCCCCATGGAGTTATCCCATACTGATCTCTGAACACGTGGCAGCGAGAAATTAAGTCTGAACCTCTGAAGAGAGCACCAGGTCTGAATAAGAATCCCCAACTCTGAGTACCTGTTATGAGTGCGTGAATATGCATGGGGTGCATGAATGGATTCCATGTCATGTTCTGTCATTTCCAAGGAATTTACATGCTTTGATTTTGATTTTACGTAAGTAAGGGATGGAAGAGTTTAACACAAGGCTTATAAATATGATTCCATGGAAATAAAAGAATATGTATGTTAAGCACGTGGTTAACTGTGTTATGTATGCAAAGACATGGGATCCAAGTTCCATCACTTCTGAATATGATTGCTGCACTGTTTCTGAACCATATGAACATCACCAGATCAAAGGTCCGACATAGCTTCTGCACATACAAGAACCAAGTACCATGTAGATCATCAATTGTACAGGATCAAGGCTTCTGGAACATCATGTACTATTGAGACTTTTCTGAACATGTTGGGAATACCTAGATCAAAGGCTTGAGTGAACCTCTAAATAAACAAGTCAGGAACTCAGAAAATAAATCCGAGAACCATATGGTCACCAACAGAACATAGTCACCATATGAACATAGTCACCAACAATATCTGTAAGAATCAATCATCCCTCCCCACTCACGGGTCAAGACTAGACCGGGGTAAAGTCGGGTAACTCGTAATCAAGGGTACTCTTGAAAAACTATCGTTGTATCACCTACGTGTAAATGATAGCCCCTCATTTGTACCTCATCTTAGCATGGACGACATGGCAGCAATAGTGAAACCTAAGTCAACTAGTCGTTCATGTTTAACTCTATTCCTAGGTTCATATGGTTGTTACTTGGCCTGGGTATTGGGTCTTTTACCTCATAGTAACATCCAAACCCAATCAAGAAGAAGATCCAGTACAACAATAGTATATGGAAGACAGTAAAATGCAATGAATACATATGCTAAGGTAAACATGTATGAATGAATAAACTGAAAGCATAAAAATAAACACCCAAAGAAAAGAATACAAGAGCTAGGAGCGACTCCGGGATGGACCAATAATTGGTCGATCTCTCCCCAGTGAAGTCGCCAGCTGAAACAACCGGCTGAAAATCATCAAAGAATGAAGTCTCCATCAAACGTCTTTTATCCCACATGAAGGGAAAGGTAAACATCGAGAAAACTTAAGAAGGGAGAAGTCTAGGTCTTGAGACTGAGAGATCGGGTAAGGGAGTCTGTTACGCGAGGGGAAGGTATTAGCATCTCACACGCCCGTAGTACTATACAGTATCCACTCTTGTTGTCCTAATCTATGGGTGTGTTTAATCTATGCTTACTGTTTACCACTGAGGAAGAATGCATGAAAAATAAAGGAGAAAATAATGTAGGGAAAATAAAGTTGTGCTCGTTTGGGCCCTACCCCAATGCCTACTTATCCTTTTTGAGGAATCAGAGTTACCGTAGTTCGGCTCACATGTTTTTTTTTGTTTTGTGTTTTTTATGAACAATGTTAATTCTGCCTTCTGCCGCAGCTAGACCTTTGGAGACTCACGCATTGGCACAGAAGTAAATTAATCATGTCCTTGCTGAAAATGGTTTTGAGAAAAGGTGCTTGGGCGCATAAAAAGGTTTGAGTTGGTTTGTATTTTGTTACCTTGAAAAAGGGTTTAAGTGTTATTAGAGTTTTTTTTCTAAGAAAAAGGAAGTTTTAGTTTTAAATGCATATGCAAAAGGGGAAGAAAAGAGTCTACAGGAGACTAGCCTATTTCTAATCCTAAGGTTATCATGCAATGGTAGCCCTACGTCAAGGATGAAATGGAAATCTCTACCTAATGTTAGCATGCATGGTTCGCAACCTAAAATCTAACAGTCATCCGAAAGGAACAAGTACATCCTAAGGGAACATGGTATAGAAAGCAGATAAGCAATTAAGCTCGAAGGAGCACACACATAAAATGGTAAAGAAAAGAAACGAAATGCTTTATCCAATGGGAGCGTATCATCCAAGACAAACAAGCGGAAATAGGATGTAAAACAAAAATTTGACGTCCAAAGCGACTGAACACCTAACCAAGATAGAGGAGATTGAGGTAGGCGACATAAGGAAATATGAATGATCAAGGAGTATCAGCATCGGCCAATGCAAACTCCTGACAAAGCGTGGGGGTTTGGTTGGTAAACCATTCCCCACTTGATAGACTAGATACACAAGAGCAGACACAACTCTGAAGCATCATGGTGCGTCACAAGCTAAGGATGACAAAGAAGAAATTGCAGGGGTTGATTGCGAACCCTCCCTGCTCGCCTCCTTTTGATGGCTTATCATATTTACATATGCAGGCACAAATATAAACACACATGCGGAATACCTACTTCAAAGGTAGGGTTTTAAACAAACACAAATAGCACACAGAATGCACACAATGCGGAATTTCCCTAAATAGGTCTTTAAATAAACCAGAGGGATTCCTTACATGATCAGCAGCGAAGATCCCCTTCATACATCTCTACCCTACTTCTCATGGCGTCAGAAAGCAGTAAAGCCCTACTTCTCATTATTTCTAGAAAAGCGATAAAGAAGTATGATAAAGTGCGAAAGTGAGGAATAAAATTAATTTGCGATGATACCTAACGGAGAAGGTCCGTTGCCTCTTCAAAACCATGCAAGCAAAGAGAAAACTCTACATAAAGCTTCCTTGATGAAAATTTCACTCTTCGTTCGCTCCGAAATCTTCTCAAACTTAAGAATCTTTTTATTCCAAAATCTTACACAAAATTGGCATTAAAATCTACCAAAAACATGTATAAAATAACAAAAAACAAAGTTAATAAAAGAATTAAAATTCTATTCTAATATTTTTTGAATTCTTATCATGTAAACAACTAAGCAATAATCGTGTAGAAATATCACACAAAACTATTAAGAAAAAATAATATAAAACACACGGGGGTGCATAACATAAAAAGGAAGTGGCATGTACAAGCAAGTAGGTGTTAAGCCCATTAGGCTTGGTCCACAAACAATTTTTTGTTTGGAAACGCTCCAGGCTTCACAAAAATAATTCGAGACATGCCTAGGGGAAATTTTCCTCCGATCCAACCCATTTTCCAGTATACCAATATCCAGTTTTTTGTGATTTATTCAATTTGTTATAATGAACAAGATACAGATAAAAAAAATAAATAGAAAAGAGATTTAGGGTTCACATTTGTGACCCTTCAACTTCTCATACATATCCTCCCTCCTCTCTCTTTCTCACTGCCGCACGAGATTCTTTTCTCGTCTTCTCCAGCGAAACGTGACGTGGCAAACACCAATTACCACCATCACCTCCATTTCATCTCAACGTTTCTTCATTCATCATAACAGTGGCGCACCACCTCCATAAAATCTTCTCCTTTGTTCAATCGCTGTCTCGTTTGAAGCTCTGTCCCAATCGCTTAATCTTCTTCCCGTTTTCGCTTCTGATCCAACATCTCCTCCCGATTTCGTTCAACTCAAACACGTACAAAACGATACAATCAATAAAAGAAGAAGAGAACACTGAGGCTTATATGTCGAAGACTAGTTTGGCGCTTCTTCAATCACAATAGTGACGACGATAAATCCAGATGCTCAAGTATGTGTCCCGACTCTTCTTCTCTTCTTCTTTGATTCCATGCTTTTTGTTACGTTAATGTGTGATTGATGTGAAACAACAAAAAATGATGATGATGGTGAAATTCATAGAGGTGATAAAGATTGTTGTAGAGATTCTTCTGGTTTCTAGTGATGGAAGATGAATATTGTTGTTGATGCGACGTTGATCGATGATTCTTGAAGAAGATGCCAATGCAAGGAGATTTCTCAATGTTATTGCTGATGATATTGTGAAGAGTCGGTTATGGAGATGACGGAGACTATGTAGAAACTTGAAGACGATCAAATATTCGGGAGATAAGATGATGAAGCACTTAATTACGCAGAGAGTTTCTTGTTATTTCTGGAGAGTTTCCTTTGGTGATTTTCCTCCTTTTTCTCTCTATGATTTTTCTAGTTGAATAACTATGAATGAATCTCTGAGATTTTTCCTCAGTTTTTGTGTGGTATGTTGTGAAGAAATGGTGATGCGATTTGTTGTTGATGCAGAATGAAGGTGAAATTATATGTAGATCACATGTTAAAGCAAATTGAAGACTTGAGTTGATGATGATAATGAAATTGTGGTTCAAAAAGTGCATAGAGAAACTGTAGAGAGAATGAAGAATGATATGAGATATTTGTGAAAATGATTGGTGAATCATGAATGAAGACGATGGAGCCTTTTATGCAGTTCAGAATGGATAAAGTTAGTTACAGGTGATGCATTCTTGGCCATTGGATTTCAGAAGTTTGTTATGACAAATGAAAGGTGAGGATGAGAGGTCTGAGAGTTAGTTATGTTAGTTTTGAAGGCTAGTGTAATTTTTGTTAGAAGGTTGTTATAATTTTGTCTTCTGTTGGTAACTGCCAGTGAAATCCTTGTTAGCAGTTAGTTGTATTAGATGAGTTGTTAGTTTGTTAGAAGCAGTTAGGGGGTTAGAGCTGGAAAAATCAGTTAGTTTGCTTTATCCGTTTGATAATGTAGTGGCTTTTGAATTAGATTGGTTTTTTAGTCGATTTTTCTGAATTGTGCAGGGCTTGTGCAGGGATGTAATCATTGTAAAGGAAAAATGATGTTAAGCCATGGCCGATTAAAGATGGAAGATGGAAAAAAGGCATCGTGTTCTTTACTTTGAGCATGAGAGAAGAAGCAGGAAGACATATGAAGCGGGGCTACTACTTGCAACTTGGTTATGGCATGGGTTTTGGAGGAAAGAATGAGTTTAGGCTTTAGATTTAAGACTTTGTTTTGGTTTTTCTTATATGGTGTAAGGTGCCATTTATAATGATATGTAAAGCCTATTAATGGAATTGTACTATATAGACATGTGATGAAATTTAAGTTGTATTTTGGTGTTCGGAATGATGTTTTGGTGGGCTTGCAATTTTGAAGCAAGGACTTAGGGAAGGGTTGAGGAGTTGATGAAATTTAAGATTAGGACATGTTTATAATTATGAATTTGGAATCTTGTACCTCTCTTTGTCATGTAGTCTTCTCAACACGATGTACATGAATTTACTCGGAACTTGAATGAGTGAAAATATTTAGATAATAATGTGTTTGAACATGTCAATGATGAAAGGCAATGTTATAAGATTTGTAATTCCTTGATAGTTTGTAAGTTGTAACATCTTTGTAATTACCTTGCGGTGTCTTGTAAACTAAGACAAAATTTAAAATTGAAGTTTCCCTCTTAACTTTGCACTTTATTTGAATTCTCTAATATTTTCTCATTTTTCCCAAACTTCAACGAGCATTAATCAAGATAAGACGAAAACCACAACTTAACATGGACTTTGGTCAACATTTCACCAACTGTATTCCATCGTAAAATGGTTCATAATTTTCACCCAGTGTCCAACCTTTCTCTTAAATAAAATCCAAGGCCATTAACTTGTAATCCCAATATTCAAATGATCCAATCTTTCGATGATGGTAAGAACCAACTGATTCAGACTTCAATTGATGATGAGAGCCCATACGAACAGAGAAATAAACCCTAAATCCCATAGAAATTGTTAGCACAAGAAGATGATCCTCACTCTATGACCCGTAAGAAACTCCATGTTTAAGCCTTTGAAGGAAGTCAAATAGACCACCTCGTATTATTACAAGCAACCACAACTTTGCACCATATATAATGATCAAGCCATAGGATGCCTCAGGAGGATGTCCATGAAGAGTGTATAATCAAAACCTTAAGGTATATACTAACCATGAGGGCATAGAAACAAACCCCAATTGATGAATAAGAAAATTCAACCTTGACTGAAGATGAGAATCTCTAGACTACAAAGAAACCCTAATTTCATTAATATTCTTGATCCCATGCTAAATTTATTTGGTTAATGATGCATGAGGTGTTGATTGTCCTAACGGAGGGTATTTAGATGAAATGAGAATAGAATGCATAAGACATATGATTTGATAAAAGAGTAGGACAAATTTGGGGTATTACACCAGTGAGCAAACTGAAGTTGCTATGTGGGAAAAACTTTAATCACTGTATATGACAAATTCTCTGGCTCACAGGTTGTATCTGAAACAACAACTCTATTCACTCCAAATGGTGGAGAACAAATCTATAGTTGAATAACTTAAAGAATTTCACAAGATTATTGATGACCTTGAGAATATTTAAGTGAAGATTGAAGACGAGGACATGGATTTTCTCCTGTTGAGTTCATTAACCAGATTATTTGAGCACTTTAAGGATGCCCTTCTTTATGGTAAGGAAGGTACTATTACTTTGGATGAAGTCCAGAGGACGGTGAAATCTAAAGAATTTTCAAAGTCGAAATATTTGAATATTGAAGATAGTGGTGGAGGATTAAATGTGTCAAAAGGAGAAGGCGAGCATAAAAGGGATGTCCTAATCAAAGATGTATGATAAGTCAAAAGTAAATTTTTTTAATTTTCAAAAAATCGGTCACTTTAAAAGGGATTGTCACGAGAGAAAGGTCAATGAAGATTATGTTCAAGCCGCAGTTGCCTTGGGTGAGGAAAGTTATGAGGATGTTGGTGCACTAGAAGTATCGAGTTTGGAAACTGAAGATAGCTTGGTCATTGACTCAATTTGTTCTTATCACACGTGTCCAATAATAGAATACTTTTAAACTTTGAAGATGGTATAAGGTGGAGTAGTTCACCTTGGTGATAATAAGGCATGCATGGTTCATGGTATTAGTATGATCAGATTTAAAATGTTTGATGATCGTGAACTTGTTATTCACAATGTGAGGTATGTTCCAGAACTCAACCAAAATTTATTATCTATAAATATGGTAGGTGATCTAGACTATTGTACTAGAGTTGAACATGGAGTTTTGAATATTTCACGTGATGAATTGATTATTTCTAACGAGTATAAAATATGTGGTCTATATATTTTAGAAGATTCAAATTTTGTTATTCATTCATCGTTAACTAGTGGAGGCTTTCATGACAAGGAAGAACTATGTGATTTGGGTTTAAGGCATTATGAATGTCTTGAGAAAGTTTCAGAGGAGTATAATGAATTTTGCAGAAATTAAGGAATAAAAATGCATATTACCGCTTAATTGATATTGAGTTTTTAGGGAAGAGATGAGGTTAAAACAACTTACTTGGTTGGTAGAGAATTTATTCAGAGGGAGAATAGTGAAAACCAATGGAGAAACATGTTAGAACTTATAACCGAGAAAATTCAGTTTGAGATGAAGTTTCCTACTATAGATGCTAGTAGTAGTAAGGGAACGGTTAGAGAGATCTGTAATTATAATTTGACTCATGATAATGTAATGAAGTTTATTGTAGCATCTCAATGGGAAAATTATGCAAGCCTTGGATATTATGTTTTGAATGTGGCTGAAGGATTGCAAAATACAAAAAGATAAACCTTCATGGAGGCATTTGAAAATAGGTGGAGTCAAGGATGGTTAAAAAAGTCATACTTGTGGACTTGTTAAATTACAAAAAGATAAACCTTCATGGAGGCATTTGAAAATAGGTGGAGTCAAGGATGGTTAAAAAAATCATACTTGTGGCGAGATCAAGATTCGAGAGTTGTTTGAATTTGATCAAGGTTATTGATTACAAGTTTCAACCTGGTAGAGACTAGAAATGTTGTTGATGGTTAAATTGGTATCAAAACAATTTAAAGTCAAGGTGGATATTATTGTAATATGCCTTAAAACTTTTGTGGATGAAGAGAAATAAAATATATTTTGGAGATTTCATATACCGCGAAAATCAGAAGTATCAGAAAGTTGATAAAAAAAGTCGAAAAATAAAAAATTAGGATAAGTTAGTCTAGAGGTGTCAGAGCGGCGGTAGCGGTGGATGACCGATAGGTTCTCAGCGGTGGCGGCAAACAACCAGTTGGTGGAGTGAACAATACCTTCCGTACGGCCAACGATAATCGGTCGTTTCAGGGTTTTCAGACTTTTTTGGCAGATTCTAGTTTTGCATGTTTCAGGATCTTTTGGTTCGATCCATGGATCCATGTATGATTGGATTGTAATTTTTGGCTTTAGTTGTTGGGTATTTGTTATTATAAATATGTATCTCTTATACTTTTGTAGGTGTGACAATCTTAGAGCTTACAACATAAAAGAATAACAAAGTTTAAAGGTATAACATATAGTTTTGGCTATTCTCAAGGGAAACCTTAGAAAGGCAAGGGTTTTGGGAAACATTTGGAGTTATCTAAGAGAATTGGGAAATGGGAAACACTTGTTTACACCTTGAGTTTGAGTTATTCATATATTTAAGGTTGAAGAGGTTGGGAAACACTTGGGTAGAAAATATGGTTGTTCTTGAGCACATTCAGGGTTGTTCTTGGGAACCTGAATGAAAATGCTATTTTCTTATAACTCATCTGTAATATTGTAACAAATTTTTGAGTATATTGAATTAGAGAGTTTCTTTCTCCCACATAGTAGATCGTTTGTTCGAGTTGGATAAACAAACCTTTGTCTTTTTCTCACCTTATTCTGTTATATTATTTGTGTACAAATTATTATTGTTGTATACCATTTATTTTTTTTGCTATTGTTCTTTACCTTACAAATTTATATTGAATGTGTCATTGATTCACAACAAGTGGTGTCGTGAGTGTAGAGCAAAGGGGTATTGTTTACAAGTGAGCACCATAGTTATATAGGAGACTGATAAATTTTCCCGTAACAATGACTTCGGGTTGTGGGTTGTGAAAAATTAAGATGCAAGCAATTTTAATTCAAGAGAAGTGTATCGATGCTTTGAAGAGTGAATCATTGATGCTTGCAGAGCTTAAATAGGTACAAATTACTGAGATGTTGGAAAAGTCCAGGAGTGTCGTTATCTTGTGCCTTGGGGATAAAGTTCTAAGAGAAGTCACCAGAGAGCAAACCGCGGTTGCTATGTGGGAAAAACTTGAATCATTGAATATGACAAAGTATTTAGCTCATAGTTTTTATCTGAAATAGAAACTCTATTCATTCTGAATGGTGGAGAACAAATCCATAGTTGAGCAACATACAGAATTTCACAAGATTATTGATGATCTATAGAATATTAAAGTGAAGATTGAAGACGAGGACAAGGCTTTTCTTTTGTTGAGTTCATTACCCAGATTCTTTGAGCACCTTAGGGATGCCCTTATTTATGGTAAGGAAGGTACTATTACTTTGGATGAAGTTCAGACGACGGTGAAATCTAAAGAATTTTCAAAGTCGAAAGATTTGAAGATTGAAGATGGTGGTGAAGGCTTAAATGTGTCAAGAGGAGGAGGTGAGCGTAAAGGGATGTCCAAATTAAAATGGTTTGATAAGTAAAAAGTAAAATATTTTAATTGTCAGAAAATCAGTCACTTTAAAAGGGATTATCCTGAGAGTAAGGTCAATGAAAATTCTCTTCAAGCTGCAGTTTCCTTGGGTAAGGAAAGTTATGAGGATGTTGGTGCACTAGAAGTATAGAGTTTGGAAATTATAGATAGTTGGGTCATTGACTCAGGTTGCTCTTATCACACGTGTCCAATAATTGAATACTTTTAAACTTTTAAGATGGTACAAGGTGGAGTAGTTCACCTTGGTGATAATAAGGCATGCAAAGTTCGTGGTATTGGTACGATCAGATTTAAAATTTTTGATGATCATGAACTTCTTATTCATAATGTGAGGTGTGTTCTAGAACTCAAGCGAAATTTTTTATCTATAAATATGGTAGGTGATCTAGGCTATTGTACTAGAGTTGAACATGGAGTGTTGAAGATTTTGCATGATGAATTGATTATTGCTAAAGGGTCTAAAATATGTGGTCTATATATTTTAGAAGGTTCAAATGTTGTTATTAATTCATCTTTAACTAGTGGAGGCTTTCACGACAAGGAAGAACTATGAGATTTGGGTTTAAGGCGTTATGAATGTCTTGAGAAAGTTTCAGAGGAGTATAATTAATTTTTTATAAATTAAGGGATAAAAATGCATGTTACCACTGAGTTATTATTGAGTTTTTGGGCAAGAGCTAAGGTTAAAACAACTTACTTGGTTGGTAGAGAATTTCTTCAGAGGGAGAATAGTGAAAACCAAGGGAAGAACCTGTCAGAAACTATAACGGAGAAAACTCTTACGGAGAAAACCAGTTTGAGGTGGAGTTTCCTACTATGGATACTAGTAGTAGTAAGGGAGCGGTTACAGATGCCTCTGATCATCATTTGACTCGTGATAAGGTAAGGAGGGGGATTGTTGAAGGGATTTTAAGAGGGGTTTTTAAATTTTTTGTTCCTCTTAGTGGAATAATTCCGAAAATTAGATCTTGATTAAATCTTTAATCATAAACTAATCGAACAAAAATAAAGATTAAAGAATTACATCTTGAAGCGTGCTTTAACTTTGATCATGAACGACGAAAATTACCAGCGTCTCTACGTAGTCCACGCGGGTATAAAGTTGAAGACGGTGCTAGCCGTTTCTTGTTCTCTTAAAAGTTGACAATTAGATTTGGTAAGTGAAATAACTCCTCTATTTACAGAGAGCTTCTAAAACCCCAATCCTCTTAGTTTGAGCTTTACCAAAATAAGTTCAATCTTATTTAATTAAACTATTTAATTAAATTATTATTATTTATATTTAATAAAACTCTTTTATTTAAATAAAATATTAAATTAAATCATATTTAATTTAATCAACTATCAATTTTCATTATTTAATTAAATCATATTTAATCAAATAAATTATATGTGTTAATGTATTAAACAATTTAAATACTATTAGCACATAATTAATTAAATCTTATTTAACTTAAATGTCCATTCCACTATCATTACTCTATGTGTGTGACCCTATAGGTTCTCGTAACATTGACAATAATATTAAATCAATTATTTAATATTATAAACAATGAGCGGTATCTAGCAATACATCACTGCTACCTAAGTGACGAGAATGTCGTGTGATATAACAAAATTTCAATGTGATAATAGTCATGTGTACAATTACCCTTTGGCCCTTATACCTATATTGAACACAAGACATAAAATGTGTCACCCTTGTATAGTTCAATATTTTATTACTTAATCCCCGAGTATACTTGATAACAAAAAATAAGCTCAATATCTCATATCGACTTATTTGAGCATGACCATGCATTTTACATTCATACTCTATCAAGGGCCCCATAGATATTACTCATGTATATGTAGGACGGACAAATCCCATCTAGGTCACTCATGTCCCTCAATATGATTTGCAAAGTACCCATCAAGCATCTTTAAGGTCATCTTGTTATGAACAAAGTTTAACTGGCAATAAAGTACTCGACTCCATATCAAGGATCCTTGCGATACGACTCAAGCCATTGTCGTTATACTGTATTTTACAAAATACTCATTTTTGATTCGTGTGGGATAGCAGATCAAATTGACGCTGTTGCTAGGAATTCTTGTTTTTATTAATCATTTTTAGAGTCATAGGGTTAGTGTCCTCGAGTCTAGGCCTTAGTTTCCTCAAGGTTTCGTCCAAATCGCGTTTTAGAGTAAAAAAAGGGGAAAAAAATCAGTTTTTGGGAAAATTGCGTCCGAGTCGAAATCTGTTCCGGGCATCCTTTGGGAAAATCGGTTTTAACGGATTTTTTACTATTTTCATAGAGTCGAAAAAAATTGAAAAAATTCTCAAAATTGTTGTTTTGCCTAATTAGATTAAATCTGGTGTTATTTTATTTTTCTGAATTTTATTTAATCGGTTTCCTTCATTGTGTTTGTTTTTGATTATTAGGGACATTGTTGGCATTTTGAACATTGTTGCTGCATTGCTGTGTATTATTCCTGGATACTAGGTCTTGTTGTTTTGAACTTGTTGCTTTTGATCATGAAGTAGAGAGAACCTTTCACACATGAAGTAGAAAAGTCCAGTCTACCACTAGTTCACCACCCACAATTTAGTCTGATTCTGAGTCTGACTATTTGCATACCTTTTTGCCTTGGATTCTGAATTTGTTTTTGATATGGATGACCAAAGAACCTTAAGGAAATTGGCTGCCCCTGATGTCAATTATAATGGAATGTGTATTGAATATGATGATGTTGCTGTTCCTTTTGAATTAAAATCAGGTTTAATACACTTGTTGCCCAAGTTTAGTTGTCTTGCAGATGAGGATCCGCACAAACATTTGAAAGAATTTCAGGTCGTATGTTCTACACCATTGAAGCCTGAAGGGATCAATGAAGATCACATCAAACTTAGAGCTTTTCCTTTTTCATAGCAGGGTGCAGCAAAGGATTGGATATACTATCTTGAGCCAAATTCAACCGCAAGCTGGAATGCTCTGAAAAAAATGTTCATGGAGAGATATTTTCTTGCCTCTAGAGCTTCCTCAATAAGAAAGGAGATTTGTGGTATTAGACAAGGCAATGAGTCGTTGACCGAGTATTGGGAGAGATTCAAACACTTATCCAGTACTTTTATGAAGGTTTTTTACTGATGGATAGGAACATTCTTGATGTTGCTAGTGGTGGAGCACTTGTCGATAAAACCCCAGCTGCTGCCAAAGCTCTTATTGAAAATATGTCTCTTAATTCTCAACAGTTTAACACTAGAGACAATTTTGTTCAAAGCAAAGGCGTGGATCAAATTCAGGTTTCTTCCAAAAAAGCTTTAGAGACCAGAATTAACGAGCTCACTGCCTTAGTCAAACAGCTGGCAGTAGCAAAACCTCAAACAAAAACTGTGTGTGGTATTTGTACTTCTCATGAGCACCCGACAGATACCTGTCCTATTCTGAGAGACGAGTCCATTACTAAGTTACCTCAAGCTTATGTAGCCAATCTTTACAATTAAAACAGGTACAACAACACTCCTGACTTGTTCACCAACAAATACCATTCCAATTGGAGGAACCATCCCAACCTTCGATATGGAAACCCATAAACCATCCAACAACAGAACCCACCCCAAGTGGCTGCCCCTGCACCTTCGGGACCATCCTTAGAGTATCTTGTCAAACAAATGGTTGTCAATAACCTTCAGTTCCAACAAAGGACCGATTCTAGCATTCAGACCTTGCACACACATATGGGACAACTTACTACTCAAATAAATATCATGCAAGCCCAAGGGTCGAACCAACTTCCAGCCCAGACAATTGTCAATCCAAAAGGTCCTAATGCTAATGTGAATTCAATTTCCTTGAGATCCGGAAAAGTTACAGAACCATCCCCTGAAAAAATAAAAAAATTACTGAGGTAACATCTGAACCTTCTCCTTCTGGATTTGTTTCACCTGAACTTTCCTCACCTTCTTCTGTTGTGGTGGAAACTGAAAAAATTAAAGAAAAGGAGTATGTTCCATCAATCCTCTTCCCACATAGAGTTCTGAAAAATAAAAGAATTGAGGAGGGAGACAAGGAAAGAGAGATATTGGATGTTTTCAGAAAAGTTGTGGTAAACATTCCGCTTCTTGATGTAATTAAGCAGGTTCCGAAGTATGCGAAGTTTTTGAAGGATTTGTGTACCAACAAGAGGAGGATTAAGGGAAGTGAAAAAGTCAACTCGGGAATAAATATTTCTGCTTTTATTCAGCCCAAACCTTCATCCGAAAAGGTTGTAGGCGAGCAAAATGTTTCATCCCTCACTACTCAGGTTCTGCCACAAAAGCAAAAGGATCCAACAACATTTGCTATTCCTTGCACCATCGGGAACAATAATTTTAAGAATTGCATGCTTGGTTTGGGAGCGGGCATTAATGTTATGCCTACTTCTGTTTATAATAACCTTTGTCTTGGTCCTTTGCAGCATATAGGTTTAATCATTCAATTGGCGAACAAGAGCAACGCTTGCCCCGCCGGAGTAGACGAAGATGTCCTTGTTCAAGTTAACGATTTGATTTTTCCTGAAGATTTTTACATTCTAGACATGGAAGGAGAAACAAAGTCCAGCAGAGCTCCTATCATTTTAGGCAGACCATTCATGAAATTGGCAAAAACAAAAATTGATGTTGACGATGAAACCATGTCCATGGAATTTGGTGACATTGTTGCAGAATTCATCATTTTTGATGCCATGAAACATCCCTTGGAGGAGCATTCCATTTTTCACATTGAGTTGATCTCTGGATTGGTTGATGACACTTGTTTTGAATTATTTTCCACTGATTTTCCGTCTTTATCTGGATTTGATGATGTTTACTTGTGTTCTGATTGTACTGACACTAACGTGTGTGTTATATATGCTGAGATTAATGCTGCCTTACAGGCTAGCATGTTTTCTACAGGTGAAGTTGTTATTGATGAAGCTGTTTTTGCAGTTTATGCCCTTGACATCCCTTCTGCCCCAAACACTCCATCCATAGAGCAGTCCACGTCCTTAGAGATCAAACAACTCCCTGAAAACCTGAAATACGCTTATTTGGAGAGTAATAAAAAACTCCCTGTTATTATTTCTTCTAACCTTGATTTTGATCAAGAAAATAAACTTTTACAGGTCTTGAAGAAGCACAAGAAGGCAAACGGATGGACATTAGCTGACCTTCTTGGTATTAGTCCATCAATGTGCATGCACGAGATTTTACTTGAGGATGGAGCGAAAACAGTAAGGCAGCCCCAAAGAAGGCTTAATCCTTTGATTCTTGATGTTGTAAAGAAAGAGGTAACCAAACTCTTGCAAGCAGGTGTCATTTATCCTATCTCTGACAGTAAATGGGTAAGTCTAGTGCAGGTTGTACCTAAGAAATCTGGACTCACAGTGGTGAAAAATAAAAATAATTAACTTGTTCCCACTAGAGTTCAGAACAGTTGGAGAGTTTGTATTAATTACAGGAGATTGAACCAAGTGACTAGAAAGGATCACTTTCCTTTACCATTCATTGACCAAATGCTTGAACGGCTAGCTGGTAAATCACATTATTATTTTCTTGATGGCTTTTCAGGTTACTTTCAGATTCATATTGCACCAGAAGATCAAGAGAAGACCACTTTTACATGTCCCTTCGGTACTTTTTCTTACAGGAGGATTCCTTTTGGCTTTTGCAACGCTCCTGGCACTTTCCAGCGATGCATGAATAGCATTTTGCTGATTTCATTGAAAATTGCATGGAAGTTTTTATGGATGATTTCACTGTTTATGGTTCTTATTTTGATGCATGCCTTTGAATATGGTTTTAGAAAGATGCATCGATACTAACCTTATTTTAAATTATGAAAATTTTCATTTTATGGTTGAGCAGGGAATTTTTCTTGGTCACATAATTTCTAAAAAAGGAATTTATGTTGACCCTGCTAAAATTGATGTGATTTATACACTGCCTTACCCTTCTTGCGTTCGCGAGATTCATTCTTTTCTTGGTCATGCAAGTTTTTACAGGAGTTTCATCAAGGATTTTAACAAGATAGCTCTTCCGCTGTCAAACTTGTTGAAGAATGACGTTACTTTCAACTTCGATGACAAATTCAAACGAGCATTTGACTTCTTTAAGAAAGCATTGACCTCCACTCCCATAATCCAGCCCCCTGACTGGTCCCTCCCTTTTGAGCTTATGTGTGATGCTTCTAATTATGTTGTTGGGGTTGTCCTTGCACAAAGAGTTGACAGGGCTGCCCATGTTATTTACTATGCTTCTAGGACTTTGGATTTTGCACAGTCAAATTACACTACCACTAAAAAAGAACTTCTAGCTATTGTTTTTGCTCTTGATAAATTCAGATCATATTTTCTAGGTTCCAAGGTTGTTGTTTTTACTGACCATGCAGCTTTAAAGTACTTGTTAAAGAAGCCGAATGCAAAAACGAGATTGATTCGGTGGATGTTGTTTCTCCAAGAGTTTAATGTAGAGATTAAAGATAAAAGTGGAGCTGAGAACTTAGTGGCTGATCACTTGAGCATGATATAAAGAGATGAAGATCCGTTCCTCATTCAAGATGACTTTCCTGATGAGCAACTTTTACTTTTGCATGGGGTAACTCCTTGGTTTGTTGACATTGTTAATTATCTTGTTGCTGGTGTTTTTCCTGTAGGTGCATCCAAGTCACAGATTCACAAACTCAAGAGTGATACCAAATATTATGTTTGGGACGATCCATATCTTTGGAAGTTTTGTAGGGATCAGGTAATTAGGAGATGTGTCCATGACTCTGAGATTGAATCTATTTTGAATTTTTCTCATTCATCTCAAGTCGGGGGACACTTTGGTCCACAAAGGACTGCAAGAAAGGTCTTAGACTCAGGTTTCTATTGGCCCACTATTTTTAAGGATGCTTTTGAGACTTACCGCACTTGTAAAGAGTTCCAGATAATAGGTACAAACATCACTCGCAAGAGTGAAATGCCTCAGCAACCTATGCTTTTCTGTGAGGTATTTGATGTATGGGGAATCGACTTCATGGGTCCCTTTCCTATATCATTTGGTTCCTATTATATTTTACTTGTTGTTGATTATGTTTCAACGTGGGTGGAAGCTATCCCCACTAGGACTAATGATTCTAGAGTTGTTGCATATTTTGTCAGGTCTAATATCTTTTGCAGGCTTGGAATACCGTGAGCTATCATAAGTGACCAAGGCACTCATTTCTGCAACCGCACCATAGAAGCTTTGCTCCGGAAGTATAGAGTTGTACATAAAGTCTCTAATGCATATCACCCACAAAGTAATGGGCAAGCTGAGATCTCAAATAGAGAGATCAAACGGGTTTTAGAGAAAATGGTACAACCAAACAGGAAGGACTGGAGCCGTCGTCTAGAAGATGCATTGTGGGATCAAAGAACATCTTTCAAGACACCCATTGGGATGTCTCCTTATCGACTTGTTTTTGGTAAGGCATGTCATCTTCCTGTAGAGATAGAACACCGTGCTTACTGGGCGGTGAAAAGTTGTAATTTGGAGACGCAACAAGTAGGCATTGAAAGAAAACTCCAATTACAACAACTTGAGGAACTGAGGCTAGAGGCTTATGAAAGCTCTAGGATTTTTAAAGACAAAATAAAACACTTCCATGATAAAATGATTTCTAGGAAAGAATTTTCTGTGGGCCAACAATTTTACTTTTTAACTCCCGCCTTAAGCTTGTGGCTGGGAAACTTCGATCCAAATGGATTAGCCCTTTTGTTGTTACTAATGTTTTCCCTCATGGTGCAGTAAAAATTAAAAGTGCAGGTACTGACAAAGTTTTCAAGGTCAATGGTCAGCGCCTAAAGCTATTCCATGAAAGTTCGTAGCTGAAGATGAAACCATAAAAGATCTTTCTTTGGAAGCACCCAACTACTCTGTAACTTGATCATGGAGCTTTTCTTTCCTTTTCTCTACTTTAATAGTTATGTCCTTTCACTAAGGACAATGCTTGTTTTAAGTGTAGGGGAGAGAATCCTTTGTTTTATTTGCTTTTGTTCTCTGTTTTCTTGTTTTGTTTTCAGTTATAAAAATATATGCATCTTTTTGAAAGTTTTGGGTTATAGATTAATCTGAGGTTAGTTGTGGAGACTTGAGAAAAGTTCACAAGATCGGTATCGTCTTAACACTGTAAATCTCATGCATATGGAAGTTAATTTGAATTTTTATTATGACGTAGCCTTGAATTCTCATCTTTTAATAGCTCTCGAGTAGTTTATTTTAGCAGTAAACACCATCTCACTCGCACTCTACGCATGGAAACCGATGAAAATAAGTGAGTGATCTAAGTTTTTGAAAAAGAAAGAAAGAAAAAGGAATACACCTTCTAAGTTTGGTGACCCTCACCCGGTCACTCAATCCAACGGTCGTAGAACCTACAAAAAAAATTGATATAAGACTCACTATTAGTTGGTACAACAGTTTCTGATGCTGAACTTGGTAGGGCGGGCTACGGTCCGATCTCCCGCAACTACAATTGAGTAAGAAAAGGGTTATGCCACGTAAGACCAGAACCCCGTGCAAAAAGGATCAGAGTCACTAACCGATCACCTTGCTATGAGTGTGTGGAGATAACGGGCTTAATGTGATTGCGCCTGAATTAAAAAGAGCAAAAAGGAGGATGAGTAAGTTAGGCTTTGACATAATAATATAATTCGAATTAGTTTGTATATATATGAGGCTTATGACTGCACAATTACGGAGTAGTGTTCTTACAATATCCTTAGTGTGAAATATTAGTACTTATCGTTGCAATCTTAACTGAAGAAGAGTTTGTTGCCTGGAATGAGTAACTGATGATGCTGTTGTGTTTCTTTTGATTTTATTTTGCTCGAAGTGCAAAAGTTCAAGTGTGGGAGAATTTGATCAGTGCATTTTAACGCGCATTCTTCCATATTTGAATTTAAGCATTTCTATACTTTTCTTTATTTATTTTTATATTTTATAATGTTTTTCCAATTTAGTTTATTTTTGTTTTAATTTGATTTTCGTACTTTATTTTCAGCATTTGTAGCTTTCATGGAAACATTCATAACTGGAGTTACAGGAATCGGATCGAGGCGTTTGAACATGCGTTAGAAAGCTAAGAGAAAGGCCTACAACTTTCTAGTTGTGGCCAGAATATGATTCGGACTGTAGTAAGGTTGAAAAAGTCGTTGAAGTTGCAGATTTAGATTTATTTATGTTTTGGATTATTTGTTATGGGTCTGAGTTATGTTTTTGACCCAGTTGGGCCTTGACCTGAATTCTCTTGTGTGCACATATACCTAGGCACCCGTACATTGTTGATTGGAGCTTTGATTATTGAAAAAAAACCACTTTTGCCTTTTGTACAAATTTTCATGGAGAACTAATTCATCCCGACAATCTACTGTATTCAGGTTCTGACACCTTGAGGTTATAATAATTCTAATTTATCTTTTATTTCGTTCAATATTAATCTATGTTCTTGTATGCTTAATTAAAATGGCATAGAGTATATTGATTTAATTCTATTGATTGTATGATCCTAACCATAGTCACGTCAACATTTTCTTAATTCGTTACCGTGTCCGATTAATTCATGTTTGCTTAATTCATGAGGCTTAATTCCGTTTGCTTAATTCGGATAATAGGAACTTACATCACACTACTCTCATCACGCTTGCCATTGAGTTTGTACTCGAATAGGAATAAACAATTCGCTCAGGGAATTGGAATTGCGATAGCCGGTGATAGGTAGGAACCGAATCAGCAGATTGACTTTTCAGCTTATTTTGATAATCACTTATTTCGTGTTATAAATCAATCCTAAAACCAACCCCCCATTCGATTTATATTATTTAATAATAAAATCAAGAATCCTTGCGATACGACTCAAGCCATTGTCGCTATACTGCATTTTATAAAATACTCGTTTTTGATCTGTATGCGACAGTGGATCAATAAGTTCGATTAGTTAGTGATATAAACTTTGTTAGGCTGTCCGGTTTTATTTAGTTTCGATAAAGGTTGGATGTTGATGTCGCATTTATTCGTGTATAAACTAACCGAGAAACTATTGGGGCTACTCGTTTTGTTTTATTTGTTAGAGTTTCAGGTTTGAATTCAATGTTGTGTCACTTTGTGTGAGAAAATTTGAAAGAGATTTTGATGCATGTTGTTATGAATTCAAGGTTTAACTCGGTTATGGTGCCACTTTGTTGCGGTAGTTTGATTTCATTTTGGTTTCGATTATGGTTTGATGTTTATGCCACGTTATTCGCATAAGATATAGTCGAGAACCATTCATGGAGCAACAATTCATCTTTTATTGTTGCTTTGAGATTCAAACAACTTTATTGTGTAATTTGATTTAAATTCGAAAGTTCACATGGTTGTGACATCAGGTGTGTGATACGATGGAAGAATCGACTGTTATATACTAGTTTTGCGTTTGTGTTTGCAAATGTCGTGGTAAGCAAGAGTCGCCACCGAATTTTCTTTTATCCAAATTAAGGAAAGGGTGAAAAGAACAGAAAAAGACCTTTTTGAGATTTTGAGTAAGGGGTAGATTATGGAAAGGGAAGGTGTTAGAACCCTTTCCATCCGTAGTTATCTACGGGCTCTTAGAGGTTTGCTCATTTTGAAATACCTTTGTGCTTTGTGTGTTTTGAACAATGTTTTGAAAATGTCTTAGTGCAGCGATTTGCTTTGCGTTTAACTCTTGTATCAGTCCTCAAGAGTGTTAACAAAGAAAATATTTTGAAATTGTTTTCGAAAAGTAGTATTTGTGTAAGTGAAAAATGTTTTTGAGCAAACTTCTAACAGCTATCTACTTTTTACTCGAAAAGGTAATTCTTTTCTTCCTATCCTTTAGACGGTGCTATCCTACTATTAGTGAGTAGGTAGCCCTATCGTTGGATGTGTGAGGGACAACCGAAGGGAAGTTACAGTCAAGAATGCAACTTGACAAGAAGCTTTAGTAACCACCCTAAAGTTCTAAGATCACTTTTAACCGAGGCAACATCGAGAGGGTCATTGAGGGACTAGTGATCTTTAAACTGGAGGATAGTCACTAAAACTTCTCACGTTTCGAGAATTGTTGATGTTTTCTGAAGGCAACTGAAGTGGGATACCCTAGAGGAGCGCATGTGCAATTGGGTTTGATTCATGTTATTTATCTTGCACATTTAGGGTTTGCTAACGTTTTAATTTCAGTCTTGCCACACATGCCTAGTTACTAGCAGTAATATTTTACAGGAAATAAAGTGTGGAAGTATAAACTTACACTATTACATGGCTTCGGGGGGGGGGGGGGGGGGGGGGGTATTTACAATATACAAAATTGGAGGAAAGGTAAAATAAATAAAACAATAAAAAGTCCTACTTAGCTTATTACGTACCAGTATACAATTATATTATTATAAAAAAATGCGAGAACAAAATAATGCGCGCGAAACGAATATTACGTCTAAAAGAAAATGCTAAGTAAAAAAAAACTCTTTTTGGTTGTTTTACTTATTTAGGAAAATACTAAATTAAATTAAACCTAAATCTAATTAATTAAAATAAAAGAAAGTTATTGATCAAAATTAAGTTCTAAAAAAAACCTAACATATTTTGCATTTTTTATTTAAGAAAATATTTGAATGAAATAATCTAAGTCTAATTTATTTTAAAGTTAATAAAATAAAATCAAAATAATTAACTAATTAATTAAAATAATTTTAGAAAATCTAAATCTATTTATTTATTTTTTTGATTTTTTTTAAATAAATAAATAAATAAAAACCAATAAACTTACAAAACCCGAAAAAAGCACCCCAAAAAAAAAGAATTCTGATCCCTTTAGGGGCGGTGGTTCCGTATTGCATATTTTTCTTTCTTTTTTTCATCTTTATAAAGGTTCCAAAGATATAGCTATTTCACACTTTTGTTGGGTCAATTATTCTCTCTAAATGCATTAAAAATCATGTAATTTTGCAATTTTATACGTTGAATCAAATAAATATTTTCAAACAATCAATTTAGAATCTATTTTAACAGTGAAAGTTGTTGAAAGTAATTGATTCATGAAATGTGACAGCAAAAAAAATCACTTTTTATATAACCAATTTCATATTAGTATAATTCATCAGATTTGAAACATATATTTTTTTCCAATAAAAACACAGCACCTCAAGATCCAATCATAAAGTAGTGTTACCCATCTTTCGTTTTCCTTCACCACTAATTAACCTTATAGGGCATATAATATGTCAACTTCAATTATTTCTCTTCATTATTATTATATTAACTTAATTTTCTATGCACTGCTTTTGAATCTTTTGAGTTTCCTATATAAACACCATCCTCTATCTTTTATTCTATGTCACTCTTCTATCTCTCTTTGCTAGCTATATAGCTTTATAGAAAGTGTGTATAGAAGAACAATATGGGTGCACTTTATTTCTTGATCTCTAACTTTTGCACTTCACCAAACACAAAAACCAAACGCAAACCAATGCAGGTATGTGTATTCTCATTTCTTCATCCATATAACCATTTTTCTTAATATATTTGTGCATGTTTAAATTTCCACCAATTCACCGTGATATTTGTTTTTTTTTCTTCTATAGACAGTTGAGATCAAAGTGAAAATGGATTGTGATGGATGTGAAAGAAGAGTTAGAAATGCAGTGGCTACAATGAAAGGTTTCAAGTTCCATAACTATATATACTTCTCAAAAACTTATTATTTAGGTTTAGGGTTTAGGGTTTAATTTACGTTCTCAAGAATTTCTCTATTATTTATCTCTATAATTTGACCTAGCTATATGATTTATTTCAATATATAGAATATTATTTTCATTTTTCTTTTTTCAAATTTTTTACCATTAGGTTAATCATAAAATGCATGTGATCATGCAGGAGTGAAATCAGTGGAGATAAACAGAAAGCAAAGCAAAGTAACAGTGAATGGTTTTGTTGATCCAAACAAAGTGTTGAAAAGGATAAAAAATACTGGAAAAAAAAGAGCTGAATTTTGGCCTTATGTTCCACAACATGTAGTAACCTTTCCTCATGCATCAGGAATTTATGATAAAAGAGCACCAGCAGGATATGTAAAAAATGCTCAAACATTTCCAGCATCTATTGATACAGAAGAGAAACTCATGTCCTATTTTAGTGAAGACAATGTTAATGCATGCTCCATCATGTAACAAAGAAATATATATATATGTATGTATCGCCGGCGAAAAATAAGAGACAGATAGACATATAGATCTAATTTAAAGAATAATTTCTTTTTTTTCACCTTTAAATTCTATTAAGAATTTTTTTTTTTGTATTATTTTGTAGTAGATGAATTAATTGTTAAGCAATTTTTTTCTTTAGATTTGTTGCTTTTGAAATTAGTGTGATGGAGAAGAATGAATGAAATTGAATGTACTTATGTTATTTTGAACTATATAAGTTTTGGACAATAGAATACAATGTTATTGATAGGGTCAATTATTGAAGCTTCGTGGAAAATGAAAAACGCTGGATCAGAATCAAACTTTATAAAGTAAATGGAAAAGAAATTGAATATTAAAAGGGCTTGGAGGGGAATTCGATTCTATAGTTGCATAGCAAAGGCAAATCGAATAACGTAATTTAAAAGGACCACTTTTACTCCTAACTCCTACATAAAGCCAATATATGTACAACACGACTTTTCTTTATTTAGTTTTATGTTTTTGTTTTGGTACAATATTCAATTTTGTTTTGGTAGAACAGATATGAAAGAATTTTAATCATATTGGCGTTGAATTTAATGAGAGTTCAAACTACAAAGAATGAAAGAGAATGAGACAATCAATAAATACTTATGAAATATATAGAACAAATTCTTTTAACAAATTTAAAATATACCAAGTTTGCATATAGAACAGAAAGGAATTGTGTAACACTATTTTTTTAGTCAATTAGTTCTAATTTATATATAGTGAACTGATTAATATGGTAGCCGATTTATATAACCAACTAACTAATCTGATTTTGTGATTTAAAAGAACGACTCATTGGTTAAACTTTATCGAATTTGGATAATACTCAAATTATTTGTTCTTAGTAGAAACTCATTTTCTACTAGAACTCAAATACTTGATTTGTGCAAGACTACTTTCACATGAGTGATATATGCATCATGATAGGCACAACAACAATGAACATTTACGAGACTATAATATATATTTTGTTGAGATATAATCTAAGTTAGTTACTTGATTAGAAAGTTAAGTAGTTTAAACTCAAGACGGTTAGGGTTAGAGTTTGTTATTCTTGTCATTCTACCATTATCTTCGATAATAACAATTTTCAATTACTTCTTGTCATTCTCTCTTTCTTTCTTTACTAAAAGTTACTTATGCACTAACAAATTGGTATCTAGAGTTTCCGGTTAGTTTTTTAATCGTATTTTTAAGAGTTGCATGCCACTGGCCGTGTTCCAGGGGATTGTGAATCGTATTTGCTGCAGAGATGAATGATGGAAACAATATTCCTAACTCTCTTCTAATTATTGACAGCAAGAATTGAATCTGATGGAGCAAGCAGATTAAATCCTTGTTCGGTTTCTATGACACCCTTGAAGTTGTCATCAATGGCGTTTTATGAACTTGCCGACAACGCAATTGATTCTCAAAGAGTTTGTCATAAGGATGCCAAGAAGAAATATTTCAATGTTGTGTTTTGTATTCAGTCGATGATAGATGCGGTAAATTTTGATCGGATTTCTCATGTTCAATCGACGAAGGAGACATGAGATATTCTTGTCAAGCATTATGAAGCAGGTGAGAAGGTTAAAAATGTCAAGTTGCAGAAACTGCGAAGGCAGTATGAGTTATTGCAGATGGGAGAAAAAGAAAATGTTGCAGGCTATGTCTCGAAGGTGCAAAATCTTGTTGATCTCATGAAAGATTATGGTGAAACTCTTACCGACAAGATGATAGTTGAGAAGGTAATACATACATTGATCTCTCACTTTGATCATGTTATTGTAGATATTCAAAAATCTAACAATCTTAAAACCATGAAACTGGAAGATTTGGTTGGTTCATTGGAGGTACCTAAGTTACGAATTATCGAGAGGAAAAGGGTTCATAATTCGATACAACCTTGTAGGCCCAAACATGAAAGAATCATGATGGTTCCAACAAGTTCAAAGGAAAATGAGACAAGACTTAGGGTAAGAAGTCTTGGGTGAAATCCAAAAGCATAAGGTTCATGGTAGGGTTTCTGAATTATCGAAAAGAAGAGAAGGAGATTCATATCAGAAAGACAAAGATGAAAAAAGGTGTGCAATGCTATAACTATGACAAGTGAGGTCATTTGGCCAAGAATTATTGATACAAGAAAGACAAGGGAGCGACAAAAGGAAAAGGCGAAGGAGCAAACCTTGCATGTCAAGATTCAAATGATTCTTAAGATTTGGTGCTCATGGCTGCAATTGTAGATGAGCCCGTTGACTCTAAGATGTGGTTCCTTGACACAGGGTGCTCGAATCACATGAGTGGTCAAAGAGTGTGGCTAGCATATTTCGACGAGTCGAAGAAGAGCAAGACTCATGGTAAGAACTCTTGGGTGAATCCCTAAAATCATAAGGTTAATGGTAGGGTTTCTGAATCCTTTAAAAGAGGAGATGGAAATTCATTTAAAAAAGACAAAGATGAGAAAAAAGGTGTGCAATGCTATAACTGTGAAAGTGGGGTCATTTAGCCAAGAGTTGTTGGTATAAGAAATACAAGGGAGTGACAAAAGGAAAGGACGGGTGAGCAAACCTTGCACGTTAAGATTTAGATGATTCTAAAGATTTGGTGCTCATGGCTGCAGTTGTAGATGAGCATGTCGACTTCAAGATCTGGTTCCTTGACACTGGCTGCTCGAATCACATGATTGGTCAAAGAGTGTGGCTAATAGATTTCGACGAGTCGAAGAAGAGTAAGACTCATGGTAAGAAGTCTTGGGTGAACCCCAAAAATCATAAGGTTGTTGTTAGGGTTTCTGAATCCTTGTAAAGAGGAGAAGTAAATTCATACCAAAATGACAAAGATGAGAAAAAAGGTGTGTAGTGCTATAAATGTGAAAAGTGGGGTCATTTGAACAAGAGTTGTTGGTACAAGAAATACAAGGGAGCGATAAAAGGCAAGGACGAAGGAGAAAACCTTGCACGTTAAGATTCAGATAATTCTAAATTTGGTGCTCATGGCTGCATTGCAAATGTGAAACTCGACTCCAAGATCTGGTTCCTTGACACGTGCTACTCGAATCACATGATTGGTAAAAAAGATTACGGCTAACAGATTTCGAAGAGTCAAAGAAGAGCAAGGTCAAAGTTGTTGATAATAACTCGTTGCAAGCAGAAGGTATTGGCGACATAGTTATTTGAAGGCTCTATGAATCAAAAGTTATGATCAAAGATGTACTCCATGCACCTGGAATGAAGTGCAATCTGCTAAGTGTTGGATAATTGATCGAAAAAGGTTTCTTAGTAGTTATGAAAGATGGAGCATTAGATCTCTTCGACACTTAGAATAATTTGGTCTTAAAATCTCCTTTATCGAAGAATATGACATTTAATAATTTGATCGAGGTACAATGCTTAAAAATTATTGTCGACCACAAGAACAATTGGTTGAGGCATTTGAGGTTTGGACATCTAAATTTTAGGTCACTCAATCAACTGATCACTTAAGATATGGTAACAAGTATACCAAGTCTTGTAAAGCCCGACAAACTCTATGTTGGTTACTTAGTAGGGAAGCAATCTATAAAATCTTTCATTTTGACTATGTCGATGAGATCATCTTACATACTATAAGTAGTACATTCAGATGTATGTGGCCCCTTTGAGGATCATACCATTGGCAGAAACATGTATTTTGTCTCATTTATCGATGAGTATAGTCAAAAAATTTGGATCTATGTGATAAAGCGAAAGAACAGAGCATTTTAAATCTTTATGAGATTTAAAATGCTTGTCGAAAACCAAAGTGAAAATAACATCAAGGCTCTGTGAACAGATGGAGGTGGAAAATACATATCCAAGATATTTGAAGAATTTTGTGCATAATATGGTATTGATAATGAGGTAAATGCTACGTACACGCCTCAAAATAAGGGAATATCATAAAGACGAAACAAGACCATATTAGATATAATGAGATGTGAAATTAGAATTTTTGAATGGTCCTTTAAATGAAAAGGTATTCGTCACACAACCTCTTGGGTTTGTGATACAATAGGAAGCAAGGAAAGTGTGCAAGTTGTACAAAGCCCTCTATAGCCTCAAACAGGAACCTATGGCATGGAACAAGAAGATAGACTCATACTTAGTAGAGTTGGGATTCATCAAATGCAAATATGAATATGGTGTCTATGTTCAGGAAGTGATACAAGATATAACCATTATTTTCTTATATGTCAATGACTTGCTAGTAACTGGAAATAACTTGGAGGGCTTGTCGAAGTTAAAAGAGCTAATGATGAGGGAATTTGAAATGTCATATATGGGAAACTTTTCTTATTTCCTAGGCATGGAATTTCAAATTACCAAGCAAGGTATGGTGCTGCAATAAAGGAAGTATGTCAAAGAGATACTCAAGAGATTCAGGATGGATGGTTCGAATCCCGCATCTTTGCATGTAGAACTAAATTTGAAACTGGAGAAGCATGGAGAGGAGGAAAAAGTATATGTAACTTTATTTAAACAAATTGTTGATCTTTAAGATATGTGTGCAACAGTCGACCTAATATAGGTTTCTCAATCATATTTATGAGCAGATACATGAGTGAACCAAGGGTGTCACACATGAAGGTTGCAAGAAGAATCCTGAGATACCTAAAAGGATCGATAAATTGTGAAATTTTGTATCCACGATATTTTGAAATCAAAGAAGCTATGATTACTTTCTATTCAAATGTTGATTGGTATGGAGATAAGCAAGATCAAAGAAGCACAATTGGTTACTTCTTTCAAGTATTTGGTGCCCCAATCTCATGGTGCTCGAGAATGAAACATGTGGTGGCATTATCATGATGTGAGTTTGAAAATATAGAAGGATCATATAGTGCGTGTCAAGAAATTGGACCAGATATGTGTTGGAAGAGATAGAGGTCGAAGTGAAGAAACTCCTGGTGTTTCAGATCAACAAAAAGTCAATCATTAATCTTGCAAAGAATCCAGTTCTGCATGGAAGGAGTAATCATATTTAAGCTATATTTCACTTCTTAAGGGAAAAGGTAAATCAAGGTGAACTTGAAGTGAGACATTACTCAAGTGAAGCACAGTTGGCCTATATTTTCACCAAAGGATTGAAGATTGACAGATTCCTGAATTTGAGAAAGAAATTAGGAATAGTTCAGATCACTATGATTAGTTTGTGTTTGACAACATGGATTATTAGGGGGCAGGTTGAGATATAATCCTAGTTACTTGGTTAGAAATTTAAGTAGCCCAAGCCAAAGATAGTTAAGGTTAGGATTTGTTATGTTAGTTACTTAGTATATAAGTCACTTAGTTGTATATAAATACATATTGTAATTCAGTTTCTACCATTATCTTCAATAATAACAATTCTCATTTAATTATTCTCATTCTCTCTCTCATTCTCTTCTCACTAAAAAGGCCTTAAGCACGCGCACACACACACACATACACACATGCACATACGCGCGCGCGCACACACACACACACACACACATACACACACACAACACACACACACACACACACACACACACACACACACACACACACACACACACACACACACACACACACATATATATATATATATATATATATATATATATATATATATATATATATATATATATATATATATATATATATATATATATATATATATATATATATATATATATATATATATATATATATATATATATATATATATATATATATGTGTGTGTGTGTGTGTGTGTCTGTGTATGTGTGTGTGTGTGTGTGTATATCCGAATAGAAGAACTATAATTGTGTAAGTATCAGTTGCGACGGGGAAGGACGAAGACGTTTTTTACATTCTTTAAATCCAAATCCACTTTTTTTAATAAATACTTCTTACCTGCCATGATTTCTTTCAGGGATGAAAAATTAAATTCCAATTCCGTCTCAAATGGGTTCGAATAGCCCCGCCCTACTCCTATCTCTCACGCGTAATCGATTATTTAATATAAATAGTATTTTTTAAATATTAAATTACATAACAAATTTAAAATAAAATAATATCGAAAATTTCCAAACATATATTTCAAATAATATAGTAAAACCAAAATACAAAAGTATGGATGCTACGACTAATATTTCAAATTATCAAAGTTAAATAATAAATTACAAATTGATATAAACAAGACGAGTTTGGGGGCGGGTACTAGTGTCCTCATTATCTAAGCCGATCCCATATGTTGTAATCGGGGAAAAACCAAACCCGTACTCAAACTTAGTCAAAGTAGGTTTTTCTCGTCAAATTTTTAATATAAACAATAAAAGGTTAGTGTTTGAGGGGCTATGTACTGAAATAATTTCATAAAGCCTAAGGGGATATAATCCAAAGGAAAACAAGACGAGTCAAATATACTGTCTCTGGGAGAGTACAAGGGTGCAGTGCCACATGTCGCTTGAACTTGTGCTCCTAGTCGCCTACTATTCCCTATAACTCGCCCATATTGGGCTTGAGCCAACTCGTCTCTCACCCACTTATTAAAACATGGAGAGTGATGTGTTATTGTGCACCAACATGATAGTAAAGTCAGTCTATAAAGGAAACCACATTCCCCATGATTATAGGAGAAAATGACTCTCCATCATCATATGATGTGAGAGAGTAACAACTCTTTGGATCTAAAGACCCAGGTCTAATGGGTCTCTATAAATATCCACTACTTCAAAAAATACATTTAACCTCGGACGCAAAAGGGTTTTAACCTCAATTACAGATACGAGATAATGAACGGTGTTGTGCATGATATGGACATTAGTGAATAAACCACTGAATCATTTATTTTTTAAATAGATTTGAAAAAACAAGCGGTGTCTTGTCATTGGTTGAAGATGACACGTTAGTCATCTTCAACCTCCAGCCACACGTGAGTTACAGGTTTCGCAAATGGAAAAATTAGAGGTCCATACTGGTGCCATTCGATTCGTCTAATCAAGACGAAGACAACTATACCCTCGCAAAAAAATTCTATAAGCTGTAACTCAGTAAATTTGAAAAAAAACAGAAGAAAAAGTGAAAACGAGTTTTGAAATTAAATGATTAATTAGCCATGAAAATGGAAACCAAAAAAAGCATGAGCTTTGAAACAACTGGACAAATCATCGAAGGTAAAATTCAATGAAGTCGCTATCGAACGTCTTTTATCCCACAGGAAGGGAAAAGGTAAACATCGAGAAAAACCAGAACGGGTGAAATCACAGTCTTGTGACCATAAAGATCGGGTAAGGAAGTCGATTATGCGAGGGGAAGGTATTAGCACCCCAGACGTCTGTGGTACTCCACATGATCCACTTGTGTTGTTCTAATCTAAGGGTGTGTAAAATCTATGTCTAGAGCTTAAGAGCTAAAAAAGAAAGATGCAAAGGGAGGAATGCATGCAAAAGAGAAAACGCAGGGAAAAGAAGGAAATATTACAAAGTTCGCTCGAATGAGCCCCGTGACAAGATGACTATGTATCCCTTTTAAGGAATTAGAGTGTCGTAGTTCGGCTAAAAAGTTTCCGTTTGTTTTGTGTTTTTTAATGAACAATATTAATTTCGTCTTCTGCCGCAACTCGACCTTTGGAGACTTACGCGTCAACACATAAGTAAATTAACATGTTCTTTTGAAATGTTTGAAAGAAAATCCCGAAGGCAATTTTTTTTTACGTTGGTTGGTATTTTTGTTGCGAATAATAACTAGCTGATCTCAAGAGAGAGATATTAACTATTTCTCCACTTATTCATGAAAAGAGTTTTTGAGACTTGAACCATACCAAAGCCTAGAATATAAGAACAATAAGATCGATAAGAAACCCGCTTATCATCTCCCATACTCAACAAATATATGATTCTCATCCGTAATTTTTAAGTATTTTGAAGTTTTACAAAAAGAAGTTTTTGTTTTAATGAGATGCAAAAGAAGAAATAAAAGTCTAAGGGGAAACTAGTAAAATAACCCTGAAGTTGTCATGCATGGTTGATCCTATAGTTGAGGATAAAAGAGGGGAACATCTACTTAATATTGGCATACATGGATATAAGCCTAAGATTTATTCAATTCAAACTTAGAAAATTGAAGATCCTATGGGGAGCATGGCAAAGAAAGCAAAGATGGGGGAAAGGGGTAATAAAACCTCACACAAGGAAAGACTAATCATCAAGTATACTTAACATCTTTATGACAAACATAAGCTATAGGTGAAACCCTTAAACACGCAAAGAGAGGTGGATAAGAGGTACTCAAGTTTTGAAGGAGGGAAACCCTAAATCCAAATTAGGTTAAAACATTAAAGAAAACTTGTAAAAATTAAACCAATTGAAAACTTTCTTCCTAAATACTTATATAAGTCAAAGACAATGTTTAAATCTCTTGGATTAATTTGACGAGATGAAAATGATTGAGAAATTTTAAGACTAGTTGACAAAAGGGTCTGATTAGAGAGTTTTAGCAAAATATTTGTGAAAAATGTAAAATCAAAAGTTAAAACTCAAAAAAAATGATTTTTATGATTTTAAGTCATCCAAGAAATTTAAACATATTTATTTTGATTTTTATGAGTAAAGGAAATTAGGGTTTCAAGGGTTTCTTTTAGCTTAAGCAAAAAAGAGTCCAAGAACTATCATTAGTTTCTAAAATTTGGAAAAAATAGAAAATTGAAATGTAAATTCGATTAAAAATTATGGAAAATTGGTTTAATATGTTAGGGTTAACAAGTATATTTTTGTGGAATTTTATCAATAGAGGAAGATATCAAAAAAAAATTATTTTGCACAATGTAACAAAAAAAAGTTTAAAAAATGATACAACTATTGATTGATTTTATTTACTTGCCACAAAATCTTATAAAAAAATATTTTTATGAAGTAGACTCAAATTGAAATTTAGTATATTTTTTTGTGATTTTTAATATTAGTAAAACTTGGAAAATAAAATTCTAGAACTTAAAAAACCCTAATTGAACTCAATGATTTTTTTAATATTCTAAAAATGATAAAAATAAAAGATAAAATTCAGAATGTGAAAATATATTTAAAAAAGTCTAATATATTTTTTTTATAATTTTTGAGTGATGGAAGATATTAAAGCAAAATTAAAGAAACAAATAAAGATGAATTTAAAAAAATTGAAATATGCGAGATCTATTACACCCGTTATTAAACAAATGTGATGTAAAAGATTTCAAATCATGTTCAATTAACACGCGCCACGTAATCATCCCTGTCTGCTAACCATGCCCTAACATTCTTTCCTCAGCTGGGTATGCTGGATTCAGATTGCGATTTCTCCTTTGTTTCTTGATGAAAATGCATGAAATTTTGATTAAATTAAAGATCTCGTAGGATAGATTAACACGAGATCAAAGATTTTTCAAAATGACGCATGAATCAGGGAGAAAAGCTAAAGCGAAAATCACTGAAAACAACAAATTTGTGAACGTGTAAAACATAATCCATTATGCTATTTTCAGATCCACAGATCTTTCTTGTTTCTTTACCAATTCTATTGATCCAAACATCAAAGTTCATCAGGAAAGTGCAAGAAACACGATTATGCTATTAGATTTTTCAAATATTTCTAGAGCAAAACGAAATCTGGACATGAAGTCACTGATAAAAAGTTTGAACATAAGTTACAGAGCATGAATTGAAGCTTCAAATTGCATGTGAAGACTCATCAGATCTAAGATCTGGCCAACTATGCTTTCATACAAGATCTATATCTTATCCACAAGTAAAAATGCAGATCGAAGCTTAAGAATTCACTTACCTTAAGTGAGTGAAAAATAAATTCACTTTATGCCTCTGAAATTGAAAGAAATACAAGGAACATCTCTCTTTCACTTCAATGATGTGTGACTATGCAACAATTGGAACCTTGAGCAAAGAATCTTTAGAGAAAATTTTGAAGAAGGAAATTCTGCTTTGAGTGAGAAATACAACTTTGAAATCTTCACTTTGATTGACTATATCTTCCTCAATAATGACTCAATTGATGTGATTCAAAAATCTAAATGAAACTCATATAAAAATCTTCAACACGCTTCTTTCCAATTTTTAAATTAATACTTGAATAAAAATAAATTCACTCGTGAAAATGGCACACCAACTATTTGTAGAAATGCTTAGCCTAGCATGTGCGCGACTTGTTATTTTGACAACTTTGTGCCTCCACCTTCTAAGCTTAATATCTCACAAATGATTCACTTTTGGGACTGAAACCCACATTGACAAACTTGTAGAACTTTCTCCAAGCTTTCTAAGCATGTAAAATTTGCTTCATTTGAATAAAAATTGATCAAGTTATGAATTGTGAAAATTCTGTACTAATGGGACTTGGGAGATTTTTTTTAACTAAATCAAATAACTTCTTCAACAAGTTAACTCCAATTCAACCATTTATCTTGATTCAATGCCACAAATGATGATGAAATATGAAATAGGATACTCTAATTGATGGTTAACCAAAAGTATACTTGGTCAACTTTGACTTGGTTGACTTTTGTTCAAAATGACTATTTTTCCCCTTTTGATCAATTGAACCTCTTCCAATCAAAGTTGGAACTCAATACTTCAATCATAGGTGATTATCAACATGGAATCAAGTCTTGTCCAAAAAGTAAGATATTTCTTGATTAATTTCAAAACCCTTATTTTAACCCTTTGTGCTATGAGATAATGACTAATCTTTAAAACCCTTATTCCTCAGGGAAAATTAAGATATTCTCTAAACAAAGATACTTCATATGATGATGAGAACACGATGCTTCATAGATTTGGCTCTTACAAGCCTCATACTTCTTAACTGGTCAAAACCCTAATTTTGAGAGATGTGTAGTAGAAATGTAATTTCTCCTCAAAACTTTGCAAATTCCCATCTTCTAATGATCACATGGGACAAATGAGATGTCTAGAAATATAAGAAACTCTTGTGGTTTGAAAGAGTCAAAGATTGAGGATATGGGACCCCCCCCCCCCCCCTTTGCATTGACTGACCAAACAATTATCTTTTATAGTCTGTAGAAGAAGCTAGGAACCAAGATACTTTGATCATATCATGAGAATGCATGCGTATGTATGATAAAGCATAAGCCATGTAAGGTAAAGTGAAGAGGGGAAATTTTAGGGTGCAACAGTTGCCCCTATTCAATCTTCTTTGAATAGAGAGTGAGATTGGAAGACGCCTTTCGAACTATCAAGGTGAAAGAGGATTGGATATTTAATATAACCGTAAAATTTGCTCCCTGAAGCTAGTCGGGTAACTTCACACTTTTGCATATATATATATATATTATATATATATTGTATTTTATATCATCAGGAGATGTATGTAAGGTCGAGGGAAGACATACGAAAGTGAAGAAATCAACTGAAGGAGATTCATATCAAGTGATACCAGGCGAGGTTGGATTTAAAAGGGAACAATGTCAATCAATGGTGAACTTACAAGGAAAAGAGACCAGTCGAAGGGGACTCTTAACAGAAGGTACCAGCCGAAGGTGGATTTAAGGATAAAGAGACCATCCGAAGGGGAATCTTTAACAAGGAATACTATGCCGAAGGTATATTCCTAGGAGAATAACGCCGATCAAAGGCGATCTTACTGGGGAAAAGAGACCAGCCGAAGAGGAACTCTTAACAAAAGGTACCAACCGAAGATGCATTTAAGGATAAAGAGACCAGCCGAAGGGGAATCTTTAACAAAGAATACTATGCTGAAGGTAGATTCCTAGGGGAATAGCGCTGATCAAAGGCGAACTTATAAACGAAAAAAGACCATCCGAAGAGGAACTCTTAACAAAAGGTACCAATCGTAGGTGGATTTAGGGATAAAGAGACCAACGAAGGGGAGTCTTTAACAAGGAATATTATGCCGAAGGTAGATTCCTAGGGGGAAGAACACCGATCAAAGGCAAGCTTAAGAACGAAAAAAGACCAGCCGAAGGGGAATCTTTAACAAGGAATACTATGCCAAAGGTAGATTCCTGGCAAGAGAATGCCGATCAAAGGCGAACTCACAGGGGATAAAGATATACATGTCTGGTCAGGGTTAGACACCAAAAGTGAAATTGGGCATTAAGAAACAAATGTTCAGAGTCGGTATCAAACACCAGGAAAGGACTAACCGAAGAAAGTATTAACAAGAAAGGATACATTCACCTAGAATTCCACACAAACTGGACTTTGAAAAGACACTGAAGGACTCTATATAAGGAATGCAAGTAACTCAGTGACCTTTATGGTGAAATTTTGGATTCTTTGGAAAGCTGAATGATCAATCTTGACAATGTACTTTGAAAGTTTTCATTTGGATGTTTGAGCAAGAAGTTATTCAACTTTGAAATCAAGAAAAACACACAGATTTTTGTACTTAGAAATATTTCTAGGTGTTGAGCTTCAAAATGACCTATAATGTTCTTCAAAATTACATGTCCTTCCATTCTCAATTAGCTCTTGATACTTGAAGATGAAATAAAGTAGACCTATTTAATTGAATTGTGGAATTGAGATCACTCAAAAATCATAAAAATTGAAAGAGTTACAGTCTTTGGAAGATGATGAACAAATTTGGGGAAATTCACAAAAGACCTATAATCATTTCAATTCTTAAACAACTTTCCAAGCATTTTCAAGTCTTTCATATTGAACCAAAGTTGTAGCAGACACCCCAAAGACTATTGTAGAAAAAGGATGAGCTCAAGGAGATAAAAGATGATCAAGTTATGATCCTTTGAAGTCACACAAGAGAATTTGATAGCCTTTTTAAAGGACTTGTAATCTTCTTCAACCATTAGTGATCTTCCACCAAAAATTAGCCTTAATCCCTTGAAGAGAACTTGTTAAGGACCCTTTAAAGAGAATTATGGATTTAGAATCTATCAAAAATCTCAAACCCTAGCTCAGAGAGTGTCAAAATAACTTGGAACCCCTTTCAACTTTTGATGATTTTCCTTGCATAATTGGATCTTGTCATGTGAAGAGAAGTTGTTGTAGATGATGATAAGAACCCATAGAAGAAAGAATCAACTCAAAATATTGAAAATCGACAAAGTTATATACTGAATCAAGCACTTGCTCAATTAGGTCAAACTTATTCAATCAACTTTGAATATTTTGAACATTCTTTACAAAATAGAGCATGATAAATCACATTAGACCTTAAAATGACGTTGTCTTGAAGCACACTTAAAGGTGGAGCTTAAGTCTCAATGAAACTTGTTGAAGAAGGCATGGAAATAAACATATGAACCTATGAATCTTCTTGATGAATACCACCACCAACCTTGAGGAAAACTTGACCTAAATAAAGTGAGAGGGCTCTTTGAACCAAAAAACGTTGATATCATAGACATATCCTTGAAGCTTAAACTCTTGCAATCCATTGAAGAACCATTTGACTGAGGACCATCCCTCAAAACCCTAGGTTAAATGGTGAGATGGATGGAGTTGTGCCATCACCTACAATATGAACATTCAAAGAAACATATATACATATTTTAATGTTAGTTAAAAGTTAATCCAACTAAAAAAACACATGTACAAGATACAGAATTCAAGGTGCTTGGTGATCCCTCAAGAGCAAACTTAAAGATAAGATGAAGTAGAAAGGGAGAACCAACCCTAATGTGTGATCTTGATGTATTGATAATATGAGATAATGAGAGATCTTAGGGGTAAAAATTAGGGTATAACAAATGCCCTTATTAAAGTGTCTTCTATCCGGAGATACGAAGGTTGAAATCTTCGTCTCGACGTGATTGAAGATACTTAAATACAAAACAAACTCTATTTTTGGCCCTAAGATGCCATGCAATGCTTGTGATTATAAATGCAAACGACCAACTCCATAGGTGACACAAAACACCATTAGGAAAGAAGAAAATAAAACCAATAGACCAAAAATAGAGTTCAACCAAGAAAATAAATCACTGGGAAACAACACGACTCTGGGGATGACTATAAATAGGCAAAACCAAAATCACGATTAAAGAAACCAAATGCATAGTAATATTTCAACAACGGAAATTCTTAACAATGCAACCAACAAATTATCAAAGAGGTAACCATCAAGAAATTATTACCGGCTCGACTGAAGGAAAGAAAATCAACTCCATTGGAGGAAAAAATAATTTCTGATGAGGAAAAGAAGACTCAACTCTACAGAGGTAAAGCCCAAAGAGGAGACTAAGTATCATTAAATTAACAAAATGAGGAAAAAAATAATGGTTAACATCGACCGATATATAACTATGACCTACCCACTCATAGAGGAGACAACAAAAAGAGAGTAACATCAAATCATAGGGGATCGTAAACTACCAAACTGAAGGATGCGAGTAAAAACAGTAAGATAATATCTGCTCAAAGATGACAGTAAACATCAACCTCGATACTAGAAAACGAATGATTGACATCGGTACTTATGACTGGAAACAAATGCTTGACGTCAGCGCTTATGGCTGGGAACAAAGGTTGACATCAACACTTATGGATGGGAACAAAGGTTGACATCAACACTTATCGCTGGGAACAAAGGTTGACATCAGCAGTTATGGCTGGGAACAAAGGTTGACATTAGCACTTATGGATAAGAACAAAGGTTGACTTCAACACTTATAGTTGGGAACAAAGGATGACATCAACACTTATGGCCAAGAATAAAGGTTGACATCAACACTTATGGCTAGGAACAAAGGTTTAATATTAGCACTTATGGATGGGAACAAGAGTTTGACATTAACACTTATGGCTGGGAACAAGAGTTTGACATCAACACTTATGGCTGGGAACAAAGGTTTGACACCAACACTTATGGGTGGGAAAAAAGGTTGACATCGACACTTATGGCTGGGAACAAGAGTTTGAAATTAGTACTTATGAATAAAACAAAGGTTGATATCAACATTTATGGCTGTGAACAAAGGTTTGACATCAGCACTTATGGTCGGGAACAAAGGTTGACATTAGCACTTATGGCTGGGAACAAGAGTTTGACATCAATACTTATGACTGGAAACAAAGGTTGACATCATCACTTATGGCTGGGAACAAAGGTTTTACATCAGCACTTATGGATGGGAACAAAGGATGACATCAACACTTATGGCTGGGAACAAAGGGTGGACATCAACACTTATGGCTAGAAACAGCTCAACTCTATTGGGATGAGGTCGAATGAGGAGAAAGAGGTAAATATTGAGTAACAAAGGACATTGAACTACCGACTCAAGGATGAAAGTAGAAAGAAACATAGAACAATAACAAGTATCTCAAAATTCTGGCATTCCACCTAGAACGGGTTTCAACTTCTTCTTTAACCAAGGCATTCCACCTGAAAAGGGTAATAAACTTTACCAACTGCTAGATTTAACCGAGAATGGTAAGAGTTTCTTCTTTAATCAATATATCACTTGAAAAGGGTAATACCTGCTGTAAGGATCTTTCAACAAATTGTCTTTATCATCGAAGTACAACCAAACTCAACAACAAACTATCTCCCATAGCATAGAGACTACCATTCATCGGAATAAAAATATCTTCTCTAGCATTAACAGACTTACTGGGGAAGTACATGTTGCTCAAATAAAGAGACGGCCACTTGCTGTTACAAATAGGATTGCGATAACACTGTTGGGAAATGAATTTTGACTTCGTGGGGAAATACCAACACATTCCTATTGAGGGGATAAAGTCTTCACGTGAAAAATAAATTCACATTCTCAATCCAGGGATCACAACCTATAGGGATCAAAATAATATTGTTGTCGGGACCAAAAACTTAAACCAGGAACAAATCGGAGTGAAACAGTCAACTAAGACGTCATCCAATGAGGAATAAACTCAAATGAGGACCAAATTCCATCCAGATAATGAACTGGGTAGGAAGGCTAAAGAAAAATTCTTCCATGGAGGATAACTCAGTGGGGAAATTGAAAGGATATACACTTTCTTCTTAAAGTTGACACTCTATTGGAGAGGGGATAACATAACTCTGCAAAGAGGATAATATCCCAACAAAAACATCGATGAATGAAAATGAGCAATGACTTTAAATTCAGTTGTGCATGATGTATGTATGAATGTATGAATGTTATCATGTATATGTTGACAAAACATACATACTGCACTAGGGATAACCAGACAAAACAAACTTGGGTAAAGACAACACTTGGCTAAATCACATCCATGATGAAAAATTCCATAAGAGAGTAAGCACCAACTGAGGAAAAAAAATCCCACTTCAATGCTTAACTTCACCGGGACAAAAAAATTGTTTGAAAAATAATCAAAGCAAAATTTGATAGAAATAAACCAATACATTTGCAAGGATATGACACCCTCCTCCAGGCTTCACTAGGGAATATCATACAGACTCTGCTAGAGAGGAAAATGCCACATTGTCTAGACTTTAACTGGGGATTACGTACTGACTTCACTAGGGAAGATGAAACCACGCACGCCGAGGGGAGCCTTAAATACATTCTTCAATATCAAGAGCAGTGGTTGTGCAAACCTCTCTAGGGAAAATCTATGAAAGTTCACGGGGACAACAACTTTAGAGTGAAGCATCATCTTTGATTCATCTGGGGAATTAAGAAGTTAACATCACAGCAAGAAGTCAAGATTATGTGGATTTTAAATCAAACTCAACACTTGGCGAGAGAAAACCCAAAAAGTTAATAGTTGTCTCAACACTTCTTAGAAAAGATATTGCCCTTGTCCGGCTACTTGGGAAGCACACAACAACAACAATGTCATAATTGGAAGGAGCAATGCCTTGAAAGAGATTATACATCAAGACACAAAAGGAGAAAGAGTATAACAAATAAGAAAATGCTAACACATCTTTACAATCTATGCTTGATCACCACTTGGATGGGGAAGATGGATCACATTTATTTGGAGAAATCCGCATCAAGACTTAACTGGGGAACATAGGATTACAAACCCAACACCAATGAGAACAAACGTAGGGAAAGCATACACCTGCCAGTAAGAGAAAACATAGAGTACTTCTCGGAGAAAACCTGAATCAAGACTTAACTGGGGAAAATGGGATCACAAACCCAATACCACACCACAACTTATAGGAAAACAAAGTAATTATCTTTCCAAAATCTGGAAATGCCCTTAGAAAAAACCTTGGTGCCCTGGACTGCATGGATTTAAGATAATTTGGCTGACCAACAGACATCTAGAGACTTGTCGAATCTCGACGTAATTGCCCCAGGTTGACTGAATGTTGCTTATTCTTTGCTCAACAACTCTTTTCGGCAACATGCCCTCCGCTAATACTCAAATGTAAGCTTCCTTGATATTAAACAATTGTTTGGCCAGTAGAAAATGTTTATTCTAAGAATGAAAATTCTAATGCAACAAATATGTAAGTCTTGACGATTTTATTGAAAAGATGTCACAAAACCTTGTGAACGAATCACTAGCCAGGACATTAACTTTTTTGTATGAAAGATAACAAAAGCATATGATACCAATCACAATAATTTATTAAAACTCATGGGAGTCAGGAAACGTTATCTCGTTGAAGTATGCTTTTGAAATAAACTCTGCTTCAATTAGGACTTTTGAAGGTTGTAATGTGGCCTGCTTCACGGTTTTATAAAAACAGATTTTAAGGTTCAAATTATTTGATGCCCCCCCCCCTTCATTATGTTCTCCATTCCTAAATTCAGTTAACTTGACACGAGCATTCATCTCTTAAAATAAGTTTCGAGACGGTTGAGGAACCAACCAAGGTTTTCTTTGGACATGCCAGTTATTCACTTTATTATTCCTCTGATTTACTATCACACAAATTTGTTCTTGCTTTACTTTCATCACCCCCCTTTTTATTTTTTATTTTTTTTTGAACAAGTTGTGTGATCTTGCGTTGTCTTTGATTTATTAGAAGTAATTGTGACTATCTGAGTCCTTGGTGGATGAAGGATAACCATTATGGTATCGTCATCTGTTGACCTCCTGACGTGTGAAAGATAACCATTATGGTATCATCTTCTTTTGATGCACACTACTGATGGGAGAAGATTGACCATTGCATTTTTGACTTTCCTCAACCTTTTGGATGGATAACCATTATTGTATCCTTATATGCTCACTCTTGATGAGTTTTGAATGCTTAATCAGATTAACTGAACACTACCTTGCCTCGGGTTAAAAATGAGGGTTTTTTTTCTGAATAGAAAAAGAAACTCCTACTTTAAGGCTCAAAGGGGTTAACGAGGGTTTCACTCCCTTATATCTCCAGTGTTTCGAAATTTGAAACAATGTCTGTACATTGTCAACATGGTTTTATCCAAAATCATACAACCAAAAAGTTTACGTTTTTTCAATATCATCATCCTCCCTACAATCTCTTCCTAAGCAAGAGAATGGATAATAAGTTGGTATCACAATGCAACAAGCAATTTAAAATTAAAAACAAATATGAGGTAAACAAATGAGTTTCTTCAAGACAAACATATTCATTGTATTAAGATAATCATTCAAATGCAAACAAGTTCTTACATGCAAATAGTGCGATGATAAACAAAAAAATATTACGAATGAGAAAACTCTAAAAATTATAATAAACTGAGAAGGCTAATCATCCTTAAACTCTAGGGCATCCTTCAATCAAGCTCTCCAAAATTCATACATGCTTGAGCAGCGGGTTAACTAATCTTTTGTAAGCAATGATTCTATTCTCTATATCAGAAGTCCCTTCCAAGGTTGGCAAGGGAGCACACAACTTTTCAATAATCTTCTATCAATCAGCGAGAACAGCTATCGCTCCTTCTTTAAACAAACCCGAGCTTTTTATTATCTCGAGATCACCCCTTAAAGAAGTGCAACTCAACGGTTTCTTTGCACATTCTGGACAGAAATAACAACGAAAATCAATAAGTCATCTTTAAAACCATTTTTCACGTATCTCTCTAGGAGTCACACTATTGAGATCTTCAATCGTAGATTCCTTGACATACCTAGTGTAATACGGTGAGAGAACTGACTTGGGTGTTTTGTGTTTTATCGCAAATTATTGTGGATAGCAAGAGTCGCCGCCAACTTTTCTTTTATCCAATAAAGGAAAGGGTGAAAAGAACGGGAATAACCTTTTGAGATATTTTATTGAATTTGGGGGGTAGGTTATGAAAAGGGAAGGTGTTAGCACCCTTTTCATCCATAGTTATCTACCGGCTCTTAGTTGCTATCTCATTTTGAGATTCTTTGTAAAATGTATTTGTGTTTGTTTTGAAAGTATTTTTGAAAAGTGCCTTTGTTTAGGTGAACTTTGTAATGATTCTCGTCTATATAAGAATGTATACAAAGTGTTGACTTTTGAAAATATTTCATGAAAGTGTTGGTGTGTTTGAAGGATATTTTGTTTGAAATGTTTGTGAGCAAGAAACTATGATCTACCTACTCAAAAAGTCTTTGTTCTTTTCCTCCTCCTTTAGATAATGTTATCTTACCATTAGTTAGTAAGAAACCATATCATTAGATGAGAAGGGACAAGCGTGGGTCATCGTACAGTCATAGAAGGCAACATTGTAGGATACCTTAGCAATTTGTTGTAAGGGTCTAAGATCGTTTATCGAAGGCAGCATTGAAGGGTCATCGAGGGACTACGATCTTGTAATCGAGGGTCTTGGATAAATTATTCCATGTTCGAGGGATATGACTATTTTATTTTAAGGAAACAAGTGTGGGTTAACCCTAGAGGTGCGAGTGTGCAAAGTGTATTATGTTGATGCATTTTTTCTTGACTTTAGGGTTATCTATTGTTTGATTTTAAGTCTTTACATACAAACCCTAATTACTAGAAATAATATTGAAAATGATAAATTGCAGAAATTTAAAGTTCTATGTTATTACATCATTTAGGGGATGAGGGTACAAATTACAAATGGATATGAAAGCAATTAAAACCTAATTACTATTACAACCAAATTGAATCATTCTAAACAAAATGTACAAGAATATAAAGATAATATACAAGAAAAGAAAATTGTTTTTTCATGTTTTTTTGTGAAAGGTTTTAACCTAATTAGTTAAACTAAAATAAATGGAAATAAATTAATTAATTAAACTCCTAAATTCTAAGTTAATTCAATTAAAAAGAAAATTAAAATAAATCTAAGTCTAAATTAATTTAAATAATAAAAAAAATAAAATTTGTTAAGAAAACATTTTTTAGGGTTTTATGTTTAAGGCAATAAAATAGAAATAAAATATTGGTCTAAGTATAAAAAATATTTTTTTTAATATTTTTTAGTAAAATAATAATAAAAATAAAATAATAAATAAAATAAAATAAAATATAAATTAGAAGTCAGGGGGATTTTAAAATGAATTGGGAGGTTTGAAAGTAAAATAGTTTTTTTGTGTAAGGCCCAAACTGTTTATTGTATAGTCAGAAAATAAAATAGAAAAATAAAAAATGTAAAAGGGAATGCGTATCATGAAGCATTCATGGGGTGAGTGAAAGTAAAAAAGAGCAGGCCCATGGTGAAGAAGCCTAGTGCGCTGCAAACAACAAAAATGAAACAAGGAAAATATGAAAGAAAAAAAAGAAAAAGGTCTCGCTGGGGCTCGAACCCAGGACCTTCTATAAGTATGCCTTACGCGCGCGCTCTCTACCACTGGGGTGTCTATACATCCGTTTATTTATACAAAACCAACACATTAGATTATAAAACAAGTTCTAGTGACAATTCTCATCTCTCAACAATTCTCAAAAGTGTAAACATCAAACTTGTTAGAAATTTCACCACGATTTTAAATATGTAACTAACTTAAATGAAAAATCAAAGATGAAAATGAATTTTAATTAGTACCAAATTTGACCTAATTTTTTCAGCAATTTCAAACTTAAAAATTCACATCACTCAGGCAATATAAATGAAAACTAAGGGCATGGTTTGCTTCAGGGATATGATGTCTACATTTTTTATTCACAAAGGAACCACTAATGATGCTTGTATGAAAAGATCAAAGTCAAGAAAACTTACCTTAAAACTGAAATACGTGTTTTTATTTAGAGCACCTTTCAAGATGTTGTGATGATCAGAATAGCTTCAATGAACCTCCAGGAAGCTAATGCAATGCTTAGTTTTGATTGAGAGTGGTTGTATTGTCTTGGAGAAGTCAAGTTGAAGGTGGCTATATTTGAGCTTGGAAGGTGATGAAGATGGAGTTACAGTTGTGGAACAAGGACATGGATGAACTATATTTGATGTATGGAAGCTTAAAAATTGGTTTAGAGAGGAAACCCATGAGGGAAATGTGAGTTTGAGGTGCAAGGTCAGAATCTGCACAAAAATGGAGTTTGTATGCAATTTTTGGCTAGAGGGTGTTTGGGAGAGTTTCAGGGGTTGTGAATTTGTTCCTAGGTTGGTAAACAATGCTTCAATTTATAGGAAAAGGTTTGAGAGCTTGAGGTGATCAGAAGTACAAGATCACATGTTTATGGATTTTGACTTGTTTTTGAAGTAACCTTGACAAACATTGTTCCAATGCATAGTACAAGGTTTGTAAGGTGGCTAAGAGCTTTAAACATGTTGCTTCTGACCTTGTATGTTGAGTGTGTGTAGAGGTAACAAGTTAGAGGCTCCATACAAGTTGACTTTGTGATTAAAGTCACTTTTTCAAAATGGAAATGTGAACTTTCTTTCTTAAATGGCAAGATGTATTGTACAATGATTAAATCAAGTAGTTCATAGCTCAAAAGCTTATGTAATATTCTGATTAGAGATAGATATACAAGTTAGAAGGCCTGCAAAGTGAGACTATGCAACATGGTTAGAGATTTGGTCAAGTCTTCATCATAAAAATGCCTTGTAATTCAAGAATGGATGCCCAACTTCCTCTCTTCGATTCTCTTAGCTCAAAAATGATCTCTTCAAGTTCTTAGATATTTTGGAAATCTTGAAATATCCTCTACAACTTTCAAGTTTTCCCCTTTTTCTAAATCAAATTGGAGCTATGTGAAAAATGGTCAAGAAGTTGGGACAAAAAATCTGCCTAAACTAGGTCAAAATTTCATTAAGTGTTTAAGAAAAAGTGCATGACTTCGTGGACCTATAACTCAAAATCTAAGAATTTTTTTGGATATGATCACTCTAATACAAAGTTGTAAATCTCATACAACATTCATGTTGAAAGTTTTCTTTGAATCATCTTGGATCTTGGTAAAAATTGGCATGAAGTAGTGAACTTATCATGTATAAAACATTTAAAAAATTTTCTAAGTCTTGAAAAGTTTGACTTTTCAAATTGACTTTTGACTTTCTAGATTTCTTGATGATCAAGTTTCATATTTTGAATGTCTTGATGAATTGTGATCTCTGAAAACAATTATTGGTTAAAAAAAAGTCAAAGTTTGACTTTTTGTGCATTAATTGACTTTTCATTTGTTGACCCAAAATTTAACTATCAATCCATTGATTTTGAAAGATGATTTGAGCCATGATATTAGGTCAAGATGTTGTATTTGAATCCTTGAGATTGTGCTTCAATCCATTGGATCATGTATTAGGTCAAAAATCAGTGATCAGTCAATTATAGTCAAAACTCTAATTTTTGACCATTTTGCCCTTTTAGTAAATTGAGTGTTTTTATTGAGGGATTGTGATCAATACTTGAACAAATGATGAATAGGACTTTAAAATGTTGATATTGGTAAAAAAATTTGAAGTTTGACTGTAGGTTGACCATAATTGACTTTTTACCAAATACAACTGATTTTTTAGTCATTTGGTCAATTGACTGAGCAAATTTGCGATTCAAGAATTGAAACTTGGCATGAATATTATTGGAGGTCTATGATGATCCATGCAATTAATTTGATGCATTAGAAGTCCAATTGTCCTTATGAAGATCAAAACCCTAATTTGAGGCATCAGTGTTTAGGAAATGGTTTGACCTAGTCAACACTTGTGTAAACTTGAACCATTGGAGATATTTGTGAGGAATTTCTTAAGAAAAGAGAGGGAAAATTTTGGGGTACAAAATCTGCCCCTGTTCAATCTTCTTAAACCTGAAGAGTTAGATTGGTGTGTCCTCCATTCGTGACTTGAAGGTGGAATATGATTGAACACTAGAGTGCCCAGAAATTTTCACTCGCTGATGCATGAGGTAATGTGTTGGTTGATTGTATCGTGAATGGGCTTGAAGATGCCTTTTGGAGAAGTGATAAAGAGTTATCAGAGATAGGTGTATAGATGCCATCCATAGGTGACAGAAAATTGTTGGAGATGGGCTTATAGATGCCATCCAGAGCGACTGTTGGTAGATATTAGAAGAAGTACGAGAATAAATCTTTGGTCGATTTATACTGAAACTGCAGATGTCCTTCGCCTGTTTTTAACTGGAAGAAAAAAATCTAAACCAATAGAGGTCTTTTGTTCATCTGCCTTTAACTGGAATAAATAAATCTAAACCAGAAGAGGTCTTTTGTTCGCCTGTCTTTCTGGAAGAAATAAATCTAAACCAGAAGAGGTCTTTTGTTCGCATGTCTTTAACTGAAAGAAATAAATATAAACCAGAAGAGATATTTTGTTCTTTGTATTTAACTGGAAGAAATAAATCTAAACTAGAAGATGTCTTTTGTTCGTCTGTCTTTAACTGGAAGAAATAAATCTAAACCAGAAGAGGTCATTTGTTCGCCTGTCTTTAATTGGAAGAAATAAATGTAAACCATAAGAGGTCTTTTGTCTGCCTGTCTTTAACTGGAAGATCTAAACCAGAAGAGGTCTTTTGTTTGCCTGGAACAACACCAATTCCATTACCCAATGCATTGGAAGATCCATAAAAAAGCATAGCCCATTGGGATCCTTGTTTAGGTCCTTCATACGGTCCAAGCTTTTCATAGTCGGTTATCAGTATGACATTCTCGTCCGGGAATTTAAAGTTCATGGATTGGTAGTCCTCAACAGCTTGATGGGACAAATGATCTGCCAATACACTTCTTTTTATTTCCTTTTGTGTAGTGTACTTGATATTGTATTCAGTCAATATCATTTTCCATCTAGCTATTCATCCGGAGAGAGTTGGCTTCGCGAAGACATACTTGATAGGATCCATCTTAGAAATTAATAAAGTGGTGTGATTCAATATATACTGTCTTAGCCGGCGAGAAGCCCATGCCAAAACGCAACAAGTTTTCTCGAGCAGCGAATATCTGGTTTCACAGTTGGTACACTTTTTGCTAAGGTAGTATATTGCATGCTCTTTTCGGCAAGACTCGTCTTGTTGGACCAACACGCACCCCATTGAATTCTCTAATATAGTCAAGTACATAATCAAAAGTCTTCCTTCAACTGGAGGCATTAGGATTGGAGGTTCTTGTAGGTGCTCCTTGATCTTGTCAAAAGTTGTTTGGCAGTCGTTATTCCATCTGACTACTTGATCTTTCTTCAATAGTTTGAAGGTTGGCTCATAAGTAGTAGTTAAGTGAGATATGAATCGAGCAATGTAGTTAAGTCGACCTAAGAAACCCCTGACCTCCTTCTCAGTACAGGGAGCTGGCATTTCTTGTATGGCTTTGACTTTCACAGGATCGACTCCAATACCTTTTCCACTGACTACAAACCCTAGAAGTTTTACAGATCTTACCCAAAAGGTGCACTAGTTGGGATTCAACCTTAGCTTGTACTTTTTCACCTTTCAAATAGCTTGTGTAAATGATCAAGGTGTTCTTCCTCAGTTTGTGACCTTGCAATCATATCATCCACGTAGACTTCTATCTCATGATGGATCATGTCATGAAATAGAGCTACCATAGCTCGTTGATAGGTTGCCCCTGAATTCTTCAAACTGAAAGGCATGACCTTATAACAGAAGGTTCCCCACTGTGTGAAAAAAGTGGTCTTCTCCATATCTCCAGGAGCCATTTTGATCTGATTGTAACCGGAGAAAACATCGATGAAGAAGAACACTTTATGTTGAGAAGTATTGTCGACTAAGACGTTAATATGTGGTAGCGGGAAATCATCTTTGGGGCATGCCCTATTCAAATCCCTATAGCCTATTCACATACGGAATTTTCCATCTTTCTTAGGCACTGAGACCACATTTGCAACCCACAACAGATATGACGTTACTGCTAGAAGACTTGCATTGAATTGCTTCATTACCTTAGCTTTTATTTTCTCAGACATATCTGGCCGCATGCGATGAACCTTTTGCTTGACTGGGGGACACCTTCCTTTATTGGTAGACGGTGAACTACGATATCAGTATCAAGCCCTGGAATATCTTTGTATGACCAAGCGAACACTTCAACATAGTCGTGCAACATCTAGACCAATCTTCTCTTGACACCATCTTCCAAGTTAGCGCCGATCTTGAATTCCCTCTTATCTGCCTCAATACCTAGGTTGATCACTTCAAATGGTTCTTCATACGGTTAAATGGCCTTTTCCACTTGTATCAAAAGTCCGGCGAGTTCCCTAGGTATTTCACAATCTTCCCCGCCTTCGTCTTCGGCTTGATAGATTGTATTTTCAAAGTCATGGATGGCAATAGCAGAGTCGTTGTCAATGAGATCCGGATTGGATGTGGATCTGCAAATGTGTGTGTGTGCATGTAAGGTCACATGACTATTTTTAAAAATGCAATAAAGTAAAGAAAGACAATGAGCGCAAAATTTGAATGAAAAATAGTCCAATGTTTTTCATTAAAATGAGCATATGACATATGAAAATGACAAACCCTTAACTAATGGACCACTGTGCCCCAGGCAAGGCACATGGCTTAAATTCATTGTTTCAATAGAAATTACAGACAAAGTTCTTAAAGTAATAAAAACAGTAAATAGCATTTACTCCTGGATGAAGGAGATTGGAATGAAGTCCTTGGTTCGCCAGTTATTGAGTCCTTCACCAGTAGTCGGGTAGATCCCGTCATCAAAGTCGCAATCAACATCAGAGTCTTCAAGAGCATTAACCTTATGGTTACTAATGTGGAGAGGTGGTTTCCCTGCACGAGCACGTCAAACCTCCTTTTAAGCCTTGACGATGAAGCCCAACCCAAACTTGTCTGACTTGAAAGAGATATCAGGAAGTTATCCCCAAATGGTGCATCCTCCGTCTTCAACAATAGTACGAGCATCTTTGAGAGAAGCCATCTTGGGTGTATCTTTAGCATCTTTGGGAGTTCCAGGAGTGGCTTTGGCAACAACAACCATGGGAGAGACCAATTCAAAGGCTTGACAAGGAGTTTCTATGAACTCGCCATCCATTTCAACATATTTGAATGAATTCAGATGACTAATCATAAACTCTTATTCTCCGCATATAGTGACAATCTTCCCCTTGACCGGATATTTCAACTTTTGAGGTAGCATAGAAGTCACCACACCGGCCCCATGTATCCATGGGCGTCCAAGTAGGCAAGAATAAGTAGGACAGATATCCATCACATAGAATTTCGAGTTGAAGACTTGAGACCCAACATTGGTAGGGAGATCAACCTCTCCATGGACCATCCTCTTTGATCTGTCAAAAGCTCTCACCATGATGTCACTAGGCTTTAGTACCAAACCTTCACAGTTCAACCTATATAGGGCACCCTTTGGTAAGATATTCAGGGAGGAACCAGTATCCACCAACACATGGGCTAAAGTGGTGTCTTTACACTCAATTGAAACATGTAGAGCTTTGTTGTGATTTTTCTCGGCTGGAGTCAGATCTACATCCGAGAATCCCAAACCATTATTGGCAGTCAAACTCGCTACACAGTTTTCAAATTGGTCGGCCGTAGTTTCTTGAGGAGCATGTGCATTTTTCAAGAATTTTATCAACGTTTGAGTATGCACATGGGAGCATATCAACAAAGATAGAATAGAAATATTCGAGGGTGTTTTACCCAACTATTCCACTATCTTATAGTCGCTTTTTATGATAATTTTTAAAATCTCCTCCATCTCTTGGGTAGATGGTTCCTTAGTGGTAATATCTTTTGCGGGCGCCTCCGTCAGGGCAGCCTCAATCATTTTTTCCTTTCCTCTAGTATCAGCACTAGGTTCGACAACCGTAATACGAATGGGTGTAGTTGTGGTTGTCGGAGGGGAAATCTCTGGAGAGAAAATCCTCCCTTTCCTAGTCACTTTACTTGAACAAACAATGTTTTTAATGTCAACAGTTTCTTCTTCATCAATCCATGAATCTTGTTTGATTCCATGGTAATACACTTCCGCCCCATAATTCTAAGGCACAACCTTATCAGAAGAATAGGGAACTGGTCCCAGCGTGGTGATTATCCGTGGAGCTATTCTTGGTTCAATGGGAATCCTAATAGGACTTTTGGAGGTGATCCTAATGGGTTTGTTTGAGATAATAATGATGGACACGTCTTCAACTTCTTGAGATACGACTTCGGTCAAACTTTTCACAGATGGAGTTCTTCCAAATAGAATCTCATGGCTATCCATCAGGTGTTGGACACCTTTCTTCAGCCATTCACAACAATTAATCTGCACAACACAACAACAACAGTCTTCAATTTAGCCAGGGAATACCCCAGCTTTCAGCAAATTCTCTTTAATAGTATTCATATGAGTGATCAAATCTTTGACGGAGGAAGCAAAAGAGGCATCTTCAATAGCATTTACACCTTTACCATGATTTGGCATAGGTGCGGTGATCACATTGGTAGTTGGAGGAGGGTCGAATTCAATTATATTGTTATCAATAAGGTTTTGGATTTTGTATTTCAGTGCCCAACAATGATTAGTGTCATGTCTGGGACTATTGGAGTGGTAAGCACATTTGGCATTCAGGTTATGTTTTGGTGATGAAACATTGGGATTTGAAGAGGGATCCCACAATGTTACCAAATTAGCTTTCAATAGGTGTTGTAGAGCTTGATATAGTGATATGTTGATTCTGGTAAATTGTCTTCTCAGGATGTCAGGCCTTTGTTGATTAGCTTGTTGCTATGGTCTTGGAGTAGAAGTTGGATTGGAGATTAGAACTGCATTTACTGACTGACGGTGGTCCTTTCTATCATGGCTTCTTGACCCATACACATCGTTAGTCTCTTTTTTTATCAATAAATGGCTTTTTCACAGCATTTAAATGGCTTTTTCATTAATCCCGCTTTCAACCCTCTCACTAGTTAAATCAATTAAGTAAATTTGGATGATGAACTTCTAACTAGCAAGTTAAAAAATAGTCCAGTCAATGTTCCCATAAACATGTCTACCAATTCCCTATCAGTCAATGGTGGCTGCACCCTGCCACCCAGGTCTCTCCATTTTTGAGCGTATTCTTTAAAGCCCTCGTTGGAACCCATGGTCATACCTTGCAATTGCACCCTAGTTGGCGCAAGATCAGCGTTATATTGATATTTATGGTAAAAAGAAGTGGCCAAATCCTCCCAAGTATGGATGTTAGTCCCTTCCAATTGGTAAAACCACTACAACTGCGTCCCAGATAGATTTTATTGAAAAAAGTGCACCCATAGATTTCTTTCAGCGGTATGTGGCTGAATTTTACGGACGTAAGATATTAAGTGAAGCTTCGGGCATGAGATACCATCGTACTTGGCAAAAACAGGAATCTTGAACTTATGGGGAATGACTACCCCAAGAACCAAACCCAAGTCACCAAATTCCAAGACATGCACAACTTAGATTTCTACAGCCTTTAATCTGTCTTCTAGTTGCTTATATTTGTCTTTGGCCGGTGGATATGTCTCGTCAAAATAATCCTCGTCTTCAGATATTTTATTGTTTCCACCCCCAGCACGGGTGCTCCTAGCATCTTCATCTTGATTCTCATCCTCCTCAGAGGAGTCTTCTTGTACTTGAACTTGTCAGACAGGGCCTTTGAATCTCTTCCCCATGGTGATTACAACTTTCTTCTTGGTCTTCTTCTTTGTAACCAGAAGTGACATCATTTCTTGCTGACCCTTTGCTAAGTTGAACAGAGTTTCTTGAAACTGAGAGATTTGAGTCTGCAGATCCTTCACAGTTTTCCCGAGATCCATCTTATACTGAAATAAACAGTAGAAAGATGAGGAAACCTATGTCGGAAAACCTGCTTATGATATGATGCATGTTATGCGTATGCAATGTTTTCAAGGACTTTTAAGATTTAAATTTGCTTAAAAAAATAGGAAACAAAATATTATTTGTATTAATAAGTTCAAAAGGTTACAAATTGCCTCTTGGGCTTACAATGAAAGAAAACTAACAAAAATGAAATTATACAACAAAAGGTTCAAGTCTCCTATAGACGCTTCCTCTTCGGACTGATGTAGGCATTCAAGTTACTCTCCTCGTGAAGTTTCCTTGTGAGCTTCAACACTTTCTTCTCGCCTGCATATAATTGGGCTTCGAAGGTGTCTCACTCTCCCTTTAGTTGAATCCACAATCTTTGCAACTCCTCAAGAGTAGTAGGCATGTTAGGATGAAGAATGGTGTAGGGAACATATCCTTCAGCAATAGGCTCCATAATGATAGGTAGGATGGCCACATATGGCATCATGAGGTTTTGTGCGCAAGATCGCACCCACTAGAGATAAGGATCCAAAGGAATAGAGTTCTTATGTCCCAAATTTTTGCTATCAACGTTGTTCACCATGCCCCAAGCTCGTATGAATCTTTGACGATAACTTTGGACGTCAAATATAATACCTTAGACAAGCGCGTAATGAGTGCCATCCCTCCGAGCATACCCAAACTATCGTAGAGCCAAGCAAGAATTATAAGTGATACCTCCCCTAATTCCAAGGAGTGGGACATTAGGGAATTTCCCACAACGGTCAATGATGGTAACATCCTCCAAAGATCGAGAAAACTAATGAATATCTGAATGCGAGAGTGACATCAACCTTTGAGACCACCTCATGCCTTGTTCATTCTTCAAAACTGATCGAGGAAGGTGCGAAATAAACCACCTAGACAACAATGGAGTGCAACATATAAGAATCCCTCTTCTCTTCATGGTACGGGCGTAAAGAGAATGAAAAATGTCTCCGAGTAAGGTATGCATCGGGTTACGAGATAGGAAGATTTTGACCGTATTCACATCTATAAGTTGGTCTAGATTAGGGAACAGTACCATCCCTTAGATTAGAAGAGTAAAAAATTCTCAAAAGCTTGCAAATGTAGAGCATCCTAAAATAGTTGAGCCTTCTCAAACAAAAACTTGGCTAGAAAACCCTTAACACCACTCCTTGTTTCCCAATTAGCCACAATGTCGGACCGTTGAAAATGTAAGGCTAGAGAAATCTCCTCAGGTCTTGGGTCTTTCTCAATACCAGTAAAGGGTATTTGATCAAGAATAGACACTCCCAATAGTTGAGAGAACTCCTCCATGGTAGGCACCAATTGGTAATCAGGAAATGTAAAACAGTCATGTTTAGGGTCAAAGAATTGAAAAAGTACATGTACCATGTCTTCTTTGAAGTTCCTAGTAACCAAGTTGAGGAGTCGACCATACTTCTTGGTGAGCGGAGAATTTTCATGGACCCTCGATGCTAACTTTTTGAGTTGAGGAGGCACTTTCACAAGGTTGATTCAGATGATATTTCTACGAATGGAAGCTGTTGTACCCCAAAATTTGCCCTCATATTTTTCCACAAGAAATCACAGCTTCGGGCTTTTCCCTGATTTTTCAGATTGGCGTAAGAATCATTCAAATAGACTTTTCTCGTCAGTCAGACAAAAATTAGAGTTTTTCATTGATTTTAAAGCAGTTCAGGCAGATTACTAAGGTTTGGTTGATTTTTGGCTCAAGTTTTGATCAGGCGAACGCTTCTTTGACATTTAATCAAGAACTAGGGTTTTGTGCACATATTTCTCAGAAAAAATTCATTCTATAGTTCTTCTCAGTTTACTTTGAAGTTTGGACTGAGTCATTTGGATTGAGTTTGCAGTGTTGGATTTAATCAAGTGAGAAAGAAAAGGGCATGTGGACGTTTTGTTTGTTTAGCTGTGCAGTGCTCTGATTATTCAAGATTCCGGATGTTTATTGATTATTTATTATTCTGAGTTAAAATGATTGGGATTTATTTCCAGTTATTATAATTTTAAGAATTATGAATAATTAAATAAACATTTGAATTGAAAGGAATTAACTGATAAAAAATGGATTTTATTCATCTTTAAATTATTTGTTACAATTATTATTTAAATACAATATTTATTTACAAAGTATTTACAATGATAATTTTACAAACAATTAAAATTGAAATAAAGCTATCCTAATTTCTAAGTCTTCATCTTCTATCCATTTCTCCAATGCTCCATTGAGTTTTATCTGCAAAAAGAAGAAAAAAGTCAGAAGCAGATAAATTGAAATTAAGAGCAGACAGTTAATTCAGAATTCATCATTAAAAGCAACTGGCTGGAATCAGTTCGCCCTCTCTGCAAATCACGAGATTTCTCCCGGTTCACAGAGAGGGATGAAAAATGCTTGCAAAAGAAAAAGATATGAAATGCACAAAAGTATAATTTGCACAAATTCAAAATTGTCACACATGCTGCCTAGTTCCAAGTTTTCAACCAAAGAAGACAAACCAAACTGAATGGCATAAACCAAGTCAAAGGTTGTCAAAGCAACTAGCTGTCAAAAAACTGTCCAAGTTGCCCAAAAGATATCTCAAGATACCAAAGTACAAAATACTGTCAACAAGATGCAGTAAAGCTGGAGAAAGAGATAAAGTATGCAGAGGAAAATATACAAGTGCAAGCAACATCAATATCATCACTTTCCAGCCATTTGCTTTTTCAGAATAAGACAAACATAAGCAATATAAAATGCTTTTAATCTGTCATGAGAGAGAGAGAAGAGAAAAGAGGTACAGGCTTATAGGCTTTAGGCAGGAAAATATATAAAACAACAGATATACCAGCATAGAAGGAAGGAGGCAGATACAACATAAACAAAAGGGAGAACCTCACAAAACTGTAATAGTTCCCAAGCCTCCACCCGGCTGAGACAAAACAAAAACAACCAAGCTCATTACAAATCAGACCTGCATCAAAGCCTTTAAAACACCTACCCTGTCCAAGCCAAAAACATAAACTCACAACCTGCATAAACCTTGATACAAACAGCAAGCCGTGGCCTTAAACATACAAGCCTGAACCACTGTAAGCTTCAAACAAAAACACGAACCAAATTGTCAACAACACAAGCCTAAGCATCATACCAAGTTATAACCTGTCAAAGGCCATAACCTTAAACCTGTAACGCAAGCGGGGCCAAGCCTAAAGCTTCAAAATCATCAAGCCCTCAGAGCATCCTCATCATTGGGCTACCAACGCTACAACTCTGAATAAGCATACAAGGCAACTGAGGTAAATAGAGAAGAAGAGAGGCAATTGTCTAAACATATCAGATATCAAATATTTCAAGCATATCATCATCAATACAGTATAACAAGCATTCAAGGGTCAAGCATACGAGGCAACTCAACAACTCAGAGGCAACATTCAATAGAATATCAAGCCATCATACAAGGCAACAGAGGCAAAAGGCATAGCAATGTATAGAGGAAAACATCCAAAGAGACAAGAAGAAGAAAAGAGGTGATAAACTAAGTTCTCAGAACATCATCACTGAACTAACACATAAAAAAGACAAAACACGAAATACCAGGGTTCCAAGCAAGCTAGCGTGCGTCACCACCGTTCCCCTCGCCGTCAAGCCGCTGGAGCGCCTCCACGTCCCTCCTCCTCCGTCTCCAAGAGGTAGAATTTCTATTCTTTTCTTTCCTTTCCACAACCTCAATAACAAACAATAACAACACATAATCAAAACATGAAGTCAAGAGAAATAACGAAAACCCTAAACATGTTTTAAAAAGGAAACAGAAACAGTCACCTTTTAATTTGCTTCGCTGGACCAAGGAGGGAAGAGGACGAAGGAAGCAGCTGGTGGCTAGGCAAGGGGAAGTTTATTCAGAAGCTGGACATGAGAAGACGAAGGAAGACGAAAGAGGACGAACGGCGCCTCTGCGTTGTTAACAATCCCTAATTCCAATAATGAAACAACAAATTGAACCCTTGGTAATTGTTTCAGACCGGTTGGGCCGGTTCTCTTAAGCCTAATGGCTTTTTTGGAATGCACCCCCCATGCGTTGTTCCTTTGTTTGGGCCAGCATAACCCCCTTTAGCCCATCCATTTCCTTTACAAATCAATATATATTTTCATTATATCCCTTTTATATATATACATAACTTAATTTCCTTTTTTTTATAAATAATACATTAATTTTTACTAAATTTTGTTTATCACATTTAAAATAAATATTAGACTTTTTATCTAGGTTTAAACATTTTCGTTTTATTAAAACTTTTTTTAGTTTACATAAGAAAATACTAACTAAAACACATAAATACATAAAGCTAAAACATTTTCTTTTTTCTTAAACTTAAAACTTTTTTTCATTAAAACATTTTGTTTGTACATAAAAACAATAATACATAATTTTCTTAAACTTGAAATATTTTCCCTTTTCTTCAATTAAAACTTTGTACATAAAATTACTAATTAAAATATAAATACATAAGAAATACTTTTCTTTAATATAAGACATTAATATTTAGAATTTGAACATTTTCTTTTCTTAAAATATTTTATTTGTACATATTAGCAAAAATATAAAACATGATAACAATACATAAGTAAAATACAAGAATACAAAATTAAATAATCAAAACACTTAATCTTTCATTAAGTTCACATCTCACTTATAAATAAACCTCATACATTTACACATACACTTACACATTTACAATACAATAATACATTTACATTGCTCTTATACACATTTGCTATTCTTATACATTGCTATACACTACATATTACATTTGCGCAATTTGATTTGGTTGTAATTATTTGGATACTACTCTCCTAAAGTCTCATCCCCATTTGTAAACTTGTACCCCCACTCCCGGATACTATTTGTAATAGTTTAAGACTTTAAATTCCCGCAATTTATCGCTTTTGAATTATACCATGGTTAGACCTAGGGTTGTATGTAAATAAAACCCAACGCTAGATAACCTAATACAAGACAAATACATGAAATCAATACACAATCACACTTGCACCCCTAGGGTAATCCCACATGTTGCCTTCCAAAATGGGCCATGCTTGCACGTCGAGTTTCTTTGGCAAAACAATTCAAATGATCATAAGTCCATCGATAACGCTTTCAAAAGTTGCCTATCAAAATGATCATAGTCCCTCCAAGCAAAATTGCCAAAGACACTTGGCATCATTGCATTCATGGTCCATACGATGACCCGCGCCTGTCCTGTTAAACATCCTAAACGCAAGATTGTCCACCAAATACAATGGTGGAACAAAATTGTTAAAAAGGGTTAAAATATGAGAAAAACCTTTGAGTAAATTTAGGGGTAGACAAAACTCTTAGTTACTTGATCAACTTGCAAAAACACTTGCCTACTTTTCAAACCACACTCCACAAACACTTTCAAAAACAAACACTTTTCAAAACAAACTTCCAAAAACATTTGAAACATCTTTTCGAAAAGATACACACCTTTGTGAAACACTCAAACACGAGTCATTACATTGGTTGCCTAAAGACAAGGCATCTCTTCAAAACATTTTCAAAACACACACACACACACACACACACACACACACACACACACACACACACACACACACACACACACCATTTCAAGCAATTTGAAAATCAAAGGCAAGTGATCTAACACCAAGTAACTAAGAGCCCATGGATAACCATGGATGAAAAGGGTGCTAATACCTTCCCTTTTCATAATCTACCCCCCGAACCCACGAAACGTCTCAAAAGGTTTTTCCTGTGCTTTTTAACCTTTCCTTTAGGATAAAATAAAAAGTCGGTGGCGACTCTTGCTAAACCGAACAAATGCGAATACAAACGCAAAACTCAAGTCAGTTCTCCCACCGTATCACAGAACTGGCGACTCTGCTGGGGATTATATTTGAAAGTGGGGTTACCTTAGGGTTTAGATCACCTTTACATTCTTGCTTTGATTGCTTTGATTGCTTTATCTTTTGGGTTCTTGTTTGGGTTTATTGTAAATCCTACACTCGGATTTGGGGCACCTTTTTAGGTAAATAGCAATAAAACTGTGAGGGAACTGTGCGGGGTATACCGACATGGTTGAAGCAGTAAGCTATGTTAATGTGACATATTTGTGATTACCGGTAACCCTTGAGTTCAGTCAAGGAGAGTACGGGGCCGCTGAGTGATGTCGTGAACCACTAACAAACTCTTAGAACCTTAATTGACCATCCTAGCCTTTTTAGGGGTAGTGAGATGACCGACTTTGGTGCAGTCCGAATTTGGTAGATACTCGATACTACACTCATTGAGGGTTGTTTTCTTGGAATATTTTGGTCGCTAGTTAAGTGGCTAAACCAAAACAATGAACAATGAAAACAATCCAATGATATTGAGCTCCTTAGAACCCGGTTTCTATTTTAGGACAGAATGAGCCAACTAACTTCAAGAGGGTACTTACCTAAACCCCATGCAAGCCTAAACCTAAGGACTTGTTTGCTTTGTGTGAATATGATTACCTGTATATACACTTACTTGCTTTCACATACATGTACATAACATCATGACATCATGCCATAGCATTTTTCACTAACCTTTTCAAGGATCTTGAAGGTCTATTGATGCAGGTTCACGTTGAACCAGACATCTACCAAGGGGTAAGAGGTTTTCTCTTCTAAACAGATGCCATCAAAGATCAAGTGCAACAACTTGAATCAGGGGCTATGACCCACTTGACATGGTGAGCTTGATTCTCGTGGGAAGACATCCACCGAAGTAAAGTTCTCCAAATCAAAGATCAAGTGCAACAACTTGAATCAGGGGCTATGACCCACTTGACATGGTGAGCTTGATTCCCGCGGAAAGACATCCACCGTTGCAAAGTTCTCCAATCAAAGACTGAAGTTCAACCTCTAACATTCTCTTGTGTTTACCCCAAGAGATCCTTGAAAGCATGCATCCACATATCATGCATTGCATCTTGACAGTTTTTCCTTTTTCAGGTTTCCTTACTCTCATACTGTTTATTTCAGTAAGAGATGGCTCTAGAGAGGACTGTCAAGGATATCCAGGACCAAACTGCTCAGCTGCAGGAGATGTTCTTGAACTTGTCTCTGGGGCAAGAAGAAATGAAAGCTCTCCTCACAAAGGGCTTGGTCCAGGAGACTTCAAACAATGCCAGGAGTGACCAGTTGGAAGCTCTGCAGTTTGATTTGACAACATTGAGGATCCAAGTGATGGGACAGTTGGCGGGCCAGATGGCTCTCATCCAGGACCTGTCTCAAACACAAGAGGAACTCAGAGTTCTCGTCTGCCAACTACTTCAAAACAACCAACTGAGGCAAACATCTGAGGTTGAAGAGCAAGTCACCGCTCAACCCCCATCCACTCAAGAAGACAAGGGGAAGGCTCCCCTACTTGCTTCAGGGTCACAAGCCCAGCAACAACCTCGCCAGCGTCAACGGGGTAATCGGCGTAAACAAGAAACGTCGGGAAGACAGTTCACAGAGACTAACATACCGTCATCTCTGATTCTGGAGCGCTTGTTGGAGGTCAACCTGACTTCCTTGAGGGATCCTATCCGAAACCCAAATACCTCCGCTCCTAACTATCATCCCGATGAATTTTGTGTATACCACTCCTACAGCCCGGGGCACGACACTGACGAATGTTGGGCCTTGAAGAACAAGATTCAAGATCTGATCGACATTGGAGTGCTGAGGTTCATGCCAGACAGTGAGATGAAAATCTTCCGTTAAAGAGTTCTCCACCTGGAGTGACAAAGCTCAAGCTGAAAGACTTTTGCTTCATTTTGAATTTTCAAAGTTGTAATTTCTTTTGTTTTCAAACAATTATCTGTTGATGTTGAACTCTGTTTCATCGATGCATTACATATGTTTGTCTTGAATTCATCCATTCGTTTTCACTACTCTTATGCTTTATTTATGATATTTGACTCTTGATAAAAAGATGCAAGCCTTTAGAGGGAGGATGACGAAACAATACCATAATCTCATGCAGTATGCTTTTGAACGGATCTTGCTGATGATGTACAGGCATTTCTTTCAATTCCCAAACACTGGAGTTATAAGGAAGATAATCCCTAGTCAACCCCTTCGAGCCAAAGAAGTAGGAATTTTCTGTTCTAAACAATCAAAACCTTTGATATAAACCTGGGGCAGGGTAGTATCTCAGTTAATTCAAAAGAAAATGTGCATTGAAGTTGCAAACTCTCAGTTCGTAACACAACGAACAACATCAACAAAAGAAAGCATTCCTTTGGAATCAAAAGACAAGGGTGGTTCCCTATCACATAGGCAGTCAATCTCTCAAAAGAGAAAAGCCCACCAAGCCAAAACCTGTAAAGGAGGCTTAAGAAAGCTAGGGCATCCCGCTGACTGTAATCTCGAAAACGGGAACAGTCAGGCAAAAGTTAGGGATAACAAATCAAAATCAAAATAGAGAGGTCATTACAAATCCTCAACAACATGAAAAATGTTGAAAAAGAAAAAGGAGATGATGACTGTCTCCCAAAATTCAATTGGTGAACCATCACCCAAAAGGTCGCTCTAAACTCAAAACAGAGTGTGACGCACAATTAGCTGAGCTTAGGGTTGAAGAACATCACGAAGAGCGGGTGGGTACAAACATACTTTGAGCCTTTATCCTTTGATTCTTAAACCGTGAACCAAGCCACATTACAACCCTTCAAAAGTCCTAATTGAAGCATGGGTTAGTTCGAAAGCATACTGTTACCAAAGGTATCCTGACTCCTGTAAGGCTTTGCTCTAAAATCTTGTGTTGACTTGTCTTATAAAAAGTTTTTTGCTAAAAAACGCATTTTTCAAAACTTCGAGACAAACATAAACTTTTCATTGCTTAATATCACTGTTTGCATTTGGCTATTTGTTTGACAGCGAAGAAATTCATACAGCAAATGTTCGGAGGAACGAAAACTCTCTCAGTGAACAAAACCACTTCAAAAAGGATGACACTTCCAACGACAAATCTCCTATCAACGGGGGGCATGACATGTCACTATCCAATTAACCGGGGAAGTCCAGTCAAGGTTTCAACAAATCTTTCAAAGTTCAGTTAACCTGGGGCAGTCCAGTCAGGTTTCAACAGATCTTTCAAAGTTCAGTTAACCTGGGGCAGTCCAGTCAAGGTTGCAACAGATCTTTTAAAGTTCAGTTAACCTGGGGAAGTCCAGTCAAGATTTCAAGAAATATCTCAATTTGTAGAGTAACCTGAAGAGATTCCTTCATCACCACTTGGGGCATTCGAATGTCAAAAGTGTTCAACAATTCCTTCATCACCACTTGGGGGCATTCGAATGTCAAAAGTGTTCAACCATTCCTTCATCACCTGTTGGAAGATACGGTCCAGATGTGCTCCAAATACGGTTGCCATTCTGTCACCTTTCTTAAGTTCCAGATCAACACCTGTAACAAGCCAGGAAAATATCTGTGGACGACTGATTGTGGATTAACACCTATAACAAGCCAGAGAATTATCTACATCACCACTTGGGGCATTCGAATGTCAAAAGTGTTCAACAATTCCTTCATCACCTGTCGGAAGATACAGTTTCAGATACGCTCCAAACACGGTAGCCATTCTGTCACTCATTCAGATCCTAGTTACAGTTTCAGATACACTCCAGACACGGAAGTCATTCTGCTACTCATACAGATCTCACCTCCAGGATACAGTTTCAGATACGCTCCAAACACGGTAGCCATTCTGTCACTCATTCACAATATCAGACCACCGCGAAGCCTGGATTACGACCAGATAGTGGTATCTCCTAAACACAAGTTGTGAAGCCCGGATTCGACCGGATAACAGTTTAATCCTCAACAAGTTATTGTGAAGCCTGGATTACGACCAAATAGCAATACAAGTTTTTGTGAAGACCGGACTACGACCGGATAACAGTGTCAGATTACCGCAAAGCCTGGATTACGACCAGATAGTGGGATCTCCTGAATTCAAGTTATGAAGCCCGGATCTGACCGGATAATATCTTGATCTCTACAACACATTGTGAAGACCGGACTACGACCAGATAACAGTGTCAGATTACCGCAAAGCCTGGATTACGACCAGATAGTGGGATCTCCTGAATTCAAGTTATGAATCCCGGATTTGGCCGGATAATATCTTGATCTCTACAGCACATTGTGAAGACCGGATTACGACCAGATAACAGTGTCAGACAATCGCCAAGCCTGGATTACAACCGGACAGCAGTCAAGAGTACTACGAAGCCTGGAATCGACCAGATAGTGGTATATCTTTAACACAAGCCGTGAAGCCCGGATTTGACCGGATAACAGCTTAGCAAGCTATTGTGAAGCCTAGACCACGACCAAATAGCAATACAAATTTCTGTGAAGCCTGGATTACGACCAGATAGTAGTTAACCCTCAAGAGTGAAGACCCTCATCCTTAAAACCTCAGAAGATTGGTTTACTCCCAGTTTCTGATCGTTAACAGAACAAAGATTTCCATCACCTCATCATGAAGAAACCCTACACAGGTTCTTTCCCAAACTCAAAAGATTCTTGGAATCCCCGGCCAGAGAGCCTCACAGAATCTAATTCCCCTTAGAATCAAGTTTCAATATCCCCAGCGGAGCTAAAACTTCCAACTATCAATCCCCAAGCAGAGTGAAGACTCTCATTTTCAGTTCCTCACAGAATATTCGAATATTCTCCAGTGAAGATCCCCTCAAGACAGGAATTCCCCAGTAGATTGGCATACAACCCAAGCTCCGGATTCCCCGATAGTGGTCCCAAGACTTCTTATGATCAAAGATTCTAGCCCTCCACAGCAGCAGCCAAGGAATTGTTCTCCCCGGCAGCAATCAAGATTCTTTTATCTTCAGCCATCCAGGATTCATCTATCCTCAGCAAGACAACTCATCAGCTTACCTGCGCATTCATCACATTCATATCATCAACATTGATGTAACATACATTGCATCATGCATCATGACATTGCATACAACTAACTCTTTACCTTTTCAGGTAAGATCAGTCGACGGACAAAGATCATCGTTATTTCAGATTCATCCAGAAATAGTTTAGATGTGACCCAGACACGACGACATTCTAATTTCGGATTCATTCAAATGAAGTTTTACACGGACTCATCACTAGGAAACCCTACACCGGTTCCTTCTTCAACTTCTGAAAACAGTTTACGGACGCTTCCCAACAACGGATGTTGCTCTATTGCTCATTCAACTCCAACTCCTGAAAGCAGTTTATGGATTCTCCAAACACGGACGTCAATCTATTGCTTGTTCATACCCCCAGTTCAGAGACGTTCCAAAACATGGATACCTTTCTGATACTCGTCCACTTACCAAGGACATGCAGTTCGACATTTCCAGATGGCATCTATAAGCCCATCCTCCTCAACAAACACTTCCAAATGGCATCTTTAAGCCCATTTCCAGATGGCATCTATAAGCCTATCCTCCTACCAACAATTTCCAGATGGCATCTCTAAGCCTATCTTCCTACCAACAATTTCCAGATGGCATCTCTAAGCCTATCCTCCTACCAACAATTTCCAGATGGCATCTCTAAGCCCATCCTCCTACAAACAATTTCCAGATGGCATCTATAAGCCCATCCTCCTCAACAAACACTTCCAAATGGCATCTTTAAGCCCATTTCCAGATGGCATCTTTAAGCCCATCCTCCTATCAGCAGTCACCAGATGGCATCTTTAAGCCCATCACCAAATGGCATCTTTAAGCCCATTCCCTCTACCATCACATCGCCGAGTGCAAATTTTCTAGGAACTCTAGTGTCCAATCTCCTTTTACCCTCGAGTCGCGAAAGGCAAACTTGCCAATCTAACTCTTTAGGTTCAAGAAGATTGAACAGGGGCAACTATTGTACCCAAAAATTTGCCCTCGTATTTTTCCACAAGAAATCACAGCTTCGGGCTTTTCCCTGATTTTTCAGATTGGCGTAAGAATCAGTCAAACAGACTTTTCTCGTCAGTCAGACAAAAATTAGAGTTTTTCATTGATTTTAATGCAGTTCAGGCAGATTACTAAGGTTTGGTTGATTTTTGGCTCAAGTTTTGATCAGGCGAACGCTTCTTTGACATTTAATCAAGAACTAGGGTTTTGTGCACATATTTCTCAAAAAAAATTCATTCTATAGTTCTTCTCAGTTTACTTTGAAGTTTGGACTGAGTCATTTGGATTGAGTTTGCAGTGTTGGATTTAATCAAGTGAGAAAGAAAAGGGCATGTGGACGTTTTGATTGTTTAGCTGTGCAGTGCTCTGATTATTCAAGATTCCGGACGTTTATTGATTATTTATTATTCTGAGTTAAAATGATTGGGATTTATTTCCAGTTATTATAATTTTAGGAATTATGAATAATTAAATAAACATTTGAATTGAAAGGAATTAACTGATAAAAAATGGATTTTATTCATCTTTAAATTATTTGTTACAATTATTATTTAAATACAGTATTTATTTACAAAGTATTTACAATGATAATTTTACAAACAATTAAAATTGAAATAAAGCTATCCTAATTTCTAAGTCTTCATCTTCTATCCATTGCTCCAATGCTCCATTGAGTTTTATCTGCAAAAAGAAGAAAAAAGTCAGAAGCAGATAAATTGAAATTAAGAGCAGACAGTTAATTCAGAATTCATCATTAAAAGCAACTGGCCGGAATCAGTTCGCCCTCTCTGCAAATCACGAGATTTCTCCCGGTTCACAGAGAGGGATGAAAAATGCTTGCAAAATAAAAAGATATGAAATGCACAAAAGTATAATTTGCACAAATTCAAAATTGTCACACATGCTGCCTAGTTCCAAGTTTTCAACCAAAGAAGACAAACCAAACTGAATGGCATAAACCAAGTCAAAGGTTGTCAAAGCAACTAGCTGTCAAAAAACTGTCCAAGTTGCCCAAAAGATATCTCAAGATACCAAAGTACAAAATACTGTCAACAAGATGCAGTAAAGCTGGAGAAAGAGATAAAGTATGCAGAGGAAAATATACAAGTGCAAGCAACATCAATATCATCACTTTCCAGCCATTTGCTTTTTCAGAATAAGACAAACATAAGCAATATAAAATGCTTTTAATCTGTCATGAGAGAGAGAGAAGAGAAAAGAGGTACATGCTTATAGGCTTTAGGCAGGAAAATATATAAAACAACAGATATACCAGTATAGAAGGAGGAGGCAGATACAACATAAACAAAAGGGAGAACCTCACAAAACTGTAATAGTTCCCAAGCCTCCACCCGGATGAGACAAAACAAAAACAACCAAGCTCATTACAAATCAGACCTGCATCAAAGCCTTTAAAACACCTACCCTATCCAAGCCAAAAACATAAACTCACAACCTGCATAAACCTTAATACAAACAGCAAGCCGTGGCCTTAAACATACAAGCCTGAACCACTGTAAGCTTCAAACAAAAACACGAACCAAATTGTCAACAACACAAGCCTAAGCATCATACCAAGTCATAACCTGTCAAAGGCCATAACCTTAAACCTGTAACGCAAGCGGGGCCAAGCCTAAAGCTTCAAAATCATCAAGCCCTCAGAGCATCCTCATCATTGGGCTACCAACACCACAACTCTGAATAAGCATACAAGGCAACTAAGGTAAATAGAGAAGAAGAGAGGCAACTGTCTAAACATATCAGATATCAAATATTTCAAGCATATCATCATCAATACAGTATAACAAGCATTCAAGGGTCAAGCATACGAGGCAACTCAACAACTCAGAGGCAACATTCAATAGAATATCAAGCCATCATACAAGGCAACAGAGGCAAAAGGCATAGCAATGTACAGAGGCAAACATCCAAAGAGACAAGAAGAAGAAAAGAGGTGATAAACTAAGTTCTCAGAACATCATCACTGAACTAACACATAAAAAAGATAAAACACGAAATACCAGGGTTCCAAGCAAGCTAGCATGCATCACCACCGTTCCCCTCGCCGTCAAGCCGCCGGAGCGCCTCCACGTCCCTCCTCCTCCGTCTCCAAGAGGTAGCATTTCTATTCTTTTCTTTCCTTTCCACAACCTCAATAAAAAACAATAACAACACATAATCAAAACATGAAGTCAAGACATATAACGAAAACCCTAAACGCGTTTTAAAAAGGAAACAGAAACAGTCACCTTTTAATTTGCTTCGCTGGACCAAGGAGGAAAGAGGACGAAGGAAGCAGTTGGTGGCTAGGCAAGGGGAAGTTTATTCAGAAGCTGGACATGAGAAGACGAAGGAGGACGAAAGAGGACGAACGACGCCTCTGCGTTGTTAACAAACCCTAATTCCAATAATGAAACAACAAATTGAACCCTTGGTAATTGTTTCCGACCGGTTGGGCCGGTTCTCTTAAGCCCAATGGCTTTTTTGGAATGCACCCCCCATGCGTTGTTCCTTTGTTTGGGCCAACATAACCCCCTTTAGCCCATCCATTTCCTTTACAAATCAATATCTATTTTCATTATATCCCTTTTATATATATACATAACTTAATTTCCTTTTTTTATAAATAATACATTAATTTTTACTAAATTTTGTTTATCACATTTAAAATAAATATTAGACTTTTTATCTAGGTTTAAACATTTTCGTTTTATTAAAACTTTTTTTAGTTTACATAAGAAAATACTAACTAAAACACATAAATACATAAAGCTAAAACATTTTCTTTTTTCTTAAACTTAAAACTTTTTTTCATTAAAACATTTTGTTTGTACATAAAAACAATAATACATAATTTTCTTAAACTTGAAATATTTTCCCTTTTCTTCAATTAAAACTTTGTACATAAAATTACTAATTAAAATATAAATACATAAGAAATACTTTTCTTTAATATAAGACATTAATATTTAGAATTTGAACATTTTCTTTTCTTAAAATATTTTATTTGTACATATTAGCAAAAATATAAAACATGATAACAATACATAAGTAAAATACAAGAATACAAAATTAAATAAGCAAAACACTTAATCTTTCATTAAGTTCACATCTCACTTATAAATAAACCTCATACATTTACACATACACTTACACATTTACAATACAATAATACATTTACATTGCTCTTATACACATTTGCTATTCTTATACATTGCTATACACTACATATTACATTTGCGCAATTCGATTTGGTTGTAATTATTTGGATACTACTCTCCTAAAGTCTCATCCCCATTTGTAAACTTGTACCCCCACTCCCGGGTACTATTTGTAATAGTTTAGGACTTTAAATTCCCGCAATTTATCGCTTTTGAATTATACCATGGTTAGACCTAGGGTTGTATGTAAATAAAACCCAACGCTAGATAACCTAATACAAGACAAATACATGAAATCAATACACAATCACACTTGCACCCCTAGGGTAATCCCACATGTTGCCTTCCAAAATGGGCCATGCTTGCACGTCGAGTTTCTTTGGAAAAACAATTCAAATGATCATAAGTCCCTCGATGACGCTTTCGAAAGTTGCCTATCAAAATGATCATAGTCCCTCCAAGCAAAATTTCCAAAGACACTTGGCATCATTGCATTCATGGTCCATACGATGACCCGCGCCTATCCCGTTAAACATCCTAATCGCAAGATTGTCCACCAAATACAATGGTGGAACAAAATTGTTAAAAAGGGTTAAAACATGAGAAAAACCTTTGAGTAAATTTAGGGGTAGACAAAACTCTTAGTTACTTGATCAACTTGCAAAAACACTTGCCTACTTTTCAAACCACACTCCACAAACACTTTCAAAAACAAACACTTTTCAAAACAAACTTCCAAAAACATTTGAAACATCTTTTCGAAAAGATACACACCTTTGTGAAACACTCAAACACGAGTCATTACATTGGTTGCCTAAAGACAAGGCATCTCTTCAAAACATTTTCAAAACACACACACACACACACACACACACACCATTTCAAGCAATTTGAAAATCAAAGGCAAGTGATCTAACACCAAGTAACTAAGAGCCCATGGATAACCATGGATGAAAGGGTGCTAATACCTTCCCTTTTCATAATCTACCCCCCGAACCCACGAAACGTCTCAAAAGGTTTTTCCTGTGCTTTTTAACCTTTCCTTTAGGATAAAATAAAAAGTCGGTGGCGACTCTTGCTAAACCGAACAAATGCGAATACAAACGCAAAACTCAAGTCAGTTTTCCCACCGTATCACAGAAGCCATATCCTACAAAACAGAACAAAGATAAATCTCTAGGTTCTTGAAATGGTTAGTGCAAATGCTATGGTATGACATCATGATGTCATTTACAAATAATCATATACAAGCAAAGAAAATAAGTCCTTAGGTTTATGCTTGCATGGAGTTCATAGGTAAGTACCCTGTTGAAGTTTAGTTGGTTTAAACTGTCCTAAAAAGTAATCGGGTTCTAGGGAATCTCAATATCATTGATCTTTCTTCATCGGATATTGTTTCAGCGCAAGCCTCTATTTTGGCGACCGAAATATTCCGAAAGTCCGATCTCAATGAGCATAGTATCGAGTATCAACCAACTTCGGACTGCACCAAAGCCGGCTATCTCACTACTTCCGAATGGACAAGTTGTTCAACTAAACATTCTAAGGTCAGTTAGTGCTTCATGACACCATACAGCGGCCCTGTATTCTCCTTGATTTTCCACAAGGGATACCGGTACCCACAAATGTGTCACACTAACGTAGTTATTGCTTCGACCATATCGGTCTATGTCGTACAGTCTCAACAATCTTTGCTACTTACCTAATAATGTTCCCAGATCTGGGTAGAGGATATATAAAAACCCAAACATAACCCATAATGTAAAGCATACAAGTCAAACAATGAAAGCATTTTAAAGGTGATCTAATCTCTAAGGTAACCCCACTTTTAGGTATATGTCCCCAGCAGAGTCACCAGTTCTGTAATACGGTGGGAGAACTGAGTTGGGTGTTTTACGTTTTATCGTAAATTGTTGAAAATAGAAAGAGTCACCATTGACTTTTCTTTTATCCAATAAAGGAAAGGGTGAAAAGAACAGGAAATACCATTTTAGATATTTTTATTGCGTTCGAGGGGTAGGTTATGAAAAGGGAAGGTGTTAGCACCTTTTTCATTCATAGTTTTCTACGGGCTCTTAGTTGCTATCTCACTTTGAAATGCTTTGTAAAATGTATTTGTGTTTTTTTTGAAAGTATTTTTGAAAAGTGCCTTTGTTTAGGTGAACTTTGTAATGATTCTCGTCTCTATAAGAATGTATACAAAGTGTTAACTTTTGAAAATATTTCATGAAAGTGTTGGTGTGTTTAAAAGATATTTTGTTTGAAATGATTGTGAGCAAGCAACTACGAGCGTTCTACCTTTTCAAAAAGTATTTGTTCTTTTCCTCCTCCTTTATATAGTGTTATCTTACCATTAGTTAGTAAGAAACCATATCATTGGATGTGAAGGGACAGGCGTAGGTCATCGTAGAGTCATAAAAGGCAACATTGTAGGATACCTTAGCAATTTTTCATAAGGGTCTAAGATCGTTTACCAAAGGCAACATTGAAGGGTCATTGAGGGACTACGATCTTGTAATCGAGGGTCTTGGCTAAAGTATCCCATGTTCGAGGGATATGACTATTTTATTTTAAGGAAACAAGTGTGGGTTAACCCTAGAGGTGCGAGTGTGCGTAGTGTATTATGTCCATACGTTTTTGTCTTGACTTTAGGGTTATCTATTGTTTGACTTTAAGTTTTATCATACAAATCCTAATTACTAGCAATAATATTGAAAGCGATAAATTGCGGAAATTCAAAGTTCTAGGTTATTACACCATTTAGGGGATAGGGGTACAAATTATAAATGGGGATGAAAGCAATTAAAACCTAATTAATTTTACAACCAAATTGAATGATTCAAAATAATATGTACAAGAATATAAAGATAATATACAAGAAAAGAAAAAAAAATTTCATGGTTTTTTGTGAAAGGTTTTAACCTAATTAGTTAAACTAAAATGAATGGAAAGAAATTAATTAATTAAACTTCTAAATTCTAAGTTAATTCAATTAAAAATAAAATTAAAATAAAGCTAAGTCTAAGTTAATTTAAATAAGAAAAGAAATTAAATTTGTTACGAAAACATTTTTTAGGGTTTTATGTTTAAGAAAATAAAATAGAAATAAAAGATTGGTCTAAGTATTAAAAATATTTTTTTTTGTATTTTTAGTAAAATAATAATAAAAATAAAATAATAAATAAAATAAAATAAAATAAAATATAAATTAGAAGTCAAGAAGTTTTAAAATGAATTGAGAGGTTTGAAAGTAAAATAGTTTTTTTTTGTGTAAGGCCCAAACTGTTTTTTGTGTAGTCATAAAATAAAACAGAAAAATAAAAAATGTAAAAGGGCCTGCGTATCATGAAGCATTCAGGGGGGTGATGGGAAGTAAAAAAGAGCAGGCCCATGGTGAAGAAGCCCAGCACGCTGCAAACAACAAAAATGAAAGAAGGAAAATATGAAAGAAAAAAAAGAAGCAAAAGGTCTCGCTGGGGCTCGAACCCAGGACCTTTTATAGTTATGCCTTACTCGCGCGCTCTCTACCACTGGGTGGCTATACATCCATTTATTTATACAAAACCAACACATTATATTATAAAACAAGTTCTAGTGACAACTTCATCTTCTTCCTCGCGCCATAACCAGAGCTCTGTAATTTTCTCATCTCTCAACCATTCTCAAAAGTGTAAACATCAAACTTGTTAGAAATTTCACCATGATTTTAAATATGTAACAAACTTAAATGATAGATCAAAGATGAATACGAATTTTAATTAGTACCAAATTTGACCTAATTTTTTCAGCAATTTCAAACTTAAAAATTCACATCACTCAGGCAATATAAATGAAAACTAAGGGAATGGTTAGCTTCAGGGCTATGATGTCTACATTTTTTATTCACAAAGGAACCACTAATGATGCATGTATGAAAAGTTCAAAGTCAAGAAAACTTACCTTGAAACTGAAATTCGTGTTTTGATTTAGAGCACCTTTCAAGGTGTTGTGATGATCAGAATAGCTTCAGTGAACCTCTAGAAAGCTAATGCAATGCTTAGTTTTGGTTGAGAGTGGTTGTATTGTCTTGGAGAAGTTAAGTTGCAGGTGGCTATTTTTGAGCTTGGAAGGTGATGAAGATGGAGTTACATTTGTGGAACAAGTGCAGGGATGAACTATATTTGATGTATGGAAGCTTAAAAATTGGTTTAGAGAGGAAACGCACGAGGGAAATGTGAGTTTGAGGTGCAAGGTCAGAATCTGCACAAAAATGGAGTTTGTGTGCAATTTCTGGCAAGAGGGAGTTTGGGAGACTTTTAGGGGTTGTGAATTAGTGTCCTAGTTTTGTAAACAATGCTTCAATTTATAGGAAAAGGTTTGAGAGTTTGAGGTGATCAGAAGTACAAGATCACATGTTTATGGACGTTGACTTATTTTTGAAGTAACCTTAACAAACATTGTTCCAATGCATAGTACAAGGTTTGTAGGGTGGCTAAGAGCTTTAAACATGTTTCTTCTTACCTTGTGTGTTGAGTGTGTGTAGAGGGAACAAGTTAGAGTCTCCATACAAGTTGACTTTGTGATTAAAGTCACTTTTCCAAAATGGAAATGTGAACTTTCTTCCTTAAATGGCAAGATGTATTAGAAAATGCTTAAATCAAGTGGATTATAGCTCAAAAGATTGTGTAATCTTTTGATTAGAGATAGATACACAAGTTAGAAGGCCTGCAAAGTGAGATTATGCAGCATGGTTAGAGAATTGGCCAAGTGTTCATCAAAAGAATGGATGCCCAACTTCCTCTCTTCGATTCTCTTAGCTCAAAAATGATCTCTTCAAGCTCTTGGACATTTCGGAAAGCTTGAAAAATCCTATACAAATTCCATGTTTTCCACTTTTGCTAAATCAAATTGGAGCTATGTGAAAAATGGTCAAGAAGTTAGGACAAAAAATATGCCTAAACTAGGTCAAAATTTCCTTAAGTGTTTAAGAAAAAGTGCATGACTTCATGGGCCTATAACTCAAAATTTAAGAATTTTTTAGATATGAGCCCTCTAATACAAATTTTTAGATCTCATCAAGATCTACAACTTTCATGTTGAAAGTTTTCTTTGAATCATCTTGGATCTTGGTGAAAAATTTGCATGAAGTAGTGAAATTATCATGTATAAAACACTTAGAAAAATTTCTAAGTCTTGAAAAGTTTGACTTTTCAAATTGACTTTTGGCTTTCTTGATTTCTTGATGATACAGTTTCATATTTTGAATTTATTAATGAATTGTGATCTCTGAAAACAAGGATTGGTTAAAAAAGTCAAAGTTTGACTTTTTGTGCATCAGTTGACTTTTCATCAGTTGACCCAAAATTCAACTATCAATCCATTGATTTTGAAAGATTATTTGAGCCATGAGATTAGGTCATCATGTTGTATTTAAATCCTTGAGATTATTCTTCAAGCCATTGGATCATGTATTAAGTCAAAAATCAGTGATCAGTCAATTACAATCAAAACCCTAATTTATGACCATTTTGCCCTTTTAGTAAATTGAGTGTTTTTATTGAGGGATTGTGATTAATACTTGATCAAATGATGAATAAGAATTTAAAATGTTGATATTGGTCAAAAATCTTGAAGTTTAACTGTAGGTTGACCACAATTGAATTTTTACCCAATACAGTTGATTTTTCAGTCATCTTGTCAATTGACTGAGAAAATTTGTGATTCAAGACTTGAAACTTGGCATGAATATTATTGGAGGTCTATGATGATCCATTAAATACATTTGAGGCATTATAATTCGAATTTTCCTTATGATGATCAAAACTCTAATTTGATGCATCAGTGTTTAGGAGATGGTTTGACCTAGTAAACACTTGTGCAAGCTCATTGGAGATCTTTGTGAGGAATTTCTTGAGAAAAGAGACGTCAAATTTTGGGTTACAACACCTAGCATATTCTTTATCATGGATTTGAACACCGACATCTACAACCACAAGCTCATCATCAGAAAAGAACTCATCAAAAGACACAAACTCATCATCAGAATCAAACTCATCAACAAAAACATACTCATTGTCTGACAAAAACGAATCTGAAGAAAAGAACTCATCAAGAGTCTCAGACCCAACATCATATTCTTTAATCATATTAACATATTCATATTCATCCCTTGGTCTGATTATATGGATAAGAACCTTCATCCATCATCTCTTGGAGGTCACTTCTCACTTTATCACATCCATGAACGTCCATACTGCAAACACTACAAGCGACACAGTCATGTGTATAATAGATAAAATTATAGAGATCATCATGCATCTTCACTAAATCACCTCTAACCAGGTTGATATAAAAATACCTGAAGTCCCTAGGATAACCAGCAACCATATTCACAGTACCTCCACCTCTGTGCTTGGGTAGTGGTTAGCCTTCACATTGGGACCTATGTCTTTAAAATACAGGAGACTAGATCTTACCATCTTCTGTACTTCATACTTCAATGGATAACAATTCTCAATGTTGTGCCCATAGGATCCTTGATGGAAAACACAAGTCTGATAAGCATATAATACCATGGTAAAGTTAAAGGTATAACAGGAGGAGGTCTAGTCTGCACCAGATTCTTCTGAATCAAAGCCGTAAACAATTATGTATAACTCACCAAAATAGAATCAAAAGCTTCCATCTTCTGACCTTGCCCTTGATTACCTTGTTGTGGTGCTCTTTGATAGGCAACGATAGTCGGAGCTACGTTGATAACCGGAGTTACTGAAGCAACCTGTTGTAGATGTTGATGACATCTTCTTAGAGGTCTAACCCTTATTTCTTGAACGACAACATTTATCTCTCCTTCTTTATTTTATAAAACCCATATGATGATTTCTTTGTTCCACTATGTGATGCGGTGGGAGAACTAACTTGAGGTTTTGCATTTTATGTTCGCAAATGTCGCGGTTAGCAAGAGTCGCCACTGACTTTTCTTTTATCCAAAAGGAAAGGTAAAAAAGCACAGGAAAGACCTTTGAGATGTTTTCTTGAGTTCGGGGGGTAGATTATGAAAAGGGAAGGTGTTAGCACCCTTTTCATCCATGGTTTTCCATGGGCTCTTAGTAACTTGTTTAGATCACTTGCTTTTGCTTTGAAATTGTTTGAAATGGTGCTTTGTGTGGTTTTGAAAGTATTTTGAAAAGAGGCCATCGTTTAGGAAATTTTTGTAATGATTCTCGTTCGTAAGAATGTATTACAAAGATGTTTGTCTTCTAAAAAATGTTTCAATGTTTTGAAAGATGTTTGGAAATGTTTTGAAATGTGTGTGTTTTTGAAAATAGCAAGGATTGTTTTGAAATTACCAAGTAACTAGATGCTATCTACCTACTCAAAAGTCTTTCTTGTGCATTTTTATTCCTTTGACATTGTTGATTTACCATTGATTTGGTAAACAACCCTATCTTTGGATGTTAAATGGGACGAGCATGGGTCATCGTATGACCATGATAGCAATGTTGCCAAGTATCTTAGCAAGTTGAGGGACCAAGATCATTTGTTTTAGGCAACCTTTTGATAGCGTCATCGAGGGACTAAGATCTTATTTTTGTATTATTTTGCCAAGATACTTTGCATGCATACCATGAGCATTTTTGTTTTTAGGCAACCAAGTGGGTGAAACCCTAAGGATGCTTGTGTGCAATGTGTGTCATTTTACATGCATTTTGATTGTCTTGGATTAGGTCATTCTATTTGTTTGTTTTTGGTCTTATCATGCAAAAACCCTAATTTTCTACACAAGTATATAAAGTGATAAATTGCATAAATGTAAACTAAGCTATTATAACAATTATTATGGGAAGGTGGATACAAGTTTTTAAATGGGGATATTGCACAAAAAATAAACCCTAAAATACTATTACAACTCAATTGAACTAAGTGCAAATTAAATAATATACAATTATTAAAAATGCAATAAAAATGTAATTATGCAAAAAAAATGTTTTGTATTTAATTTTTGTATGAGAAAATGATTTATATAAACCCTAGAAAAAAGGAAAAATAATTGTATTATTTTTGAAAGGGGGAAAACCCTAATTTTGATTAGAAGAAATATATGTATTATATTATTATTTTGTCCATTTTTTGTACAAGAAAATAATAAATAATATTAAGTATAAATATTAAAAATTAAAATGTGTATGAAAATAAATATTTTATGTGTAAAATAATAAAATAAAAAAATGTATGGTATTTTTTATTATTTACAAGTTTTATTTAAGAAAATAAAGTATAATATCCTAATAAACTATTTTTTATGTAAAAAAAAATAAAAAATAAAATAAAATGCAAAAAATAAAGAAAATATTTTTCATGATTTTTTATGGTTCAGAAAAAATAAATAAAACAATAAATACAAATATGAAAAGAAAATATGAAAAATAAATAAAATAAAGCCAGGGGTTGTGGATATCAAATCAGGGGGTGTGAAAAACAAAGCAAGTAGGCCCAGGCGCACCAAGGCCCAGAACAGGTCGTCCATGTCCTCCAGCTCCCTCCTGCGCGCGCGTTTTTGCCTCAAACCTGTATCTTGCTATAACTTGCATAAAAACAAAAACTTATAACACAAAAAATGTATCTTGCAATCTCACGATTCCAATTTTATAAAGTTTGTGACCTAACTCTCAAAGATCAGAGAGAATTTTATAACCCCTAATTTCTGACCTAATTTTTTCAGCATATTCAACATTCAAATTCTCTTAGCTCAGTTAATATGAATGACAACTATGCATATGTACAGCTTCACCATGCTAGAGACTACATTTTTGCTTTAAAAATCGTGGCTTGAGGATGCCTAAATAGAGAGATAGAGATTTGAAAAATACCTCCTTCAGCTGGATTTGGATATGGCAATGTGGGGACTTTGAGTGATGCCTGAGGATCGTGTGAGCTTCCTTGAAGTTCCCTCAAGCTATTCCAATGCTTAGCTGGCTTTGTAGATGGCTGAAACTCTTTGTAGAAGTCAAGTTGCAAGCTTCCCAAGTGAAAATGGTGATGGCTGAAACAGGGGTTACAACAACAATGTAAGGGCTTGGATAGGTTGGATATGATGTGGGTGAAGTGTTTCAAGTGTCAAGAGGCAAGACGCATGAGCAAAATATGACTTGGCTAGAATTTTGCAGAAACTGCAATGTTTGGGCAAAAATTTGTGTTTTCTGAGTTTGAGAGTGTTTCATAGGTTATGCTTTCGTGTTTTTGCTTGTAACAAGTTTGTTAATATGTCTATGATGATACAAAGTCCACCCTTTATCAGCTTGTACAAGTTCTAATCTTTTGGCAACTTTTCTTGCCTTTGAAGAAAAGTGAAGTGACTTAAGCCAACATGCTTGTACTGGCTAGTTCTAGGGCTGCCAAGGGTTGGTAAAAATTGCTTGATATTTGTGGACATTGCTTGTAACAAAAGAACAGGTCCAAGGCTCAAGGGTTGTAAAGTTGGAAAAGCTTGCCTTTATGAAAATTGCAATGTGCACTTTTGGCCAAAAATGGAATTACAACTTGTACAATGCTTAAAAAGTGAAAACAAAGCCTTTATCCACTGAGTTTGCATTTAATTATGGAGTGTAGAAGGAGTTTAGGACCTTTAATGTAAAGTACAAGCATGCTTGATCAGATTTGCAACTTGATGCATTGTGAAAATGGCTTGAACAAAAGTGACAAAATGCCAATTTCTCTTCTTCGATTCTCCCTAACCGCAAATGATCTTGGAGAGTTCTTGGACATTTTGGAAAGCTTGCAACATGCTATACAATCCATCTTTGAAATTCATTTTGAGATACCTCTTAGAACTAGGTGAAAAATGTCCATGAAGTTGGGTCAAAAACCTGCCAAAATTAGGGCAAATTTTCACTAAGTTATTTAGTTCATGGACCCCTATTCACAAATTCATAACTTGAGATCCGAGCATCTTTTGGAAAAACTTTGTGAATAAAATTTGTAGATTTCATGGAGGACTAGAACTTTCATGTTGGAAGTTTTCTTTGAATCAAATTGCATCATGGTGAAAAAGTGGTGGAAAGTTGGGAAAAAATTAAAACCCTAATTTGGAAAATTGATTTTCTTGGTGAAAAAGTTTCATGTTTTGACATATCTTGATGAATTATGACCCTTGGCACTTGATTTTGACCAAAAAGTCAATGTTTGACTTTTTAGTGTACAGTTGTCTTTTGATCAGTTGACTGGAAAATTCATCTGTCAATCCTATGAACTTGAGATCTTTTGATTCATGTAATTAGGTCAAGATGATGCCACTGAATCCTTGAAATCATGTTTGAACTCAATTGGCCATTGGCTAGGTTAAAAATCAGAAATTGCCCTCTCTCAGTCAAAACCCTAATTTTGACCATTTTGCCCTTTTGATGATCTGATCAAATTTCTTGAGGAGTTGTGATCCAAACTTGATAAAATGGTTCATATGAGTCTAAAATGTTGTTGTGGATAAAAAATTATGAAGTTTGACTGTAAATTGGCCATGGTTGACTTTTTCCCTAATACAGTTGATTTTTAGGTCAACTGTCCAATTGACTGAGCAAAAATGTGATTCAAGGCTTGAAACTTGGTATGAGCAATTAGGGGTCCAAGATGGTGTATGAAAGTAACCTGGAGCATTGATGGTCCAAAAATCCTTGTGCAAACTCAAAACCTAATTTGGGGTATCAGTGCAAGATGAGATGTCTTGAGCTGACCAAACCTTAATCCTGTCTTGAGTCTAAGAAGTCTTGTGAGAAAAGTCTAGATAAATAAGAGGGCAAATTTTGAGGTACAAAAGTTGCCCCTGTTCAATCTTCTTGAACCTTAAGAGTTAGATTGGCGAGCTTTGTCGTTCGTGACTCAAAGGTAAAAGATGATTGGACACTAGAGTGCCCATAAATTTGCACTCGACAAAATGTAGTTGAAGGAATGGGCTTAAAGATGCCATTTGGAGAGGTGATAGAATCTTGTTGGAGATGGGCTTAAAGTTGCCATCCAAGAATGTTTGCTGAGTTTTAAGTTGTAAGTCAGAAGAATAAGTATCAGAATGGTGTCCGCGTCTGGAACGTATCTGAGCTGTATCTGAAGACTGAATCTGTATGAGCAAAGGAATAGCAGCCGTGTCTGGAGCGTATCCGAGCTGTGAATCTGAATAAGTAACAAAATGACTTCCGTGTCTGGAGTGTATCTGAACTGTATCTAGAATTTGAAATCTGAATAAGTGACAGAATAACTTCCGTGTCTGGAGTGTATCTAAACTGTATCTGAAGGTTTGATCTGAATGAGAAATAGAATGGCTTCCGCATCTGGAGCGTATCTAAGCTGGGGAAAATCAGAATAAGTGACAGAATGGCATCCGTGTCTGGAGCGTATCCGGACTGTATCTTGAAATTGAATCTGAATAAGTATCAGAATGGCATCCTTGTCTGCAGCGTATCTGGATTGTATCTTGAATAGGTGGCAGAATGACTTCCGTGTCTGGAGTGTATCAGTACTGTAATTTGATAGAGTAACAGAATGACTTCCGTGTCTGGAGTGTATTTGTATTGTATCTGAAATCTTTGAACATTGTTAATGATAGCTGTTAATCTTATCCTGAAAAGGGTAAAATGTTAGCTGAAACACAAAGTTATGTTGCATGAAATGTATGATGCAATAAATGTGCTTTATCAATGTTTATGATATATGGATGTAATGTATGCGTATGTAAGCTGATTTGCTGAGGAAAATAAATCCTTGATTGCTGCCGGGGGAAATAAATCTTTGACTGCTGAGGATAAGAAATCCCTGGCGAGTGTTGGGGACAAGAAATCCTTGGCAACTTCTGTGGGGATATAAGGATCCTTCATGTCTTGAAGTTGGAGTATTGATGAAAATTCTGTTGTGAGAGATGCCATGTACTGCTTGAGTAATCTGCTTGGGAAATCCAGAGAACTTTGATGACTTCTACTAGGGGTTACACAATGGGAATCCTTGTTCTGCTGGGGAATAGAGAAAACTCTTATGACTTCTACGGGGAATTAAGAATGAGAATCTTCATTCTATTGGGGAGCAATGAAAACTTTGGCGACTTCACTGGGGAATTAAGAATGAGAATCTTCATTCTGTTGAGGAGCAGTGAAAACTCTGTGGGGAAGAAGGCTTACTGCTGAGGAGTAAGTTCAGGAGTTTGGGTTGTCTGCCACTCTACTAGGGAATTATCCTAGGTTGGGGAGAGACAAAAAAGATAACTGTTATCTGGTTGATTTTCAGACTTCAAGACAACTTGCTGGGGAGTTTAGAGAAACTGAAAGGTTTCGCTGGGGGTTGATAGTTTGAAACTTTGGCTCCGCTGGAGATTGGGAGTTTGAAGTTTTAACCCTGATGGGGATTAAGGGTTTGAAATTTTAGCTCCACTGGGGATTTAGATGATGTAAAGTAGGGATTTCTCATGGAATAGCCCAAAGACGTTTTCCTATCCTTTAAGTCTGTCAGTAATTGTTCTCTTCCACTTTGTTTATTTGTAAACAATAATTATGTTCAAATGCATATGTTCATCAATGAATCATTGGACGCTTTTGCAAATAAAAACACAAGTGTAAAAGAAAAAAAGGCAAATAGTTTTCTATACTATGAAAGAGATATCTCTGTATTTACTTTGAATAAGTGTTTTGTACAAAGGAGACAAACATCCTAGTAAGTGGATGGTGTTATAAAGGTAAGAAAATTTTTATACAAAGAAAGATAGCTATGTGTGAAAATCCCATGGGGTTCCCATTCCACTATAGCCTTTGTATCTCTGAATATCTTGTCCACCCGTTGCTTCACCCGAAGATGATTGAATTGATCATAAGCTCAGAGTTTGTCAGTGAAGAGATTATCCTTAAAGTGATCCGACGAGACATAGTCATACGCTTTAATTCCCTAACTTTTGCCTGGACCGCCCTTTCGGGTTTTCAGTCCACCGGGAAACCCTTTTTTGCCCAAGTCGCCCTTTCAGGTTTTCAACTTTCCGGGTGTACAGATTTTTTTAATATTTTATCCCTAATTTTTTCCCAAACCTTTTTGGTTCGCCGGGATGCCCTTGTTTTTCCTAGGTGTGTCAACCTAGCGGGTCTTTTATGCGTAGTATCTTTTGATATGTCTGCGTTTGCAGGGTGCGACAGGTCGTCGCCATCCATGGTGGTTAAGATCATTGCCCCACCAGAAAAGATGTTCTTGATTACAAATGGTCCTTCATAGGTAGGAGTCCATTTGCCCCTAGGATCACTTTGTGGAAAAATGATGCACTTGATCACTAGATCTCCAACTTGATATACTTGGCGTCTGACTTTCTTGTTGAAAGCCTTAATCATCCGTTTTTGATACGTCTGACCATGGCAAACAACAGTAAGTCTCTTTTTGTCAATTAGGTTCAACTGATCAAGTCGGGTCTGGATCCAATCGTCTTCACTCAAACCAGTATCTTTCATGATTCTCAAAGAGGGAATTTGAACCTCGATAGGTAAAACAGCTTCGATGCCATAAACCAAAGAATAGGGTGTTACCCTAGCTGATGTGCGAGCCGTGGTACGGTACCCATGGAGAGTAAATGGTAACATTTCATGCCAGTCCTTGTAGGTGACTGTCATTTTTTGTATGATTTTTTTGATATTTTTGTTAGCAGCTTCGACTGCACCATTCATCTTTGGCAGGTAGGGGGATGAATTGTGATGTTGAATCTTTAACTGCTCGCACAAAGCGGTGATCATAGTATTGTTAAGGTTTATACCGTTATCAGTGATGATCCTTTCGGGGATACCGTATCGGCAAATAAGATTCAGCTTGATGAAGTGGGCAACAACATTCTTTGTAACTGATGTGAAGGAAGCTGCTTCGACCCACTTGGTGAAATAGTCAATGGCCACCAGAATGAAACGGTGTCCATTGGATGTTGTAGGCTTGATCTCTCCAATCATGTCGATTCCCCACATAGCGAATGACCAAGGAGCTGTTAAGACATTTAGAGGAACCGGAGGCACGTGGACCTTGTTGGCATAGATTTGACATTTATGACAGGTCCGAGAGTGTTGATAGTAGTCAGCTTCCATGGTAGACTAGTAATAGCCTGCCCATAGAATCTTCTTTGCCATCGTATGCCCGCTAGAGTGAGTGCCAAAGGTACCTTCATGCAATTAAGCCATGATCTTTTTAGCCTCAATCTTGTCCATACAATGGAGCAGAATAGAATCATCATTACGCTTGTATAGGATGCCATTACTTAGGAAAAACTTAGCTGAGAATCTCCTTAAGAACTTTTTGTCATTGACTGAAGCTCCTTTTGGATATTCTTGAGCCTCGAGATACCTTTTGACTTCATGAAACCACGGCTGGTCCACTACTTCTTCGGTATTAATCTCGTGACAATGTGTTGGTTCATCCATCCGTTCAATAGTGATTTGGGGAGCCTCATTATCCCAATCAAGTTTAAACATAGATGACATGGTAGCTAGAGCATCTGCTAGCTGATTTTCTTCTCGTGGGAAGTGCTCGAAGGTAATCTGCTCGAAGGTAATCTGCTCGAAATGAGGTAACAATGTAAAAACATGTTCTTTGTAAGGGATGAGGTTTGGATGCTTAGTGTCCCACTCTCCTTTGATCTGACTGATGACCAAAGCTGAGTCCCCTAACACATCTAAGGATTTGATTCCCAAGTCTATGGCAGCCTTGAGTCCAAAGATGCATGCTTCGTACTCTGCCATATTGTTCGTACAATTGAAGCAAAGTCTGGCAGTGAAAGGAATATGGAAACCTTCTGGGGATATGAGTACCGCACCGATACCGTTGCCAAGTGCATTGGATGCCCCATCAAAGTACAGGGTCCATCGGGATCCTTGTTCAGGTCCGTCATATGGTCTGATCTATTCAACGTTGTCTACTCTCATGATGTCTTCGTCAGGGAAGTCAAACTTCATGGATTGATAATCTTCTACAACTTGATGAGCCTGATGATCATCTAGCACACTGCCCTTTATAGCTTTTTGGGTCGTGTACTGTATGTCATATTCTGTTAGGATCATCTGCCATCTAGCTATCCTCCCAGACAAAGCAGGCTTCTCAAAGATGTACTTTATCGGATCCATCTTAGATATCAGCAAAGTGGTATGAGTCAACATATACTGCCTTAGCCGGCGAGCAACCCATACCAAAGCGCAACAAGTTTTCTCGAGCAGTGAATATCTGGTTTCACAGTCGGTAAACTTTTTGCTAAGGTAATAAATGGCATGCTCTTTTCGGCCAGACTCGTCATGCTGCCCCAGTACGCACCCCATTGAATTCTCTAAGACGGTCAGATACATGATTAGCGTTCTTCCTTCGACGGGTGGCATCAAGACAGGTGGTTCTAGCAAATACTCCTTGATTTTATCGAAAGTAACTTAACATTCGTCATTCCATCTAACTACCAGATCTTTCTTCAACAGTCTAAAGATTGGCTCACAAGTAGATGTTAGGTGAGAAATGAATCTAGCAATGTAGTTTAGGCGTCCCGAAAAACCTCTGACCTCCTTCTCAGTGCGAGGAGCAGGCATTTCTTGTATAGCCTTGACTTTGGCAGGATCAACCTCGATGCCTTTGTTGCTGACAATGAAACCTAAGAGTTTACCGGACCAGACTCCGAATGTACACTTGTTTGGGTTCAGTCTAAGCTTGTACTCGTTCAACTTGACAAAAAGCTTTTGCAAGTGATCAAAGTGTTCTTCTTCAGTTTGTGATCGGGCTATCATGTCATCTACGTAGACCTCTATCTCATGATGTATCATATCATGAAACAAAGCTACCATGGCGCGTTGATAGGTTGCCCCGACATTCTTCAGTCTGAATGGCATCACTTTGTAGCAGAACGTACCCCACTGTGTGACAAATGTAGTTTTCTCCATGTCCTCGGGTGCCATTTTGATCTGGTTATAGCCTGAGAATCCGTCCATGAAAGAAAATACTTTGTGCTGGGTTGTGTTGTCGACCAGGATGTCAATGTGTGGAAGTGGAAAGTCATATTTAGGGCTGGCCCTATTTAAATCTCTATAATCCACGCACATTCTGAATTTACCGTCCTTTTTAGGCACGGGCACGATGTTAGCAACCCATTGAGGATAGGAAGTAACAACCATAAATCCAGCATTGAACTGTTTCATAACTTCTGCTTTGATCTTCTCTGACATGTTAGGTCTCATGCGGCAGACCTTTTGTTTCACTGGTGGACAGTCCTCTCTTGTGGGTAAACGATGTACCACAATGTATGTATCGAGTCCCGACATGTCTTCGTATGACCAGGAAAAGATCTCAACATAATCATGCAACAGCTGAATTAGGCGCTCCTTGACACTCAGCTTTAGATTGGCACCTATTTTGATTTCCTTTTTATCATCCACAGTACCCAAGTTGATTGTATCCAACTGTTCTTCATGAGGCTGAATTGCTCTTTCCTCTTGCCGTAATAATCTGGCCAACTCCCCTGGCACCTCACAATCTTCCTCACCTTCGTATTCGGCTTGTTAGATCAGATCTTCAGAGTCACTGAAGGCTATAGAAGTATCGTTACCCCTGGGATCCGGAATGGAAGGGTACCTGCATTTGTGAGTGTGGGTGTGTGTAAGGGCATAGCCATCTTAAAACAGTAAAATGTAAAAGATAGACAATGAGCATAAAAGTTTATATGTGAAAAAGCGTACATGAATCATTGAATGACATATGAAAATGAAATAAAAACCCTTACAAATGGACCGATGTGCCTCGGGTAAGACACATGGTTTTTAAAGTATGAATTGTTTGTGAATTATTACAGTCCAACAGAAATGGAAAAGATAAATTACTGCGGTATGAAAGTAATCAGAACAAAGTCTTTGGCTTTCCAGTTGCACAGTCCTCCGCTGACAGTAGGAAATATCCAATCTTCCAGGTTGCCCTCTTCTTCACTGTCCTCCACAACATTAATCCCTTGGTTGGTAATCTTCATAGGTGGCCCCTCAGCATGGGCGTGGCGCACAGCCTTCTGACCAGTCGAAGTAAATCCCAGGCCGAACTTGTCCAATTTGTAAGGAATGTATGGAAGATGACCCCATATTGTGCATCCCCTTCTTCCACTACTGCCCTTGCATCTTTGAGAGATGACATTCGAGGTAGAGGTCTTGTGATAACAGGAGTTGAGGATACCGCCTTGGTCGCCGCTATTTCAGGAGAGACTTCTTCAAAATGTTGGAAATGGGTCTCTATGAATTCTCCATCTAACTCCACATAATGGAAGGAATTCAGATGACTAATCATATACTCCTCCTCCCCATGGACATTTATGATCTTCCCTTGGATGGGGTACTTGAGAATCTGATGCAAGGTGGAGGTGACAGCACCGGCGTTGTGGATCCAGGGGCGTCCCAATAGACAGGAATAAGAAGGACGGATGTCCATCACATAGAAGGTTAAGTTGAAGACTTGAGTTCCCACCTTGATTGGGATGTCCACCTCCCCATGGACCATCCTCTTAGAACCATCAAAAGCTCTGACCACTATATTGCTGGGTTTTAAAGTTAGCCCCTCGCAGTCCAATCTATCAAGGGCTTTCTTCAGCAAGACGTTCATAGATGATCCGGTATCGACCAAGACATGAGCTAGGGTTGTTCCTCTGCACTCCACTGAGGTATGTAGTGCATCATTGTGTTTTCTCCCTCGGGGTGTCAAGTCAGCATCGGAGAAGCCCAAGCCATTATCAGCTGTCAAACTGGCCACACAGTCCTCGAACTGGTCAGCAGACGTCTCTTGCGGCACATGAGTTGTCTTCAGAAATTTTACCAGAGCTTTGGCATGTGCTTCAGAGCAAGCAGCAGGGCTAGCATAGAGATCTTGGAAGGGGTCTGCCCCAATTGTTCAACCACATCATAATCACTCTTCTTAATGATCCTTAGGATTTCTTCCATCTCCTTCTTGGATGTTTCAGGAATAGCTAGTGACTGAGCCTTCGTCTGGACATGGTCCTCTTGAACATTCTTTCCTTTATTCTCAGCAGCGGAAGTAGGGATAGGAATTGTATTGTCTTTATTGGTAGGTACACTTGCAGGTACAATCACAGGGGTAATCTTCGGAATGGCCACGGGTCCAAAGACTGCTGTTGGAGGAGAAATATCTGGAGAAAAGATTCTTCCACTACGGGTAACCTTGCTTGTTCCGGTAATGTTACCGATTTCGGGATTATCCTCTTCGGAGCTTTCTTCTTCAGCAGTCTATTCAATTTGTTTAATACCATGATAGTAGATTTCTCCACCATAGTTCCATGGTACTGATTTATCTGATTTGTATGGGGCAGGCCCGGGCATTGTAATCTTAAGCGGAGCAGTCTTCGGAGCAGATCCTAACGGGCTTTTTAGGAACCCTGGAAGGATTGGTGTAGATGGTTATTATTGAAACTTCTTTCACTAGAATGGGTGAAACAGGAGCTTTCTCAAAAAAAAATTCTTGATTATCAATCAGTTGTTGAATTCCTTTCTTCAACAGAGGGCAGTCAAATGATGAGGACAAGCACACATGGAAATCTTGGTCACAACCTAGGAAAATGCCAGCCTTTAGAAAATTCAACTTGATGGTTAGGAGCGGAGTTAACAGTTCATCCACGGTAGAAACAAACAGATCTTCTTCAATAGCGTTGGCATTGTGACCATGCCTCGGCATCGGAGCGGAAATAACATTCAGTTTCTCAGGCGCTTCAAATTCAACTCCCTTCGTGTCTATTAGATCTTGAATCTTATTCTTCAGAGCCCAACAGTTGTTGGTGTCGTGCCCTAGACTTTCAGAATGGTACGCGCATCTGGCGTTGGGATAGTAGTGTGGAGAAGTAGTATTAGGATTTTTTGGGGCCTCTTTTAGAGTGGCTAGATTCAACTTCAAGAGATGTGGTAGCACTTGGGATGGAGTCATGTTAATCTTGGTAAATTGCCGCACTAGCCTTTCTACCCTTTGCTGATTAGTTCTCGGCTGGTCTGATGTAGGCTTTGGAATCATAACGGCCCCCACCGTTGGTCGGTGCTCGGTTCTTCCCTGGTTCCTCTGAGCATACACAACAGATACTTCCTTTCTTCCAGTGAAGGGTTTCTTTACAGCTATTGAGGCAAACACGTCCTTCTGAATTTTCCCATTTCTTATACCAGCCTCCACTCTTTCGCCAATTAGAATCAATTCGGTAAACCCTGCAGAGGAGCTCCCAATCAGATGATTGAAGAAAGGGCCTGAAAGAGTTCCCAAGAACATGTCCACTAACTCCCTTTCAGATAAAGGTGGTTGCACCCTTCCGGCTAGATCCCTCCACTTTTGGGCGTAGTCTTTAAAGCCCTCATTGGAAGCCATAGCCATACTCTGTAGCTGAGTACGCGTTGGCGCCAAGTCGGCGTTGTATTGATACTGTTTATAGAAGGCTGCTGCCAAGCCTTCCCAATTGTGAACATTTGTCCTCTCCAACTGGTTGAACCAATCAAGCTGCGTTCCTGATAAACTGTCTTGGAAAAAGTGGACCCACAGGTCTTTGTCAGCGGAATGTGGTTGAATCTTCCTGACATAGGATCTGAGGTGCATTTTAGGGCAAGACACCCCATCATACTTGGAAAACAGTGGCACTTTAAACTTTGGAGGGATTAAAATTCCTGACACCAGCCCTAACTCCTCAAAATCTAGCCTCGGTACTCTCTGGATTTCCATAGCGCTTAGTCGTTCTTCAAGGTGTTTGTATTTGTCATCAGCAGGAGGGTATTGCTGTTTAGAGTAGTCCTCCTCTTCCTCTTCCTCTTCTTCTTCAGAATCTGATGGTATTGCCGTTTCTTTTCCTTTTCTTCCCCCTTCTTCAGATGTTGTTGGGAATTCTAGGGTCTTTCTGGCTTGTCCTTGAAATCTTCTGCCCATGAGAATCACACTAGTTGGCTTCTTCTTCTTTTTCTCTTTTTCTTTTTCTTTTTCTAGTAGAGTCTTCAGCTCCTCTTGCCCCTTGGCTAAGGTCATGAGTAATTGTTGAAATTGTGAATTCTGAGCTTGCAGATCTTTGACCGTTTGTTCGATATCCATCTTACTGAAATAAACAGTAGAGAGATGAGTAAACTTGGTATGAAGACCTGTTTATGCTTATGATGAATGATATGTATTCATTCAGTGCTTTCAAGGATTCAGAAATTCAAATTTGTTTTAAATAAAAAAGAAACACGCGTCATATTAATAAGATATAATTTGTGAGTACATCAATGCCCATTGGGCAAAATAATACAGAATTCTAAGGTAAAAAGACGTTGCGCATCCTCTTTGGTGCAATGTAGGTGTTCAGAGCCTGCTCTTCGTGAAGTAGCCGAGTGAGTTCCAAAACCTTCTTCTCGCTTGCATAGAATTGGGCTTCGAAAGTATCGCGCTCTCCCTTGAGCTGTATCCAACTTCTTTGCAGATCTTCGAGTGATGTTGGCATGTCAGGATGTAGGATGGTGTATGGAACCTCTACTTCCTTAACAGGCTCTATAATCAATGGGAGAATGGAGGGGTAAGGCATCATAAGACTTTGGGCGTGGGTTCGTACCCACTTGAGGTAAGGCTCAAGAGGGGTGGAATTATTGTGTCCTAGAGTCTTGCTATCCACCTTATTGGGCATCCTCCAAGCTATGATGAATCTATGACGGAGTCCTTGGTCGTCGTTATGATAGTCAAAAACCAATCCTTGAATCAACATGTCATGTGGGGCATCCCTTCGGGCATAACCAAACTGTCTTAGAGATAAGCAGGGGTTGTAGGTGATGCCTCCCCTAATTCCAAGTATAGGTACATTAGGGAATTCCCCACAACGGTCGACAAGGATAACATTCTCTTTGGATCGAGAATACCAATGAATATCTGAATGGTTAAGTGTCATTAACCTTTGTGACCACCTCAAACCTTGCTCATTCTTGAAGACTGATTGGGGAAGATGAGAAATAAACCATCTTGCCAGTAGAGGAGTACAACACATAAGAACACCTCTTTTCCTCATTGTTCGAGTGTGAAAAGAGTGTAAGATATCCCCAAGCAATTTAGGCACCGGGTTGCGATTCATGAAGATTTTGACAGCAGTTACATCTATGAGTTGATCAGGGTTAGGGAAAAAAACCATACCATAAATGAGAAGAGCTATAATCTCCTCAGAAGCTTGCAAGTCTAGAGAATTCCAACAACTTTGGGCCTTCTCAAACAGAAACTTTGCCAAGAAACCTTTGACACCACTTCTAGTTTCCCAATGTGTTGTGACATCAGATGAGTGCAAGTGCAAGGCTTGAGCAATCTCTTCTGGCTTTGGATCTCTTTCCATACCGTTGAAGGGTAGTTGATTGAGAATAGGAATCCTCAAGAGTTAAGAAAATTCCTCCAAAGTGGGCACAAGTTGGTAGTCAGGAAATGTGAAGCAATGATGCAAAGGGTCAAAGAAATGGAAGAGAACTTTCATCATATCCTCCTCTATGCTGGAAGTGACCAAGTTGAGTAGACGACCATGCCTCTCGGTGAATGGATAATTCTCAGGAATCCTTGAAGCTAGCTCCTTGAGTTGTGGAGGAATTCTTACAAGGTTGATTTGGATAGTTTTCCTGCAAAGTGAATCCATAACCTACAAAACAAGAACAAAGATGAATCTCCAAAATCCTTGAAATGGTTAGTGGATGCATATGATGTTCATGATGTCCATGATGTTATGCACAAGTATATATGTACAAGCAAATCACACAAGTTCCTAGTTTAGGCTTGCATGGGGTTTCCTAGGTAAGTACCCTCTTGAAGTTTAGTTGGCTCAACCTGTCCTAGAAATAGTAAACGGGTTCTAAGGAGCTCAATATCACTGGATTGTTCCCTTGTTCATTGTTTCAATTCAAGCCTCTTTACTGGCGACCAAAATATTCCAAGGAACCAACCCTCAATGAGTGTAGTATCGAGTATCTACCAACTTCGGACTGCACCAAAGCCGGTCATCTCACTACATCCTAAAAGGCCAAGTTGGTCAAGTAAAGGTTCTAGAAGTTCATTAGTGCTTCATGACATCACTCAGCGGTCCTGTATTCTCTTTGATTGACTCAAAAGCTACCGGTACCCACAAATATGTCACACTAATATAGCTATTACTTAGACCATGTCGATATACCCCGCACAATATCCACAATGTATTGCTATTTACCTATAATGTTTCCCAAATCCAGGTAGAGGATTCAAACCCAAACAATAGAACCAAAGTGTAAAGCAAACAAGTCAAACAAGGTAAGCATGTAAATGTGATCTAAACCCTAAGGTAACCCCACTTTTATTTAATTTTCCCCAGTAGAGTCGCCAGTTCTGTGATGCAGTGGGAGAACTGACTTGAGGTTTTGCGTTTTGTGTTCGCAAATGTCGCGGTTAGCAAGAGTCGCCACCGACTTTTATTTTATCCAAAAGGAAAGGTAAAAAAGCACAGGAAAGACCTTTGAGATGTTTTCTTGAGTTCGGGGGGTAGATTATGAAAAGGGAAGGTGCTAGCACCCTTTTCATCCATGGTTTTCCATGGGCTCTTAGTTACTTGTTTAGATCACTTGCTTTTGCTTTGAAATTGTTTGAAATGGTGCTTTGTGTGGTTTTGAAAGTATTTTGAAAAGAGGCCATCGTTTAGGCAATTTTTGTAATGATTCTCGTTCGTAAGAATGTATACAAAGATGTTTGTCTTTTAAAAAATGGTTCAATGTTTTGAAAGATGTCTGGAAATGTTTTGAAATGTGTGTGTTTGTTTTTGAAAATAGCAAGGATTGTTTTGAAATGACCAAGTAACTAGATGCTATCTACCTACTCAAAAGTCTTTCTTGTGCATTTTTATTCCTTTGACATTGTTGATTTACCATTGATTTGGTAAACAACCTTATCTTTGGATGTTAAACGGGACGGGCGTGGGTCATCGTATGACCATGATAGCAATGTTACCAAGTATCTTAGCAAGTTGAGGGACCAAGATCATTTGTTTTAGGCAATCTTTTGATAGCGTCATCGAGGGACTATGATCTTATTTTTTTATTGTTTTCCCAAGATACTTTGCATGCATACCATGGCCATTTTTGTTTTTAGGCAACCAAATGGGTGAAACCCTAAGGGTGCTTATGTGCAATGTGTGTCATTTTACATGAATTTTGGTTGTCTTGGATTAGGTCATTCTATTTGTTTGTTTTTGGTCTTATCATGCAAAAACCCTAATTTTCTACACGAGTATATAAAGCGATAAATTGCATAAATGTAAACTAAGCTATTACAATAATTATTATGGGAAGGGGGGTACAAGTTTTTAAATGGGGATATTGAACAAAAAATAAACCCTAAAATACTATTACAACCCAATTGAATTAAGTGCAAATTAAATAATATACAATTATTAAAAATGCAATAAAAATGTAATTATGCAAAAAAAATGTTTTGTATTTAATTTTTGTATGAGAAAATAATTTATATAAACCCTAGGAAAAAGGAAAAATAATAGTATTATTTTTGAAAGGGGGAAAACCCTAATTTTTGATTAGAAGAAATATATGTATTATATTATTATTTTGTCCATTTTTTGTACAAGAAAATAATAAATAATATTAAGTATAAATATTAAAAATTAAAATGTGTATGAAAATAAATATTTTATGTGTAAAATAAAAAAATAAAAAAATATATGGTATTTTTTTATTATTTACAAGTTTTATTTAAGAAAATAAAGTATAATATCCTAATAAACTATTTTTTATGTAAAAAAAATAATTTAAAATAAAATAAAATGCAAAAAATAAAGAAAATATTTTTCATGATTTTTTATGATTCAGAAAAAATAAATAAAACAATAAATACAAAAATGAAAAGAAAATATGAAAAATAAACAAAATAAAGCCAGGGGGTGTGGATATCAAGTCAGGGGGTGTGAAAAACAAAGCAAGCAGGCCCATGCGTGCTAAGGCCCAGTACAGGTCGTCCATGTCCTCCAGCTCCCTCCTGCGCGCGTGTTTTTTCCTCAATCCTGTATCTTGTTATAGCTTGCATAAAAACAAAAACTTATAACACAAAAAATGTAGCTTGTAATCTCACAATTCCAATGATATAAAGGTTGTGACCTAACTCTCAAAGATCAGAGAGAATTTTACAACCCCTAATTTCTGACCTAATTTTTTTAGCATATTCAACATTCAAATTCTCTTAGCTCAGTTAATATAAATGACAACTATGCATATGTACAACTTCACCATGCTAGAGACTAGATTTTTGCTTCATAAATTGTGGCTTGAGGATGCCTAAATAGAGAGATGGAGATTTGAAAAATACCTCCTTCAGCTGGATTTGGATATGGCAATGTGGGGACTTTGAGTGAGGCCTGAGGATCGTGTGAGCTTCCTTGAAGTTCCCTTAAGCTATTCCAATGCTTAGCTGGCTTTGTAGATGAATGAAACTCTTTGTAGAAGTCAAGTTGCAAGCTTCCTAAGTGAAAATGGTGATGGATGAAACAGGGGTTACAGCAACAATGTAAGGGCTTGGATAGCTTGGATATGATGTGGATGAAGTGTTTCAAGTGTCAAGAGGCAAGACGCACGAGCAAAATATGACTTGGCTAGGATTTTGCAAAAACTGCAATGTTTGGGCAGAAATTTGTGTTTTCTGAGTTTGAGAGTGTTTTAGAGGTTATGCCTTCGTGTTTTTGCTTGTAACAAGTTTTTTAATATGTCTATAATGATACAAAGTTCACCCTTTATCATCTTGTACAAGTTCTGATCTTTTGGCAACTTTTCTTGCCTTTGAAGAAAAGTGAAGTGACTTAAGCCAACATGCTTATACTGGCTAGTTCTAAGGCTGCCAAGGGTTGGTAAACATTACTTGATATCTGTGGACATTGCTTGTAACAAAAGAACAGGTCCAAGGCTCAAGGTTTGTAAAGTTGGAAAAGCTTGCCTTTATGAAAATGGCAATGTGCACTTTTGGCCAAATATAGAATTACAACTTGTACAATGCTTCAAAAGTGAAAACAAAGCCTTTATCCATTGAGTTTGCATTTAATTATGAAGTGTATAAGGAGTTTAGGACCTGTAATTCAAGGTACAAGCATGCTTATCATATTTGCAACTTGATGCATTGTGAAAATGGCTTGAACAAAAGTGACAAAATGCCAATTTCTCTTCTTCGATTCTCCCTAACCACAAATGATCTTGGAGAGTTCTTGGACATTTTGGAAAGATTAAAACATGCTCTACAATACATATTTGAAATGCATTTTGATATAACTCTTGGACCTAGGTGAAAAATGTCCATGAAGTTGGCTTAAAAACCTGCCTAAATTAGGGGAAATTTTCACTAAGTTATTTAGTTCATGGACCCCTATTCACAAATTCATAACTTGAGATCCAAGCATATTTTGGGAAAACTTTGTGAATAAAATTTGTATATTTCATGGAGGACTACAACTTTCATGTTGGAAGTTTTCTTTTAATCAAATTGCATCATGGTGAAAAAGTGGTGGAAAGTTGGGAAAAAATAAGAAAATTTCCATACTTAAAAAATTTCTAAGTTATGAAAAATTTTCAAATTAAAACCCTAATTTGAAAAATTGATTTTCTTGGTGAACAAGTTTCATGTTTTGACATATCTTGATGAATTATGACCCTTGGCACTTGATTTTGACCAAAAAGTCAAAGTTTGACTTTTCAGTGTACAATTGACTTTTGATCAGTTGATTGGAAAATTCATTTGTCAATCCTATGAACTTGAGATCTTTTGATTCATGTAATTAGGTCAAGATGATTCCATTGAATCCTTGAAATCATGTTTGAACTCAATTGGCCATTGGCTAGGTTAAAAATCAGAAATTGCCCTCTCTCAGTTAAAACCCTAATTTTGACCATTTTGCCCTTTTGATGATCTGATCAAATTTCTTGAGGAGTTGTGATCCAAACTTGATAAAATGGTTCATATGAGTCTAAAATGTTGTTGTGGATAAAAAATTATGAAGTTTGACTGTAAATTGGCCATGGTTGACTTTTTCCCTAATACAGCTGATTTTTAGGTCAACTGTCCAATTGACTGAGCAAAAATGTGATTCAAGGCTTGAAACTTGGTATGAGCAATTAGGGGTCCAAGATGGTGTATGAAAGTAACCTGGAGCATTGATGGTCCAAAAATCCTTGTGCAAACTCAAAACCTAATTTGGGGTATCAGTGCAAGATGAGATGTCTTGAGCTGACCAAACCCTAATCCTGTCTTGAGTCCAAGAAGTCTTGTGAGAAAAGTCTAGATAAATGAGAGGGAAAATTTTGGGGTACAACACACTAGAACCTTCATCTTTTGATAAGCGTCCTTCCCTTACAACTTTCTCTAGACAGACACCCATACTCACCATCTCAGTGAAATCACTTGGCGCACTTACCACCATTTTTCATAGTAAAATAAACCAAGGGTTTTTAGGAAAACCTTAGTAATTTATTTCTCTCCCATAGGGGGTACCACTTGGGCTTCTATTTCGCGCCAATGCTGCACATACTCCTTGAATGACTCCTTATCTTTCTGAGCCATTGCTCTCAATTGGTCACAACCAAGCGCCATAAACATGTTGTACTTATATTGCTTCACGAAAGCTTCACCCAAATCATTGAATGTATGGATGTTTCTACTGTCCAATCCCATATACCATTTCAAGGTAGAACCAGTTAAACTATCCTGGAAGAAATGAATAAGAAAATGTTGGTCATTAGTATGAGTGGACATCCTTCTAATACACATCACCAGGTGGTCACGGGGACAAGAGTTGCCCAAGTTCTTCTCAAATTCTGGCACCTTAAACTTTGCTGGCACTTTCACATTAGGAACTAAGCAGAGGTCACTAACATTATGTCCTAATAACTATTTTCCTCGGAGAGCCTTCACTTCTTTCTGCATTTCCTTGATTTGATCCTAAAAGTCATCCATTCGGTCATAAAAGCCAAAACTTTCACTCGGCACAGGAGTAGGATGATAAACTATATCATTAATAACAAGCATAACATTCATCGCAGGAGGTGCAACATGATGGATCTCATTATTAGCAATAGGAGTAACATGTACCACATGAGGTGTAGAAACAACAGCAGTTTGAACAAATGGAGCAACTTGAGCAACAGGATTGTAACCATCTGGCATGAAATTCTCAGGTATTCCCCATAGGTAACTGTGAGGCATACGATATTGAGTAGTAGTGACTGGAGTAACAGAGATGAGAACTGACAAAACCTCTTAAATAACGGTTGTCTGTTGTGGTTGACTAACATGTGGAGACGAAGAAGAAGGAGGTGGTGGATGATTCTAAGTAGCCACCAACGATTCTACCAAGCAGTCATGCTGGCCATACCAGCTGTGATATGATGGGAGAACCGACTTGGGTGTTTTGCGTTTTGTCGCAAATGTTGCAGTTAGCAAGAGTCGCCACCGACTTTTCTTTTATCCAAAAGGAAAGGCTAAAAAGAACAGGAAAGACCTTTGAGATTATTTCTTGAGTTCGGGGGGTAGATTATGAAAAGGGAAGGTGTTAACACCCTTTTCATCCATAGTTATCTATGGGCTCTTAGTTTATTGCTAGATCACTTGCTTTTGTTTGAAAATGTGCTTTGTGGTGGTTTTGAAAGTATTTTGAAAAGGCGCCATCGTTTAGGCATACTTTGTAATAGTTCTCGTTCGTAAGAACGTATACAAAGTGTTGATCATTTGAAAGTGTTTCATGTTTGTAAAATGTTTTAAAAGTGTTTTTTGAAAGTGTTAGTGTTTGTTTAGAAAATAAGTAAGAGTGTTTGTTTTGAAGATGAGCAAGCAACTAGGAACAATCTACCTACTCAAAAGTATTAGTTCATTTCTTCCTTTCCTTTGATATTGCTATCTTACCATTGATCGGTAAGAAGCCTTATCTTTGGATGTAAAGGGACGGGCGTGGGTCATCGTATAGCCATGATAACAATGTTGTGAGATATCTTAGCATTTCTCTTTGAGGGACTAAGATCATTTTGAAAGGCAACATTGATAGCATCATCGAGGGACTATGATCTTGTATTTTTGATTGCTTTTTGCAAAGATATCCCACATTCATAACATTTCCATTTTTGTAAGGCAACAAAGTGGAATTACCATAAGGGTGTAAGTGTGCAAGTGTGTTAATTTACATGCATTGTTTTGTCTTGAATTAGGGTTTGCTAACTTGTTGATTTTATCTTTCAATGCAAACCCTAATTTACTAGCATTTATATAAAGCGATAAATTGCGGAAAGTAAAAATACTAAGCTATTACATCATTAGGGGAAGGGGTATACAAATTTACAAATGGGGATTTTGCAAGAAAATTAAACCTAATTAATTATTTCAACCATATTGAATATTGTACAAAAATTGAATAAATAATGATGTACAAATGCAAATGGAAAAGAAACATGATTTTTGTTTGGATTTTTATGAAAGGGGTTTTAATCTAAACCTAATTAAGAAAATAATTAATTAATAATTAACAAAATTAATCTTAAACTAATTAAGAAAAGAAATTAAATTAAAAATGTTTTTTTAGTTTTTTTTTATAAAAAAGGTTTTAAATTAATAAAAATAAAATGAAAGTTAATCAATTAAAAAAAACCTAAGTTCTAAATTAATTTTAATTTATATGAAAATAATATAATAAATAAACCTAAGTCTAAATATTAATTATTAAAAAAGGGAAATTAAATTAATTAAGAAAATATTTTTAGTCTTTTTGTTTTATAAAAATAAAAAAATTAAAAGCATTTTTTAAATATGCAAATAAATAAATAAAATATTTTTGGATTTTTTATTAATAAAAGTAATAGTATTAATAATAATAATAATAATAATAATAATAAAAATAATGAAGAAGAAAAAAAATAAAGAAAAAGAAAGTGAAATAATAAAAGGGCCAGAGGTATAAACATAGTCAGGGGGGTTACAAAAAAAAAGTGGAAAGCCCAACAAAAAGGGCCCAAGCGCTGGCTGAACAAAAATAAGAGTGAAAAAATGTGAAAATGCACAAAAGGGTACCACTGGGGTTCGAACCCAGGTCCCTAAGGTGACAGGCGCGCGCTTTAACCAATGGGGTGGTGATACATCTGTTAACTTAAACAAAACAATAAATATATAACATAAGTTTTGCCCTGAATGAACTTCATCTTCAACCTCCAGCCAAAGAACCTTTAACTCATTCATTTCTCATCCATTCACAAAACTTCCAACATCAAACTTGTTAGAAATTTCCTCACGATTCTGAGTATATAAATAACTTAAGCTATTTCTCAAAGATGAGCATGGATTTTTAACAGTACCAAATTCTGACCTAAATATTTTCAGAGGTTCAAACTCAAAATCCTCCCTACTCAAGCAACATAAATGAAATCTATGGACATGTATAGTTTCAGGGCAATGATGTCTACATTTTATCTTCACAAATGCAAGCCTAACAATGCCTAAATGATGAGATAAAAGTTCAAGAAAAATACCTTAAAACAGGAAATCGTGAAATGAGTTTGAGCTTGTTTCAATTAACGGTGATGATCATGTTAGCTTCCTTAAACCTCTAGGAAGCTAATGCAATAGATGGCTTGAACTGAGAGTAGCTGAAATGGCCTAGAAAAGTCCACCTGTAATGCTCTGTTTTTGGTTATGGAGGATGATGGAAATGGAGTTATAGTCGTGTAACAGGGACAAGGATGCTTTGTATTTGATGTGAGGAAGCTTTTGAAACTAAAAGGCCAAGAAATGCACGAGGGAAATGGAAGTTTAAAGTTTAAAATCAGAAATGACACAAAAATGGAGATTCTGTGTAATTTCTAGATTGGGGGAATTTGGGAGTGCTTAAGGGTGTTCAAACTCATGTCCTAGGTTGCATAATAGGGTTTTGATATATAGGAAAAGGTTTGGAGACTTGAGATGGTCAGAAGTACAAGATCATATGTTTTGGCTTCTTGGCTTGTTTTTGAAGTAAGGTTAACAAAGATGGTTTCAATACACAGTACAAGCATGGTCTAAGTAGTTAGAGGCTCTAGACAAGTTTCTTATGGCTTTTAGATTTTGATTGATCAGAAGAAACAAGTGCAAAGCTCAATACAAGTTGACTTTGTGATTAAAGCCTCTTTACTAGAATGGTGTTGTACCCCAAAATTTGCCCTCCCATTTTTCACAAGAAATTACAACCCTAGGTTTTTCTCAGATTCTCAAGTCTGGCTCAGGAATCAATCAGACAAACTTTTCTTTGGCAGTAGATCAAGAATTAGGGTTTCTCTCGCATTTCTCAGAAGAAACTGAATTCTCATAAATTTAATTAAATGTCACATGTTTTCATGCTTTTTTAAAAGTTTACTGAAAGGTTATTGGTTGTGCTCAAGGCCTGTTTATCTGGGACAGGAAATGGGAGCTGAGACTGTCATTTGGAATATTCAAGTTTTATCTGATACAGGTTAACCAGATAATATGCGTCTGTTAAGACATTTGCTTTGTTAATAGAATAAAATGTTTGCTTGTTTATTGGAATACGCAGTGCGTATTTTGATTGGAGTGCTGTTGCAAGGTTATGAGATTACAGAGTTTATTGGATTACTTAAAGTTTAAGTTATCTGTATTAGAATTATTGGAATACAATTTCAATTTTTTTGATCTGAGAATCTTAAATAATCAGTGAAGACTTGAAGGAAGAATTGCAAGATATTAACAGTAGAAGATTTTATAGGATATCAAATTGTCTCACAAAGGCTTTTTCATTTATTTCAAAAAATGTTACAATACCGTTTATTATTTAAATGCTTTAAGTTGTGCAACTTATTGTATTTGAAAATTAAATTGGTACATTTGTTTGAATTTTTATCCCTAAGTTACAAAGAAAAAAGTCTAAGCCTAAGCTTCCAATTGCTCACGTGCTCTCCACAAAGTCTCCGGCTTCTTCTGCTTTTTCACCGTCCAATTTACGCTCACATGAAAGAAAGACAAAGAAAAGAGGATTAGTACAGTTAATTAAATAGAATTTTCAAACAAAAAAAAGAAAGAAAATTTTTCATCATTAAAGTTTGCCGTTTGGAATCAGAGTGCTATTTTTCATCACGTTTTATTTTTCTCTTTGCAAATCACAAGAAGATTTCTCTTCTTTGTTCACAAAGAGAAAAATAAAAATGCAAATTGAAGAATGCAAAAGCAAAATTATTCAAAGGCAAAGCACAAGGCGCCAAACTGAAAGCATAGTTTCAAACAATGCAGCAACTAAGGAAAACAGGCGCCAAACTGTACTAAGCATAGCAACTAAGGCAAACAACATTGCAGTAAACTGGATGCAAGCAACCAAGACAAGCAACTGAAACATTGCAGCAAACTGGATGTAAGCAACCAATGCAAGCAACTGAACAAAGCAAACTGGATGCAGCATACAAGGCAAGTACAAGTGCAGACACAGCATGCCAAAAGTACAAGGCAGGAGGTAAACCATATAACAAGCAAAAGGCTTGTCACAACTTTTCATCATTTTCTAGGGATTTAGGCAAACTTTTCAGAAAAGTGGAAAAGAAAAACTGCTTTATCATTGAGAGAGAAAGAGAGAAAAGATATAACCTTTTTGGAGAGTGTACAGTTTGGCTAAAAGTCTGTCAAAAGCTAAAAGGATAAAAGACCATAAAACAACACAAAGTAAAAAAGGGGATAACATTTTGTCAAAACCTGCACAACTCTCCCAAAAACCATAAAAACAGCATAACAGTTTCAAGCAAGAGGCCCGAAGCTGCAAAAATCCAAAACCTGCCAAACTGTAAACCTGCAGGTCCCAAATATATTAAACCAAGCAGCAACTGTAACAAGTGTCCAAGCCTGAAAACTCACAAAATCTCCAAGCCTGCCAAACAGTTTCACACAAACAACCTGTGAGTAGTTCAAACACAAGCCTAAAATTGCAAAATCCAAAACTTGTGTAACAGCAAGAACAATAACCACAAAAACCTGTTAACAGCAACCTACACAAGCTTGCCAACTTGAGCAAACATTGCACAAACCAGAAAAAAGCATATCAGTTTCAAACAAACCCAAACCAGTTCTCAAACAGGGCCAGATACCCCAAACTGCACAGCCAAACTGTAAACAAAAAAAAAACCATAACTGCATAACAGTTTCAAAAGAGAGGCCTGAAGCTGCAAGGCACAACTCTTCCAGCCAAACTGTAAACAACTCTCCCAAAAAAACCTGTTAGCATAACCACTGCTGACCAAACCACAAAGCCTGTTAGCACAACCAAACTACCAAAATCATAAAAGCTGCAAAACATACCAAAGAAACTGCATAACATCAAAAACCTGTTATCAAACTCAACATCCAAAAACCATTAACCAACTTCCATTTTTGCAAACAAGCTTCAGAAATCAACAAGTCTAAACATACCAACAAAGTCTCAGGATAATCATCATCATTATCCATCATTGACTAACAAGTCAGAAGGAATAAACCATCATCATTCAAATTCAAAGAGAGAGGAAAGAGGTAACAAAGTTTCAGAACAATAGTCATCATCAACAAAAAACCAACAAAATCAAAGTTTCAAAACAATAGCCATCATCAACAAAAACCAACAAAATCAAAGTTTCAGAACAATGGCCATCATTAACAAAAACTAACAAAATCAAAGTTTCAGAACTATCATCATCATCAACAAAAAAAAAACAACAGCCAAGCAAAGTTTCAGAATAAACCATCATCATTCATAGTTCAAAAGAGAGGAAAAGAAATATCAACAAGGTTTCAGAAACAATCATCATCAACAACAGAGTTTCAGAAGGAAAACATCATCATCAGCATTCAAGTTCAAGAGAGAGAACCAAGTAAGAAGCATTCAGCACGATCATCATTCAAGGTTTAAGACCAAAGGAAAGAAGTTACCAAAAATCGCGCTTGGCCATCATCTTCTCCTTGCACCTCTAGCCACCAAGGAACGCCGCCAGCTCAAATCTCCTTCCTCTCCTTTGTTTCAGAAAAGCCCCCAAGGTACGTTCTTCTCAAACCCTCTTCTGCACCTCAATAAGCCATACAATACAATAGATCAATAAAACTATAAAATCAAGCAAGCTAGAAAAATGATTAAACCCAAAACAAAAAAAGACAAACCATACTGTTTCACCAAGGCCATTGAACGTTAGGAAGAGGTTAGAGAGTGAGGGATAGCGCTCCGGCGGCTTAGGCTTAGGGGAAGGTTAGAGCGTTTGAGAGTGAGAAAGATGAAGAAGGGAGAACGAAGGTAAGCGGCGCCGCTGTGAAGCAAGAATCACAAACCATAAATTTCTGAGAACCCTAATAAAATGTTGCAAACTTTAGAGTTGGGCCTATCTGGCCACCAAATCCCTAAGCCCATAACGAACTGCTAACGTACCCCCCTCCATTCTGACCCCTTTTGTCTTCTTTTATTTTTGTCTTGGGCCTAGCATCCTCACAAATCTTAAGCCCATCTTTTAATTTTTTATTTTCTTTTATTTTCTTTTGTTTAACAAATACTATTGTTTTTTTTAATTAATTCATTTTAATTAATTCGTTTTCTTTTCTTTTTGTTAATAATAACACTAATAATATTTAAAACTTTAATTTTCTTAAATTAGTTTTATTTTCTTCTTTTATTAATTAATCTTGTTTCACATAATGAAAATACCAAAAAAAGCATTTAAATTGATTTAATTAATTTTGTTTTCTTTAAACCCTTTTTTATTGATTAATAAAAAATACAAAAATAATAGAAATTTTGTTTAATTAAATTTTCTTCCTTTAGGATTTTTATTTACATAATTAATAAAACACAGAATAATAATAATAATAATTTTTAATCTTTTAGAATAGATTTTTATTTATCTCTCTTTTAATAAATACATGCATTTCATAATTGATTGATTTTCTTTATTTCTTAATTTGTTATAACTTTGTTTTGAATTGCGACAATTCGATTTGGTTGTAATATTTGGACTTTACTATTCTTACGAGATTCATCCCCATTTGTAATAATTGTACCCCCATCCCCGGATACTTTTGTAACAGCTTAGACTTTTAATTCCCGCAATTTATTGCTTTCAATATACTGTGTAGTAATTAGGTGTGTATGGCAAGGTTCAAAAATCAATCGCTAGATGACCTAATCCAAGAATAAACAACTTGAAATCAATACACTTCTCACACTTGCACCCCTAGGGTTTCATCCACTTGTTGCTTTGAAAATGGCCATGTTATGCATGTTGAGTATCTTGGAAAAACAAAAACAAAACAAAAAATCATAGTCCCTCGGTGACGCTATCTTGGTTGCCTATACAAAATGATCTAGTCCCTCAAAAAATTGCTAAAGATACTTAGCACAATTGCTATCATGGTCAATAAGATGACCCGCGCCTGTCCCGTTTAACATCCAAATACAAGGTTGTTTACCAAACACAATGGTAAAACAACATTGTCAAAAGGGTTAAAAACGTATAGGAAAGATCTTTGAGTAAAATAGGGTAGACAACTCTTAGTTGCTTGATCAAAACTTGCAAAACATCCTTGCTATTTTCAAACACACCTCACAACACAATTTCAAAACATTTCCCAAAAACAAACTTTCAAACATTGAAATATATTTTCAAAAGACAAACACCTTTGTATATATTCAAACAAGAATCATTACAAAGGTTGCCTAGACAAGGCCTCTTTGTCGAAGCATTTTCAAAAACCACACACAAAGCACCATTTCAAACAATTGAAAAGAAAAAAGCAAGTGATCTAAACAAGTAACTAAGAGCCCATGGAAAACCATGGATGAAAAGGGTGCTAGCACCTTCCCTTTTCATAATCTACCCCCCGAACCCAAGAAAACATCTCAAGGGTCTTTCCTGTGCTTTTTGACCTTTCCTTTGGATAAAATAAAAAGTCGGTGGCGACTCTTGCTAAACCGAAACATTTGCGAACACAAACGCAAAACCTCAAGTCAATTCTCCCACCGTATCACAGAACTGGAGACTCTGCTGGGGATAATTCTAAAAGTGGGGTTACCTTAGGGTTTTAGATCACCTTTACATGTTTATCTTATTTGACTTGTATGCTTTACTTTTTGGTTCCTTGTTTGGGTTTGTTTTAAATCCTACACCCGGATTTGGGGGCACCTTTTAGGTAAGTAGCAATAAACTGCGGGGGAACTATGCGGGGTATACCAACATGGTTGAAGCAGTAGCTACGTTGATGTGGCACTTTGGTTGGTACCGGTAACCCTTGAGTTGAATCAAGGAGAGTACGGGGCCGCCGCATGGTGTCATGAAGCAACAATTGACTTTAGAACCTTACTTGACCATCTTGGCCTTATTAGGGGTAGTGAGATGACCGGCTTTGGTGCAATCCGAAGTTGGTAGATACTCGATACTACACTCATTGAGGGTTGTTTTCTAGGAATATTTAGGTCGCCAGTAAAGTGGCTAAACTGAAACAATGAACACAGAAAATAATCCAGTGATATTGTGCTCCTTAGAACCCGGTTACTATTTCTAGGATAGGTTGAGCCAACTAGACTTCAAGAGGGTACTTACCTACAAACTCCATGCAAGCCTAAACTTAAGGACTTGTCTGCTTTGTGTGAATATGATTATTTGTATATAAACTTGCTTACCTCGCATGTCAGTACATAACAACATAACATCATAACATCATACCATAGCATTTTCAATAACCATTTCAAGGATCTCGAGGGTCTTTGATGCAGGGTCACGTTGAACCAGACGTCTACCAAAGGGCAAGAGGATTCATTTTCCTCTAAACAAATGCCGTTAAAGATCAAGTACAACAACTTGAATCGAGGGATATGACCCACTTGACATGGTGAGCTTGATTCTCGTGGAAAGACATCCATTAATACAAAGTTCTCCAATCAAAGATGTTCAACTTCTAACATTTTCTCGTGTTTACCCTGTGAGATCCTTGAAAACATGCATCCACATATCATGCATTGTATCATGACAGGTTTCCCCCTTTCAGGTCTCCTTACCTTCCTACTGTTTATTTCAGTAGAGATGAAGACTGTCAAAGATATCCAGGCTCAAAACGCTCAACTTCAAGAAATGTTCTTGAACCTATCCAAGGGGCAGGAAGAAGTGAAATCTCTCCTCACAAGGGGCATGGTCCTAGGGAATCCAGGGGGCATCAGGAATGATCAGTTGGAAGGACTACAGATTGAGATGGCAACAATGAAAATCCAAATGATGGGACAACTGGTAGGCCAGATGGCTCTCATCCAAAACTTGGCTCAAGGACAAGAGGAGCTAAAGGTCCTCATCAACAAACTGCATCCGGATGGACGTAACCAAATGGGGAAAACAACTAGAGTTGAGGATCAAGTCATCATTTAGCATCCTTTTAGACAAGAAGCCAAGGGAAAGTCTCCCCAACTTGCTTCAGGGTCACAAGCCCAACAACAACCTCACCAACATCAACAGGGTAATCGGCGTAAGCAAAATACATCGGGAAGGCGCCTCACTGAGATTAACATGCCATTATCACAAGTACTGCAACGCTTGTTAGAGGTCAAGCTGAATGTATTAAGGGATCCTCTTCAGAATATCAATACCTCTGCTCCTAGCTATCATCCCAATGCATTATGTGCATACCACTCAAATAGTCTTGGGCATGATACAAATGACTGTTGGGCTTTGAAAAACAAGACCCAAGACTTGATTGACAAAGGAGTGCTGGAATTCACACAGGATGGCCAGATGAAAATATTCCGCTGAGGGTTCTCTACCTGAAATGACAAGTTTAAACTAAGAGGCTTTTATTTCATTTGAATTTTCAAGTTGTAATTTCTTTTGTTATTCAAACAATTATCTGTTAATGTCAAACTCTGTTTCATTAATGCATTGCATATGTTTGTCTTGAATTCATCCATTCGTTTTCACTATAATTATGCTTTCTACTTTTGACATTTAACTCTTGCTAAAAAGTTGCAAACCTTTAGAGGGAGGATGACGAAAACAATGCCTTAATCTCATACAATATGCTTTTGGACAGACCTTGCTGACGATGTACAGGCGTTTCTTTCAAATCCTAAACACTGGAGTTATAAGGAAGATAATCCCTAGTCAACCCCTTCGAGCCAAAGAAGTAGAAGTTTTCTGTTTTAAACACAAATTGAAACCTTTAATCAAACCTGGGAAAGGGTAGTCTCTCAGTTAATTCAAAATGCGCGTTGAAGTCACGAACTCTCGTCTTGTAATACAACGAATGACATCAAAAAAAATTCCTTTGGAATCAAAAGACAGTGATGGTTCCCAATCACGTAGGCAGTCATTAGCTCTCAAAAGAAAGCCCACTAAGTCGAAACCTATACAAAGGAGACTTAAAGAAAAAAACGGGGGCATCCCGTTGACTGTAATCTCAAAAAAAGGAACAGTCAGGCAAAAATTGGGGATAATAAATATTAAAAAAAGAAGAACGGGGTCACTGCAAATCCTCAACAGCATGAAAAATGCTGCAAAAATGACTGCCTTCCAACAAATTCAACTTCTGTGAACCATCACCAAAACGTCGTTCCAGACTCATTTGGGGTTCAAATTCACAATTAACTGAGTTTAGGATTGAAGAACATCACGAAGAGCGGGTGGGTACAAATATACTTTGAGCCTTTATCATTTGTTTCTTAAACCATGAACCAAGCCACGTTACAACCCTTCAAAAGTCCTAATTGAAGCATGGGTTAGTTCGAAAGCATACTGTTACAAAAGGTATCCTGACTCCTGTAAGGCTTTGCTCTAAATCTTGAGTTGATTATTTCTTTTAGAAAGTTTTCTGCTAAAAAACGCATTTTTCAAAATTTCAAGACAAACATAAACTTTGCATTATTTTAATATTGTTGTTTGCCTATGGCTATTTGTTTGACGGTAAAGAAATTCACACCGCGAATGTTCCAATGAACGAAAGCTCTCTTAGTGAACAAAATCACTTCAAGTGGGATGACACTTCCATTGCAAAAATCTCCTATCAACACAGGGGACATAATATGGCATTGTCCAATAAACCTGGGGCAGTCCAGTCAAGATTTCAAGAAATCTCTCAAAGTCCAGTTAACCTGGGGCAGTCCAGTCAAGATTTCAAGAAATCTCTCAATTGCAGAGTAACCATGGGCAAGTCTCCGTCACCGTCACTTGGGGCATTGAGCGTCAATCCCAACAAAGGGGTACATACCTTTGAACATTTCCTGGCAAAGCCATAAACACTCGCTACTTAAGGCAATGACAAATCTCCCCAAAATCTTCCTCATGAGTTGGCTCTCAGCCAGAGTTTCAACTTTGATAATCTCTTCCCAGCTAAGTCGACCTCAAGAATTCCTGAGAATTTTTCCCATTGAAATCGCCAGATTTTTCACTATCAGAAACGAAGAATTCAACTCTTTTCTCCATCATTAGTTCGGGATTTATTTTCCCCAGCGAGAGATCATCTTGAAAACATTGGGCATCCGTACATCAGGATATCATACAACACAATCTCATTTATTTTGAGAACATCTTTGTTTGATATATGTCATTGCAACTAACCTTTACCTTTTCAAGAAAGATCGATCGACAGATAAAGGTTATCATCATCCTTTTTTGGAGTAGTAGTCGTCAAAGATTCCTTCATCACCTTTTGGAGTAGCAGTCGTCAAAGATTCCTTCATCACATTTTGGAGTAGCAGTCGTCAAAGATTCCTTCATCACCTTTTGGAGTAGCAGTCGTCAAAGATTCCTTCATCACCTTTTGGAGTAGTAATCGTCCAAGATTCCTTCATCATCTTGTTGAGTCAAAGTTAATTCAAGACCTTCTCTGGCTCAGTCAGATCGACACTAAGATCTCCCTGATTCTTATTCCAGTTGAAGATATTCCAGATTTTGCTGTTTCAGATAAATCTCTCAACGGTTTATTCTGATTCACTTCCAGATTTTGCTATTTCAGATCCAGTTCAAACCTTCCAAATGGCATCTTTAAGCCCATTTCCATGCACAATCTCTGCAGCACATCATCCATATCCCCAGCGGAGCTGAAGCTTTTAACCCACAGTGGAAATCATCCAGTTTCTCCAAATCCCCCAACAAGTTATCTTAAAGCCTGGATTCGACCAGATAATACCTTGATTATACTGAAGCCCGAAGATCGACCGGAAAATAGTGGAATCCCCTGCAAAATACTTCTGAAGACTGGATGTTGACCTGATAGGAAGTAAGGTATTGTGAAACCTGGATGTTGACCAGATAACAATACAAGACTGTGAAACCTGGATGTTGACCAGATAACAGTAAGGTATATTGTGAAACTTGGATGTTGACCAAATAACAATTTACTCGGCCAATTACTTTGAAGCCCAGATTCAACCAGATATTAGTAGGCCCCGAAATCAAAAGGAAAACCGGAGGCGACCGGATAACCATTTGATTTCCTTCTGAAGACTGGACGTTGACCAGATAGGAAGTAAGGTATTGTGAAACCTGGATGTTGACCAGATAGCAATACAAGACACTGAAGCCTGGAGATCAACCAGATAATAGTTAACCATTAACAGAATGAAGATTCTCATTCTTGTAACCTCAGAAGATTGGCATACTCCCAAGCTCCTGATACCGTTAAGAGAAGGAAGATTCCCATTCTTGAAACCTCAGAAGATTGGCATACTCCCAAGATCCTGATACCTTTAACATAATGAAGATTCTCATTCTTGCTTCCTTAGAAGATTGGCATACTCCCAAGCTCCTGATACCCTTAACAGAATAAAGATTCTCATTCTTGCTTCCTCAGAAGATTGGCATACACCCAACCTCCTGACCCAAACGCCTGAATGAAGATTCTCATTCTTGCTTCCCCAAAAGATTGACATACTCCCAACCTCCTGACCCAAACTCCTGAATGAAGATTCTCATTCTTGCTTCCCCAGAAGATTGGCATACACCCAACCACCTGACCCAAACGCCTGAGTGAAGATTCTCATTTTTGCTTACCTAGAAGATTGGCACACACCCAACCTCCTGACCCAAATGCCTGAGTGAAGATTCTCATTCTTGCTTTCCCAATAGATTGGCATACGCCCAACCTCCTGACCCAAACGCCTGAGTGAAGATTCTCATTCTTGCTTCCCCAGTAGATTGGCATACACCCAACCTCCTGACCCAAACGCCTGGGTGAAGATTCTCATTCTTGCTTTCCCAAAAGATTGACATACATCCAAATTCCTGATATCTCCAACAGAATGAAGATTCTCATTATTAAAGTGGAATAAGCTTTCCCCAGAGTCTTGATCTTACTCTCCAGCAGGATAGCTACTCCCCAACGGTATAAGCTATTCCCGACAAAGTTTTTAATCCCCAACAGAATGAAGATTCTCATTCTTAACTCTCTTTTTTGAATTTCCCAAGAATTTATTTTCCCCTAGCAGATTGAAGATTCTCAATTTGGATTCCCCAATGAAGTTTCCAGAGTCTTCACCACTCCCTAGTTTGAGTTTATCAAAATTTTTAATCCCCTAAAGATCAAAGATTCTCATTCTCACGTCTCCAGTAAAGCCTCCAAGATTTCAATTCTCCAGAAGATTGAAGTTTCTCATTCTTATTCTCCGCAGAAGCCATCAGAGTTTTCCTTATTTTCCAGCAGATCAAGGTTTTCTTTTGTCTGATCCCCAGTAGAGGTCTTCAGAGTTTCCCTATACCCCAGCCGAGTAAGGATTCCCATTGGTGTACTCCCTAGCTATAGTCATCAAAGTTCTTTGGATTCCCCAAGAAGGTTTCTCAAGCAGACTTACTGGATTCCCATATCCCCGCAAAGTTTGTCAAAGTTCTTGTTAACCCCCACAAGTTGTCAAGGATTTTCTATCCCCAACAGTGGTCCAAGGATTTCTCATCTTCAGCAATCAAAGATTTTGAATCTCCAGCAGCGGTCATGGATTTATTTTCCCCGGCAGCAATCAAAGATTTTTTATTATCTTCAGCTATCAAGGATTTATTTTCCTCAGCAAGACAGCTAATCATCTTACATGCGCATACATTACATTCATACATCATAAACATTGATAGAACACATTTTATTGCATCGTACATGTCATGCAACATAACTTCATGTTTCAGCTAACATTTTACCCTTTTCAGGATAAGATTAAAAGCTATCTTTAACAATTATTCAAAGATTTCAGATACAGTACGGATACACTCCAAGACACGAAAGTCATTTTGCTACTCACACATATCCCAACTTCAGATACAGTCCAGATACGCACCCGACACGGTTGCCATTCTATCACTCATTCAAACATTTCCCCAACCTAGAGTTGCTCCAGACACGGATGCTATTCTGTCGCCCATTCAGAATTCAGATACAATACAGATACACTCCAGATACGGCAGTCATTCTGATATTCATTCAAGAATCAAAAACAGTTACCGCTCAGAGACGTTCCAGACATGGATACCTTTCTAATACTCATTATTTCACCCACAACATACAATTAAACAAACATTTTTGGATGGCATCTTTAAGCCCATCTCCGACAAGATTCTGTCACATCCCCAAATGGCATCTGTAAGCCCATTCCCTCAACCATGCTTTGACGAGTGCAAATTTATGGGCACTCTAGTGTCCAATCATCTTTTACCTTCGAGTCGCGAACGACAAACTCTCCAATCTAACTCTTCAGGTTCAAGAAAATTGAACAGGGGCAGCTGTTGTACCCCAAAATTTGCCCTCCCATTTTTCACAAGAAATTACAACCCTAGGTTTTTCTCAGATTCTCAAGACTGGCTCAGGAATCAATCAGACAAACTTTTCTTTGGCAGTAGATCAAGAATTAGGGTTTCTCTCGCATTTATCAGAAGAAACTGAATTCTCAGAAATTCAATTAACTGTCACATGTTTTCATGCTTTTTTAAAAGTTTACTGAAAGGTTATTGGTTGTGCTAAAGGCCTGTTTATCTGGGACAGGAAATGGGAGCTGAGACTGTCATTTGGAATATTCAGGTTTTATCTGATCCAGGTTAACCAGATAATGTACGTATGTTAAGACATTTGCTTTGTTAATGGAATGAAACGTTTGCTTATTTATTGGAATACGCAGTGCGTATTTTGATTGGAGTGCTGTTGCAAGGTTATGAGATTATATAGTTTATTGGATTACTTAAAGTTTAAGTTATCTGTATTAGAATTGTTGGAATGCAATTTCAATTATTTTGATCTAAGAATCTTAAATAATCAGTGAAGACTTAAAGGAAGAATTGCAAGATATTGACAGTAGAAGATTTTATTGGATATCAAATTGTCTCACAAAGGCTTTTTCATTTATTTCAAAAAATGTTACAATACATGTTATACCCCAAAATTTGCCCTCCCATATTCTTCAAGAAATTGCCAAGCCAGGTCACAAAATTCCCCCAAGGGTTATGCATTCAACTGTCTCCTACACAGTCAAAACTAGGGTTTAGGTTCTGATCAAGAAAAGGAAGTTTTCAAAGGCCCAATCAAGTCTCATATGCTTATAAACATGGTCAAGCATCCCCATATCAAGTTTCAAGGCATTCAGCTCAAAATTGCACAGTCAAAACCCTAAATTGCACTACAGTCAACTGTAGGGGCAAAATGGTCATTTGACAGTCAAAAGTTCAAATTTTTGGTCAACCTATCATTTTGAAGCCACAAACATCATTTGATCAATGCTTGATCATGATTCTCAAAATTTGGCTCAGAAATCATCAAAGATGCAAAAGTTGCTATATTTGGACAGCTGAAAAAGTCAACTGAAATTGACCAGGGCATAACTTTCACATGGATTATCAGAAAAATTCCATCCAAAGCTCATTTTGAAGAGAAAGACATTTCCTACAACTCATCTTCATACTTCAAGTCCAAGAAATGCTCTCACAAAAAGTTATCAATTTCAACATTACAGGTCATTTTCAAAAGTCAACAAAAAGGGACTTTAAGTCAAAGGCCATAACTTGAGATTGGTAAATCAAAATGACATGGGACCAAAGGCATTGGTTAAAGGACTCAAAGACCTTTCCAAAATGTCCAAGAACATGTGAAAAGCTTAAAAATTGAGCAAGTTATGCCTTGTAGAAGTTGGGAAAATTTTGTGAAATGGCAAAAGTCAACTATCCTTGAAAATCCAATTTTGACAAAAGGGCCCCATTTTTCTCACTTTGTTCATCCTTGTCATGCCACACACGTGGCCCATGGTTGATTTTAAGACCAAATGTTGACTTTTTTATTTTATTTAATTTTTGATGATTTAATTCATTTTAATTCATTGAAAATTCAAATAAAATTTAAAAATCAATGAAATGGTGTCATATGAACTTGGACAAGTTCTATGTATCATGAACCAACTCAAAAATCAGGCCAAGGTTCATTTACACACTAGGTCTAGGTTTTGGCTAGAAAATAGGAAAAATGGTTAATGGATGAAACCCTAATGCCAATTCTTTCTCAAGCATGAATTAAGGAGAGCTAGCAAGCCAATTCCACTCCAGCATAACCCCTAAGTCAAACCCTAACCATAAGAGACCATATGATACGCTGAAAAGGCCATTGGACATTTGAAAATTTGGACATAAAATGCAAATCTGAAATCAATGCTAGGGATCTTTTCAAGCCTTAATTTTCATACCATTAGCATCCTGAGACGATTTTGAACGCATTTCAATTCATAACATCAATCAAAACTCCTTGAACTGGTAGTTACAAGTGAAACTGTACAGCAAAATTTTTGAATTCGTGTTCTTGATTCTAAGCATCCTTTTGCATTTTTAATTACATATTCATACTCATGATGATGTTTCCAAGCTTACCAATGCGTTTAATTTCATTTTTGTGCCATGAATAAGAACTTACCATTTTCGAATCCTAGGGTTACAGCTTTCTCAAATTAGGGATTTTGCCTAGGGGGAAAATTAGAGCCCATGACCACCATGGTTGAACTCAGCATCTTGAGACGAAGAAGAAGACATACTCGCGCCTAATTTATATTAGGAAACGAGCTATTCGCTATTTTTTTGTAGCTTACCTAATGCAACGCTTCAAAACCGTTGCTGTTGTATTTTATGTTTCAGGACACGCGAGGAAGAAGAAGACGTGTCAGCTGGTGATTGATTCGTTCAAAATTCGCGCGCGTTTGACCACTATGCATTGATTATTCTTTTTATTATTTATTAACTATTATATGTTAATTGAGATACAACTGGCTCAGTGGTAACGTGTTAAGTGCATGACATCAAAGACCTGGGTTCAAGTCCCAGGTCTCACACATTTCTAATATTATTTTTCACTTCCAATTCACATGCAGCGCCCACATTGATGCTCACCATACTCCATCAAAATGCACCATCCACGTGTCCCAGAGCACTCACATCAAAGGCAAGGATTGGGAAACATGCTACACTCCAGTCAAATGCATCTCACTGGATCAAAAAAGTCAACAAGTTCTCACCAATAATTGGGCCAGGCTTTCAAATCTATACCTCCAATTCTGGGGTCTACCCCCCCTGGTTTGCCCATTTGATTTTTTTTTTTTTTTTATATCTTTTAATCATTTATTTTAATTGTTGTATTATTTTAAAATTACTTGTTTTATTTAATTTTTAATCAAAAATATAAAAAACATTAAAAATACAGAAAGGACAAAAAAATATAATTAATTTTGATTCTTTTATAAATAAATAAAAATGTAGCTCATTTAGTTTAATTAGGTCTTAGTTTTAATTTTAATTCTTTTTTCATAATAAAAATCCAAAAAAATGTAGAATTAGGTTGATTATTAATTTTTTATATCCTTTTTAATTTTTTTTTCCTTTTTTTTCTCACAATATTATTATTTATTATTTATTTTCTATAAATCAAAATTGTACATAAATTAGTTTAGAATTTACTTAGGTTAGAAATTAAATCTTTTTTCATAATAAACTTAAAAAACATTAGGTTTAGCACTTTAATTCTAAATGTTTTTCCTTCTTTCTTTTAAACCTAAAAAACACCAAAACATTATTTTTCATTTAATTTTTAATTTTAGATTCCTTGATTAATTTTAATTATTTGTAAAAAGGGTCCAACGCCCCTAATTTTGTTTAGTCTTTATTTCGCGCATTTATTTTATATTGTTTAAATACCTCTGTATATGCCCCAAGGCCTTGTAATAAGTTTAGATTTATTTCTCGCACTTCTTATTTTATCGCTTTATTTATTTTCAGTCAAATCGGGTTCGGTTTTTTTTGGCGATGTGGACCCGCGCCAGTTGTAATAGTTAGATTTATTTTCTCGCAAATATAACTGTTAATAAATATGCATGAAAGAATGAATGCCCGAAAATAAAATTGAATCGTTAGATCACCAATGCATGACAAGACAAACAATGAACTGAAAATGACACACAATTCGCACACACCACCCCTAGGGTACGCCTCACTGTTGCCTTTCGAAAGGTGGTCGTCGAGTAGAAAACGTCTTAGTAAGTCCTCATGATCCGGGAACCTGGCATGAGGGTAGCTTCTAAGGTGTCTTCCTATTGCTCCGGTGATCACCATGTCCCTAAAATCGAATTGACCCGAATACCTCCAACGGTGGTGCTACCTACCTCTCAATGGTGGGATGGCACTACTTTAAAGGACATTTACACAGACGAATTCCTTAGGGTAGGTAGGTTCTCAAGGATATTTGCTCTAATTTCAAACAAATCAAAACATCTTTTCACACCGACACACTTTCAAAAACTTTCAAAAACAAACTTTTCAAACACTCTGACGTACGAGTTGAATTGAAACTTTTCAAAGAATATTTTTGAAACCCACATTGAAAAGCAAGCACACATTTTGAAAACACATTGAGCAAGTACCTAAGAGCCCATGGATAACCATGGATAGAAAGGGTGCTAATACCTTCCCTTTCTATAACCTACCTCCCGAACCGAGAGCAATCTCTTTGAAGGAATTTTTCTGTGCTTTTGTCCTTTCCTATCGGAGAAAATAAAAGACGGTGGCGACTCTTGCTTCCGCGACATTTCGCGAACCAGCTTTAAAACAGTCAGTTCCAGATCCACCGATCACAGAACTGGCGACTCTGCTGGGGAAACTTAAAGTGAGGTGTACCTTAGGACTAAGATCATTGTGTTTTCAATTGCTTTCCTTGTATGCTTTAAAATTGTGGGACCGTCTTGGGAGTTCTATAGATCCTAACCCGGATCTGGGGGATACCCTTTTAGAAAGTAGCAACAAGGCTGTGAGGGAACTGTGCGGGGTATACCGACATGGTTGAAGCAGTCTGCTACGTTGATGTGGCATTTTGGTGTGTACCGGTAACCCTTGAGTCAGTCAAGGAGAGTACGGGGCCTCCATATGGTGTCATGAAGCATCAACAGACCTTAGGAACCTTAATTGAACAATCTTGGCCTCTTTAGGGTAGTGAGATAACTGACTTTGGTGCAGTCCGAGGTTGGTTGATACTCGATACTACACTCAATTGAGGGTTGCTTTCCTGGAATATTTCGGTCGCCAGTTCAGTGGCTAAATCGAAACGATGAACAATGAAAGCAATCCCGTGATATTGGGAACCTTAGAACCCGGTTTACTTTGACTAGGACAGGATGAACCCACCAACTTCAAGAGGGTACTACCCAGACCTCATGCTGGCCTTAAACCTTAAGGGCCTGTCTTGTGTGCCTTGTGTGCCTTACATGTTTGTCTTTGTAAATATCTGTGTTTAATCATAGCATCATGACATCATCCAGCATCATATGCATTAACTAACCATTTCAGGGGTTCGAATTTTCATCTTTGTTCTTGTTTTGTAGGACATGGAAACTGTTCGTAGAAAGACAATTCCAATCAGTCTTGTAAGGATCCCTCCTCAGCTTAAGGAGCTTACATCCAGGATTCCTGAGAACTCTTCATTCAGTGAAAGGCATGGAAGCCTCATCAGCTTGGTCAACACCAACATTGAGGAAGATATGATAAAAGTCCTGTTCCAGTTCTTTGATCCTCTGCATCACTGCTTTACCTTCTTGGACTATCAGTTGGTACCTACATTGGAGGAGTTCTCCCGACTCCTGAAGATCCCTATCCTTGATCAGCTACCCTTCAACGGTACAGAAAAGGAACCTAAGCTTGAAGAGATTGCTAAAGCCTTGCACCTACAGTCATCTGACCTCAAGGGGCATTGGGAAGTCAGAAGTGGTATCAAAGGGTTCTTAGCCAGGTTTCTGTTTGAAAAGGCCTATGATTGTTGGAACTCCCTTGACTTGCAAGCTTTTGAAGAGGTTGTGGCCCTCCTTGTTTATGGTTTGGTGTTGTTCCCTAGGCCAGATCAGCTCATTGATATCAGTGCTGTCCAGATCTTTATGTCCAGGAATCCTATACCCACGTTGCTAGGGGACCTCCTTCACTCATGTTACACTCGAACCATGAGAAAAAGAGGTGTCCTTATGTGTTGCACTCCTCTCCTAGGAAATTGGTTTATTTCGCACCTTCCACAATCAGTCCTGAAGAACGAGCGGGGTTTGAGATGGTCACAACGGTTGATGACTCTTACACATGCAGATATACATTGGTGCCCTAGGTCCAGAGAAGATGTCACTATCATTGATCGTTGCGGGGAGTATCCTAATGTTCCTTTACTTGGAATCAGAGGGGGTATTACTTATAGTCCATGCCTGGCTTGGAGACAATTTGGTTATGCTCGGAGAGATGGTCCTCATGACATGTTGATTCCTGACATAGTTTTTGACTTCGACAACGATACTCAAGGACTTCGCCAGAGGTTTATCAGAGCTTGGAGGATGCCTAGTAGGATAGACAGCAAGACACTGGGGCACAGGAACTCCATCCCTTTGGAGCCTTACCTTAAATGGGTACGAGCCCGCTCTCAGAAGTTGGTAATGCCTTATCCTCACATGCTTCCAGTAATCAAAGAGCCTGCCTTGGAAGGAGAGGTGTCTCATGTTATTCAGCACCCTGATATGCCCACATCCTGGGAAGAGATGCAGAAGAGTTGGATCCAGCTTAAAGAAGAGAGGAATTCTCTTGAGACTAGTTTGCATGCCAGTGAAAAGAAGGTTTTGGAGCTCACTCGCCTATTGCACGAGGAAAGGAATCTCAACACTTACATAGCTCCAGAGAAGATGCGCAACATATTTTGGATGTGACTTGATCTTTTTGTATTTTTGCCCATGAGGCTTTGATGTATTAAAACAATGATTTTCTTAATAATAAAGTGTGTTCCTTTTGGTCTACAACAAATTTGAATTTTCGAACTCTTGAATGCATTGCATAAACACATATCATTCATCATGTGCATCATAAATACTCTTCTTTTCAGGTTGTTTACCGTTCTTCGCTGTTTATTTCAGCATCATGAACCCTCCTGAATCATCAACCGATGCGGCTATCAAGGCTCTTCAGGCGCAGAACGTCCAGTTTCAGGCGCAAAACGCCCAATTTCAGGAGCTGATCAAGGGCTTGTCTCAGGGTCAACAAGAGTTAAAGACCATGCTTCTGAAGAAGACTAAGAAGAAGAGGAGGACTGTGCTATTTAACACTGGGCGCAGACTCGGGAACACTTTGGTTGTTGAAGCTGAAAGGACTCCTCCATCTGTGACGGAAGGTAGTCACCATGAAAGGGAGGTCACTACTCCTGTGGGCTCTGATACTGAAACAGACTTCAATGACGACCAGTACCCTCCTGCTGAAGACCGGTACAAACAGCTGGAAGACAGATTAAAGGCTGTGGAAGTTCAACGGGTACCTGGATTGGATTTCGGAGACTTGGGGTTATCTACTGGAGTGGTGATCCCGCACAAGTTCAAAACACCTGCCTTCGTGAAGTATGATGGGGCTTCCTGTCCCAAGATGCACCTCCGTTCTTATGTAAGGAAGATCCAGCCTTACACAGCAGACAAGAACCTTTGGATCCACTTCTTCCAGGAGAGTCTTTCAGGGACTCACCTCGATTGGTTCTATCAGCTAGATGGAATCAGCATTCGTAACTGGGAGGATCTGGCCACTGCTTTTTACAAGCAGTATCAGTATAATGCCGACCTCGCTCCTACGCGTACCCAGCTCCAGGGTATGTCGCTAGGGTCGGGTGAAGGTTTTAAGGAGTATGCTCAGAAATGGAGAGACTTGGCTGGCAGGGTGCAGCCACCATTGACGGATCGGGAACTGGTAGATATGTTCTTGGGGACCCTATCTGGTCCATTTTTCAACCATCTCATTGGTAATTCCTCTGCTGGGTTTACTGATCTGATCCTGACTGGTGAGAGGATCGAGGCTGGTATAAAATCGGGGAAGATACAGAAAGTTGCCTCCTCCAGTACTGAGAAGAAGCCCTTCAAAAAGGAGGCTAGTGCTGTATATAACTCCCGGAGAACAGAGCGACCTGAACACCGCCAATCTGTCAGTGCGGTAATGATTGCCAAACCTGCTGCCGCTCCTCGGCCAACTAATCCACAAAAGTTTGAGAGACCCCGGAGAGAGTTTACTCGATTAAGCATGACCTTATCACAAATCCTGCCACAGTTGCTATCCACCAATTTAGTGACTGTCAAGGAGGCTCCAAAATTTCCCAACACTGCATCTCCTAAGTTCAATCCAAATGCTCGCTGTGCTTATCACTCTGATAGCCCGGGGCATAACACAGATGACTGTTGGGCCCTAAGGAACAAAGTTCAAGACCTCATTGATGCAAAAGAGATACAGTTTGAGGCGCCCGAGAAGCCGAATGTTGTAAATGCTCCCATGCCCCAGCATGGAGTGAACGCTGTTGAGGAGAATTTGTATGTAGCTTCGGTGGATGATGTTGCTACTCCGTTGCTGATGGTCAAGAGGAATCTGTTGCTAGCCGGTTTATTTCCGGGATGTGGCGAAAGTTGCCCTCTATGTGTTGCTTCCCCTGTTGGTTGTTCTCTGTTGAAGTCAGGCATCCAAAACCTGATAGATAATAGAGAGATTTTGTTTGAAAAGACTGTTGTTCCTGCTGCTCCTGTTGAAGAAGTGTCAATCGTTACCATCTTCAACAACTATTCCGAGGCTCCTTCAAAGAAGCCTATACAAGTTTTGTCAGTTCACAAGAATGTTCCCATCACCATTACTGTTCCGGGGCCTATACCCTACAAATCTGATAAGGCTGTCCCATGGCACTATGGGGCAGATGTTTATGTTCTGGGTGTGAAGCAAGAGTGCAACATTGATACTGGTGTCTCCAACATCACCGGGCCTGCTAAGGTCACTCGTAGTGGAAGACTGTTCTCGCCAGACATTGCTCCTCCAGCAATTCATAGGCCTTTGATCTTCACACCTGCCAGAGTGCCTGTTTCTCCTTCTGACCAAGTATCCACCCCTGCTGCTGAGTCATCTGATACTCGGGGCAAGGGAATTGCTGCTGATGTGCCTGCCAGGACGGAGGCACCAAAGACCATTGTTGAGGCTTCCAAGCAGGAAATGGAAGAAATTCTCAAGATAATAAAGAAAAGTGATTTCAATGTTGTGGAACAGCTGGGGCACACCCCCTCTAAAATCTCTATGTTGTCACTGCTGCTGTGTTCAGAGGCCCATGCAAAGGCTCTGATTGCTTTCTTAAAGACTGCCCATGTACCCCAAGATACGACTGCTGACCAGTTCACCGATTGTGTGGCCAACCTAACTGCTGATAATGGCCTGGGTTTCTCTGATGCCGATCTGACAGCAAAGGGGAAGAACCATAATGATGCCCTGCATGTCTCCATTGAATGCAGGGGCACTACTCTTGCTCATGTGCTGGTTGATACAGGTTCCTCATTAAATGTGTTGCCCAAGAAGGCTCTGGATAGACTGGATTGTGAGGGTCTAGAGCTCAAACCAAGTAGCATTGTTGTCCGGGCCTTTGACGGGTCCAAAAGAATGGTGCATGGTGAAGTGGACATCCCAATCAGGGTTGGGTCACAAGTATTTGATTCAAAATTTTATGTGATGGACATCCATCCGTCCTATTCTTGTTTGCTAGGTCGCCCATGGATCCACAAGGCTGGAGCGGTGACCTCCACATTGCATCAGAAGCTCAAGTACCCGGTCAGGGGGAAGATCGTAACAGTGCAAGGGGAAGAGGAGTACATGGTCAGCCACCTCAACTCCTTCAGATACGTGGAAATGGATGGGGAGTTCATTGAAACCCCCTTTCAACATTTTGAGGAGGTACCACCAACCTTGGCAACAGCAGAAGATGAAGAGGTTTCTCCTATGAAGATGGCCTCCTTAAAGGACGCCCGGGCTGTGATCGAAAAAGGTGAATGTGCAAATTGGGGCAAACTCCCTGATCTTACTCCTAAGACTAACAAGTTTGGGCTGGGTTTCACCACGGAAGCTCAGAAAGCGGTGCGCAAGGCAAGAATTGGAAGACCTCCGTTGCTCATCACTCAGCATGGAGTGAATGCTATTGGAGAGGAAGATGAAGTGGGAGAGTCAGAGTTCGATAGCTGGATCTACCCAACGACCGACGGTGGATTGACTAATTGGACTGCCAAAGATTTTACTCCCATAACTTTTGTTCCCCAGTAATGAATTTCTTTGTTTTTGATTTGTAATAAACAATAATTTGAGACTATATGGCCCGGTGTCTTACCCGGGGCACCGTGGTTTTATTTATGAGGGCTTTTGTTTGTCACCGTCATATATCATGAATAAAAGCATTGGACGTTTTTCACATTTCAAATTTTGCGCTCCTTTTCTTTCCTTTCTTTACATATTGCAAAACAGCTGTATTTACACACACACTCACTCATACAGGTTTCAATCCACTCTGGATCTCACTGGTAACGACTCTGCTACTGCCAGTTATGACTTCGAAAATCCGATCAACTTAGCCGCAGACGAAGGTGAAGATGATTGCGAAGTGCCTGGTGAGCTTGCAAGATTGTTACAACAGGAAGAGAGGGCAATCCAACCCCATGAAGAGCCAGTGGAAATAATAAACTTGGGTACTGAGGAAGACAAGAAAGAGGTGAAGATTGGTGCCAACCTAGAACTCAGCGTGAAGCAACGGTTGACTCAGATGCTGCATGACTATAAAGAAATCTTTGCCTGGTCCTACGAAGATATGCCCGGATTAGATACCGACATTGTGGTCCATCATTTACCAACTAAAGAAGATTTCCCTCCGGTTAAGCAAAAGGTCCGCCGTATGCGTCCAGAGATGTCTGAGAAGATTAAAGCCGAGGTTATGAAGCAGTTTGATGCCGGGTTTCTTGCAGTAACTTCTTACCCTCAGTGGGTTGCTAATGTGGTGCCGGTACCTAAGAAGGACGGCAAGGTCAGGATGTGTGTTGATTACAGGGATCTGAACAGGGCCAGCCCCAAGGATGACTTCCCTCTACCCCACATTGATGTCCTTGTTGATAATACAGCTCAGCATAAAGTGTTCTCTTTCATGGATGGTTTTTCAGGCTACAATCAGATCAAGATGGCACCTGAAGACATGGAAAAGACTACCTTTGTTACTCAGTGGGGCACCTTCTGTTACAAGGTCATGCCGTTCGGGTTAAAGAATGCTGGGGCAACCTACCAACGTGCCATGGTTACCTTATTTCATGATATGATCCATCATGAGATAGAAGTGTATGTGGACGACATGATCGCTAGGTCCCAGACTGAGGAAGAGCACCTAGATCATCTGCAGAAGTTGTTCGACCGGTTGAAACTGTACAAGCTGAGATTGAACCCGAACAAGTGCACCTTCGGGGTAAGATCTGGGAAGTTGCTAGGCTTCGTGGTCAGTGACAAGGGAATTCAAGTGGACCCTGCTAAGGTCAAAGCCATTCAAGAGATGCCAGTTCCTAAGACGGAGAAGGAAGTCAGAGGCTTTCTAGGACGTCTGAATTATATTGCTCGATTCATCTCTCATCTGACTGCTACCTGTGAACCAATCTTCAAGCTGCTGAAGAAAGATCAGGTAGTACGTTGGAATGATGAATGCCAGGCTGCTTTTGATAGAATCAAAGAATATCTCTAAGAACCACCTATCCTTATGCCACCAGTGGAAGGGAGACCTCTGATACTTTACCTGACAGTGCTTGATAATGCAATGGGGTGTGTGCTGGGGCAGCATGACGAGTCTGGCCGAAAAGAACATGCCATTTATTACCTTAGCAAAAAGTTTACCGACTGTGAGACCCGATACTCACTGCTTGAGAAAACTTGCTGCGCTTTGGTATGGGCTGCTCGCCGGCTGAGACAGTATATGCTGACCCACACTACCTTGTTGATCTCAAAAATGGATCCCATAAAGTACATATTCGAAAAGCCTGCTCTGTCTGGGAGAATTGCAAGATGGCAGATGATCTTGACGGAATACGACATTCAGTACACGACCCAAAAAGCCATCAAGGGAAGTGTATTGGCAGACCACCTAGCACATCAAGCTGTGGATGATTACCGATCAATGAACTTCGAGTTTCCAGACGAAAGCATTATGATAGTAACTGACTGTGAAATACCCGGACTGGATGAAGGACCTGAACCAGGATCCCGATGGTCTATGCACTTTGACGGAGCCTCCAATGCTTTGGGAAATGGTATCGGCGCCATAATCGTATCTCCACAAGGTACTCATACTCCACTCACCGCCCGGCTGTGTTTCAACTGTACCAACAACATGGCGGAGTATGAAGCGTGTATTATGGGTCTTCAAGCTGCGATTGACCTGAGGATCAAATTTCTAAGTGTCTTCGGAGATTCCGCTCTTGTGATCAATCAGATCAAAGGAGAGTGGGATACGAAACACCCAAACTTGATTCCTTACAGAGAATGTGTGTTGGCCCTGATCCCCCATTTCACAGAGATAACATTTGAGCACTTTCCAAGAGAAGAGAATCAGTTAGCGGACGCGCTAGCTACAATGTCTTCAATGTTCAAGGTTAAATGGGATAATGAAGCTCCCCGGATCATCATTTGGAAACGGGACGAACCAGCATACTGTTGTGATCTCGAAACTGAATTGGTAACTGAGAAGCCTTGGTACCACGAAGTAAAGAGATATTTGGAAGCACAGGAATACCCTGAGGGAGCATCTGTCAATGATAAAAAATTCCTGAGGAGGTTTGCAGCCAAGTTCTTTCTTAGCAATGGCATCTTGTACAAGCGAAACCAGGATTCGACCCTACTGCGTTGTGTAGATAAGATTGAAGCGGGAAGAATCATGGAAGAGCTACATGATGGGACCTTTGGTACACACTCCAGTGGACATACCATGGCAAAGAAGATCCTACGGGCAGGGTATTACTGGTCTACAATGGAAGCTGACTGTTACCAACATTCTAGGACATGCCATAAATGCCAAATCTACGCAGACAAGGTGCATGTTCCTCCGGGTCCCCTGAATGTTCTGACTGCGCCTTGGCCATTTGCAATGTGGGGCATAGACATGATCGGTGAGATAAAACCTACGGCATCCAATGGACATCGCTTCATCCTAGTGGCAATTGATTATTTCACGAAGTGGGTTGAGGCAGCATCCTATGCTACGGTAACTAAGACTGTTGTGGCACGGTTCATTCGGCACAACCTGATCTGTCGGTACGGCGTTCCTGAGCGGATTATTACAGACAACGGTGCCAATCTGAACAATAAGATGATCACCGAGCTTTGCGAACAGTTCAAGATACAGCACCACAATTCTTCTCCTTACAGACCGAAGATGAATGGGGCTGTAGAAGCAGCTAATAAAAACATCAAGAAGATCGTGCAGAAGATGACAGTAACGTATAAAGATTGGCACGAGATGTTACCGTTCGCTCTGCATGGGTATCGTACCTCAGCAAGGACGTCAACCGGGGCAACTCCTTTCTCTCTGGTTTATGGCATGGAGGCAGTCTTGCCGATCGAAGTACAAATTCCTTCTCTCCGGATAATGAAGGATGCAAATCTGAACGAAGATGATTGGATCCAGACACGACTTGATCAACTCAACCTTATTGACAAAAAGAGACTTGCTGCTATCTGCCATGGTCAGACGTATCAGAAGCGAATGATCAGGGCATTTAACAAAAAGGTCAGACCACAGGAATATCAAGTCGGGGATCTGGTGATCAAGCGAATCATCCTTCCTCAGAGTGATCCAAGGGGCAAATGGACCCCTACGTACGAAGGGCCATTTGTGGTTAAGCATGTGTTCTCAGGAGGAGCGATGATATTAACCAACATGGATGGTGATGATCTTCCTCACCCTGCCAATGCAGACATAGTTAAAAAATACTACGCATGAAAAAAGACCCGCTAGGCTGACATGCCTAGGCAAAAATTAGGGCTTCCCGTCGAACCAAAAGGGTTCGGGCAAAATGAAGGGATGAAAATGAAAAATCTGTACACCCGGCAAGTCGAAAACCTGAAAAGGCGGCTTGGGCAAAAATGGGTATCCCGGTGGACTGAAAACCCGAAAGGGCAGTCCAGGCAAAAATTAGGGGTAAAAGCGTAATACTATGTCTCATCGGATCACTTTGCATCCAGAATCCGGTATCTACATCAAGACGGCATCGATCAGTCAGCTTCACCTTCAACTAAAGTCATCAAGTGATGGGACGCACGGGGCATAAAGGCGATAGCAGAGTTGAAACCCAGTGGATTATTCATATTTCACACAGCTGTTTATTTTCTTTTGTACAAAACTTGTATAAATTCTCTTATTCAGCGACGTTCCTCTTACTAGGACGCCAGCCTCTTGTACACAAAAAAGCCTATTCGCAGGCTATTCAAAATCAATACAAATATACTTTTCAGTTAAACGTGCCAACTATTTTTCTTTTTTGTTTTGTGAAGAACGTCCAAGGTTCAATTTGTGATATATGCATTGATAATGATTTGCTAGCTCATAAATATTTGCATACGAAACAAAGAATTAATTGCAGGTGACACCAGAAACAGGGGCAATGAAGAGTTGTCTGAGCAGTCTAATTGTTCTATCCTCTAAGGTACCAAGGTAGGTTCAGTTAAAGAACCTAACCAGGCATCTTAAGTTCCCCAGAGAGTGAGACAGCAAGTCAGTGCATTCTTCCCCAGCATATCAAAACTTCCCCAGGAGAGTCCCATCCAGGTTCCCCAGGAAAGATGGAATTCATCTCCCCAAGCAGTAAGCTTATCCCCAGTAAATTCTGGAAGCTTATCCTTCACAGGACACGAACGCGTCGTCCGGCTTGATTTAAAGAGTTATTTCCTTAACAGGATATAACTGGGTTATCCCCAGCCGAAAGCCAAGGGAAAGTCGTCGTCAACGTAGCTCTTTCCTATCCCCAGCAAAGTCTATTCACACTTCCAATACAACAACGGTATCTCCAACAGAGTTACTATCAACATTCAGCAAGGCATCACTCTCCCCACAGAGTATTGCTTCCCAGCATGATCACTAAAGTATCTTTTTTCACCGCAGAATCTCCCATTCGCCAAGTTTATTCCGCAACGGAGTCATCTTCTCCTACCGGTATCCTTGCAGTTATCATCCCCAGCGGAAGCAAAAGCTTATTCTTCAACATCAGCCCAGGATATAACTTCCCGGCACCCGTCAAGGATTCATTTTCCTAGACGAAAACATACATAAAACATCACGTACAGCATTATAGCATGCATAACGCACTGCATCATACAAATCTCATTTATGTTGAGAACATCATTGCTTGATCCATATCATGCATTGCACATGACTGACTTTTATCTTTCAGGAAAAATTCAGTTAAGTTCTCAAGCTACATTTCAAGACCTAGACTGGTTCAGTCAAAGGCCTTCTCTGGTTCAGTTAAATCGTCCCAAGATTTTCCTGATGCTTATCCCTTTGAAGACATTTCAAGACCTGGACTGGTTCAGTCAAAGGCCTTCTCTGGTTCAGTTAAATCGTCCCAAGATTTTCCTGATGCTTATCCCTTTGAAGACATTTCAAGACCTGGACTGGTTCAGTCAAAGGCCTTCTCTGGTTCAGTTAAATCGTCCCAAGATTTTCCTGATGCTTATCCCTTTGAAGACATTTCAAGACCTAGACCGGTTCAGTTAAATCGTCCCAAGATTTTCCTGATGATTATCCAGTCAAAGGCCTTCTCTGGTTCAGTCAGATCGACCTTAAGATCTCCCTGATTCTTATCCCAGTAGAAGACACCCCAGATTTTCTCAACGAGTGTTGTTGAAGTTAAAATCGCCCAAGGCTCTCTTACCATTCATGCTAAGGAAGTAATCATCCCTGGTTCTTTCATCGCCGTTTGAAGCTCCAGACTCAGCTCCTGTAACCAATCAGGACACATCTAAACATCAGCTCCTGCAACGTGTCAGGTACTCATTTTTTTGTTTTGCAGGTATACAGGTTCTCGCCAAGGAATCTCCTACGCAATCAATCTCCAAGTGGCATCTATAAGCCCATTCTCATCATGGCTAACATGTGAGCGCAAATTTCCGGGCACTCTAGTGTCCAATCATCTTCTACCCTCGGATTACGAAAGGCACGTCAGCCAATCTACATCCTCAGGTCTAAGAAGATTGAACAGGGGCAACTGTTATACCCCAAAATTTGCCCTCCCATATTCTTCAAGAAATTGCCAAGCCAGGTCACAAAATTCCCCCAAGGGTTATGCATTCAACTGTCTCCTACACAGTCAAAACTAGGGTTTAGGTTCTGATCAAGAAAAGGAAGTTTTCAAAGGCCCAATCAAGTCTCATATGCTTATAAACATGGTCAAGCATCCCCATATCAAGTTTCAAGGCATTCAGCTCAAAATTGCACAGTCAAAACCCTAAATTGCACTACAGTCAACTGTAGGGGCAAAATGGTCATTTGACAGTCAAAAGTTCAAATTTTTGGTCAACCTATCATTTTGAAGCCACAAACATCATTTGATCAATGCTTGATCATGATTCTCAAAATTTGGCTCAGAAATCATCAAAGATGCAAAAGTTGCTATATTTGGACAGCTGAAAAAGTCAACTGAAATTGACCAGGGCATAACTTTCACATGGATTATCAGAAAAATTCCATCCAAAGCTCATTTTGAAGAGAAAGACATTTCCTACAACTCATCTTCATACTTCAAGTCCAAGAAATGCTCTCACAAAAAGTTATCAATTTCAACATTACAGGTCATTTTCAAAAGTCAACAAAAAGGGACTTTAAGTCAAAGGCCATAACTTGAGATTGGTAAATCAAAATGACATGGGACCAAAGGCATTGGTTAAAGGACTCAAAGACCTTTCCAAAATGTCCAAGAACATGTGAAAAGCTTAAAAATTGAGCAAGTTATGCCTTGTAGAAGTTGGGAAAATTTTGTGAAATGGCAAAAGTCAACTATCCTTGAAAATCCAATTTTGACAAAAGGGCCCCATTTTTCTCACTTTGTTCATCCTTGTCATGCCACACACGTGGCCCATGGTTGATTTTAAGACCAAATGTTGACTTTTTTATTTTATTTAATTTTTGATGATTTAATTCATTTTAATTCATTGAAAATTCAAATAAAATTTAAAAATCAATGAAATGGTGTCATATGAACTTGGACAAGTTCTATGTATCATGAACCAACTCAAAAATCAGGCCAAGGTTCATTTACACACTAGGTCTAGGTTTTGGCTAGAAAATAGGAAAAATGGTTAATGGATGAAACCCTAATGCCAATTCTTTCTCAAGCATGAATTAAGGAGAGCTAGCAAGCCAATTCCACTCCAGCATAACCCCTAAGTCAAACCCTAACCATAAGAGACCATATGATACGCTGAAAAGGCCATTGGACATTTGAAAATTTGGACATAAAATGCAAATCTGAAATCAATGCTAGGGATCTTTTCAAGCCTTAATTTTCATACCATTAGCATCCTGAGACGATTTTGAACGCATTTCAATTCATAACATCAATCAAAACTCCTTGAACTGGTAGTTACAAGTGAAACTGTACAGCAAAATTTTTGAATTCGTGTTCTTGATTCTAAGCATCCTTTTGCATTTTTAATTACATATTCATACTCATGATGATGTTTCCAAGCTTACCAATGCGTTTAATTTCATTTTTGTGCCATGAATAAGAACTTACCATTTTCGAATCCTAGGGTTACAGCTTTCTCAAATTAGGGATTTTGCCTAGGGGGAAAATTAGAGCCCATGACCACCATGGTTGAACTCAGCATCTTGAGACGAAGAAGAAGACATACTCGCGCCTAATTTATATTAGGAAACGAGCTATTCGCTATTTCTTTGTAGCTTACCTAATGCAACGCTTCAAAACCGTTGCTGTTGTATTTTATGTTTCAGGACACGCGAGGAAGAAGAAGACGTGTCAGCTGGTGATTGATTCGTTCAAAATTCGCGCGCGTTTGACCACTATGCATTGATTATTCTTTTTATTATTTATTAACTATTATATGTTAATTGAGATACAACTGGCTCAGTGGTAACGTGTTAAGTGCATGACATCAAAGACCTGGGTTCAAGTCCCAGGTCTCACACATTTCTAATATTATTTTTCACTTCCAATTCACATGCAGCGCCCACATTGATGCTCACCATACTCCATCAAAATGCACCATCCACGTGTCCCAGAGCACTCACATCAAAGGCAAGGATTGGGAAACATGCTACACTCCAGTCAAATGCATCTCACTGGATCAAAAAAGTCAACAAGTTCTCACCAATAATTGGGCCAGGCTTTCAAATCTATACCTCCAATTCTGGGGTCTACCCCCCCTGGTTTGCCCATTTGATTTATTTTTTTTTTTTATATCTTTTAATCATTTATTTTAATTGTTGTATTATTTTAAAATTACTTGTTTTATTTAATTTTTAATCAAAAATATAAAAAACATTAAAAATACAGAAAGGACAAAAAAATATAATTAATTTTGATTCTTTTATAAATAAATAAAAATGTAGCTCATTTAGTTTAATTAGGTCTTAGTTTTAATTTTAATTCTTTTTTCATAATAAAAATCCAAAAAAATGTAGAATTAGGTTGATTATTAATTTTTTATATCCTTTTTAATTTTTTTTTCCTTTTTTTTCTCACAATATTATTATTTATTATTTATTTTCTATAAATCAAAATTGTACATAAATTAGTTTAGAATTTACTTAGGTTAGAAATTAAATCTTTTTTCATAATAAACTTAAAAAACATTAGGTTTAGCCCTTTAATTCTAAATGTTTTTCCTTCTTTCTTTTAAACCTAAAAAACACCAAAACATTATTTTTCATTTAATTTTTAATTTTAGATTCCTTGATTAATTTTAATTATTTGTAAAAAGGGTCCAACGCCCCTAATTTTGTTTAGTCTTTATTTCGCGCATTTATTTTATATTGTTTAAATACCTCTGTATATGCCCCAAGGCCTTGTAATAAGTTTAGATTTATTTCTCGCACTTCTTATTTTATCGCTTTATTTATTTTCAGTCAAATCGGGTTCGGTTTTTTTTGGCGATGTGGACCCGCGCCAGTTGTAATAGTTAGATTTATTTTCTCGCAAATATAACTGTTAATAAATATGCATGAAAGAATGAATGCCCGAAAATAAAATTGAATCGTTAGATCACCAATGCATGACAAGACAAACAATGAACTGAAAATGACACACAATTTGCACACACCACCCCTAGGGTACGCCTCACTGTTGCCTTTCGAAAGGTGGTCGTCGAGTAGAAAACGTCTTAGTAAGTCCTCATGATCCGGGAACCTGGCATGAGGGTAGCTTCTAAGGTGTCTTCCCATTGCTCCGGTGATCACCATGTCCCTAAAATCGAATTGACCCGAATACCTCCAACGGTGGTGCTACCTACCTCTCAATGGTGGGATGGCACTACTTTAAAGGACATTTACACAGACGAATTCCTTAGGGTAGGTAGGTTCTCAAGGATATTGCTCTAATTTCAAACAAATCAAAACATCTTTTCACACCGACACACTTTCAAAAACTTTCAAAAACAAACTTTTCAAACACTCTGACGTACGAGTTGAATTGAAACTTTTCAAAGAATATTTTTGAAACCCACATTGAAAAGCAAGCACACATTTTGAAAACACATTGAGCAAGTACCTAAGAGCCCATGGATAACCATGGATAGAAAGGGTGCTAATACCTTCCCTTTCTATAACCTACCTCCCGAACCGAGAGCAATCTCTTTGAAGGAATTTTTCTGTGCTTTTGTCCTTTCCTATCGGAGAAAATAAAAGACGGTGGCGACTCTTGCTTCCGCGACATTTCGCGAACCAGCTTTAAAACAGTCAGTTCCAGATCCACCGATCACAATACAGTTTATTATTTAAATGCTTTAAGTTGTGCAACTTATTGTATTTGAAAATTAAATTGGTACATTTGTTTGAATTTTTATCCCTAAGTTACAAAGAAAAAAGTCTAAGCCTAAGCTTCCAATTGCTCCCGTGCTTGCCACAAAGTCTCCAGCTTCTTCTGCTTTGTCACCGTCCAATTTACGCTCACATGAAAGAAAGACACGGAAAAGAGGATTAGTACAGTTAATTAAATATAATTTTCAAACAAAAAAAAGAAAGAAAAGTTTTCATCATTAAAGTTTTCCGTTTGGAATCAGAGTGCTATTTTTCATCACGTTTTATTTTTCTCTTTGCAAATCACAAGAAGATTTCTCTTCTTGGTTCACAAAGAGAAAAATAAAAATGCAAATTGAAGAATGCAAAAGCAAAATTATTCAAAGGCAAAGCACTAGACGCCAAACTGAAAGCATAGTTTCAAACAATGCAGCAACTAAGGAAAACATGCGCTAAACTGTACTAAGCATAGCAACTAAGGCAAACAACATTGCAGCAAACTGGATGCAAGCAACCAAGACAAGCAACTGAAACATTGCAGCAAACTGGATGCAAGCAACCAATACAAGCAACTGAACAAAGAAAACTGGATGCAGCATACAAGGCAAGTAAAAGTGCAGACACAGTAGGACAAAAGTACAAGGCAGGAGGTAAACCATATAACAAGCAAAAGGCTTGTCACAACGTTTCATCATTTTCCAGGGATTTAGGCAAACTTTTCAGAAAAGTGGAAAAGTAAAACTGCGTTATCATTGAGAGAGAAAGAGAGAAAAGATATCACCTTTTTGGAGAGTGTACAGTTTGGCTAAAAGTCTGTCAAAAGCTAAAAGGATAAAAGACCATAAAACAACACAAAGTAAAAAAGGGGAGAACATTTTGTCAAAACCTGCACAACTCTCCCAAAAACCATAAAAACTGCATAACAGTTTCAAGCAAGAGGCCTGAAGCTGCAAAACTCCAAAACCTGCCAAACTGTAAACTGCAGTTCCCAAATATATCAAACCAAGCTGCAACTGTAACAAGTGTCCAAGCCTGAAAACTCACAAAATCTCCAAGCCTTCCAAACATTTTCACACAAACAGCCTGTGAGTAGTTCAAACACAAGCCTGAAACTGCCAAATCCAAAACCTGTGTAACAGCAAGAACAAAAACCACAAAAGCCTGTTAACAGCAACCTGCACAAGCTTGCCAACTTGTGCAAACATTGCACAAACCAGAAAAAAGCATATCAGTTTCAAACAAACCCAAACCAGTTCTCAAACAGGGCCAAATACCCCAAACTGCACAGCCAAACTGTAAACAAAAAAAAAACCATAACGGCATAAAAGTTTCAAAAGAGAGGCCTGAAGCTGCAAGGCACAACTCTCCCAGCCAAACTGTAAACAACTCTCCCAAAAAAACCTGTTAGCATAACCACTGCTGACCAAACCACAAAGCCTGTTAGCACAACCAAACTACCAAAATCACAAAAGCTGCAAAACATACCAAAGAAACTGCATAACATCAAAAACCTGTTATCAAACTCAACATCCAAAAACCATCAACCAACTTCCATTTTTGCAAACAAGCTTCAGAAATCAACAAGTCTAAACATACCAACAAAGTCTTAGGATAATCATCATCATTATCCATCATTGACTAACAAGTCAGAAGGAATAAACCATCATCATTCAAATTCAAAGAGAGAGGAAAGAGGTAACAAAGTTTCAGAACAATAGTCATCATCAACAAAAAACCAACAAAATCAAAGTTCCAGAATAATAGCCATCATCAACAAAAACCAACAAAATCAAAGTTTCAGAACAATAACCATCATCAACAAAAACCAACAAAATCAAAGTTTCAGAACTATTATCATCATCAACAAAAAAAAACAACAGCCAAGCAAAGTTTCCGAATAAACCATCATCATTCATAGTTCAAGAGAGAGGAAAAGAAATATCAACAAGGTTTCTAAAATAATCATCATCAACAACAGAGTTTCAGAAGGAAAACATCATCATCAGGATTCAAGTTCAAGAGAGAGAACCAAGTCAGAAGCATTCAACACGATCATCATTCAAGGTTTAAGAACAAAGGAAAGAAGTTACCAAAAAGCGCGCTTGGCCATCATCTTCTCCTCGCACCTCTAGCCACCAAGGAATTCCGCCAGATCAAATCTCTTTCCTCTCCTTTGTTTCAGAAAAGCCCCCAAGGTACGTTCTTCTCAAACCCTCTTCTGCACCTCAATAAGCCATATAATACAATAGATCAATAAAACTATAAAATCAAGCAAGCTAGAAAACTGATTAAACCTAAAACAAAAAAAGACAAACCATACCATTTTACCAAGGCCATAATATGTTAGGAAGAGGTTAGGGAGTGGGGGATAGCGCTCCGGCGGCTTAGGCTTAGGGGAAGGTTAGAGCGTTTGAGAGTGAGAAAGATGAAGAAGGGAGAACGAAGGCAAGCGGCGCCACTATGAAGCAAGAATCACAAACCCTAAATTTCTGAGAACCCTAATAAAACGTTGCAAACTTTGGAGTTGGGCCTATCTGGCCACCAAATCCATAAGCCCATAACGAACTGCTAACGTACCCCCCTCCATTCTGACCCCTTCTGTCTTCTTTTATTTTTGTCTTGGCCCTAGCATCCTCACAAATCTTAAGCCCATCTTTTAATTTTTTATTTTCTTTTATTTTCTTTTGTTTAACAAATACTATTGTTTTTTTTAATTAATTCATTTTAATTAATTTGTTTTCTTTTCTTTTTGTTAATAATAACACTAATAATATTTAAAACTTTGATTTTCTTAAATTAGTTTTATTTTATTCTTTTATTAATTAATCTTGTTTCACATAATGAAAATACCAAAAAAAGAATTTAAATTGATTTAATTAATTTTGTTTTCTTTAAACCCTTTTTTATTGATTAATAAAAAATACAAAAATAATAGAAATTTTGTTTAATTAAATTTTCTTCCTTTAAGCTTTTTATTTACATAATTAATAAAACACATAGAATAATAATAATAATAATTTTTAATCTTTTAGAATAGATTTTTATTTATCTCTCTTTTAATAAATACATGCATTTCATAATTGATTGATTTTCTTTATTTCTTAATTTATTATAACTTTGTTTTGAATTGCGACAATTTGATTTGGTTGTAATATTTGGACTTTACTATTCTTATGAGATTCATCCCCATTTGTAATAATTGTACCCCCATCCCCGGATACTTTTGTAACAGCTTAGACTTTTAATTCTCGTAATTTATTGCTTTCAATATACTGTGTAGTAATTAGGTGTGTATGGAAAGGTTCAAAAATCAATCGCTAGATGACCTAATCCAAGAATAAACAACTTGAAATCAATACACTTCTCACACTTGCACCCCTAGGGTTTCATCCACTTGTTGCTTTGAAAATGGGCATGTTATGCATGTTGAGTATCTTGGCAAAACAAAAACAAAACAAAAGATCATAGTCCCTCGGTGACGCTATCTTGGTTGCCTATACAAAATGATCTAGTCCATCAAAAAATTGCTAAAGATACTTAGCACAATTGATATCATGGTCAATACGATGACCCTCGCCTGTCCCGTTTAACATCCAAATACAAGGTTGTTTACCAAACACAATGGTAAAACAACACTGTCAAAAGGGTTAAAAACGTATAGGAAAGATCTTTGAGTAAAATAGGGTAGACAACTCTTAGTTGCTTGATCAAAACTTGCAAAACATCCTTGCTATTTTCAAACACACATCCCAACACAATTTCAAAACATTTCCCAAAAACAAACTTTCAAACATTGAAATATCTTTTCAAAAGACAATCACCTTTGTATATATTCAAACAAGAATCATTACAAAGGTTTCCTAGACAAGGCATCTTTGTCGAAGCATTTTCAAAAACCACACACAAATCAGCATTTCAAACAATTGAAAAGCAAAAGCAAATGATCTAAACAAGTAACTAAGAGCCCATGGAAAACCATGGATGAAAAGGGTGCTAGCACCTTCCCTTTTCATAATCTACCCCCCGAACCCAAGAAAACATCTCAAAGGCCTTTCCTGTTCTTTTTGACCTTTCCTTTGGATAAAATAAAAAGTCGGTGGCGACTCTTGCTAAACCGAAAAATTTGCGAACACAAACGCAAAACCTCAAGTCAGTTCTCCCATCGTATCACAAACGACAATGTTACTTTGTGCCATTAATGGAAATGCAACTTGGATAATGGCTCAAATGCTTGGGTCAAAGCTCTAACAGATATGTAAACATTTAATTATGGAGTGACAAATAATTTTGATGCCTACAAAGCAAAGATTAGGCAGCCTAGCATGGATTTGGTTCATGTATTCTTCACAAAATGTCTTGAAAAATAAGTTTGAAACCCTAACTTCTTGCCTTCGATTCTCCTTTCTCAAACATGATCTCAATGAGTTCTTGGACATTTCAGAAAGCTTGTAACATCCTATACAACCTCTATGTTGGACATTTTTGAAAATTTCTCTTGGAACTATGTGAAAAATTGCCATGAAGTTAGGTCAAAATCCTACCTAAACTAGGGCAAAATTTCACTAAGTTTCCAAGTTTCATGAACATGTATTCTTAAAATCATAACTTGAAATCCATGCATTTCTAGGAGAAGTTAAGTTCTACAATGTTTTATATATCATTGAGATTTACAACTTTCATTATTGAAGTTTCCTTTGAATCATCTTGCATCATGGTGTAAAATTGGCTCAAAGTTGTGAAAAAATATGAAGTTTTCAACACTTAGAAAAATTTCTAAGTTTAGAAATTTTGACTTTTCAAAATGAAATCTTGACTTTTTGATTTCTTGATGAACAAGTTTCATATTTTGACATGTTTTAATGGATTGTTCTCTTTGACACTTGATTTTGACCAAAAAGTCAAAGTTTGACTTTTTAGTGTATAGTTGACTTTTAATCAGTTGACTGAAAATTCATCTGTCAATCAATTGATCTTGAGAAATGTTTTGAGCCATGCCATTAGGTTAAAATTATGCAATCGAATCCTTGAGATGATAAATTAAACCAATCAAACATTTGCTAAGTCAAAAATCAGAAATTACACCTTCTCAATCAAAACCCTAATTTTGACCATTTTGCCCTTTTGATGATCTGATCAAATTTCTTGAGGAATTATGATCCAAACTTGATCAAATGACATATATGAGTTCATAATGTTGATATGGATAAAAGATTATGAAGTTTGACTGTAAATTGACCACAGTTTACTTTTTCCCCAATATAGTTGATTTTTAGGTCAACTGGTCAATTGACTGGGGAAAAATGTGATCCAGGACTTGAAACTTGACATGAGCAATCTTGAGAGTCCAAAATGATCCATGAAATTCATATGAGGCATTAAAATTCCAATTTTCCTTGTGCAATCTAAAACCCTAATTTTTAGTCATTAGTGCTTAAGGAGGTGTCTTGAGCTGATCAACCCTTGTGTAGTGTTGAACCAAAGGAGATCTTGTGGGAGATCAATTGATAAATGAGAGGGAAAATTTTGGGGTACAACAGCTGCCCTTGTTAAATCTTCTTAGACCTGAAGAGTTAGATCAGCGGATCCGCCATTCGTGACTTGAAGGTGGAAGATAATTGAACACTAGAGTGCCCAGAAATTTGAACTCGAAGATGTATTGGGAATGGACTTATAGATGACATTTGGAGGAATGATGGTAAGCACTGGAGGAAGTATCAGCAAAAATCTTTGGTCGATTCATACTAAAACTTGATGTTTTACTTGTGGGGAAAAAGAGTTAGTAAAATGCAGATGTATGCATGTTGTTCATAAGATGAATGAGATCATGTTAAATGAATTTTATATGTATATGTCATGATGTATGAATGTGAGATGCATGTTTTTGTCTGGGAAAATAAATCCCTGACTGCTGCTGAGGAGTTTTGGGAAGTTGACTCCCGGGTTTCTGTTGGGGATGAAGAGTATACACATCTCCAAACTTTGTTGAAAAGATGATTCCGCTGGGGAATATCTCTTGAATGTCAGTTGTTATCTTGTCGGATTCAGGCTTCACAATTTTCTAAGGATGAAGAAGTCAATTGTTATCTGGTCAGATCCAGGCTTCACAGTGACTTACTGGGGAAGAAATAAATTAACTGTTATCTGGTCGGATTCCAAGCTTTGCAGAAAATCTCTTTGAAATTGAATTGTTATCTAGTCGGGTCCAGGCTTCACAACAACTTGCCGGGGATAAGGAAGTTACCTGTTATCTGGTCGAATCCAAGATTTGTAGTAACTGGCTAGATGAAGTTGAACTGATATCTAGTCGGGTACAGGCTTCCTAGTAACTTGAAGTGGTAACTACTATCTGGTCGGGTCCAGGCTTCATGGTTTTGGAAAAGTTATACTATTATCTGGTCGGGTCCAGGATTCATAATATCTCTCTAGGGATCATAGTTATTTTTTATCTGGCCGGGTCCAGGTTTCACAATAAACTGCTTGGGGATTTAGTTGTTATCTGGTCGGATTCCAAGTTTCACAACGAATTTCTGAAGGGAATTGATATCTGGTCGGATCCAGGCTTCACAATAACTTGCTGGGGTAGAGGAAAAATCTACTGGGAAAAGAAGTTAAACCTTGGTCTAGTTGAGTCCAAATTCTTCTATATCTTTTAAGAGTTAAACTATTATCTAGTCGGGTTCAGGTTTTATAGTGTTTTGAGAAGTTGACTATTATCTGGTCGAGTCCAGGCTTTATATTAGCTTGAAAATTGTATTAATATCTGGTCGGGTCCAGGCTTCATAGTATCTTTTGGATATAGTAAAGGTTTTCTTGACGACTTTACTGGGGATTAGGGGTTGTGGCCCTATGATTTGCAATAGTCTGAAAGGAAAACTCAAACTGGAGAAGATAAACTCAACTGGAGAAGACGGGCTCAACTGGGGAGGATAGACTCCATTTGGGGATAACATCCTCAGTTGGGGAAGATATACTCGGCTGGGGAAGACAGGTACAGCCAGGGAGGATAGACTAAGCTGGTGAATTTTGTGGTTCCTTGATTTTTGTATGTTGGGGAAATTTGAACTCGGCTGGGGAGTTATGCTATCTCGTTGTTTGTTGGGGAAATAAACCCCGTTGATAAACTACTGAAGAGGTGAGTTCTTTTTCTCGTAGGATCAATTTATCTAAGGAGAGAGAGCTGCCAAGAGATTAGGACTTTTGGCTAGAGATCATCCTATGCAAGGAGACTTTGTGAGTAACTTTGTTGAGGATGATGTTAATGAAATAACTCTGTGAGGATATTCCATATACATTAAAGAGGTGATTTGTTAATGCTTAGGTCATATGTGCCAAACAATTTTAATTATGTTCATATGCATATGTTCGTTCAATTTTAGTCATTGGACAAGTTTGTATTCAAAACAAGGACAAAAAGTTTGCACTTCAAAGTATATTTGTATTGATATTTTGCCCATGAACAAGCGTTTTTTGTACAAAGAGACATAAATCCTAGTAAGAGGAAATCGTCGAAAGGAAAACAAAGATTGAAAACAAAACAAATAGCCATGTGAAATGATCTCATTGCCTTCCAACTCTACTATTGCCCCAATGTCTTCGAATGCCCCTTGCCGTTGACAGAAGTTGATTGGATTGATCTTGGACCGTTTGAACTCGGACCTTGGTGATAAAGTTGACTGTGGCGATTCCACGGGACATAGTCATACGCTTTCAATCCTTAACTTTATCCTGGACCGCCCTTTCGAGTTTTCAGCCCACCAGGATACCCATTTTTTCCCAAGTCGCCCTTTCGGGTTTTCAACTTGCCGAATGTACAATCTTTTGAATATATCCCTAATTTTTTCCCAAACCTTTTGGTTTTCCGGGATGCCCTTGTTTTTCCTAGGTGTGTCAACCTAGCGGGTCTCTTATGTGTAGTATTTTGTAACTATGTCCGTGTTTATAGGATTTGGGAAGTCTTCACCATCCATGGTAGTCAGCATCATGGCACCACCAGAGAAAACTCTCTTGACAACAAATGACCCTTCGTAGGTGGGAGTCCATTTTCCGCTGGGGTCGCCTTGTGGTAGAATGATGCGTTTTATCACCAAGTCACCAACTTGATATACTCAAGGCTTGATATTTTTGTTGAAAGCCTTGATCATCAGTGTTTGGTACGTCTGACCATGACAAACAGAAGCCAGTCGCTTCTCATCGATCAAGTTCAGTTGGTCCAATCTCGTTTAAATCCATTCGTCTTCTCTTAAGCATGCCTCATTCATAATCCTTAGTGAGGGAATCTGAACTTCCACTGGCAAAACAGCTTCCATGCCATAGACTAGAGAAAAAGGAGTTTCCCCAGTTGATGTTCTAGCTGAAGTGCGGTAGCCATGAAGAGTAAACGGTAACATCTCATGCCAATCCTTATAGGTTACTACCATTTTCTGCATAATCTTCTTGATTTTTTTTATTGGCCTCTTCGACTACGCCATTCATTTTATGTCTATAAGGTGAATAATTGTGATGCTTGATCTTAAACTGAGTGTAAATCTCAGTAATCATAGCATTGTTGAGGTTAGTCCCATTGTCGGTAATGATCCTTTTGGGGATACCATAACGACAGATGAGGTTGTGTTTGATGAATCTGGCTACCACATTCTTGGTGACTGAGGCAAACGAGGCGGCTTCGACCCATTTAGTGAAATAATCAATAGCGACCATAATGAAGCGATGTCCATTGGAAGCGGTGGGCTTGATTTCTCCAATCATATGAATTCCCACATTGCAAATGGCCATGGAGCAGTCATGACGTTCAAAGGGATAGGAGGCACATGGACCTTGTCAGCATAGATTTGGCATTTTTGACAAGTTCTAGAGTGTTGATGGCAATCAATCTCCATTGTTGACCAATAATAGCCAGCCTTCAAGATCTTCTTAGCTGTCGTATGTCCACTTTAGTGAGTGCCAAAGAGACCATAGTGCATGTCTTCCATAACTTCCTCTACCTCCTTCTTATACACACATCAGAGTAAAGTGGAGTCATGGTTGCGTTTGTAAAATAATCCATTACTTAAGAAGAATTTAGCTGAATATCTTCATAAGAAATTTCTGTAGATGCTCCCTCGGGATACTCTTGTGCTTCAAGGTATCTCATCACTTCATGGTATCATGGCTTTTCGGTGTCAATGCCAAGCTCACAGTAGTGTGCAGGTTCGTCGAATATTTCCATTGTAATCATAGGGGCTTCCTTGTCCCATCTGACTTTGAACATTGAAGACATGGTTGCCAAGGCGTCAGCCAACTAATTTTCTTCCCTAGGAAAGTGCTCAAAAGTGATCTCTTCGAAGAAAGGAATCAGGGATAAAACAAGTTCCTTGTAAGGGATGAGCTTAGGGTGCTTAGTGTACCAATCTCCTTTTACTTGGATAATCACCAGAGAGGAATCCCCAAACACATTTAAATGCTTTATTCTCAAGTCAATGGCAGCTTTCAGACCCAAGATGCACGCTTCATATTCGGCCATGTTGTTCGTGCAATTGAAGCAAAGTTTTGCAGTGAAAGGAGTGTGGAAACCTTTAGGATAGATGATCACAGCGCCAATTCCATTACCCAAGGCGTTGGAAGCCCCATCGAAGACCATAGTCCATCAGGATCCTTGTTCAGGTCCGTCATACGGTCCAGGTTTTGCGCAATCGGTTACCAACATGATGTTCTCATAAGGGAAGTCGAAGTTCATAGACTGATAATCATCCACATCTTGATGGGCCAAATGATCTACTAGTACGCTTCCTTTGATGGATTTCTGCGTGGTGTATTGAATGTCGTACTCAGTTAAGATCATTTTCCATCTGGCTATCCGTCTCGAAAGTGCAGGTTTCTCGAAGATGTACTTGATTGGGTCCATCTTAGAAATCAACAGAGTGGTATGAGTCAACATATACTGTCTTAGCCGGCGAGCATCCCATGCCAGAGTGCAGCAATTTTTCTCGAGTAGTGAATATCTAGTTTCACAGTCGGTAAAATTTTTTCTCAGGTAATAAATAGCATTCTCTTTTCGGCCAGACTCGTCATGTTGGCCTAAAACACACCCCATAGAGTTCTCTAGTACTGTCAAGTACATGATCAAGGGTCTTCCTTCAACTGGAGGCATGGGAATAGGAGGTTCTTGCAAGTATTCTTTGATTTTGTCAAAGGAAGCTTGACATTCATCATTCCATCTGACTACCTGATCTTTCTTCAAGAGTTTGAAGATTGGCTCACAAGTAGCAGTCAAGTGAGATATGAAGTGGGCGATGTAATTGAGACGACCCAAGAATCCTTTAACTTCCTTTTTAGAGTGGGGGACTGGAATTTCTTGGATGGCCTTTACCTTGGCAGGATTAACTTCAAAGCCTTTATTGCTGACAACAAAACCTAGAAGCTTCCCAGATCGTACTCCAAACATGCACTTGTTAGGGTTTAACCTCAACTTGTACTTTTTTGACCTTTCGAATAGTTTGTACAGGTGATCGAGATGTTCTTCTTCAGTTTTTGATCTGGAAATCATATCATCCATATATACCTCTATTTCATGATGAATCATGTCATGAAACAAAGCTACCATAGCCCTTTGATATGTTTCCCCTACATTCTTCAATCCGAACGACATGACTTTGTAACAAAAGGTTCCCTATTTCATAACAAAAGTTGTCTTCTCCATGTCTTCAGGAGCCATCCTTATTTGATTTTAGCCTGAGAAGCCATCCATGAATGAGAAGACTTTATGCTGAGCAGTATTATCGACCAAGACGTCAATGTATGGTAGAGGGAAGTCATCCTTGGGGATTGCCCTATTCAGATTCCTATAGTCTACGCACATGTGAACTTTTCCGTCCTTCTTTGGAACTGGAACCACATTGGCAACCCATTGGGGGAAAGATGTCATAGCTAGGAACCCTACATCAAATTGTTTCATCACTCCAGCTTTAATCTTTTCAGACATGTCAGGCCTCATGCGACGAACCTTTTGTTTGATAAGAGGATAATCTTCTTTTGTCTACAGACGATGAACTACAATGTCGGTATCCAACCCTGGCATATCTTCCTAAGACCAAGCAAATACTTCCACATAATCATGCAACATCTGAACCAACCTTCTCTTGAAACTGTTTCCAAGTTAGCGCCGATCTTGATTTCCTTTTTATCTGACTCAGTACCCAGATTGATGACTTCAACTGACTCTTCGTGCGGTTGAATATCTTTTTCCTTTTGTAAAAGAAGTCTGGTTAGTTCTCTCGGTATTTCACAATCTTCCTCGCCTTCGTCTTCGGCTTGGTTGATTGGACATTCGAAGTCATAGTCGGCAATAGTAGAGTCATTAACAATAGGATTCGAAGTGGATGAGGACCTGCAAGAGTGTGTGTGTGCATGTAAGATACATGGCTATTTTGAAAAATGTATTTGAAATAAAAGAAATGGAATGAATACAAATATTTGAGTGCAAAAGAGTCCAATGATTTGTATTAAATGATCTTATGATTAGATGAACATAAATAAAAACCCTTGACAAATGGACCAAAGTGCCCTAGGCTAGGCACATGGCTTAAAAGTCATTGTTAAATATTACAGACAAAATGTTCTTGAGTTGAAAGAAAAGCAATAACAAGTAGATTACTCCTCAAGAAAGGAGATGGGCACGAAGTCCTTTTCATGCCAATTCTTCAGCTTCGTTGTAGTTGGATACACCCAATCTTCGAATGCAGCTTCTTCATCTGAATCACCCACAACATTAACTTCATGGCTTCCAATTCCGAGAGGTGGCTTTCTTGCACGAGCACGCCTCACTTCCTTCTGAGCTTTGATGGTGAAGACCAAACTAAACTTGTCCGCTTTAAATGGGATATCAAGGAGTTGCCCCCAAGTATCACAGTTTCCTTCTTCAATTGCAGCACAAACATCTTTGACTGAAACCATCTTCGGCACTGCCTTAACAACTTTAGACTCATCAGAATAACATTTGGTAGCAGCAATCATTGGTGGCACGACTTCAAATACTTGACACGGGGTCTCAATGAATTATCCATCCATATCTACGTACTTGAAAGAGTTAAGATGGCTCGCAATAAACTCTTCCTCACCATAGACGGTGACAATTCTTCTCTTGAAAGGATATTTAAGTTTCTGATGAAAAGTTGAGGTTACTACCCCAACTTTATGGATCCATGGGCGACCCAACATACAAGAATAGGCAGGATGGATGTCCATGATGTGGAAGGTGGAATTGAAAACTTGTGATCCTACCTTGATTGGAAGATCCACTTCCCCATGAACTATCCTCTTTGATCCATTGAACGCCCTTACAATGATATCACTTGGCTTCAATACTAAACCTCCACAGTCTAGACGGTCTAACGCCCCCCTTAGGCAATACATTCAGAAAAGAACCAGTGTCGACTAGGACATGTACTAGGGTGGTCCCCTTGAACTCGACTGAAACATGTTGAGCTTTATTGTGGTTCTTCCCTAACCGTGTTAGGTCAACATTTGGAAATCCCAAGCCATTATCAGCCATCAGGCTAGCCACGCAATTCTCAAATTGGTCAATTGTTGTCTCATGGGGGACATGAGCCTTTCTCAGGAATTTGATTAATGTCCGAGCATGGGCGTCAGAACAGAGTAGTAATGACAACATTTAAATCTTATAAGGGGTTTGCCCCAATTGTTCCACAATCTTTAAGTCGCTTCTTTTTATCATCTTCAAGATCTCGTCCATCTCACGGGCAGAGGGTTCTCTATCAGCAACGTCCTTTGCGGGTATTTCTATCACGACTGGCTCAATAACCTTCTCCTTCCCCCTTATATCAGTACTTGGCTTGGAAACAGTAATGTGAATGGGCGCCTTTGTAACAACTGGTGGTGATATATTGGGTGAAAATATTCTCCCAGTTCTGGTTACTTTGCTTGAGCCAGCTACGTTACCAACATTGTCATCTTTGTCTTCTTCGATCCAAGCGTCTTGTTTTATCTCGTGGTAAAACACCTCAGCACCATAGTTCCATGGCACTGCCTTGTTTGAAGAATAGGGAATTGGTCCAGGATTGGTAATTATTTAAGGAGAAACAATGGGTTCATTTGAAATCCTAATAGGACCTTTGGAGGTGATCCTAAGAGGCTTGTTTGAGATGGTTATTATGGAGAGATCTTCACATTTATCAGTCAAACTTTTGGCAAGCGGGGTCATTTCAAATAGAATTTCGTGGCTATCCATTAAGCGTTGAATGCCTTTATTCAGCCCTTCGCATCCATTGAGTTTTCTTGTACAACACACATAGTCTTTTACACAGCCAGGGAAGATCCCACCTTTTAACATATTCTTTTTGATGATATTCAGCGCAGTAGTCAATTCTCCAACAATGCAACAAAAATTGTATCTTCAACAATATTAACACCCTTGTCATGCTTCAGCATAGGTGCGGTGATTACATTTGGAGTTGGAGGAGGATCGAACTTAATAGTCTTGTTATCAATCAAATCCTGAATTTTATTCTTCAAGGCCCAGCACTGGTCAGTCTCATGCCCGAGGCTTCTTGAATGGTAAGCACATTTGGCGTTCGGGTTATACTTTGGTGAAGAGGTATCAGGGTTGACAGGAGGATCGTGTAATGTCACCAAATTAGCCTTGAGGAAATTTTGTAAAGCTTGAGACAGTGACATGTCGAACCTCGTAATTGTCTTCTCGGAGTTTCAAAATGTTGATGATTTGCAGATGGTCTTGGAGTAGGAGTTGGATTAGAGATTCAGATAACATTAATAGACGGGTGATCATTCTTCTTGGTACGGGCCCTTTCCTTGTACACAACATTGATTTCCTTCTTTGCAGAAAAAGGTTTCTTAACAGGATTAGAAGTGGAGGTAGAAGCCACAAAGATTTTCCCACTTTTGATGCCGCTTTCAACTCTTTCACCGGTTAAGATTAATTCGATGAAACTAGAAGAAGAGCAGCCAACCAACAAATTAAAGAAGGGACCGGATAAAGTGCCCATGAACATGTCAATATGCTCCCTATCATTCAAAGGTGGTTGAACCCTACTGGCCAGGTCTCTCCACTTTTGTGCATACTCTTTAAATCCTTCATTCTTTCCCATGGTCATATCTTGCAACTGAACCCTCGTTGGCGCCAAGTTGGTGTTATACTGATATTGATGGTAGAATGTGGTAGCTAAATCATCCCAAGTATTAATACGGGAACCGTCTAACTGATAAAACCATTTAAGTTGCGTTCCGACCAAGCTCTCTTGGAAAAAGTGAACCCAGAGTTTCTTATCAGTAGTGTGCGGCTGTATCTTGCTCACATAAGATTTCAGGTGAAGTTTTGGACAAGAAACTCCATCGTACTTTGCAAAGACTGGTATTTTGAATTTGTGGGGAATGACAACCCCGGAGATTAAACCTAAATCATCAAAATCTAAACCGGGGACGGCCTGGATTTCAACAACTTTAAATTTGTCTTCTAACTGCTTATACTTGATATCGGCGGGTGGATACTGCTCATCGAAATAATCTTTATAAAACGCTTGATCATTAACACAGTCAGCATGGGTACTCTTAACCTCACCAATCTGTTTCTCGTCCTCTTCAGATGATTCTTCCCCTACCGAGATCTGATGGACTGTCTCCTTAAATATTCTACCCATGTTGAGTAGAGCTTTCTTCTTGGGCTTCTTCTTAACTGCCAGCAATGCCATCATATCTTGTTGCCCCTTGGCTAGGGCCAATAGAGTCTCTTGGAATTGAGAGTTTTGTGCCTGAAGATCTTTCACTATTTTCTCTAGATCCATCTTGCTGAAATAAACAGCAGAAAGATAAGGAAACTTGTTATGTGAAAACCTGTCATGTTATGATGCATGGAATGTATATGCAAATGATTTCAAGGATTACTGAAATTTAAATTTGTATAGACAAAAGAAATGAACAAACGTCATTTTTCATTAATTAGTTTGAAAATATTACAACATGCCTCTTGGGCTTACAAAATAACTTTCTAAGATAAAAAGACTGAACGCATCCTCTTCGGTGCAATGTAGGCGTTCACACTTTGCTCTTCTTGTGGCTGCTTCGTAAGGTCCAAGACCCTATTCTCGCTAGCATATAATTGAGCTTCAAAAGTATCTCGTTCTTCCTTAAGCTGAATCCAACCCTTTTGCAAGTCTTCAAGAGAGGTAGGCATGTCTTGATGGAGGGCAGCGTATGGGACATCTCCTTCAACCACAAGTTCCATGATGACTGGTAAGATGGAGGGATAAGGCATCACAAGTTTTTGAGCTTGAGCTCGTACCCACTTAAGGTAAGGCTCGAGTTAAATGGAATTATTGTGTCCTAGCGTCTTACTATCCACCTTGCTTACCAATTTCCAAGCTCGTATAAACCTCTGACGGTAGTTTTGATCGTCGCTCTTGTAGTCGAATACCACTCCTTGGATAAGCATCTTATGTGGACCATCCCTTCGGGCGTAACCAAACTGTCATAAGGCTAAGCAGGGGTTGTAACTTATACCTCCTCTAATGCCAAGCAAGGGCACATTAGGGAATTCTCCATAACGGTCGATGATAGTAACATTCTCCAAGGATTGGGAACACCAATGAGCATCTGAATGTCTGAGCATCATCAACCTATGAGACCACCTTGAACCTTGCTCATTCTTCAACATAGATCGGGGAAGATGCGAAATAAACCATCTTACCAAGAGAGGAGTGCAACACATGAGGATTCCTCTCTTCCTCATAGTGCGAGAGTGAAAAGAATAAAGGATATCTCCCAACAAAGTAAGCACTGGATTGCGAGACATGAAAATTTTGACAGCGTTTACATCTATGAGTTGGTCAGGGTTTGGAAACAAAACCATCCTATAGATGAGAAGGGCCAAGATTTATTCAAAAGCTTGTAAGTCCAAAGAGTTCCAACAATCTTGAGCTTTCTCGAACAAGAACTTGGATAAGAAACCTTTGACACCACTCCTTGTTTCCCAATTAGTTGTGATATCAGATTGTGGCAAGCGTAGTGCTTGGGCAATCTTCTCAGGTTTTGGATCTCTTTCCATACCGTTGAAGGGTGGTTTGAGAATGGGAATCCTCAAGAGTTGAGAGAATTCTTCTAGAGTAGGCACAAGTTGATAATTGGGAAAAGTGAAGCAATGGTATAGAGGATCAAAGAATTGGAAGAGCACCTTCATCATGTCTTCATCAGTGTTGGAGGTAACCAAGTTTAGGAGGCGACCATGTCTTTCGGTGAATGAAGAATTCTTAGGGACCCTTGATGCTAACTCTTTGAGTTGAGGAGGAATCCTTACGAGATTGAATTGGATAGTATTCCTGTGGATAGAAGCCATGTCCTACAAAACAGAACAAAGATAAATCCCAATAATCCTTGAAATGGTTAGAATTAGTATAATGTTATGATGTTTATGATGTCATGTACAAGTAAATATATACAAACAAGGCAAACAAGTCCTTAGGTTTAGGCCTGCATCGAGTCTCATAGGTAAGTACCCTCTTGAAGTTTAGTTGGTTCAAACCTGTCCTAGAAATAGTAACCGGGTTATAAAGGATGCCAATATCACTGGTCTTTCTTCTTGAGCATTGTTTCAGCACAAGCCTCTTTCACGATGACCGAAATATCCCAAAAAGTCAAACTTCAATGAGTGTAGTATCGAGTATCTACTGACTTCGGATTTCACCAAAGCCGGTCATCTCACTACGTCCTAATGGCCAAGTTGGTCAAGTAAAGGTACTAAAAGTCAGTTAGTGCTTCATGACATCACTCAACGGCCCCGTATTCTCCTTGACTACTCAAGGGCTACTGGTACCCACAAATATGTTACACTAATGTAGCTATTGCTTAGACCATGTCGGTATACCCCGCACAGTTTCTACAATGTATTGCTACTTACCTATAAGGTATCCCAAATACGGGTAGAGGATTAGAACAAGCCCAAACAAAGAACAAAAATGTAAAGCAAACAATTCAAACAAATGAAAGCAAGTAAAGGTGATCTAGCCCTAAGGTAACCCCACTTTTAAGTTATTCCCCAGCAGAGTCGTCAGTTCTATGATACAGTGGGTGAACTGACTTGGGTGTTTTGTGTTTTGTCGCAAATGTTGCGGTTAGCAAGAGTCGCCACTGACTTTTATTTTATCCAAAAGGAAAGGCTGAAAAGAATAGGAAAGACCTTTGAGATTATTTCTTGAGTTCAGGGGGTATATTATGAAAAGGGAAGGTGTTAGCACCCTTTTCATCCATAGTTATCTATGGGCTCTTAGTTGCTTGTTAGATCACTTGCTTTTATTTGAAAATGTGCTTTGTGGTGGTTTTGAAAGTATTTTGAAAAGGCGCCATCGTTTAGGCAAACGTTGTAATAGTTCTCGTTCATAAGAACATATATAAAATGTTGATCTTTTGAAAATGTTTCATGTTTAGAAAATGTTTTGAAAGTGTTTTTTGAAAGTGTTGGTGTTTGTTTTGAAAATAAGAAAGAGTGTTTATTTTGAAGATGGGCAAAGAACCTGTAACTCATTCATTTATCATCCATTCACAAAACTTCCAACATCAAACTTGTTAGAAATTTCCTCACGATTCTAAATATGTAAATAACTTAAGCTAATTCTCAAAGATGAGCATGAATTTATAACAGTACCAAATTCTGACCTAAATATTTTCAGAGGTTCAAACTCAAATTTCTCCCTACTCAAGCAACATAAATGAAATCTATGGACATGTATAGTTTCAGGGCAATGATGTCTACATTTTATCTTCACAGATGCAAGCCTAATAATGCCTAAATAATGAGATAGAAGTTCAATAAAAATACCTCAAAATTGGAAATCGTGAAATAAGTTTGAGCTTGTTTCAAGTGATGGTGATGATCAGGTTAGCTTCCTTGAACCTCTAGAAGATAATGCAATAGCTGGCTTGAACTGATAGTAGCTGAAATGGCCTGGAGAAGTCCAACTGCAATGCTCTGTTTTTGGTTATGGAGGATGATTGGAAATGGAGTTACAGTCGTGTAATAGGGACATAGATGGTTTGTATTTGATGCGAGGAAGCTTTTGAAACTAAAAGGTCAAGAAATGCACGGGGGAAATGGATGTTTGAAGTTTAAAATCAGAAATGACACAAATATGGATATTCTGTGCAATTTATGGCTTGAGGGAATTTGGGAGTGCTTGAGGGTGTTCGAACTCGTGTCCTAGGTTGCATAATAGTGTTTTGATATATAGGAAAAGGTTTGGAGACTTGATATGGTCTGAAGTACAAGATCACAAGTTTTGGCTTCTTAGCTTGTTTTTGAAGTAAGGTTGACAAACATGGTTCCATGCATAGTCCAAGCATGGTCTGAGTAGTTAGAGGCTCTAGACAAGTTTCTTATGGCTTTTAGATTGTGTGTGATCAGAAGAAACAAGTGCAAAGCTCAAGACAAGTTGACTTTGTGATTAAAGCCTCTTTACTAGAATGGCAATGTTACTTTGTGCCATTAATGGAAATGCAACTTGAATAATGGCTCAAATGCTTGGATCAAAGCTCTAACAGCTGTGTAAACATTTAATTATGGAGTGAAAAATAAGTTTGAGGCCTGCAAAGAAAATATTATGCAGCCTAGCATGGATTTGGTTCATGTATTCTTCACAAAATGGCTTGAAAAATAAGTTTGAAACCCTAACTTCTTGCCTTCGATTCTCCTTGCTCATACATGATCTTAATGAATTCTTTGACATTTTGGAAAGCTTGTAACATCCTCAACAACATCTATGTTAGAAATTTTTAAAGTTCCTCTTGTAACTATGTGAAAAATTGCCATGAAGTTAGGTCAAAATCCTGTCTAAACTAGGGCAAAATGTCACTAAGTTTCCATGTTTCATGAACATGTATTCTTAAAATCATAACTTGAAATTGTTAGAAAAAGTTTGGTTCTGATCATATCTCAGAGTTTTGATGATAACAATAAAATATATTTTGTATAATTGATACTCTGATGAGCATATTTCTTTGTTTCAGATAATGTTCTGACTGAAATATTTTCTAAGGTGAAAATCATTTTACGTGCTGAGCTGAATATAAATGAAGAAGTTCTTTGATGAAAGAACTATTTATTTAGCGCAAGTTCTGACGCTGGCTCTGATAAGAAGCAATTTAAAGCATCCTCTAATCTTAACAAGTTTCCATGCAAACTCTGTTCAGAAGTATTTTGCAAGCAAGCTCCGATGAGAAGTTATTTGCAAGAAAATTCTAAAGCAAGTTCTGAAAGATTAAAGAAGCTAACAGTCTTGTCAAGTTTCAGAAAACAAGCTCTGACAGTGCCGTTTGTTCATTTAATGCAAAGACGGCTAAAGCACTCAAGTGTCTCTACGCCAGTTCATTGAAAAAACAATAATGCAAGCCAACACGCAAACATTAATTGCTCCTCACTTTTGAAGGCAGTAACGGTCGTTTTCCTTATGCTATAAATATAAGATTATTTATTGCAAGCCAACTAACCAAAAACATCTTACGTGAAAATTATTCGGCTTCTCACAAATTATTTTCTTACAAACACTTTGTTATTTTCTCAAGTGCAAAACTTATCTTAGTGATAAATCACAGTGTGTGATATAGCTTTCTAAGAAGCAATTTGTTTCACTATTGTAAAGATTTAATTCTTGTATTTGTTCCTTGAGAGACCAAGCTTGGTCAGATTTCTCAAGAAGGCTAGGACTAGTTTGAGTCTTAGTGGTGTTAGTCACTTGTAAGTTTACTTGTGCTTTGTATTGTTAGTCACAACAATTTGGTTGTGTGATTATAATCTGTTTGATTATAGTGAATTAAGTCCTTGTTGAGAAAGGCGAAATCACCTTGGCGGGTGGACTGGAGTAGTTTGAGTTCAAACGAACCAGGATAAAAATAACTGTGTCTTTTCATAATTGTTGAGCTAGTAAGAAAAAGAAAAAGGAAAAACTTATTCAACCCCCCTTCTAAGTGTTTTCTCACCCTTCAATTGGTATCAGAGCTTGACTCTGAGCGCAAACACTTAACAGTGTCAGAAAAAGATCCAGAAGGAAAACACTATGACAACTGAATAAAACAACAATAACTACACCAAACCTCCTGTGTTTGATGGAGAAGATTTTGAATATTGGAAAGATAGACTAGAAAGTTTCTTTCTAGGTCATGATGTTGATTTATGGGATATGGTCTTAGATGGTTACACTCATCTTATAGACTCAGAAGGAAACAAGATTGATAGAAAGAATATGGATAGACAACAAAAAGCATATTTCAAAAATCACCACAGAGCTAGAAATATCTTTCTGAACACTATCTCTAAAATGGAATATGAGAAGATCACAAATAGAGATACATCACATGACATGTTTGAGTTTCTCAAAATGACTCATGAAGGAAATGCTCAAGTAAAAGAGACTAAAGCTCTGGCTCTCATTCAGAATTATGGAGCCTTCAAAATGGAAGAAAGTGAATCTATAGAAGCTATGTTCTCAAGGTTCCAAACTCTGATCGTTGGCCTGAGAGTTTTGAACAAAGGATACACCAAGGCGGACCATGTTAAGAAGATTATCAAAAGTTTACCCAGAAGATGGGCACCTATGGTTACTGCATTCAAACTATCAAAATATTTGAACAATGTGTCTCTTGAAGAACTCATCAGCGCTTTAAGAAGTCATGAGATAGAACTTGATGAACACGAGCCTCAGAAGAAAGGTAAGTCTGCTTCCCTTAAATCTATTAAAAAATGTGAAACTAACGCTTTTCAGGAAGAAGAAGGAAACTCTAAAGAATCTGCATCAGAAGAAGATGAACTATCCTTGCTCTCTAGAAGGATCAACTAGATGTGGAAGCACAGACAGAAGAAGTTCAGGAACTACAAGAGGTCAGAAGATAAACCAGAATCTTCTGGACATAAGAAGTCAAACAGAAGAGATAAAATCTGCTATGAATGTAAAGAACCAGGACATTACAAGAGTGATTGTCCAAAACTACAAAGAGAAAGACCAAAGAAAAAGTTTGGTAGAAAGAAAGGCATGATGGCCACCTGGGACGATTCAAAATCTTCTGAAGATGAATCTGACTCAGAAGATGAGAACGCCAACCTAGCTCTTATGGCTACCACAGTAGATGACTCAGACTGTGAGTCAGAACCAAAAGAGGTATTCTCTGAATTTACTAGAGCTGAACTTGCAGAAAGTTTATCAGAACTTCTTGAAAACTAAAGTCAACTCAAAATCAAATACAAGAAACTCAAAAAGAGTCTTGAATCTAATCTTGATAAACTTGAAACAAAAAACTCTGAACTCAAAGAAAATAATTTTAAACTCAAAGAGGAAATTCAAAAAGTTCAAAAAATTTCTATTTCAGATTCTATGTCAAGTTCAAGAGATATTCTTAAAGAATATGACTCTAGTTTTCAAACTTTTCTTGCTAAAAGCATAAATAGAAGCAAAATGGCTTCAATGATCTATGGAGTTAGTGAAAACAACAGAAGAGGAATTGGATATGAAACTCCCAAAGGGAAGGAAACATATATACCAAAACATGTTGCTAAGATGGCTTTCACATATAAACCTCTGAACAAACAATTTAGTTTTGGGTACACACATGATATTAAATACACATCTCACTCTGAAAATTTTTATGCTAATCCAAAGTTCAAACAGAACTGTAGAAACTCTAACCAAAAAGGACCCAAAAAGATATGGGTACCTAATGAGAAAATAATATATGTTGCAGATGTCCTTAACAACTCAGTTGAAACACCAGTCATGGTACCTGGACTCTAGATGCTCACGACACTTGACGGGAAGAAATTGTATGTTCTAAAACCGGGAATTTAAATCTGGAGGAGACGTCAAATTTGGAGGAAATCAGAAAGGAAAGATTATTGATTCTGTAACCATTGGAAATGATAACCTTCCTTCTATCTCTAATATTTTGTTAGTAGAAGGATTATCGCATAACTTGTTGTCCATAAGTCAATTAAGTGACAACGGTTATGACATTATCTTTAATCAAAATTCCTGTAGAGCTGTTAGTCAAAAAGATGGAACAATCCTCTTTTCTGGAAAGAGAAAGAACAACATCTATAAAATTGATTTGTCAGATCTTAAAACTCAGAATGTAAAATGCCTTTTGTCTGTTAGTGATGAGGAATGGGTGTGACACAAAAGATTGGGACATGTCAGCATGAGAAAAATCTCTCAAATAAATAAACTGAATTTAGTCAAAGGACTTCCCAATCTGAAGTTAAACTCAAAAGCTCTGTGTGAAGCATGTCAAAAAAGAAAATTTTCAAAACCTTCTTTTAAATCAAAAATTTTTGTTTCTTCCTCTAGGCCATTAGAACTACTTCACATTGATCTGTTTGGGCCAGTTAAAACTGCATCCATCAGAGGCAAGAAGTATGGATTGGTCATTGTTGATGACTACAACAGATGGACATGGGTTAAGTTTTTAAAACACAAGGATGAGTCACATTCTGTGTTCGTTGACTTCTATAACCAAGTGCAAAATGAAAAAGATTTTAGAATTATAAAAGTTAGAAGTGATCATGGAGGAGAATTTGAAAACCATTATTTTGAAAAATATTTTAAAGAAAATGGTATTGTTCATAATTTCTCTTGTCCTAGAACTCCCCCAACAAAATGCAGTTGTAGAACGAAAGAATAGAACTTTACAAGAAATGGCCAGAACCATGATTAATGAAACAAATATGGATAAGCACTTCTGGGCAGAAGCAGTGAACACAACATGTTATATTCAGAATAGAATCTCTATAAGACCTATTCTTGAAAAGACTCCCTATGAATTGTGGAAAAACAGAAAACCCAACATTTCATATTTTCATCCTTTTGGATGTACTTGCTATATTCTAAATACTAAAGATAATCTGAACAAGTTTGATTCTAAGGCACAAAAGTGTTTTCTGCTTGGATATTATGAACGCTCAAAAGGCTATAGAGTATACAACACAGAAAATATGATTGTTGAAGAATCAATTAAAGTCAGGTTTGATGATAAGCTTGGCCAGCAACAACCAAAGCAGATTGATATTTCTGTAGGTATAGAAGATCATCTCTCAAACTCTGAAAAGTAAAAAGCAAAGGACAACTAAGAAGATCCCCCTCTTGATAATGCTCTAGATAATATCAGAATCTCTGAACAACCCTCTCAAAAAAGGCTTCCCATAATCTCTTCAGCTCATAAAGAAGACGTGATTATTGGAAAGAAAGAAGATCCCATAAGAACAAGATCCTCCCTCAGAATCAATGAATAATCATTGTTTGGATTGGTATCTCTGATTGAGCCAACCTCTATTGATGAAGCTCTAGAAGACAATGATTGGATCCTAGCTATGCAAGATGAACTCAATCAATTTTCCACAAAGGATGTGTGGGATCTAGTTCCAAGACCTAAAGGATTCAATATTATAGGAAATAAATGGGCATTCATAAACAAATTAAATGAGCAAGGAGAGGTGGTCAGAAACAAATCACAACTGGTTGCACAAGGTTATAGTCAACAAGAAGGAATTGATTATAATGAAACCTTTGCCCCAGTCGCCAGGTTAGAATCAATTAGATTATGAATTTCTTTTGCTGTTCAAAATAACATTTCATTATATCAAATGGATGTTAAAAGTACATTTTTTAAATGGTTATATAGAAGAAGAAGTTTATGCCCATCAACCTCCAGGATTTAATGACTCAAAATATCCAGAACATGTTTTAAACTAAAAAAGTCTTTATACGGTCTGAAACAAGCTCCCAGAGCTTGGTATGAACGTTTGAGTAATTTTCTTTTAGAAAAGGATTTTACCAGAGGGAAAGTGGACACAACTTTATTCAGAAAAACATTTAAAAATGACATTTTAATTTGTCAACTTTATGTTGATGATATTATTTTTGGAACCTCTAATATCTCTCTTGGAAAAGAATTTGCTGAGACTATGCTGGCTGAATTTAAGATGAGCATGATGGGAGAATTAAAGTTCTTTCTAGGAATACAAATAAACCAGACTCCAGAAGGTACTTACATACATCAGACGAAGTATGTTAAAGAACTTCTGAAGAAATTCCAAATGTCAAAAAGTAAAGATACAAAGACACCAATGCATCCTACATGCATTTTGGGAAAAGATGAGAAGATCAAAAGAATTCAGACTAGTAGGTTATTATGATGCTGACTTTGCTGTAGATAGAATTGAATGAAAGAGAACCTCTAGAAGATGTCAGTTTTTGGGTGACAACCTTATCTCGTTGTACAGCAAGAAGAAAGCTACCATTGCACTTTCAACAACAGAAGCTGAGTATATATCTGCTGCTGGATGTAGCTCTTAGATGATCTGGATGAAAAGTCAGCTAGAAGATTTTAATCTCTATGAAAGTAAGATTCCTATCTTCTGTGACAATACCTCTGTAATTTGTCTTTCTAAAAATCCCATTTTGAATTCTAAACCAAAACACATAGAAATTAAATATCATTTTATGAGGGACTACATTCAGAAAGGAATCTTAAATTTAAACTTTGTAAACACACACCATCAATGGGCTGATATTTTTACCAAACTCCTTTCTGAAGATAGATTTATATTCATTCTGAAAAATATTAGTATGGAATTTTGTCCTGAATGAAATTGTATTTATCTTCTGTGATTGCTTTTAGAATGTTTTGAAATGAATGTTCTGATTAACAACACTTCAGAAGTTAGAAGAGAAGTTACATCAGAAACTATATATAAAGTTCTAAAATGTTCTAACGTTTCATTACAAGTATAGTTCAGCAGTTCATTATATCAAACAACTGTCTCATGCAACCTTTAGGAGATGAACATGTGTTGTATTTCTGAAAGGTCACGCGTGATATGCTATTGACGCCGTTCCTAGGTAACTGTTATGATTTGTTCAAAATCTCACACTTTCCCCTCATTGTCAATGTCATTAAATGCTAGTAATGATTTTTTTTGTCTTAAATTCTTTTTACAGTTTTATTTCAAAACCCCTTTTCTCAAAAGTTTACCTATAAATACTTTTGTAAAACCCCTTTCTCACTTTTTACCTTCTCTTTCAAATTTCAAAACCGTCTCTGTGTATTTTTCTGCAACCCCTTTCTGGATGATGAAGCAAGATGAATCTTCATCTGAAATCAAGAATCTTCTTTTGTCTCTTGTTTCTAGAAAATCTTAAGTGTCTTTCTGTTTCTAGTTTTTTGTTTTATTTTGTACCTCTGAATCTTTTTATAAAAACCTTTTACGCTCTTTAATTCTTTTTATACTTTTTGATTATGACAAAAAGGGGGAGAAAATGAGTATTTTGATCTAATATTTGATTAACAGTTATGGGGCTAAGTCTCAAACATTACTAACAAAATACAAATATTTCTTTCTCTGTTTAAAGAATTTTGCAGGTATCACTAAACTCTGGAAGTTTAATCATCTGAACATCATCTTCAAAAGACTTGCTGAAGAAATCCTAAAAGAAAAATCTCAAAGCTCTGGAAAAAAATCTCAGGAAGTTTTTCTTATACATCTAATTTTTTCAAAAAAAAAAAAGAAATATTTATTTCAGGGGGAGATTCTTATCTCTTGTTCAATTTTTTTTTCAAAACCTGAATATTTTTGTCATCATCAAAAAGGGGGAGATTGTTAGAACAAGTTTGGTTCTGATCATATCTCAGAGTTTTGATGATAACAATAAAATATATTTTGTATAATTGATACTCTGAGGAGCATATTTCTTTGTTTCAGATAATGTTCTGACTGAAGTATTTTCTAAGGTGAAAATCATTTTACGTGCTGAGCTGAATATAAATGAAGAAGTTATTTGATGAAAGAACTATTTATTTAGCGTAAGTTCTGACCCTGGCTCTGATAAGAAGCAATTTAAAGCATCCTCTAATATTAGCAAGTTTCCATGTAAACTCGGTTCAGAAGTATTTTGCAAGCAAGCTTCGATGAGAAGTTATTTGCAAGCAAATTCTGAAGCAAGATCTGAAGCAAGTTCTGAAAGATTAAAGAAGCAAACAGTCTTGTAAAGTTTCAGAAAACAAGCTCTGACAATGCCATTTGTTCATTTAATGCAAAGACGGCTAAAGCACTCAAGTGTCTCTACGCCAGTGCATTGAAAAAACAATAATGCAAGCCAACACGCAAATATTAATTGCTCCTCACTTTTGAAGGCAATAACGGTTATTTTCCTCATGCTATAAATATAAGATTATTTATTGCAAGCCAACTAACCAAAAACATCTTACGTGAAAATTATTCTGCTTCTCACAAATTATTTTCTTACAAACACTTTGTTATTTTCTCAAGTGCAAAACTTATCTTAGTGATAAATCACAGTGTGTGATATAGCTTTATAAGAAGCAATTTGTCTCACTATTGTAAAGATTTAATTCTTGTATTTGTTCCTTGAGAGACCAAGCTTGGTCATATCTCTCAAGAAGTCTAGGACTAGTTTGAGTCTTAGTGGTGTTAGTCACTTGTAAGTTTACTTGTGCTTTGTATTGTTAGTCACAACAGTTTGGTTGTGTGATTGTAATCTGTTTGATTATAGTCAATTAAGTCCTTGTTGATAAAGGAGAAATCACCTTAGTGGGTGGACTGGAGTAGTTTGAGTTCAAACGAACTAGGATAAAAATAACTGTGTCTTTCCATAATTGTTGAGCTAGTAAGAAAAAGAAAAAGGAAAAACTTATTCAACCCCCCCCCCCCTTCTAAGTGTTTTCTCACCCTTCAGAAATCCATGCATTTCTATGGGAAGTTATGTTCTACAATGTTTTAGATATCATTGAGATCTACAACTTTCATGTTGGAAGTTTCCTTTGAATCATCCTGCATCATGGTGGAAAATTGGCTCAAAGTTGTGAAAAAATATGAAGTTTTCAACCCTTAGAAAAATTTCTAAGTTTAGAAATTTTGACTTTTCAAAATGAAATCTTGACTTTTTGATTTCTTGATGAACAAATTTCATATTTTTACATGTTTTAATGGATTGTGCTATTTGACACTTGATTTTGACCAAAAAGTTAAAGTTTGACTTTTCAGTGTATAGTTGACTTTTGATCAGTTGACTTAAAATTCATTTGTCAATCAATTGGGTGTGTGACTGCTGCAATCTCATGAGATTTGGGCTCTCCTTCTAAGCCGGTGATAGGAACACAATCAGTAATAGGTAAACCAAGTAAGTAAGAATACTCCTCCAATATGGGCATCATCTGATAATTAGGAAAAGTAAAACACCGGTATGACAGATCATAGAACTGGACCAATGTAGAAAGAATACCCTCCTTCATCTTGAGATTCATAAGAGGCACAACGGCTCCATACTTCTTCCGGAAATCTATAGGACTCTCAATCTTAGGAATCAAACTCATTAGTTCATCTGTCTTAGGATCCTTGAAATTGTACTTCCGAAACTTTCTCCTTCCAAAATCCATGGTCAAAAGAGTACCTGAGATATTTGCAAAAGTCAAATCTTAAGTTCCTTGAAAAATTGTTTAAAGAATTCTCATAGGTACATGAATGCATGATGATTCAACAATACCACACAAGATCACAAACATGGGGGTTCATAGGTTCGACATCACGAGCATGAAGTCAAAGGTACTACCCACAAGGTAAGGAATAATGGTTTATCACCTATCGAACAAGGTTCTAAGGAAACCCCAGAGTCTACATTCTTCCTTCAGATATTACCAAGATCCCGATTAGCTCGGTAATTAGCAATATTCTCAGGAAAAACTCGTCTGAGTGCAGCATCACGTGACAACTACTTCTGGATTTCTCCATTATAGTATCTGCACTACACCTAAAAGGCCAAGATAGGTTAAGGGTTCTACGAATTCTCAGCTTCTCGGGCTCCCAGGTAGAAAGCAGAACGTCTTCCCAATTGATCAGTAAACAAATACTATAGCCAAAGAGGCCTCCACTGAGTGGGGGATATGATGCCTCCTTTTTCAGAATTACTCCCTCAAATTTATCATGACTATACCACCCATCCTATCTTAAGTTTTCCTAAATCTGGATATAGGACTTATAAGAGATTACCAAGCACCCTGAAAACCAGAAAATCCAGACAAACAAGCATACATACAACAAATAATATACAACAAATAATAGCACATATACAGATAAACAAAGATAGGCTCTACCTACTTAGAGATTCTCCCCAGTGAAGTCGTCAGTTTTCTATAGCGGTAGAAATGTTGAGACTAAGTCATTGGATTGACTTAACTTGCACAGATTAAATAAAAATCACCACTGCGTTTTATTGTTTCCAAAGGAAATGAGAAAAGAGTGAATAAACCCAAAAAGAGAGGGAGAATCTAGGTACGTGAGTTGGTTATGTAAAGGGAAGGTATTAGCACCCTAAACATCTACGACACTCCGCAGGAACCTCTTTGAAAATCTGTGTATTTCGGCTATAAAAGGTGTACACAAAATAAGATGGTCGAGATGGGAAAAGAAGTATTTTTTAACAATTTTTCACCCGCTGCGGTTGTGAACCTTTAGTGCCTACGTACCACCTTACGTGCAATAGGGGATCAGGGTACTCGTAGTTCACCTTAATTTTTAAAACACATGTGTTGGTTAATTTTAAGAGAAGAGACATCATTATCATATATGAGTGGAAAACATACTTACTATCCATAATTATGAGAATGGAGCATTTGCGTCATCTCAAAGTGGAGGATATAAATTGGATTTAAGATCCAACACTCAGCCTCCAAGTGGAAAATAGCTCTCTTCACTATATATCATAGAAGTATAGTAGCTCGCATCACTACAAGAATCGACAAGAGTCTGATCTTTTGAGAAAAAGTTTTAAAGTAAAAAAGCCAAAGTGGAAAAATGGTTTGAGTGAGGTTAATGACTTTTAGTCTTTAAATATATGTCAAAGTATGGTTAAATTGATTAATGTTTGATTAATAAAATACTTTTAAAAATGCATGGACCTAAGTTCAAGTTTATTATTAAAGCGATTCAAGTTAGAAAACAATAAGAGTTTTGAAAAGGAGGGAGAATATTTTTGAAATTAAAGAAGATATGAGGAGATGAAAGGACTATCCTAAAACATAAGGTAAAATTTAAGGAAAATAATGGTCTAACCAACAAGAATCTAATACTTTACATAAGAAGTCAATGTAGAATTCTCATCCTTTGGATTGAAACCAAGCAAGCAAAAATACTAAGCCTCTGAGAAATACCAAGCTTCAGATGAATTAAGAACCAAGCAAAGTCTTCATTGACAAAAATTGGCCAGAGTAACAACTGTATACAAAGGAATTATGAATCATAGTCAAAACATGAAAATCAGAATAACCTGCACACATAAAAAATTTAAAACAATGCCTTAGAGTAAACCCCAAGAATTTCAGAAGATGTTCACAAAAATATCAACCAAAGATCACAGAGTTCTAAGATCTCAAGGCTTCTAATTCTAAGTCTCAGGAATCCACAACTCCATAGTGCTAAGAATAGTAACCAGACAGTCCAAGTAATCTTAAAGCTTTTAATGTTCAAGTTGATTATTAAGTATCTTCAAAAGAAAATAAAATCTCAAATGAGAAAAGATAAAATGACATAAAGATAAATTATCAAGTGAGCAAAAGGAAAATAACATGAGATGTAAATGCTAAAAATAAACGGTACATAAAAGTAAAGGCACAAAATAAAGGCATAAAGTAAAGTTAACTGTTAGTGAATTAGAAGTTAGAGGTCAAGTATAAAAGGTTAGTTAAATGACCATCTTGAAGCTTGATTTTGAAAACTCATTAGAAGATTGATAAAATCAAAGCCTATCAAAAACAAGTTGCATTTGCTTTTTGTCAAGTATATCATTCATTTCAAGTGCTCAAGGCAACCACATATGATTAACGATGTTCAAATGATTCACTTAGACCAAAATTCATGAAGTTAATTAGAGGATTGATAGAATCAAAGCCTCCTAATAATGAATTTCAAATTAAACATACTCGGGCTTGCAAACATAGGTTTGGGCCACGAATGATCATTTTTAGAATCGGGACAAATTTAGTGCTACGTTAAGAAGTCGTAAATGGACTTATGTAGAAGCCACACCTATTTTGAGGCCGGTCAATAACAATCTATGTACCAAACATGTTAGATAAATGATATGTAGATCATTCTCCAAAAACATGTAGCACAAGTAAAAACAAGAAAGGGATAAGATGAAGAGGGAGGGGAATGATATTGTAACTATAATACGGTGGGAGAACTAAGTTTTTTGGTTTTATCGCAAATGTTGCGATTAGCAAGAGTCTCCACCAACTTTTATTTTATCAAATATTTAGGAAAGGTGAAAAGAACATGAAATATCTTTAATAGATTTTTAGTCCGGGGGGTAAGTTATGAAAAGGGAAGGTGTTAGCAACCTTTTCATCCGTAGTTATTGACGAGCTCTTAATTGCTTAGCTCACTTTTAAAACATGCTTTGTGTGTGTGTGTGTGTGTGTGTGTGTGTGTGTGTGTGTGTGTGTGTGTGTGTGTGTGTGTGTGATTTGTTTGAAATTATTTTGAAATTCCAATGTAAGGCTAACTTTGTAATAATCCTTGTGTCGGTCCTCAAGAATGTATTCAAAGTGTTTTTTTTGAAAATATCTTGTTTGAAAGTGTAGTGTGGAAAATGTTTTGTTTGTGAGTAAGCATTCAAGAATCCTACCCACTAAGTATGGTCTTTCTTATTATTTTCCTTCTCCTTAGGAGATAGTATTATCCATACCATTAGTTGGTAGGTAATCCTATCTACTGGGTGTTAAGGGAGAGGCGTAGGGTCATCGTATGGTCATCGAAGACAACATGTAAGCATACTTTAGCAATTGTATCAAAGGGACTATCATCATTTTTCTCGTAGGGTCATCGAAGGGATTAGATCATTTTGTAGGCAACTTGAAGGGTCATCGGGGGATTATGATCTTTATTCGAAAAGGACCATGATGATTTGATCGAGGGTCTTTTGCTAAAGTATCTCTACTTTCGTGGGACATGACCAACGTTTTGTAAGGAAACAAGAGAGGTTACACTAGAAGTGCAAGTGTGAAGAGTGTGTATTTTCAATTATATTTATCTTGGAAATTAGGGTTGTCTAGATTTCTTTTAGTAGTCTTTCCATACAAACCCTATTTTATTAACAGTTAAATATGTAAAGAAAATTAAAGTGCGGAATGTAAAATCCTACGCTATTACATGACTTTGGGACAAATACATAATATGAAAATGCGAGAAAATAAATCTACGCTATTACAATTGAGAATGTGACCTATACACTTGATCTATGAATTTAAATAGCAAAAGATGAGAAAAAGAATGTTAGAAAAATGTTAAATGCCTTAAAAATTCTATATGTTAGAAAAAGATATTTTTGGTGTTTTTTTTTGTAGAAAATAGTTTGAGTGTTAATAAATAGTAATTAAAACCTAATTCTAATCAATTATAATATTAAGAAAAGGATAATTAACTTAAATAATTAATAAATAAAAATATGTCAAAAATTTAATTACTAACTAAAAAAACCCTAATCCTAATTTGTTATGGTTTTGAAAAAACATTTAAGGTTTATTAATGGTTAATTAGAAAGCAATTAGTAAAATGGAATAAAAACCATGGTTAGTAAAATAAAAAAACCAAATTGCATGGGGTGAGAGTCAAACACACGCCCTCAGCCTCACAGGTATGCCTTTCTATCCACTGCACTATAATGTTGTTTGTGACATGGAATATAAATGAATCCATTTGTAATAATCTTGCGTTGAAACTTGAAAAAGTAAAAAACCAATTGCAAAACACAGGGATCGAACCCACGCTTCTGATGTCACAGGTATCCATCTCCAACCATCTGAGCTACGCTGGTTTTGTGTTATTCAAACATAAATCAAACATTATATAATAATACAGTTGGATCAGAGAAACACCAGAATCCTAGCTCCGGTCATCTTCTCCGGTGAGCTTCAACATCAAAAATGCAAATCACATAAAATTGAGACACAAGATGAACCCTATCCCCCTAATTTGACCCTTGCGAATCCAATGGTAGCATTGGCTTGACCTGGAAATGCTTGTAGAGTTAACTTTGAAGAAAATATTTCAAACTTCCCTAACAATGGTAGATCTCCATTCATGTGTCAAACCTCACAAGTAATACGTCAAAACAGTTCCACACATCAATATGAACGTGAATGTATGCATCAAATTAATTTAAGTTACATGAATTAAAATTTTTAATTCAAGGAAGTTTGTCAAACCGGTGATACTTGGTTGGTGAGTTCTGGTATGCTTCAAGCTTGAGTAAGGACTAGGAACGAATCTTGGAGGTCTAAGGAGAATGATGGAATGCTTGGAATTGATTGATAAAGGCTGGAGATAAGGGTTTGTGTTTTCCCTAGTTCTTGAAATTTTGGGAGCTTTAGGGTTTGTTCTTGAGGTAGCATCTGTGTCCTTTGAGGTCTGAATGTGTTGTGTATTTATAGGCCAAGGATTAGGTTAACAAAAGTGGCAAAAAATTTGTGTGATCAAAGCATGATTTATTTCCAAAATGATTTAAAAAACTTTCCAAAACATGAATTTTTATTTCCTTTTTGGTTACACACGTTTTCTTTGCATGGTTGGCAAGGTTTTTGGGCCCTTGACTGATCTAATTGAAGTCCATTCATGCTTTAATCTATTTATTTGATATTTTGATTTAATTCTTTTGCAAAAACTAAATAAAAATTGAAATAAATAGAATAAAAAATCATGTTCATGCAGCAATGGACTTAGAGGTCCAATAACATGTTATAAGCATGTTTAGACTTAAAAAATTAGGCCCACTAGCTCAAAAATTCAAAATTGCTCAATTGAGGTTTCATGCATTTCTCAAAAATTGCTCAACTTGTACAACTGATAAATTTTTCAATTTTTGTCATATGAAGGTGTCGTACCCCAAATTTGTCCTACCTTGATGATTTTATTCTCAAGATTAAAATAATGAATAAGTATTTAAAGATGGTACAATAGTATCTGATGGTCCATCTTTATCTAAGACTAGGGGGTGTACTTTAGTTCAGGAAAGTTGGGCTTTCTAAATCGGAAAAACCCATGTATCTGTAAACCCAGTCGCGAAGCATGTTGGCCAATGGCCCATGAGATTCTAATATAAAAAGGCTATTTCAAAAGAAGGGGGTAACATTTGGATTATATGAGTAAGAAAGCCCATTAAGGGTTGTTGTTGTTTTAGTGATAAGGAGGTGTATAAGTCTTGGGACAAGCTCATTAAGCATGATTCAGTTGGCCCATGTCGTTGTAGTTTTTTTTTGAAATGTTGAAGAATAGAGAGGAAGGTGTGCATATTTTTAGCCCATAATAAATTATTTTTGAAGGCCCAGACAATGGATGCAATCTGGGCCCATTTGGTTTATTTTAGAAAAATTCTTTTATTTTAAACATTATTGCTATTTTTATTAAATATTATTATAATTATGTCATTAAATATTTAAAAAAAAAGAGAGATCTGTTTAACATGGATATTGTGTTGGAAAAAAGATTATTGTTTGCTAAATCAAATGGTTAGAAGGCCCAGTCCTTATTTAAAAGAAATGTGTTGTTACAAAAGAAAATTGTTGCTGAGCAGTTTTAGGCCCAAGGTCCTTAAAAGAAAATGTTTTATTGCAATACATTCTTTTGCTGGATAAAACGAAAAGGCTGACTGGCCCAAATTCAAAACATTTGCTGGACTGAGTATACAACGCAGAGCCCAAATGGATTAAGCGTAACAAGTACTATAGAAATTCACCTAAATTAGCGCATGTTTTGCTGCTATTACATGTACTGTAGAAATCAAATCCAATCTCAGAATTCCAATCAAATTTTACAAAATCAAATAAAACAAATAAATCTCTATCAAATCTCAAAATTACATTCAATCAATAATATTACAAAAAAACAAATCAAATCTGGTACATATATTACAGAATAGATTACTAACAAATCAGTTACAACATTACATCCTCTAATTATCCTAAATCTAAGCCCTAAACAATTTGTAACAACAATTCCCTAATCTATAAACCCTATCCCTATAAATAGCAAACGAACATAATACAGATAAGGGGATTTTTTTAGACGAAGCTGAAACAAAGAAGAAGGTAAAGATACCAAAGCCTCATTGAAGACCAAAGAGAAACACGATTAGGGTTTCAATATCTGAAACCCTAATCGCGTAGTTGCTCATCCTTTGAGTATCATCGCTGTCAGGCGTTGTTGTATCCCCTTTGAAGGCTATTGAGACCTGCGAACAAGAGAAAGAGAGTAAGGTCAAGAGCAGAATCAGATTGATCGAACTCAGAATACGAAATCACGAGGAGGTAAATAACTCAACTTTTGCATTTTATTTGTTATGATATTATTGCTGGTTTGGTTTGGGGTTGGGGTGTGATGGAAGAGGAAGGTTCAGTTAGGGACGCCGCCGCGGGGTTTGGTTTGGGTTAGCAGAAGAAGGATACGGGTTGGACGTATTGAGAGAGAGAGAGAGAAGGATAGTGTTTGTAGGCGAAATGAAAAATAAAATGAATGAAAAATATTTATGTTCTGTTATGATCCAGTATACTCGCTCCCTTGATAGTATCGTGCACCCTAAAGTCATGCCCATATGATCCGCATCAGACGGCCGTAAGGCCAAGTCCACCATGATGCCGTGAACTTTCACGCAGACGATCAATCTGACCCCCTCTCAAGCTGCGTTTGGGCCTGACCCATTTCTTTTAGCACCCCCTTCCGTGGCAATTACCAAACTCCAAATGCAACGTACCGCCCCTCCCCTGTCTGGGACTGTATTAGGCCTGAACCCAGTTTATTTTCAACACCCCCCTATTTTGATACATAACTAAAAACACCCCCTCTGCAACTTAATTTTTTTTTCTTTTTTTAATTATTCTATTTTTTCTTATTCTTTTATTATTATTATTATTATTCCTTTCTATAATTATTATATTTAATTTTTATACTTTATTTTCTTAAATTCTTATTTCTCACACATTTTTATTTATTATCATATTATTATTTTGTTATGACATGTAAATATATTATTTTATTGTTTCTTTTGTTATAATAATTATCATTATTAATACTATTTTTATTTTCACGAATATTATCATTATTTCTTATTATCATTTAAAATAAATTGTTTTATTTTAAAAAACTCATGTATATATTTTTTATATTGCATTAAAAAATTCTTAGTCATGCATTAATCATAATTTTTGAAATTAATATGATAAAAAGATATTCAACAAATATCAAATCTTTTTCTTCGCAATAAAACTAATCTAAATAACTAATTTTTGCTAAAGGGTTCTAAACGTATTTTGACTAATCGCGCACTAAGTCCAAAAATCCCGCAATCTCTACACCCGGTCTAAGTGCGAGGCAATTCAAAATATCTTTGCAACCCCTAAAAAACACAAACCCATACGAACTACGAATTGAGACTATGATTTCTCATAACTCGATACGTAGGCACACGATCTAAACTCGTGGAGAGTCTTGCTAATTAAAACTTAAAACACTGTTTATCCCAAACCTAAACCTAGGGCTAATATCCTTGTGAACAAGGTAGATGAAAGGTGCCTAACACCTTCCTTTTATCTATTTGAGTCTGAAACTTAGAATCTCTGTCTGCGAATTAGGGTTTTCTGTTAGGTTCCCTTCCCTAGGATAAAAACTAATAGTGGGGACTCTCCTCAACCCTAGGTTTAGGTTCTTTTTGGGTTTTTATATTTATTTGCCTTATTTATTTATTGCATTTATCTATTTTATTGCATTTATTTATTTACCGTCAAATTCTTTTATTATCATATATTTGCTATGTGGCGGGTTTTTATCTCAATTTTTTTCTTCCAATAAACCTTTAAAAGAAGGTTCGCCTATTAGCTTAGGGGGTATATTATCCCTGCGAGTTTATGCGACGACTTCGCCTAGAGTCAGTGAACTTCCGAAAAAGGAATAATTATTGAGAGATATCCTCTTGACGAGTAGGACTTTGGAAGGTCACTGTTGTACCCCAAAATTTTCCCTCTCACTTATCAAACATTTTTCTCACAAAGATCTCTCTTGGTTCAAGACCACACTAGGGTTGATCAGCTCAAGACACCTCCTTAAGCACTGATTACCAAATTAGGGTTTGAGATTGCCCAAGGATAATTGAATTCTCAATGCTTCATATGAATTTCATGGATCATTATGGACCCCCAATATTACTCATGTGAAGTTTCAAGCCTTGGATCACACTTTTGCTCAGTCAATTGAGCAGTTGACCTAAAAATCAGGTGTATTGGGGAAAAAGTCAACTATGGCCAATTTACAGTCAAACTTCATAATTTTTGATCCACATAAAAATTATAAACTCATATGTATCACTTGATCAAGTTTGGACCATAATTCATCAAGAAATTTGATCAAATCATCAAAAGGGAAAAATGGTCAAAATTAGGGTTTTGACTGAGAAAGGGCAATTTCTGATTTTTGACCTAGAAAATGGTCAATTGGTTTGAAGCACGGTTTCAAGAGTTCAATTGAATATTTTTTACCTAATGGCATGACCTAAACCATTGCTCAAGATCAATTGGATTAATAGTGAATTCTCAGTCAGGTAATCAAAAGTCAACTGTATACTGAAAAGTCAAACTTTGACTTTTTGGTCAAAATCCAATGTCAAAGATCACAATTCATCAAAACATGTCAAAATATGAAACTTATTCATCAAGAAATCAAAAAGTCAAGATTTCATTTTGAAAAGTCAAATTTTTCTAACTTAGAAATTTTTCTAAGTGTTTAAAACTTCATGTTTTTTCACAACTTTGAGTAAATTTTTCACCATGATGCAAGAGGATTCAAAATAAACATTCAACATAAAAGTTGTATATCTCCATGATATCTACAACATTGCTTTATGCAACTTCTTCTAAAAATTATTGGATCTCAAGTTATTAATTCATAAAGTCATGGTCTTGAAATTGAACACTTAGTGAAATTTTGCCCTAGTTTTGGTCAGGATTTTGACCTAACTTCATGGGACTTTTTCATATAGTTCCAAAGGTAATTTTTAAAAGTGGTTCAAAGAGGGGTTTTATAGCACATTACAATATTTTAAAAATGTCCAAGAACTCCTTGAGATGATTTGTGAGCAAGGAGATTCGAAGAGATGAAGTTAGGGTTTTCAAACTTAAATTACAAGCCATTTCATGATGAACAAAAATTCAAATCCTAGCCTAGGCTGCATAATCCTTGCTTTGAAGGCCTCAAACTTGTTTGTCACTCTATAATTAAATGTTTACACAGTTGATAGAGCTTTAATCCAAGCACTTGATCCTTTTCCAAGTTGCATTTCAATTTTTGGAAGAAAGTAACCATTCCATTCTTGTAAAGAAGCCTTAATCACAAAGTCAATGCATAGAGCTTTGCACTTGTTCCTTCTGATCACAAGCAATGTCAAAGGCAAAAGAAACATGTCTATAGCCTCCCATAAACTCAGGCCATGCTTGTACTATTCCTTGAAACCATGTTTTCACTTTTCTTCAAAATCAAGTAACATAGCCATAACTCTACATCTTGTGCTTCTGACCTCCTAAAGTACTCTAACCTTTTCCTTACTTATGCACAAGTATATTGCAACATAACACACGATTTCAAGCCCCCAAGAACTCTAAAAAAAGACCCTTGTTGCACAGAACTGTCCCACTTGATAGTTTTGAGCCAAAACTCTCCATCTCTATTTCCACTCGTGCGTTTTGATTCTTAACCATCCAGACACCTTACTTACATCTTATACAAGTGATCCAAGCCCCTGTTCCTTGATTGTAACTCCTCCATCACTATCCACCATTTCCAAATTTGAAGCTTGTAACTTGACTTGAGTTGGGAGTTTCAGCCATCCTCAAAGAAAAGTAGGAGGTTGAACACACTCAAGGAGGTCCAGGAAAGATACAGAAATCATCAGGCCATCATAAAGGTTGCTCAAACTCCATACACGACTCCAGCTGCAAGAGGTAAGTTTTCAAACTTCTATCTCTTCATACAAGCATCATTTGAGTTTGATTTGTGAAGATAAAATGTAGATACCATTGCCACGAAGCTGTACATATCCATAGTTTGCATTTATATGGCCTGAGCTTAGAGAATTTTAGAGTTGAAGTTTTCTGAAATTTTTAGGTTTTGAATTAGGGCCAGATAAATTCTCATTAATCTTTGACTGTTATCTTAAGTTATTTACATGGTTGGATTCATGGGAAAAAATTCCACAACTTTCATGTTTGAACTTTTCATTTTTATTGAGAGATGAAGAAGATACAGGTCATTTGGTTGAAGGTTGAAGATGAAGTGTAATCAGGGCGCGTTTTGTGTTATGTATTTATCCTTTCACATAAGTTAACGGATGTATCACCACCCCAGTGGTTAAAGCGCGCGCCTGTCACCCTTAGGTCCTGGGTTCAAGCCACAGCGTGACCTTTTGCTATTTTTTGACTTTTTTGTGTTTTTTGGCAGCGCTTGGGCTTTCATATGGGCCTAATCATTTTTTTCTCATAATACCTCTTGCCTTACTAATCCACCCCCCTGACTTTTCTTTATATTTTTATTTCTATTTTATTTTTCTTCATTATTATTATTATTATTATTGATATTATTATTATTTTTATTATTATTATTACTATTATTATTTTCATAAATCATAAAAAAATCCAAATTTATTTTTATTTTTTATCCATACTTGTATATATTTATTTTCTCTATAAAACAAAAACATTTTCTTAAAATAAATAAATTTCATTTCTTTTTCTTAAGTATATAATTTTTAGACTTAGGTTAAATTAATATATTATTTTATTTTCTTAGTTAAAATTAATTTATAATTTAGGTTATTTTAATTAATTAATCTTCATTTTATTTTTATTAATTTAAAACCTTTTCCATAAAAAACCCTAAAAATCCTTTTCAAATTAATTTATTTTCTTAATTAGTTTAAGTTAATTTTATTTAATTTTAAAATTAATCATTTTTTAATTAGGTCAAGACAAAACCCCTTTCATAAAAACAACAAAAATAATTTCTTTTTTTCATTTATATTCTTGCATTCTATTTTCAATTTTGTACAATATTCAATATGGTTGTAATATACAATTAGGTTTAATTTTCTTGCAATCCCCATTTGTAAATTTGTATACCCCCATCCCCTAGTGATGTAATAGCGTAGTAATTTTACTTTTTGCAATTTATTGCTTTATATAAATGCTAGTAATTAGGGTTTGTATGAGAAGATAAAATCAACGAGTAGCAAACCCTAATCAAAGACTAAACAAAGCATGAAAATAAATACACTTGCACACAAGCACCTTAGGGTAAAATCCACTTGGTTGCCTTATACAATGGCCATATTATGCACGTGAGGTATCTTAGCAAAAATAAGCAAAATACAAGATCATAGTCCCTCGATGACGCTATCTATGTTGCCTTTTCAAAATGATCTTAGTCCCTAAAGAAAGATGTTAAGATACCTTGCAACATTTTTAATCATGGTTATACGATGACCCACGCCCATCCCATTTACATCCAAAGATAAGGTTACTTACCAAATCAATGGTAAGATAACAATGTCAAAGGAAATAGGAAATGATCATGAAAGACTTTTGAGTAGGTAGAATATTCCTAGTTGCTTGCTCAATTTCAAACCCAAAAACATCCTTGCTATTTTCAAAATAAACACCAACACTTTCAAAAACATCTTTCAAACTTGAAAACATTTTCAAAAGATTAACACTTTGTATACATTCTTACGAACGAGAATCATTACAAAGTTCTCCTAAACGATGACACCTTTTCAAAATACTTTCAAAAACCACACAAAGTACATTTTCAAACCAAAAGAAAGTGATCTAGCAAGTAACTAAGAGCCCGTGGAAAACCATGGATAAAAAGGGTGCTAATACCTTCCATTTTCATAATTTACCCCCCGAACTCAAGAATCAATCTCAAAGGTCTTTCCTGTGCTTTTTCACCTTTCCTTTTGGATAAAAGAAAAGTCGGTGGCGACTCTTTCTAACCGCAACATTTGCGATCAAACGCAAAACAACCAAGTCAGTTCTCCCACCGTATCACAGAACTGGCGACTCTGCTGGGGAATATTCTTAAAGTGGGGTTACCTTAGGGTTAGATCACATTTACTTGATTTCATTGTTTGACTTGTGTGCTTTACATTATGGTTCTTTGTTTGGGTTTGAATCCTCTACCCGGATTTGGGATACCTTATAGGTAAGTAGCAATATATTAAGGAAACTGTGCGGGGTATACCGACATGGTCTAAGAAATAGCTATGTTAGTGTGACATATTTATGGGTACCGGTAGCCCATGAGTAGTCAAGGAGAATACGGGGCCGCTGAGTGATGTCATGAAGCACTAACTAACTTCTAGAACCTTTACTTGACCAACTTGGCCATTAGGACGTAGTGAGATGACCGGTTTTGGTGAAGTCTGAAGTTGGTAGATACTAGATACTACACTCATTGAGGTTTGGTTTTTTGGGATATTTCGGTCGCCATTAAAGAGGCTTGCGCTGAAACAATGCCCGAGAAGAGAATCCAGTGATTTTGAGCTCCTTTAGAACCCGATTACTATTGCTAGGATAGGTTTGAGCCAACTAAACTTCAAAAGTGTACTTACTTATGAGACTCCATACAAGCCTAAACCTAAGGACTTGTTTGTTTTGTTTGTATATATTTACTTGTACATAACATCATAAACATCATGACATCATACTCAGAATCACTAACCATTTCAAGGATTTTGGGGATTTATCTTTGTTTTTGTTTTGTAGGACATGAATTCTATTCACAGGAAAACCATTCATGTCAATCTCGTAAGGATCCCTCCTCAACTTAAAGAGTTAGCATCAAGGGTTCCCGAGAATTCTCCATTTACCGAAAGACATGGTCGCCTCCTAAACTTAGTTACCTCCAACACTGATGAGGATATGATGAAGGTGCTCTTCCAATTCTTTGATCCTCTACACCATTGGTTCACAATTCCCGATTATCAACTTGTGCCAACTTTGGAAGAATTCTCCCAACTCTTGAGGATTCCCATTCTCAATTAACTACCCTTCAACGGTATGGGAAGAGATCCAAAACCAGAAGAGATTGCTCAAGCCCTACACTTGCAACAATCTGATGTCACAACTAATTATGAAACATGGAGTGGTGTCAAAGGTTTCTTAGAAACGTTCTTGTTTGAGAAAGCTCAAGACTGTTGGAACTCCTTGGATTTGCAAGCTTTTGAGGAAATTGTGCCCCTCCTCATCTATGGGATGGTTTTGTTTCCAAATCCTGACCAACTCATAGATGTAAACACCGTCAAAATCTTCATGTCTCGTAACCCGATGCCTACTTTGTTAGGAGACATCCTGCATTATTTTCACTCTCGCACTATGAGGAAAAGAGGTATCCTCATGTGTTGTACTCCTCTCTTGGCCAGATGGTTTATTTTGCATCTTCCCCAATCTGTATTGAAGAACGAGCAAGGTTCAAGGTGGTCCCATAGGTTGATGACGCTCAGACATTCAGATATTCTTTGGTGTTCCCATCTTTGGAGAATGTTACTATTGTCGACCATTGTGAAGAATTCCCTAATGTCCCCTTACTTGGCATTAGGGGAGGTATCACTTACAATCCCTGCTTGACCTTACGACAGTTTGGTTACGCCCGGAGGGATGGTCCTCATGAGATGCTTGTCCAATAATTGGTATTCGACTACGAGAATGACAATCAAGGTTACCGTCAGAAGTTTATCCGAGCATGGAGGATGGTGAACAAGGTGGATAGCAAGACACTAGAACACAAGAATTCCATTCCTCTCGAGCCTTACCTTAAATGGGTACGAGCTCGTGCTCATAAACTTGTGATACCTTATCCCTCCATCTTAACCGTCGTCGTGGAGCATGTGGTCGAAGGAGATGTTCCCTACACTATCCTCCATCCCGACATGCCTACCTCTCTCAAAGACTTACAAAAGGTTTGGATCCAGCTGAAGGAAGAACGAGATACTTTCGAGGCTCAATTCTATGCTAGTGAAAATAGGGTCTTGGAGCTTACGAAGCAGCTTGTGATCGGTGGGAATGAGAACTGACTGTTTTGGAATGTTGGTTCGCGTTTGCGTTTGTTTTCTCAAAATGTCGCGGTAAGCAAGAGTCGCCACCGTATTTTATTTTATCCAACAAGGAAAGGACAAAAGCACAGAAAAATTCCTTTTCGAGATATTTCTCGGGTTCGAGAGGTAGATTATAGAAAGGGAAGGTGTTAGCACCCTTTCTATCCGTGGTTATCCACGGGCTCTTAGGTACTTGCTCACTATGTTTTCAAAAGTTTGCTTTTCTGTGTGTTTGTGGGTTTGAAAAGAGTTTTTGTTTTGAAAGGGGTGTAAGTGCGAAAAGTTTTGTTTTTTGTTTTTAAAAGAGCAAGTACTTAAGAACATCTACCTACTCAAAAAGGAACTAAACTGTGCAAATGTCCTTTAGACAATGCTATCCCACTATTGAGGAGTAGGTAGCATCGTCGTTGGAGTTTTCGGGTCAATTCGATTTAAGGGACGTGTGGTCACTAAAGCAACGTTAGGACGCCTTAGCGGTAACCCTAATGTCTTAGATCATTTTATCCGAGGCAACCGTTTCGAGGCAACTTATGATCTTTGGACAAAAGGACGACCTCTAACACATCCTATACTCAATGACCACGTTCGAGGAAACCAAGTGAGGCATACCCTAAGAGTGGCTTGTGCGAGTGTATTGTTTTTCAATTATATTATCTTTGTATATTTAGGTGTTCTACCATTTGTTTTTAGATCTTGTCATGCAATCCTAGTTAGCATACATCTAAACAGTTAATATATGTACAGGAATTTAAAGTGCGGGAATTGTAAATCCTACGCTATTACAAGGCTTCGGGGAGGGGGATTATTTACATGTCCAAAATTGGGGGAATAAAGCAGTAAAGTGTAAAAGTCTTAGTTAAGCTATTACAAACCAGTAGGAAGTTACAATAAAATAAACGCGCGCGAATCTGAAAATAACCTCTAAAAATCCTAAGAATAAAATCTTTTTGTTGTTTTATTTTATTTTGGGAAAAAAATCTAAATCTTCTTAATTTTAATTTTTTTTTGAGAAAATGTTAAGATAATTAAATGATTAATTAACAAAGTTAATTTAATAGAAAAAACTAGCCTAATTTTTTTGTGTTTTTTTAATTGATTTTATGTTGATTAAAAAAAGAAATAAAATAGTCAAAACAAAGATGAAATCGAAGGAACAGGCAGTAAATCAAAAAAAGTATAATTCTGGAGGCCTGGATCGAAAGAGGCGTGGGCTGTCTTTCGATCCAGTGAAGAGGCCTGGTCGAAGGTGCCTGAGGGGCTGCACTTTGGGGGTGTTCGATCTGGATATGTCATCCTTCGATCTGGGAATCCTGGATCCAGTTCGAAGCTAGGCTGCTAAGCTTCGAAGCTCTGAATAAGATTCTGAGAAGATACTTCCTGCAAAACGAGACAAATATTAAAGATCCAAGGGGGATTTTACCCCCCCTGATTCGAATCTCCTCCTAATTCGAGTCCTTCCTCAATTGGAATCTGCTGAATCTGGGTCTGGGTTTGTTTTATCCCGAGATTCGAAGGAGAAACTTAGATCATGCCCAAACAATGGCACGATCTCATCTTTGCGCTGTAGCTTACATGCAACATAATCAGTAATAACAAGAATATATATGCAATGTGTATTTAAATGTCCTGAAGGTGCAATTTTGGTTTTGCAAGCCCTTACCAATTAAAGATGTATGATCTGTGGCTCTGGGTGTGGAGATGTTTGCTGAATGGCTGCTTTGGCTTGGATTACTTATGAAAATGTTGATAACCTTTGGTGGGTTTATGGGCAGCGTACCTCCAAATCCTCCCTGTTTCTTTTTCCTTTTTTTTTCTCGTTTTTTGCCCCTTGTTCTGTAATTCTAGTTTTTCTCCCTTTACTATAATTTTTGTAATGTTTATGTTCCCCCTGGCACTGTATGCTGGCCCTTGTATTTATAGGAGTATGATGGTCTAGTAACGGCAAGAGACAACCAATTAAACAAGCCTTTAAAGCCATGAGACAAGAATCAAACATATTAAAAGATTTCCTTTTTTGAAATATTCATATCTCTTTGGAATCTTGAATGAACCTGGACACCTTTGATTTTCGAATGCCTCCAGGCCATGCTCTTCGATTGGTCTTGAGTTGCCTCCTTCGAATGGACTTCTTATGTGCCCTTCGGATGGGCCTTCTGAATGCTTCGACTGCTTGATTTGAAAAGAATCACTCTGGTCGAATCAACTCTTGTGGAGTTAGGAACAGAAAAGGCAAGAATTTGGCCTTTAACTCAGGAATTGAATCCACAATCAGCATTTAATTATTTCTATATTTTCAAGGGACACATGCCATTGTGAACTTTGGGTGAACCTGGACAGGTTAGGATATGTGTTTTTGCTTAGTCATGCCAGCCTACTTCATTCCTTCGAATCTGCCTTCTTTGCCATCTTCAAAGTCCAATTCGAATCTATTTAGAACATTCCCTATTAGACAACTTCGACCACCCCTTGGCCTTGTGATGAGTCTAAGTTCTGATTCGAATTGTCCAGAACTTCCTTCATCAGAGCATCTTAGATTAAGAGAAACTCTGCACTGAAATGCCATTCGAAGGTCATTTCTTTCTGATGTTCTGATTGAGGTAAAGTATGAAGTTCCAGTCAAAGGACCCTCTAAAGTACTAGTCGAAGCATTGTGAAATTGACTTGATCGAAGGGGTCAAGCGCTCAATCGAAGACTTGCACACCAAAGCTTGATCGAAGGATGTCCAACGCTCAATGAAGACTTGCAGACCAAAGCTTGATCGAAGGGTTCCAAACACCTAATCGAAGCTTACTAATCAAAGCCTGATCGAAGAATGCCAAATGCCCAATCGAAGACTGGTGAGTCAAGCCTGTATCGAAGGATTTTGGATACCCAATCGAAGACTTTTCCCAGATGCCAATCGAAAGACACTTTGTTCATCTTCAAAAAACTTTATTTTTCTTAGGCAAGGGTTTGTGACCAACCATGTAAGGGAAGACTTTTGAAAACATGAGAGGGAAAATTTTTGGGTACAACAGTTGCCCCTGTTCAATTTTCTTAAACCTGAGGATATAGATTGGCTTTCGAGCCATTCGTGATCCGAAGGTGGAAGATAATTGAACACTAGAGTGCCTAGAAAATTTGCACTCGAAGATGTGTTGGTTGATTATGTAGGGAATGGGCTTAAAGATGCCATTTGGAGAGGTAATGGATATTTGTTGGAGATGGGCTTAAAGATGCCATCCAGAAATGATTGATGGACTGTATTTGAATGAGTGACAGAATTACATCCGAATCTGGATCGTATCTGGACTGTTATTTGAAGGTCTCTGATTGCCTGTCATTAACTGGAAGAAATAAATCTAACCAGAGGAGGTCTTTTTTGATAATGATGTGTGATGAAGGAATCTGAGACGATTGCTACTCCAAACAGATGATGAAGGAATCTTGGATGATTACTACCTCAGCAGGATGATGAAGGATTCTTGGACGATTACTACCTCAGCAGGATGATGAAGGAATCTTGGATGACTACTACAACAACAGGATGATGAAGGAATCTTGGATGATTACTACCTCAGCAGGATGATGAAAGAATCTTGGATGACTTCTACCTTAGCAGGATGATGAAGGAATCTTGGATGACTTCTACCTCAGCAGGATGATGAAGGAATCTTGGATGACTACTACAACAACAGGATGATGAAGGAATCTTGGATGACTACTACAACAACAGGATGATGAAGGAATCTTGGATGATTACTAGCTCAGCAGGATGATGAAGGAATCTTGGATGACTTCTACCTCAGCGGGATGATGAAGGAATCTTGGACGATTACTACCTCAGCAGGATGATGAAGGAATCTTGGATGACTTCTACCTCAGCAGGATGATGAAGGAATCTTGGATGACTACTACCTCAGCAGGATGATGAAGGAATCTTGGATGATTTCTACCTCAGCAGGATGATGAAGGAATCTTGGACAATTACTACCTCAACGGGATGATGAAGGAATCTTGGACGATTACTACCTCAGCAGGATGGTGAAGGAATCTTGGACGATTACTACCTCAACAGGATGATGAAGGAATCTTGGACGATTACTACCTCAGCAGGATGGTGAAGGAATCTTGGACGATTACTACCCCAACGGGATGATGAAGGAATCTTGGACGATTACTACCTCAGCAGGATGGTGAAGGAATCTTGGACGATTGCTACCTCAGCAGGATGGTGAAGGAATCTTGGACGATTACTACCTCAACAGGATGATGAAGGAATCTTGGACGATTTCTACCTCAGCAGGAGGATGAAGGAATCTTGGACGATTACTACCTCAGCAGGAATGTGAAGGAATCTTGGACGATTACTACCTCAGCAGGATGATGAAGGAATCTTGGACGATTACTACCTCAGCAGGATGGTGAAGAAATCTTGGACGATTACTACCTCAGCAGGATGATGAAGGAATCTTGGACGATTTCTACCTCAGCAGGATGGTGAAGGAATCTTGGACGATTACTACCTCAGCAGGATGGTGAAGGAATCTTGGACGATTACTACCTCAACGGGATGATGAAGGAATCTTGGACGATTACTACCTCAACGGGATGGTGAAGGAATCTTGGACGATTGCTACATCAGCAGGATGGTGAAGGAATCTTGGACGATTACTACCTCAACGGGATGATGAAGGAATCTTGGACGATTACTACCTCAACAGGATGGTGAAGGAATCTTGGACGATTACTACCTCAGCAGGATGGTGAAGGAATCTTGGGCGATTACTACCTCAACGGGATGATGAAGGAATCTTGGACGATTACTACCTCAGCAGGATGGTGAAGGAATCTTGGATGACTACTACCTCAACAGGATGATGAAGGAATCTTGGATGATTACTACCTCAAAAGGAAATGACTTTTATCTGTCGATCGATCTTGCCTGAAAAGGTAAAGAGTGAGTTGTATGCAATGTCATGATGTATGAATTGTGTAATGATGTTCTCAAAATAAATGAGATTCATGTTATATGTATTTTGTATACATATGCTATGAATGTTATTGAAATGTAATTTTGTCTTGGAGAATAAATTCTTGACAAGTGTTGGGGAGTTATTAAATCCTGGACTGCTGTTGAAGAGTAGGTATGTCTTCAAACTTTGCTTAGAATTCTTCCACTGAGGATCCTTGTTTTGTTGAGGAGAACTCCATTGGGGAAAGTTGTGAACTCTGTGGAGAGTATTGATTCATTCTTGGGGAACAAGTTTAGGAGTCTCGGTTGTCCGTTGCTCTATTGGGGAGTCAAAGTTAAACTGACATCTGGTCGGGTCCAGGTTTCACAGTAACTTGCTAGGGATTGTAGAGTAGTCTACTGGGGAAGAGGAGTTGTGGTCCTTTAATTTGTAGTATTCGGCGAGGCAAACTCAAGCTGGGGATTTCTGCCATTTGTTGGAGAAATAAACCTTATTGCCGGTCTTCTAGAGAGGTGACGACTTCGTTAAAGTTGTCTCAGCTAGGGAAAGGTTTTCAGAGATTAAACCCTTGCTGGGAGTCATCCTATGAGAAGGATTCTGGGGAGATTTGTCATTGCCCCTAGTAGCAAGTGTTCGTGACATTTCCAGAAAATGTTTAATTGTACGTAACCCTTCACCGAGATTGATGTTCAATGCCCCAAGTGAAGGAGATGGAGACTTGCCCCTGGTTACTCTGCACTTCTTCAGAGATTTCTTGAAATCTTGACTGGACTGCCCTAGGTGTGCTGGATAGTGACATGTCAAGTCCCCTTGTTGATAGGAGATTCGTCACTGGAAGTGTCATCCTTCTTGAATTGATTTTGTTCACTAAGAGAGCTTTTGTTCACTGGATATTCATTGTGTGAATTTCTCCACTGTCAAACAAATAGCCAAATGCAAACAGTGATATTCAAATAATGCAAAGTTTATGCTTGTCTTGAAGTTTTGAAAAATGCGTTTTTCAGCAGAAAACTTTTTATAAGACAGATTCAACACAAGATTTAGGGAAAAGCCTTACAGGAGTCAGGATACCTTTTGTAACAGTATGCTTTTGAACTAACCCATGCTTCAATTAGGACTTTTGAAGGGTTGTAACGTGGCTTGGTTCGCAGTTTAAGAAACAAAGGATAAAGGCTCAAAGTATATTTGTACCCACCCGCTCTTCGGGATGTTCTTCAATCCTAAACTCAGTTAATTGTGCGTCGAACTCTATTCGAATTTGGAACGACGTTTTGGTGATGGTTCACACAAGTTGGATTTTTGAAGGCAGTCATCATTTTTGCAACTTTTTTCATGTTGTTGAGGATTTGTAGCGACCTCGTTCTTTTGATTTATTATCCCTAATTTTTTCCTGACTGTTCCTGTTTTCAAGATTACAGTCAGCGGGATGCCCCAAATTTATTGAGCCTCCTTTATAGGTTTTGGCTCAGTGGGCTTTTCTCTTTTGAGATATTGACTGCCTATGAGATAAGGAACCACCACTGTCTTTTGACTCCAGAGGAATGCTTTTGATGTCGTTCGTTGTATTATGAACTGAGAGTTTTGCGACTTCAATGCGCATCTTTTGAATTAACTGAGAGACTACCCTGCCCCAGGTTTAAATTAAAGGTTTCAATTTGTGTTTGAAACAGAAAACTCCTACTTCTTTGGCTCGAAGGGGTTGACTAGGGATTATCTTCCTTATAACTCCAGTGTTTAGGATTTGAAAGAAACGCATGTACATCGTCAGCAAGGTCTGTCCAAAAGCATACTGGATGAGATTATGGTATTGTTTCGTCATCCTCCCTCTAAAGGCTTGTAACCTTTAGCAAGAGTTGAATGTCATAAGGAGAGTAAAAAGCATAGTTTAAATGTAATGAAAGGATGAATTCAAGACAAACATATGCAATGCATTAATGAAACAGAGTTTGACATTAATATATAATTGTTTGAATAACAAAGAGATTACAAATTGAAAATTCAAATGAACAAAAGCTTTCAATGATTCGTCATAGGAGAAGTGATTATGTTTGGAGTCTCCGGAGGGTCAAACTTGATCTCCTTAGCATCAATCATGTCTTGGATCTTGTTCTTCAAAGTCCAACAGTCATTTGTGTCATGTCCCAGACTGTCAGAGTGGTATGCACACCTTTCATCAGGATTATACCTTGGGGAGGCTATGTTGGGATTCTTAGGAGGGTCCCTTAACGTCACCAGATTCAATATCAACAGGTGTTGTAAAGCCTGAGACAGCGACATGTTGAGCTTGGTAAATTGCCTCTTGGGCATATTTGGCTTACTCTGATCAACCCGTTGTTCTTGGCAAGGTATTTGTTGGACCTGTGAGGTAGTAGCAACTTGGAGAGGTCTATTCTTCATCAAACCAAACCTTTGACTTCTCGGAAGTTGATTAATGACTTGGTCCCCGACCTTGACTGCTTGCTTCATGTTGTTGTATCTGTCTTGATGAAGCTTGCTGATAATGGTTCTCATCTCTTCTTGTTCCCGAGCTAAGCCTTGGATAAGAGTCATCTGCCCCAGCATTTGGGTTTTCATGGAACTGAACTCAGCTTGCAGTTGTTCCAGCCGTTCGTCCTTATTGTCTTCAGGACTTTTCTTGACCAAATTCCCCATGAGGAGTGTTCTCAACTCTTCCTTCCCCTTGGATAGGTTTAGGAAGATTTCCCTGAATTGAGTCTCTTGAGTATGAAGATCTTAGTTGTCTTGTTAGAGAGCCATTGCTGAAATAAACGGCGAGAACATGAGATACCTGTACTGGAAGACCTGTTATGCAATGATATGTATGATATATGTATGCAATGTTTTCAAGGATCTCGCGGGGTAAACAAGAAACTATTAGAATTTGAATCTGGTAGCTTGATTGAAGGAACTTCATGTTGCTGAGAGTCCTTCTTCAAGAGTCAAGCTCACCATATCGAGTGGGTCATAGCCCCTGACTCAAGTTATCATGTTTTGATCTCTATACGGTATTGGCTAGAGGACAATAAATCCCCTTGCCCCTTGCTGGACATTTGATGTACCATAACCTGCATCACAAACCCTTGAGATCCTTGAAATGGTTAAGGAAATGTTAAGGCATGATGTTATGATGTGTATGTTATGCGTTTAAGCAAAAGTGTGAAGTGTTGTAAGTAAACCCTGCGATAAATCCAAATTATTGGATAAGGACTGTAAACAAAACCTGTAAGGAACTCATGTTGTCAGATAACAAGAATGTGCAAGTAGTTCAAGTTTGAAGGCACACAAGTCACACATATAGCCTTAAGTTTAGGCTGGCATGGAGTTTAGGCATTACCCTCTTTCAGTTTAGTTGGTTTAAACCTGTCCTAAAAATAGTAACCGGGTTTTAGAGGATCTCAATATCACTGACTACCCTCAATCAGTCATAATTTTAGTTTAGCAACCTTTTCTTGCGGTCAGAATCATCGCGAGAGTTTAGTCTCAATGAGTGTAGCATATTGCTATTGTTCTATGGCCAAGTTGGTCAGTTTAAGGATCTAAGGTCAGTTGGTGCTTAATGACTCCTTAGAAGACCCATATTCTCCTCGTTTCAACACAAGGGATATCGGTACAGACTAAGGTGCCACACCAACGTAGCTACTGCTTCATCCGTGTCGGTATACGCCGGACAGATCCCTCACAGTTTATTGCTACTTACCTAAAGGGTATCCCCAGATCCGGGTTAGGATCTATAGAACTCCGATACAAGCACACAAAATTTAAAGCATACAAAGCATACAATTGAAAACACAAGTGATCTAATCCTAAGGTACACCTCACTTATATAATTCCCCAGCAGAGTCGCCAGTTCTGTGATCGGTGGGAATGAGAACTGACTGTTTTGGAATGCTGGTTCGCGTTTGCATTTGTTTTTGCAAAATGTCGCGGTAAGCAAGAGTCACCACCGTCTTTTATTTTATCCAACAAGGAAAGGACAAAAGCACAGAAAAATTCCTTTTCGAGATATTTCTCGGGTTCAGGAGGTAGATTATAGAAAGCGAAGATGTTAGCACCCTTTCTATCCGTGGTTATCCACAGGCTCTTAGGTACTTGCTCACTATGTTTTCAAAAGTTTGCTTTTCTTTGTGTTTGTGGGTTTGAAAAGAGTTTTTGTTTTGAAAGGGGTGTAAGTGCGAAAAGTTTTGTTTTTTGTTTTCAAAAGAGCAAGTACTTAAGAACATCTACCTACTCAAAAAGGAACTAAACTGTGCAAATGTCCTTTAGACAATGCTATCCCACTATTGAGGAGTAGGTAGCATCGTCGTTGGAGTTTTCGAGTCAATTTGATTTAAGGGACGTGTGGTCACTAAAGCAACGTTAGGACGCCTTAGCGGTAACCCTAATGTCTTAGATCATTTTATCCGAGGCAACCGTTTCGAGGCAAATTATGATCTTTGGACAAAAGGACGACCTCTAACACATCCTATACTCAATGACCACGTTCGAGGCAACCAAGTGAGGCGTACCCTAAGAGTGGCATGTGCAAGTGTATTGTTTTTCAGTTATATTATCTTTGTATATTTAGGTGTTCTACCATTTGTTTTAAGATCTTGTCATGCAATCCTAGTTAGCATACATCTAAACAGTTAATATATGTACAGGAATTTAAAGTGCGGGAATTGTAAATCCTACGCTATTACAAGGCTTCGGGGAGGGGGATTATTTACATGTCCAAAATCGGGGGAATAAAGCAGTAAAGTGTAAAAGTCTTAGTTAAGCTATTACAAACCAGTAGGCAGTTACAATAAAATAAACGCGCACGAATCTGAAAATAACCTCTAAAAATCCTAAGAATAAAATCTTTTTGTTGTTTTATTTTATTTTGGGAAAAAAATCTAAATCTTCTTAATTTTAATTTTTTTTTGAGAAAATGTTAAGATAATTAAATGATTAATTAACAAAGTTAATTTAATAGAAAAAACTAGCCTAATGTTTTTGTGTTTTTTTTAATTGATTTTATGTTTATTAAAAAAAGAAATAAAATAGTCAAAACAAAGATGAAATCGAAGGAACAGGCAGTAAATTAAAAAAAGTATAATTCTGGAGGCCTGGATGGAAAGAGGCGTGGGATGTCTTTCGATCCAGTGAAGAGGCCTGGTCGAAGGTGCCTGAGGGGCTGCACTTTGGGGGTGTTCGATCTGGATATGTCATCCTTCGATCTGGGAATCCTGGATCCAGTTCGAAGCTAGGCTGCTAAGCTTCGAAGCTCTGAACAAGATTTTGAGAAGATACTTCCTGCAAAATGAGACAAATATTTAAGATCCAGGGGGAATTTTACCCCCCCTGATTCGAATCTCCTCCCAATTCGAGTCCTTCCTCAATTGGAATCTGCTGAATCTGGGCTTGGGTTTGTTTTATCCTGAGATTCAAAGGAGAAACTTAGATCATGCCCAAGCAATGGCACGATCTCATCTTTGCGTTGTAGCTTACATGCAACATAATCAGTAATAACAAGAATATATATATATATATGCAATGTGTATTTAAATGTCATGAAGGTGCAATTTTGGTTTTGCAAACCCTTACCAATTAAAGATGTATGATCTGTGGCTCTGGGTGTGGAGATGTTTGCTGAATGGCTTCTTTGGCTTGGATTACTTATGAAAATGTTGATAACCTTTGGTGGGTTTGTGGGCAGCGTACCTCCAAATCCTCCCTGTTTCTTTTTCCTTTTTTCTCGTTTTTTGCCCCCTTGTTCTGTAATTCTAGTTTTTCTCCCTTTACTATAATTTTTGTAATGTTTCTGTTCCCCCTGGCACTGTATGCTGGCCCTTGTATTTATAGGAGTATGATGGTATAGTAACGGCAAGAGACAACCAATTAAACAGGCCTTTAAAGCCATGAGACAAGAATCAGACATATTAAAATATTTCCTTTTTTGAAATATTCATGTCTCTTTGGAATCTTGAATGAACCTGGACACCTTTGATTTTCGAATGCCTCCAGGCCATGCTCTTCGATTGGTCTTGAGTTGCCTCCTTCGAATGGACTTCTTATGTGCCCTTCGAATGGGCCTTCTGAATGCTTCGACTGCTTGATTTGAAAAGAATCACTCTGGTCGAATCAACTCTTATGGAGTTAGGAACAGAAAAGGCAAGAATTTGGCCTTTAACTCAGGAATTGAATCCACAATCAGCATTTAATTATTTCTATATTTGCAAGGGACACATGCCATTGTGAACTTTGGGTGAACCTGGACAGGTTAGGATATGTGTTTTTGCTTAGTCATGCCAGCCTACTTCATTCCTTCGAATCTGCCTTCTTTGCCAGCTTCAAAGTCCAATTCAAATCTATTTAGAACATTCCCTATTAGATAACTTCGACCACCCCTTGGCCTCGTGATGAGTCTAAGTTCTGATTCGAAGTGTCCAGAACTTCCTTCATCATAGCATCTTAGATTAAGAGAAACTCTGCACTGAAATGCTATTCGAAGGTTATTTCGTTCTGATGTTATGATTGAGGTAAAGTATGAAGTTCCAGTCGAAGGACCCTCTGAAGTACTAGTCGAAGCATTGTGAAATTGACTTGATCGAAGGGGTCCAGCGCTCAATCGAAGACTTGCACACCAAAGCTTGATCGAAGGAGGTCCAGCGCTCAATCGAAGACTTGCAGACCAATGCTTGATCGAAGGGTTCCAAACTCCTAATCGAAGCTTACTAATCAAAGCCTGATCGAAGAGTGGCAAATGCCCAATCGAAGACTGGTGATTCAAGCCTGTATCGAAGGATTTTGGATACCCAATCGAAGACTTTTCCCAGATGCCAATCGAAAGACACTTTGTTCATCTTCAAAAAAATTTTTTTTTCTTAGGCAAGGGTTTGTGACCAACAATGTAAGGGAAGACTTTTGAAAACATGAGAGGGTAAATTTTGGGGTACAACACAGCTATAAGAAGAGCAAAGTGTGAACGGTTATCTCGCGCCAAAGAGGATGCGTTCGGTCTTTTTATCTTAGAAAGTTATTTTGTAAGCCCAAGAGGCATGATGTAATCTTTCTTGTTTTGTCTAATGAGAATTAACGTTTGTTCATTCTTTTGTCTATACAAATTTAAATTTCATTAATCCTTGAAATGATTTGCATGTACATATTCCATGCATCATAACATGACAGGTTTTCACATAACATGTTTCCTTATCTTTCTGCTGTTTATTTCAGCAAGATGGATCTAGAGAAAACTGTAAAGGATCTCCAAATCCAGAATTCTCAGTTTCAGGAGACTCTACTAGCCCTAACCAAGGGGCAGCAAGATATGATGGCTTTGCTGGCCGTTAAGGACAAGCCAAAGAAGAAAGCTCTACTCAACACGGGTAGAAGGTTCAAGGAAATAATTCGTTAAATCCCAGTAGGAAAAGATTCATCTGAAGAGGACGAGAACCAGATTGGTGAGGTCAAGAGTACTCAGGCTGACTGTATCAATGATCAAGTATCCTATGATGATTATTTCAACGACCAGTATCCACCCGCTGATATCAAATACAAGCAGTTAGAAGACAAATTGAAAGTTGTTGAAATCCAAGCCGTCCCCGGTTTAGATTTTGATGATTTGGGTTTGATTTCTGGGGTAGTCATTCCCCATAAGTTCAAAATACCAATCTTTGCAAAGTACGATGGGGTTTCTTGTCCAAAACTCCATTTGAAATCTTATGTGCACAAGATACAGCCGCACACTGCTGATAAGAAGCTCTGGGTTCACTTTTTCCAAGAGAGCTTGGCTGGAATGCAACTTGAATGGTTTTATCAGTTAGATGGTTCTCGTATCAATACTTGGGAGGATTTAGCTACTACCTTCTACCATCAGTATCAGTACAACGCCGACTTGGCGCCAACGAGGGTTCAATTGCAAGATATGACCATGGGGAAGAATGAAAGATTTAAGGAATATGCGCAAAAGTGGAGAGACCTTGCTAGTAGGGTCAAACCTCCATTGACTGATAGGGAGCACATTGACATGTTCATGGGAACTTTATCTGGTCCTTTCTTTAATCTGTTGGTTGGCTGCTCTTCTTCTGGTTTCACCAAATTGATCTTAACTGGCGAAAGAGTTGAGAGTGGCATCAAAAGTGGGAAGATCTCTGTGGCATCTACCTCCACTCCCAATCCTATCAAGAAACCTTTTGCTTCAAAGAAGGAAGTCAATGTTGTGTACAGGGAAAGGGACCATACAAAGAAGAATGATCACCCGTTTCTTAATGCTATCAGAATCTCCAATCCAACTCCTACTCCAAGACCATCTGCAAATCATCAACACTTTGAAGCTCTAAGAAGACAATTTACGAGGTTAGGCATGTCACTGTCTTAAGCCCTTCAACATTTGCTCAAGGCTAATTTAGTGACATTACGCGATCCTCCTGCCAACCCTGACACCTCGTCACTAAAGTATAATCTGAACGCTAAGTGTACTTACCATTCAAGCAGCCCCGGGCACGAGACTGACCAGTGTTGGGCCTTGAAGAAAAAAATCCAGGATTTGATTGATAACAAAACTATTGAATTTGATCCTCCTCCAACTCCGAATGTAATCACTGCTCCAATGCTGAAGCATGACAAAGGTGTTAATGTTGTCGAAGATGAAATTTTTGTCGCCTCTATTGAAGAATTGACTATTCTGCTGAATATAATCAAAACCAATCTGTTGAAAGCCGAGATTTTCCCTGGCTGCGTAAAGGACTGTGTGTGCTGTACAAGACAACTCAATGGATGTGAAGGTCTAAAGAAAGGCATACAACGCCTGATGGATAGCCATGAAGTTCTATTTGAAAAGACTCCACTTGCCAAGAGTTTGATTAACAAATGTGAAGACCTCTCCATTATTACCATCTCAAACAAGCCTCTTAGGATCACCTCCAAAGGTTGTATTAGGATTTCAAATGAACCCACTGTTTCTCCCTTAATAATTACCAATCCCAGACCGATTCCTTACTCTTCAAACAAAGCGGTACCATGGAATTACGGTGCTGAGGTGTTCTATCATGGGATTAAACAAGATGCCTGGATCGAAGAAGAAAAAGATGACAATGCTGGAAACATAGCCGGCTCAAGCAAAGTAACTAGAACTGGGAGAATATTTTAACCTAATATCTCACCACCAGCTATTACAAGGACGCCCATCCGCATTTCTGCTGCCAAGCCAAGTACTAATACAAGAGGAACGAAGAAGGTTGTTGAGCCTAATGTGATTGAAGTACCCTCCAAGGACGTAGCTGATGGAGAACCCTCTGCTCACGAGATGGACGAGATTTTGAAGATTATAAAAAGAAGCGACTTCAAGATTGTAGAACAGTTGGGGCAAACCCCTTCTAAGATTTCAATGTTGTCATTGCAGCTTTGCTCCGATGCCCATGCTCGAACATTTATCAAGTTCGTGAAAAAGGCTCATGTCCCCCATGAGACAACAACATACCAATTTGATATTTGCATGGCTAGCCTGACAGCTGATAATGGTTGGGATATTCAGATGCTAACTTAACACCTCCCAGGAAGAATCATAATAAAGCTTTACATGTTTCTATCGAGTGCAAAGGGACTACCTTAGCACATGTGCTAGTCGGCACTGGTTCTTCTCTGAATGTATTACCCAAGGGGGCATTAGACCGTCTTGACTATGAGGATTTAGTCTTGAAGCCAAGTGATATCATTGTAAGGGCATTTGACGGATTAAAGAGGATTGTTCATGGGGAAGTAGATCTTCCAATCAAAGTGGGCTCCCAAATCTTCAACTCCACCTTCTATATTATGGATACTGGTTCTGCCTATTTTTGTCTGTTAGGTCGCCCATGGATCCATGAAGCTGGGGCAGTAACCTCAACCCTCTACCAGAAACTCAAATATCCAGTCAAGGGCAGAATAGTCACCGTCTGTGGAGAAGAAGAGTTTATGGTGAGCCACCTTAACTCTTTCAAGTACATAGAGATGGATGGAGAATTCATTGAGACCCCGTGTCAAGCCTTTAAGGTTGTACCAATGATGATTACTTCTACCAAATATTCTTCTGATGAGTCTAAAGTTGTTAAGGTCACACCAAAGATGGTTTAAGTCAAAGATGCTTGTGCAACAATTGAAGAAGGAAACTATGATACTTGGGGGAAACTCCTCAATATCCCATTTAAAGCAAACAAGTTTGGTTTGGGCTTCACCATCAAAGCTAAAAAAAAAGTGAGGCGTGCTCGTGCTGGAAAGCCACCTCTCCACATTGGAAGCCATGAAGTACATGTCGTGGGTGATTCTGAAGAAGGAAATGCATTTGATGAGTGGGTGTATCCAACTACAACGGAGCTGAAGAATTGGCATACAAAGGACTTTGTTCCCATCTCCTTCATTGAGGAGTAATCTACTTGTTATTGCTTTTTTTTCAATTCAAGAACATGTTGTCTGTAATATTTTAACAATGACTTTTCAGCCATTTGCATGGCTCGGGGCACTTTGGTCCATTTGTCAAGGGTTTTATTTATGTTCATATAATCATATGATCATTCAGTACATTGGACTTTTTTGCATTCAAATAGTTATGTTCATTGTCTTTCCTTTCTTGCAAATACATTTTTCAAAAAAAAAAGCCATGTATCTTACATGCACACACATACACACACACTCTTGCAGGTTCACATCCACTCTGGATCCTATTGCCAATGACTCTACTATTGCCGACTGTTGTACCCCAAAGTTTTCCCTCTCATATTTCTGAACACATGGCAAGTGAGGTCCCCAAATTGCTCAAGGAAGTCCAAGAGTTGACCATACAAACTCTCTCCTAAGGCAGTATACCTCAAATTAGGGTTTCTATTTTCATCAAGATGTGTGGACCAAAAAGGACTCAAATGCTCACCATTGTCCTAATATGTTCTGAAGATCATCCATGTCAAGTTTCAAGCCTTGCAGAGGAAGTTTGCTCAGTCAATTGCTCAAATGCCTAAAAATCAACTATGTTGGGTCAAAAGTCAATTGTGGCCCACATACAATCAAACTTCAAGATTTTTGGTCAACATCCTCACTTTGAAGTATTATTCATCATTTGATCAAGGGTTGATCATTATTCCTCAAGTATTGCTCACAATTCATCAAAACCCAAAAGTTGCTAAATTAGGGTTTTATAGGAAAAGTCAACTCAACTTTGACCAAGCATAACTTTCTCATACTTTATCAGAAATGACCCATCCAAAGCTCATTTTGAAGAGGATGCAATTAACTACAATGCATCTTCAGCTACCAAGTTTAAAATATGCACTCACAAAAAGATATGAATTTTGACATTATAGGCCATTTTGGAAAGTCAACAAAAACACCTTTTGGATCAAAGCTACATACATGAACATGGAAGACTCAATTGACATGAGACCAAAAGGGTTGCTTATAGAACATACTAAGCTTTCTAAAAAGTCCAATAACACCTCTCTAGGGTAAAAATTTAGAGAGTTATGCATTGGCCAAGTTAACCATTTTTGCAAAATTGCCAAAAGACAAATGTGCTCAAAAATACATTTTTTGTCAAATGGGCCTAGTTTTTCATGATTGAATCTTGCTTATGACATGGTCTACGATCCAAATCAGAACCCACAAATGTTTTGCTTTATTTATTTATTTTATTTTGATTTTTATCATTTAAAAGTCAAATTAAATCAAATAAATAGCAAAAAATATCAAAGATTTGTTTTGTGATCATATTTTGTATGGAATCAAATCCAATTATGCTGACAAATCATATCCAAAACTTTGAAAACAAATTGAACCAAAATTGGCATGATTTGGCTTGATATAGAAAGATATCATACAAGGATAAAGACCAAATTAAATCTTCATAATAGACCAAGATTTAGCTCGTTTTTGTTGACCTAATGTATTCCATTACATATACAGAGCATAGCCAAAGCAAGAAAGAGAGGATTGAGGTCGTGAAAGTAACCAAGCAAACTCAAATGTTTGAAGAAAAAGTTTGGATCAGTTTTCAATTTAGAGGATGATTCAAGGAGATTCAAAGCCACCAATCAACTCCTGGACATCCTCTGAAGCGATTGCAAGCATCACCAAGCCTCCACAAGTCCAGAAACGCGTTGCACGACTGTCACGGTTTTCTTCTCTTTCAAAATTTGATTATCATGATTCTTGCATTATAAACATGTTTTAATGGTATGTATGTGTTTGTTATCATGTTTGCAACGTATTGAATTGGTTTAATTGATGTTTGAGCGCATATATTGATAGTTGCCATTGCTAGGGTTTGAGGTTGTATTTTAGGGTTTCTTAATACAGGTACAATTAGGCCAAAAGAAGGATGCCTTCATACTCGTGAGATCAAAACGAGTTGATCTGTATACTTGGAACTGATTTATATTGCCTATGGTAGATTTTGGAAATTTGCAGGTTTGTAGCCACGCTTAAAGACTGTCACTATAGCCTATTACGACAAATTTGGCTGTAGGTAAAATCCCCTCTAAGGCAACAGTCCTTGGGGAAGAGGATGAAGGCGTCTCAGTGGATGAGTGTACGATTTGAAATTCGCGCGTTTTTTAGACTAAGTATTCAATTTGTATTATATTTATTTTGTTTAATTATATATACAAATAAACAAAGCAGCTCAGCTGGTAGCATGGTATTGGGAGCGAGCATAAGGACCTGGGTTCAACCCCCAGGTCCCAACCTTTGTTCATATTATTTTGTTTCATGAGATCAGGTACACTACAGCCTCAAGCGTCCACCATATACCATACAGATCCAACCACCAAACGCATCTTCAGCCAAGATCCAGCGTGCCATCATTGAAGGACCACCATACACCCCAAGTCAATGTACGCACTGGATCAGGCGAAGTCAAAAGGGCTGGGATTTGTTTGGGCCCAGAATTGCTAAATGACATCAGGCCCACTTCTAATTTTTCTTTTAATATTTCTTTTATTTATTTTAATTGACAATTAATTACCATTTTTTTCATAAAATCATAAAATTAAGAACTCAAAAATTAGAATTAGACTTTTTTTTATCAAAATTAATTTTGTTAATTTAATTTAATTTAGTTTAACTTAGGGCAATTCTAACTTTTTTATATAATTAAAACTAATTAGCAAATTAGGTTAAATTCTTGATTTAATTATTTTATTTTTTTCTCAAATAAATAAAAATACAAAAATAGGTTTTTAGATTGAATTAATTCATTTTTCTTAATTTAAAATTAATTAGAACTTAGGATTTTCTTTTTAATTTAACTATTTCATTATTTTCTTAAAACATGACAAAAACATTTTTTTAATCAATCGTCAATAGGTTTAGTCAAGGGTCAAAACCCTAATTGTCTCGTATATGATTCATCGCGCGCGTGTTAATTGTTTTTGCCAATATTTTTGTAACTGCTCACTGGTTTGTAATAGTTAATTTAGGGCTTTTACTTATCGCTTTTTCCCCGGGTTTTTGGCCATGTAATTAATCCCCCTCCCGGAATACTTGTAATAGCGTAGATTTACTTTCTCGCATCTTAATCTCTGCAAATATTTAACTGTTTAGATGTATGCTAATAGGGTTGTATGACAAGAATGCATGAAAATTTAATACAATTAGAAAACCCTAATGTGCAAAGATAAATAACTGAAAACAAATCACTCGCACATATCACTCTTAGGGTATAATCTCACTTCGGTTGCCTTCGGTAAACGATCATTAAGCATAGGGTGTCTTAGTGGTTTCCCTCCTGTCTAAAAAGATCAAATGTATCATTCGAATGTTGCCTCGAAAATGTTCCCTCGAATATGATCTTAAGACTCTAGGGTTATTACTAAGGTGTCCTAACATTGCTTTGGTGATTGTACATCCCTTTCGAATTGACCCTTACTGAAATTCTGGCTGCAGATACTCAATGTCACGTTCAATGTTATGACACCGTATCTGACTTACTATATGACAGTAAATACAAAAGCAATAAAGAACACAGTCAATTGTTTACCCAGTTCAGTGTGCAACAACACCTACTCTGGGGGCTACCAAGCCAGGGAGGAAATCCACTATAAGAGATGTTAATTCAGGAATAAACCAACCAGTTTATCTCCTTCACTTAAGACCTACCCAATGCAATTCCAATCTAAGTACAACTTAAACCTGAGTTCCTACTCACTCCCCCTCAATCACAGCAGTGATACATAAACCAATTTGACTTAAGAATTGATGAAGACACTCTTCAAAAACAAACACTTGATTAAGCTTCACAGCTTTTTAATCAAGCAACACAATCACTCGTGCTTCACAGCTTTGAGTGATGCACACAACTAACTTGACTCTGCTTCACAGCTTTAGTCAAGGAACATTCAAACACTCTTGCTTCAAAGCTTTGAGTGCTACACAGCCCTTACAATTCGAAACCTATTCCAAGTCACTTATCACAATGATAATTGCTTGGAGTACAATAATCAAATCTATACAGATTACAAATGATCTTCTGATCAATAAAAGGGATACCTTGAAAAACAGCAGCTCTGTTGAATATATAGCAGCTGCAACTTCAGTTAGGGTTTCCACAAAAACCTAGGGTTAATTCCGTTTGACCTAAAGACCAGGTCACAGGACTTTATTAACCAGGTTAGGGTTGAGCTAGGTTACCCCTCAGAAAACGCAGGATTCTGTTCAGGAAAGACTGAGTTATTTCCTGAAAAAACTCAGACTTATCCAACCTGCAAACCTGTTAGCTCAGAACAGGATGTCATAACATTTGTTATGACATCTGAGAAAACCTATCTACTGATTTAGCAAAATGTGATCATTTTGCAAAATGCTCAGATACACACTTATAAACATCAGTACTTGAATTACAATATTTTTCTGCAAAGGTACCTAATGAGTCAGTACAAACTAAACTAGAATGTTATGACATCAGTCATGACATTCACACATACACTTGGGATTTACCAAAAATGCAAGCCAATACCTAAACACCTACAAACTCCCCCTTTGGCAGATTTTTGGCTAAAGACCCTAAGCAATCAGAGATAGATAGCAGCAGAAATAAGTGACAGCAGAAAAATAGAATGTCAAGTACTAATCAAGTAAGTACCAAAATATTCTCCCCCTCTTTAGCCACAAATGGGCCAAAGATACATGTTCATAAAATTATACAGTTATCCAAAACAAAATAATAAGAGCAGCAGCAGAAAACAACTGAATACACTTCCAAACTCCACCAGATATCAGCACCAACCAGCAACACCACCAAACAGCAACCAACCTTCAAGTACTGTCATCAGATCCAGAGGATTCGGGCTTCTTTCTTTTCTTGTGAGCAATGTCAGCATTCTTCTCTTTGTTTGATGTCTCAACATTCTTAGAGACATCTGGATTTGTTTCAGCATTTGAGCTTTCTTGGTTCAGAGGAACAGAAATGCCAGGAACTGAGTGGTTCTCGTTCAGAATTCTTGAAACAATTTTTGCTATTGCTTGATTAACATAGGCTGTCCCTTCCCTATTTGCAATTTCAGGGGGAACTGAAGAAGAAGGATGAGATGGATTACCAGAGGCAGAAGCTTGGGGCTTTCCTGCATGTCTTGTTCTCAACTCTTTGACCTTGGTGGGGTTAGTTCCCACTTTTCTACGAGAAGAGATCTCTAGAACGTCAGAGTCCAGACAAGAAGAGATTGTCCTAGAATCTTGATCAGAGGAAGAGGTTGAAATAGTCGTATTGGATGATGATGGTGTTTGAGACATTTTGACAGTCTTAGAGGACCAACAGCAACTGAGGAGAAATTTCTGATTGAGAGACTGGGTTTTGATGAGGAGACGAGAGGGGAAGGAAGCAAGGGAGTGTCTATTCAACTTCTTAAAAGAATTATAGGAAATGAGAAAATACAATTTTAAACCAATCAGAACAGGCATAACTCCTTTGATCCTTGTTTTAAGCAAAATTAATTGCTACAATTCCTCATGTTGGCAAATACCCAGCTTACCCCTTAAGTTTTCAAATTGATTTGCATCCAGAGCCTTGGTAAAAATGTCAGCCAGCTGTAGCTCAGTGGCAACATGTTCCAATTTGATTGTCTTCTCTTCTACAAGGTCTCTGATAAAGTGATGTCGCATGTCAATATGTTTGGTCCTGCTATGCTGAATGGGATTCTTGGATATGTTGATTGTACTCAGATTGTCACAGTACAATGTCATAACATCTTGTGTGACATTATACTCAGTGAGCATCTGTTTCATCCATATCATTTGAGAACATAATTTATTAGACATGTTGTTTCCAACATCCTTGTCAAGATGACTTAAGGTTCTGACAACACGTCCTTCTTCAAGTTTATTTGCCACATCATAGATATTATCAACCTGTAGTTTTGGAGTTCTTCTGACAGCTTCCATAGAAATAGCTCTTTTCATTCTTCTTAGATGAAGGGGACCAAGCTTATGCTGCCACAGTTTCATCTCTTTTTCTTCTTTGATGATTGGACACATAGTGGAGATATCAGTGTTCTCAGGCTGCCATAAGTAGCAGTTATCTTTGGATCTGATTCCTCTCATTACAACTTCTAGTTTTTCATTAATTACTAGACATTCAGATCTTGAGAAGTTGACCTTGAATCCTAGATCACATGATTGACTGATACTAATGAGATTAGCAGTCAACCCTTTTACCAGCAGTACTTTATTCAGACTTGGAACTCCAGGACAGTCCAAATTACCAACTCCTTTGACTTCACCTTTAGCACCATCTCCAAAGGTCACAAAACTGGTGGTGTGAGGCATAACATTATTGAGGAGATTTTTGAATCCAGTCATGTGTCTGGAACATCCACTGTCAAAGTACCAGCCTTCCTTTGCAGACACTCTCAGGGAAGTATGGGCTATCAGGGCAGTAGCCTTTTTCTTCCAATGATGAGTATGTGGTACCCTTTTTGGCTTAGGTTTAGCACCAGAGTTTTGATTAGGGTATCCATGCAATTTGAAGCAGAAGGGCTTTATGTGTCCATACCTCCCACAATGATGACATCTCCATCTTTGGTATTTTTTCTTCATGTATTTCTGATGTTGAGAGTTGTGTTGAGACATCTGCTTTGACAATTGTTTAACATGCCTGATTTTCTTGTCTGCACCAGGTTTCTTAGCTTCCACAAATCCTAGACCAGATTTGTTTCCCACATTTTGTCCCACTTGTAGGATCTCTTCCAATTTATCTGATCCATTGGTCAACATCTTGACAGATTTTGTCATTTGGTTCAGTTGTGAATTCAGCAATTGAACTTCCCCTTCTAGGTGACTTATAGTTTCAAGATCTGCCCTTTTTTCCGCCTCCAGCTTTATAATGAGTTCTGATTGTTTCTCATTCTGCACACAGACTTCAGCACTTCTGATACATAATTTCTTGTAGGTATCAGCCAGTTCTTCAAATGTCACTTCTTCATCACTAGTGTCACTTTCAGAAGTACAAACACTACATAGAGCAGTAACTAGTTTGGCAGATTCTTCTTCAGAATTACTTTCTGAATCATAGTCAGACCAAGTAACAGTCATTCCTTTCTTTTGTTTCTTAAGAAAGGTAGGACATTCAGCTCTAATATGTCCATATCCTTCACATCCATGGCATTGAATACCTCTGCCTTGGTTTCCCTTATCTTCTGACCTTGGTCTTCTGCTGGAACTGTCAATGTCAGAGGGAATGTTATGAACATTAGACCTTGACTTTGGATCCATTCTTTCGATGAGCTTGTTGAACTGTCTTCCAAGCATGGCAATAGCTTCTGATATATTTTCTTCTTCATCCTCCTTGTTTTCAACATCAGTGTTGGATACAAGTGCTATGCTTTTGTTCTTCTTGTCACCATTATCAGTGATCCCCATCTCAAAAGTCTGAAGAGACCCAATAAGTTCATCCACTTTCAACTTGCTAATGTCTCGGGCTTCCTCTATGGCAGTTACCTTCATTGCAAATCTTTTAGGCAAGGATCTGAGAATCTTCCTCACCAGTTTTTCTTCTGACATCTTTTCTCCCAGTGCTCCTGAGGTGTTAGCAATCTCCAAGATGTTCATGTGAAACTCATGAATGGTTTCATCTTCCATCATTTTTAGATTCTCAAACTTGGTGGTCAACATCTGAAGCCTTGACATTTTTACTTTGGAAGTGCCCTCATGAGTAGTTTTGAGAGTGTCCCAAACTTCCTTGGCCAGTTCATATTGATGTACTAGTCTGAAAATGTTTCTATCAATTCCATTGAACAAGGAATTTAAAGCTTTTGAATTTCCCAGAGCTAACTCATCTTCTTCTTTACTCCAATCTTCCTCAGGCTTCAGACTGATTGTCCCATCTTTCTCAGTTATGGTGGGATGAATCCATCCTTTGTCAGCAGCTCTCCAAGCCTTTTTGTCCAGAGATTTTAGGAAGGCAATCATACGAGGTTTCCAGTAGTCATAATTAGTTCCATCCAGAATGGGTGGTCTATTTCCAAAAACTCCTTCTTTGTCCATAGTTCCAGAAAGTGATATCCCTAGATCTCACCCAGTAATACAGGCAGGGTGCCTGCTCTGATACCAATTGAAATTCTGGATGCAGATACTCAATGTCACGTTCAATGTTATGACACCGTATCTGACTTACTATATGACAGTAAATACAAAAGCAATAAAGAACACAGTCAATTGTTTACCCAGTTCAGTGTGCAACAACACCTACTCTGGGGGCTACCAAGCCAGGGAGGAAATCCACTATAAGAGATATTAATTCAGGAATAAACCAACCAGTTTATCTCCTTCACTTAAGACCTACCCAATGCAATTCCAATCTAAGTACAACTTAAACCTGAGTTCCTACTCACTCCCCCTCAATCACAGCAGTGATACATAAACCAATTTGACTTCAGAATTGATGAAGACACTCTTCAAAAACAAACACTTGATTAAGCTTCACAGCTTTTTAATCAAGCAACACAATCACTCGTGCTTCACAGCTTTGAGTGATGCACATAACTAACTTGACTCTGCTTCACAGCTTTAGTCAAGGAACATTCAAACACTCTTGCTTCAAAGCTTTGAGTGCTACACAGCCCTTACAATTCGAAACCTATTCCAAGTCACTTATCACAATGATAATTGCTTGGAGTACAATAATCAAATCTATACAGATTACAAATGATCTTCTGATCAATAAAAGGGATACCTTGAAAAACAGCAGCTCTGTTGAATATATAGCAGCTGCAACTTCAGTTAGGGTTTCCACAAAAACCTAGGGTTAATTCCGTTTGACCTAAAGACCAGGTCACATGACTTTATTAACCAGGTTAGGGTTGAGCTAGGTTACCCCTCAGAAAACACAGGATTCTGTTCAGGAAAGACTGAGTTATTTCCTGAAAAAACTCAGACTTATCCAACCTGCAAACCTGTTAGCTCAGAACAGGATGTCATAACATTTGTTATGACATCTGAGAAAACCTGTCTACTGATTTAGCAAAATGTGATCATTTTGCAAAATGCTCAGATACACACTTATAAACATCAGTACTTGAATTACAATATTTTTCTGCAAAGGTACCTAATGAGTCAGTACAAACTAAACTAGAATGTTATGACATCAGTCATGACATTCACACATACACTTGGGATTTACCAAAAATGCAAGCCAATACCTAAACACCTACACTTACAATTCCAACGGCGGTGCTACCTATTGTTTAATAGTAGGATAGCGCTATCTAAAGGAAACGAGAATAGAAACGATCTTTTTTCAAGGAGGTAGATGCTAGTAGGTACTTGCTCAAAAAAAAACTTTTCACACTTACACTTTTCAGACAAACTTTCAAAACAAACTTCGTCACACCTTTGAGGACTGATACAAGGGTTATCACGAAGTCAAACTTTTCAAAAACAAAGCACACACACAAGCAATTTTAAAAAGATGAGAAAGTACCTAAGAGCCCATGGAAAACCATGGATAGAAAGGGTGCTAACACCTTCCCCTTCTATAATCTACCCCTCGTACTCAGAATATCTCGAAAAAAGGTTTTTTCTGTACTTTTTTCCTTTCCGATTGAATGAAATAAAAGTCGGTGGGGACTCTTGCTTACCGCGACATTTTGCGAGTAAAAAATACAAAACGCAAACCAGCATCAAATAGTCGGTTCTGCCACCGTATCACAGAACTAGCGACTCAGCTGGTGAGTTAATAAGTGGGGTATACCTTAGGATATAGTTCATCATAATTGCTTCTCTTGATTGCTTTGTTTGCTTTATTTTTGAGGGTTTTGTTTGGGGTTACTATAGATCATACACCCGGATCTGGGGAATACCTTTTAGGTAAGTAGCAATAGACTGTGAGGGAACTATATGGCATAGACCAATACAGTTGAAGCAGTAGCTACGTTGGTGTGGCACTTTGGTTGGTACCAGTATCCCTTGTGGAGAAAGAAGGAGAATACGGGGCCGCTACATGGTGTCGTTAAGCATCAACTGACCTTAGAACCTTTAATCTCCCAACTTGGCCATTAGAAAGTAGTGAGATGGCCGACCTCGGTGTAAAGCTGAGAACTGGTTGATACTCGATGCTACACTCATTGAGACCATACTCTCGGAATAATTTCGGCCGCAAGAAAAGATTGTGTGAGCTGAAACCATGACCGATGGAGGATGGTCAAGGATATTGAGATCCTCTAGAACTCGGTTACTTTTCTAGGACAGGTTTGAAACCAACTTAACTTCAAGAGGGTATTACCTTTGACCTCATGCAAGCCTTAAACCTAAGGGCTTTGTGTGATTTGACTATGTTTGTAATACTTGTGTTTGATATACCTGTGGTTTATCATGAAATCATGCATCATAACATGGCATTCATGCTTCATTACACTAACCATTTCAAAGACCAAGAGAATTTATCTTTGTTCTGTTTTGCAGATCATGGCTTCCGTGCACAGAAGTACCATCCAAATCAACTTTATGCAGATACCTGCCCAACTTAAAGAGCTAGCATCAAGAGTTTCTGAAACTTCTACTTTCATTAAGAGACACGGTCAACTTCTCAGCCTGGTTACTTCAAACCTTGATGAACAGATGATGAGCGTATTATTTCAGTTCTTCGATCCCAAGCATCACCGCTTCACCTTTCCAGATTACCAGCTGGTACCCACCTTGGAAGAATTCTCTCATTTATTGGGCATATCCATTCTTGAACAGGTACCCTTCACAGGTATGGAAGAAGTTCCTAGGCCAGAAGACATTGCCTCAGCCTTGCATTTGAAATGGGTCGATGTGGTATCCAATTGGGAAACTCGAAGCGGGGTCGAAGGTTTTCTAGCCAAATTTCTGATAGATCAGGCTCAGCTATTTTGGGATGATTTGGATTTTCAGGCTTTTTAAGATGTCTTGGCTCTTCTTATCTATGGTTTAGTTCTCTTCCCTAATCCGGACTCCTTTGTAGATGTGAGTGCTGTCAAGATTTTCCTTTCTCGCAACCCTGTGCCTACCTTGCTTGGAGATATCTTACATGCTCTCCATACTCATACTATGAAGAGAAGAGGGACTCTTATGTGCTGCATATCATTGCTGTCGAGGTGGTTTATTTCTCACCTCCCTAAGTCTGTACTGAAGAACGAAGAAGGTTTGGGTTGGTCACACAGAATAGTGTCACTCGCTTATACAGATATTCTTTGGTGTTCCCGGGCTATGGAAGACACTGCTGTTATTGACCGCTGTGGGGGATACCCTAATGTCCCATTACTTGGTATCAGAGGGGGTATAACTTATAGTCCTTGTCTAACCTTAGAACAATTTTGTCGCGCTCGAAGAGATGGTCCCCATGAGTTACTTCTCGAGGACATTGTATTCGACTATAAGGATGACGTTAAGGAGCATCACCGGAGGTTCATATGAGCTTGGGGCATGGTAAACAGATCTGACCCCAAAGAGTTGGGATCGAAGACTTCCCTTCCTATGCAGCCTTACCTCCAATGGGTCCGAGCTCGCGCCAAGAAGCTTATGATGCCTTATGCGGGCGTATTACCAGTGATTGTGGAGCCCACTAATGAAGAAGGCATTCCTTACATGGTTCTCTATCCTTACATGCCCACTGATCCTGAGGAGTTGCAGAGGTCTTGGATTCAGCTGAAGAATGAGCGGGATACTTACCGGGAGCAGTTCCATGAGCAAGAGAGGAAGGTTTTAAAGCTCACCAGGCAGCTCGAGGAAGAAAGAGTGATCAATGACTATATCAACACAAAGAGGAAGCGCCCATGGGACTTTTGATTTTGCTTTTCTAGTTTTAGATTTTTTTTATTTACTTATTTTGTAACGCCTTAAAGGCATGATTGAACCTTTCAAATTTAAGCTAATAAAGTTTTGTTTATTTTTGGTTTGCAAATTTAAATTTCCCAAAGTCTTTGAAATCATTACATGCGCATCCCATTATCATACACATCATTACCGGTACCACTACAGGTTTCTCATCTTCTTTGCTATTTATTTCAGCAGAAATGTCTTCTGATAAAGCCATCAAAGATCTTCAGGCACAGAACGCCCAGTTCGAACAGATGTTCATAAGTCTGGCTAAGGGGCAGGAGGATTTGAAGACCCTTATTCTGAAAGAGAAGAATAAAAAGAAGAAGGTCGGTATACTGAATATGGGTAGAAGGTTCAGAGAAAGGTTGAAGCATCAAACTGATATGACCTCTTCATCCAAAGAAGGAGAAAACCAAGAAAGGGAAAAGGACCCTAGTCCTGTAGTTTCTGACAACGATACTGATTACGACGATGAGCAATATCCTCCTGCCAAGGATAGATACAAGCAGTTAGAAGACCGTCTGAGTGCTATGGAGGTTCAGAAGATACCTGGTTTGGATTTCGGGGAATTGGGAGTTATATCGGGAGTGGTCATCCCTCATAAGTTCAAAGCTCCGGTTTTTGCCAAGTATGATGGGGCGTCCTGCCCAAAACTCCATCTCCGCTCGTATGTCAGGAAAAGCCAACCCCACACTGCTGATAGAAATTTGTGGGTGCATTTATTTCAAGATAGTCTTTCAGGGACTCAACTTGAATGGTTCTACCAGTTGGAGGGAGCCAGTGTCCGAAACTGGGAAGATCTTGCTGCTGCTTTCTACAAGCAGTATCAGTACAACGCAGACCTTGCTCCCACTCATACTCAGCTCCAGGGTATGTCCATGGGTGAAGGTTAAGGTTTTAAGGACTATGCTCAGAAATGGAGAGACTTAGCTGGAAGAGTTCAACCCCCGTTGTCTGATAGGGAGTTGGTTGACATGTTTCTGGGGACGCTGTCTGGTCCGTTTTTCAATAACTTGATTGGCAACTCATCATCTGGTTTCACCGAGCTGATTTTAACTAGAGAAAGAGTAGAAGCTGGAATTTGGAGTGGTAAAATATAGAAGGATGTCTCTTTGAGTTCGGTAAAGAAACCTTTTGCTGGTAAGAAGGAAGCCAGTGCAGTTTATAGCCCAACGGGCCAAAGTAGATCTGAACACCGTCCAACGGTAAATGTTGTAATGATACCAAGACCCTCTGTTGCTCCACAACACAACAATCAACAAAGGATGGAAAGACCACAACGGCAGTTTACCCGCATCAACATGACTTTGGCTGAAGTTCTGCCTCATATATTAAAATCCAACTTGGCGACCTTGAGAGAGGCTCCCAAGAATCCAAACACTACTTCTCCCAGATACAATCCCAACGCACAGTGCGCCTACCATTATGATATTCCTGGCCATGATACAAATGATTTCTGGGCTCTGAGAAACAAAGTACAAGACTTGCTTGAAGCTAAGGAGATAGAGTTCGATGCTCTAGAAAAACCGAATGCTATAACTGCTCCCATGCCCAAACATGGTCGTGGAGTTAATGTTGTTGACACCAATTTGTTTGTGACTTCTGTTGAAGAAATTTCCACTCCTCTTATGACTGTTAAGAAGAATTTGCTATTGGACAGTTTATTTCCGGGTTGTGGTGAAGGTTGCCACATGTGTTCGATTCTGCCTTCCGGTTTCCGTTTGTTGAAGTCAGGTGTCCAGCGCCTGATGGATAATAAAGAGATTTTGTTCGAGAAGACTATGACTCTTGTTGTTCCCAATGAAGACGTTGCCATTATAACCATTTCCGCCAATCCTTCCAAGGTTTCCTCGAGAAAACCTGTTAGGATTACACCTGCTCAAAGAATTGCACCACTAATAATCACTGTTCCTGGTCCCATCCCGTACACCTCAGATAAGGCTGTCCCATGGCATTACGGTGCTGATGTGTACTATCATGGTATTAAGAAAGATCTGAAGAATGAAGAAGCTGATACTGATGTCAGTAATATTGTCGAGACTAGTAAAGTTACCCGAAGTGGAAGGGTCTTCTCTCCCGAGATTTCCCCGAAGACTACCATCAAGCCTACTGTTATTCCAACTGCTGCTCCAACCAGCACTCCTGACATTTCTCATGTTCCTACTCCAGTTATTACACCTGCTATTATTCCTATTCTTACTCCAGTTATCACCCCTGCTGCTGAGCCATCTAGGACTCGGGGCAAGGAAATTATAAGTGAGCCTGCCCGGATGAAGGCACCTAAGAAAATTGTTGTGGAAGCCTCTAAACAAGAAATAGAGGAAATACTAAAAATTATTAAGAAGAGCGACTACAATATGGTCGAGCAGCCGGGGCTGACCCTGTCAAAGATATCCATGTTGTCTCTACTGTTATGTTCTGAAGCCCATGCGAAGGCTTTGATTGCATTTCTCAAAACTGCGCATGTGCCGCAGGAAACTTCAGCAGATCAGCTCAAAGATTGTGTGGCCGGCCTGACTGCCGACAATGGGTTGGGTTTCTCAGATGCGAATCTGATGCCGAAAGGAAGAAATCATAATGATTCTCTGCATGTCTCGATCGAGTGCAGGGGCACCACTATGGCCCATGTGCTGGTAGATACCGGTTCTTCACTAAATGTTCTGCCGAAGAAAGCGTTGGACCGTTTGGATTGTGAGGGTATGACTCTAAAGCCGAGTAACATTGTGGTAAGGGCTTTTGACGGATCAAAGAGAATGGTTCACGGGGAGGTGGACATCCCTGTCAAAGTGGGTTCTTATACCTTTAGGTCCACCTTCTACGTAATGGACATCAGACCATCATATTCTTGCTTGCTGGTTCATCCTTGGATCCATAGGGCTGGGGAAATTACTTCCACGCTCCATCAAATGCTAAAGTACCCAGTGAAGGGGAAGATTGTCACAGTGCGATGTGAAGAAGAATATATGGTGAGTCACCTTAATTCCTTTCGCTACGTAGAGATGGACGGGGAATTCATAGAAACTCCTTGTCAGAACTTTAAAGAGGTCCCTCAGACTTTGGCGTCAACTGGAGTTACTACCAACAAACCTCCACTGAAGATGGCTTCTCTCAAGGACGCCAGAGATGTAGTTGAAGAAGGTGGGTGTACCAATTGAGGTCAGCTCCCTGATTTCACTCACAAAACTGACAAATTTGGTTTGGGCTTTACTATAGGGGCTCAAAGAGCTGTTAGGCGCGCTCAGATTGGAAGACCTCCTCTACACATCAACAATCGGGGAGTTAATGCAATTGAGGACAGTGAAGAAGATTCAGACATCGACAGATTGATCTACCCAACGACCAACGGTGGACTGAATAACTGGATGGCTAGGGACTTCATACCTGTTTCTTTTATTCCGCAGTAATTCACTTTTGTTTTAAGATTTGTAATAAACAGTTTGAAACTTTACGGCCCGGTGCCTTTCCCGAGGCACCTTGGCTTTGCTTGTGAGGGCTTATTATTTGTCATTTCATATATCATTAATAAAGCATTGGGCGTTTCTTGCATACAAATTTTGCGCCCCTTGTTTTTCTTTTATGTCTCTCACTTTATCAAAACAACTATTCTCTTACACACACTCACGTATCATACTGGAGATCCATATCCACTCTGGATCCCATTGATAACAACTCTGCTACTGCCAGTTATGACTTCAAAAATCCGATCAACCAAGCCGAGGGCGAAGGTGAGGATGATTGTGAGGTGCCTAGAGAACTTGATAGACTATCACAACAGGAAGAAAGGGCCATACAGCCTCATGAAGATCCAGTTGAATCAGTGAATTTGGGTATAGAGGAAGACAGGAAAGAGGTTAAGATAGGTGTGAATCTGGAGCCTAGTGTCAAACAACAGTTAATACAGATGCTACACGACTATGTTGAGATCTTCGCCTGGTCTTATGAAGACATGCCTGGTTTGGACACTGATATTGTTGTACATCGCATGCCGACTAAAGAAGACCGCCCTCCGGTAAAGCAGAAGGTTTGTCGTATGCTCCCTGAAATGTCAGAGAAAATCAAGGCAGAGGTCATGAAACAGTTCGACGCAGGATTCTTAGCTGTCACTTCCTATCCGCAATGGGTTGCTAATGTCGTCCCGGTACCTAAGAAGGACGGTAAGGTACGAATGTGTGTGGACTACAGAGATCTGAACAGGGCAAGCCCCAAGGATGACTTTCCCCTTCCTCACATTGATGTTCTAGTCGATAACACCGCCCAACACAAGATCTTCTCCTTTATGGATGGTTTTTCTGGCTACAACCAGATCAATATGGCTCTTGAGGACATGGAGAAGACAACCTTCGCTACACAGTGGGGCACCTTTTGTTACAAGGTGATGCCTTTTGGGTTAAAGAATGTTGGGGCAACTTATCAGCGCGCCATGATCCCTGTGTTTCACGATATGATTCACCACGAGATCGAGTTTTATGTTGACGACATGATAGCCAGGTCCCAGACTGAGGAAGAGCACCTTGATCATCTCCAGAAGTTGTTTGACAGGTTAAAGACATACAATCTAAGGTTGAATCCAAACAAGTGCACCTTCGGGGTAAGGTCTAGTAAGCTTCTGGGTTTTGATGTCAGTGACAAAGGTATTCAGGTGGACCCTGCAAAGGTTAAGGCCATACAAGAGATGTCGGCTCCCCGCATAGAAAAAGAAGTTAGAGGTTTCTTGGGACGTCTGAATTACATTGCCAGGTTCATTTCACATCTGACTGCTACTTGTGAGCCAATCTTCAAGCTGATGAAGAAAGATCAAGTGGTAAAGTGGAATGATGAATGCCAGAACACTTTCGAAAGAATCAAAGAATACCTTCAAGAACCGCCAATCTTGATTCCCCCAGTTGAAGGAAGACCTTTGATATTATACTTGACAGTGCTGGACAATTCAATGGGGTGTGTGTTGGGGCAACATGATGAGTCTGGCCGAAAAGAGCACGCCATTTACTACCTTAGCAAAAAGTTTACCGACTGTGAGACCCGATACTCATTGCTCGAGAAAACTTGATGCACTTTGGCATGGGCTACTCGCCGGCTGAGACAGTATATGCTGACTCACACCACCTTGTTGATATCAAAGATGGATCCAATCAAATATATTTTCGAGAAGCCCACTCTCTCCAAAAGGATATCAAGATGGCAGATAATCTTAACCGAGTACGACATCTAATACACAACCCAAAAAGCAATCAAGGGGAGTGTATTGGCAGATCATTTGGCGTATCAAGCCGTGGATGACTACGAGTCCATGAATTTCGAGTTCCCAGATGAGAATATCATGTTAGTAACTGACTGTGAAGAACCTGGACCAGATGAAGGACCCGAGGAGGGATCCTGATGGTCTATGTATTTTGATGGAGCCTCGAACGCGTTGGGTACTGGCATTAGCGCTATAATTATATCTCCTGAGGGATGTCATACTCCGTTCACCGCCCGATTATGTTTTAACTGCACCAACAATATGGTGGAGTATGAAGCATGTATCATGGGTCTTCGAGCTGCTATTGACCTAAGGATTAAGTTCTTGAGTGTATTTGGAGATTCCACTCTGGTGATAAGTCAGATCAAGGGCGAGTGGGATATAAAGCACCAGAATCTTATTCCTTACAAAGAGTATGTACTGACATTGCTCCCACACTTTGAGGAGATAACATTTAAACATTTCCAACGAGAAGAGAACCAGTTGGTGGACGCGCTAGCTACCATGTCTTCTATGTTCAAGGTTAGGTGGGACAATGAAGCTCCTCAGATTACCATTGAGAGGTTGGACGAACCCGCACATTGCTGTTACATTGAGACTGAAGAGGTAGCAGATAAACCCTGGTTTCACGAGGTAAAGAGGTATCTTGAGGCTCAAGAATACCTTGAGATGGAATCTATTAATGATAAGAAGTTTCTGAGAAGGTTCGCTGCAAAGTTCTTCATCAGTAATGCAATTCTCTATAAGCGTAACCATGATTCAACCTTACTGCGGTGTGTAGACAAGAGCGAGGAAGAAAGAATAATGGCAGAGTTACATGAAGGTACCTTCGGAACTCATTCCAGTGGACATACCATGGCGAAGAAAATCCTATGAGCAGGATATTACTGGTCCACTATGGAAGCCGATTGTTATCAGCACTCTCGAACCTATCATAAGTGTCAAGTCTATGCTGATAAGGTGCATGTACCTCTGGTTCCCCTGAATGTTTTGACAGCTCCTTGGCCCTTTGCAATGTGGGGCATCCTCATGATCGGCGAGATCAGACCTACTGCGTCTAACGGGCATCGTTTCATTCTGGTAGCCATTAATTACTTTACAAAGTGGGTTGAGGCAGCTTCCTTTGCTACAGTAACCAAGAACGTCGTGGTGCGGTTCATTCGACACAATCTGATCTGTCGATATGGTGTCCCAGAGAGAATCATTACTAACAATGGAATAAATCTCAATAACACAATGATCACCGAGCTCTGCAAACAGCTCAAGATCCAGCATCATAACTCTTCTCCCTACCGGCCGAAGATGAACGGGGTTGTTGAAGCGGCTAACAAGAACATTAAAAAGATTGTACAGAAGATGACAGTGACATACAAAGACTTGCACGAGATGTTACCATTCGCTCTTCATGGGTACCGTACCTCAGCTCGGACGTCAACAGGGGAAACACCCTAATCTCTGGTATATGGAATGGAGGCATTTTTAACCATCGATGTCTAGATACCCTCTCTCAGGATTATCAAGGATGCGGGTTTGAACGAAGATGACTGGATCCAAACCCGGCTTGATCAGCTGAATCTAATCAATGAAAAGAGACTTACTGCTATCTGTCATGGTCAGAGGTATCAAAAGAGAATGATCAAGACTTTTAACAAGAAAGTCAGACGTCAAGAATATCAAGTCGGGGATCTAGTGATCAAACGCATCATACTACCTCAAGGTGATCCCAGGGGCAAATGGACCCCCACATACGAAGGCCCATTTGTGGTTAAGAACATTTTCTCGGGAGGAGCTATGATTCTAACCACCATGGACGGTGACGACCTTCCTCACCCTGTCAATGCAGACATAGTGAAAAGATACTATGCATAATCAAAGACCCGCTAGGTTGACTGGCCTAGGCAAAAATAAGGGCTTCCCGGCGAACCAAAAGGGTTCAGGAAAAATTAAGGGATGGAAATGAAAAAAACTGTACACCCGGCAAGTAGAAAACCTGAAAAGGCAACTTGGGCAAAAAAGGGTATCCCGGTGGACTAAAAACACGAAAGGGAGGTCCAGGAAAAGTTAGGGATTGAAGCATAACACTATGTCTCATTGGATCATCTCGCAACCAGACTTCGGTATCAATTATCAAGCTCGGACGACGCCAATAAATCTGATCCACCTTCGACCAAGTAGCAAAGTGATGAGACGCTTAAAGATATAAAGGCAATAGCAGAGTTGGAACCCAATGGGGTCGTTTCACATAACTGTTTTTTATTTCTAACAAATTGTAATTTCTAACTTTCGGCGATGTTCTCTTACTAGGACGCCAGCCTCTTTGTAGAAAACGCCTATTACAGGAAAACTTCAAAATCAATACAATTCATTTTCACAAGAAATTCCGATTTGTTTTTCTTTTTCTATTTTATTTTACAAGAACGTCCAATGATTCATTTTTGATATATGCATTTGAAAATAATTGCTGCTCATAAATATTTACATAAGAAACAAAAGACGATTACTCGTACTTCCAGGAACAGGGAAAAAGTGCCCAAACCTTACAGTTACTCTACCCATCATGTACTGGGATAGGGCCAGCTTGAGAACATGAGTAGTGGTACCTATACTCCCCACATAGTAAAAAGTATCCAAAGAGAGGGGTGTAAGCTTTCCCGAACAGGACACAACTCTCCCCAACTGAGGTTCACCATCACGAGTGAGTCAGTAAGTTGTTCCCCAAGCAGAGTTTATTTCTCTCACAAGCAGAAATTCAATCTCCAACAGAATTCATTATCATCAGCAACGAAAATTCATCCCCGGTGGAGTTTATTTCTCCAAGCCAACAGATCTATCACCAAAGTATTTCCTCTCCACCAGAGTTATTCCCCGCAGAGTTATCTTCAGACAGGGTTGCTTCCGTAAGAATACTCACCAGCTGAATGGATAGAAAATCCCTAGCATAGTCATTTTTGTTCACCATCCCCAACAGAAATATAGGAACTATGGTTTTTTACAGCAGTCAGGAATACCATTTCTCATACTCTCCAAGCAGCAATCAGGGATTCACGTTCCTGGACTAAGATTATTACGCCAGCATTTCATGTTCATACATCATGACATGTGCATACATTACATATAACATAATCTCAGTTATTTTGAGAACCTCATCACAATGCATCTCATACATCGCACATAACTAACCCTGTATTTCCTTCAGGAAAGACAATTATTATCAACAATTTCCAGCAGGTCCATGATCAACACTCGAAGCTAAACAGAGTAATCATCGGAACAAGAAGAACACCTTACCCAGGTTCCCTCTGCATTTTTACCCAAACTCATTCCGAAGCAGCCCTACCATCCAGGCTTTCATCTCGAAGTAACCCTATTATCCAGGTTCCTTCTTGCAGCCCTACTACCCGGGCTTTCATATCGAAGTAACCATACTATCCAGGTTCCTTCTCACAGTCCTACTATCCAGGCTTTCATATCAAAGTAACCCTACTATCCAGGTTCCTTCTCAAAGCCCTACTATCCAGGCTTTCATATCAAAGTAACCCTACTATCCAGATTCCTTCTCACATCCCTACTATCCAGGCTTTCATATCAAAGTAACCCTACTATCCAGGTTCCTTCTCACAACCCTACTATCCAGGCTTTCATATCAAAGCAGCCCTACTATCCAGGTTCCTTCTCATAACCTTACTATCCGGGTTCTTCCTCTCTTATCCCTAGACAGCAGTCCATAGCACTATAAGACTAGGACCCGATCAAACACAATTGATTTCACATTTCCCCAGAAAGTCGCGGTGTAGCATATACCTCGACCAGACACGTAGTTCACTTCCGCGCCCCAAACCGGAGTCATTCCCCCAGTAGAGTAACGGACAACTGAAGCTCCTAAAACTCTATTTCTCTCAAGATAGAGACCAACATTCCCCAACGAAGTCCTCCTCAACAACAGGTATACAGGATCTCGCAAAGGAATCTCTTATGCGATCGACACCTCTTCGGATGGCATCTTTAAGCCCATCTTCCATCATCGACTTCCCAATGGAATCTATAAGCCCATTCCCGATATCACAAATCAAGTATCACTTCATGCCAGTGCAAATTTCTGGGCACTCTAGTGTTCAATCATCTTCCACATTCAGATCACGAGAGGCAGACAAGCCAATCTACGTCCTCAGGTTTAAGAAGATTGAATAGGGGCAGCTATTGTACCCCAAAATTTTCCCTCTCATATTTCTCAACACATGGAAAGTGAGGTCCCCAAATTGCTCAAGGAAGTCCAAGAGTTGACCATACAAACTCTCTCCTAATGCAGTATACCTCAAATTAGGGTTTCTATTTTCATCAAGATGTGTGGACCACAAAGGACTCAAATTCTCAACATTGTCCTAATATGTTCTCAAGATCATCCATGTCAAGTTTCAAGCCTTTCAGAGGAAGTTTGCTCAGTCAATTGCTCAAATGCCTGAAAATCAACTATGTTGGGTCAAAAGTCAAATATGGCCCACATACAGTCCAGCTTCAAGATTTTTGGTCAACATCTTCATCTTGAATTATTATTCATCATTTGATCAAGGTTTGATCATGATTCCTCAAGGATTGCTCACAATTCATCAAAACCCAAAAGTTGCTAAATTAGGGTTTTGTAAGAAAAGTCAACTCAACTTTGACCAAGCATAACTTTCTCATACTTTATCAGAAATGACCCATCCAAAGTTCATTTTGAAGAGGATGCAATTAAATACAATTCATCTTCATCTCCCAAGTTCAAAATATGCACTCACAAAAAGATATGAATTTTGACATTATAGGCCATTTTGGAAAGTCAACAAAAACACCTTTTGGGTCAAAGCTTTATACATGAACATGGAAGACTCAATTGAGATGAGACCAAAAGGGTTGCTTATAGGACATCCTAATATTTCTAAAAAGTCCAAGAACACCTCTCTAGGGTCAAAATTGAGAGAGTTATGCATTAGCCAAGTTGACCATTTTTGTAAAATTGCCAAAAGACAAATGTGCTCAAAAATACATTTTTTTGTCAAATGGGCCTAGTTTTTCATGATTGAATCTTGCTTATGACATGGTCCACGATCCAAATCATCACCCACACATATTTTGATTTATTTATTTATTTATTTTGATTTTTTATTTTTATCATTTAAAAGTCAAATTAAATCAAATAAATAGCAAAAAATATCAAAGATTTGTTGTGATAAGATTTTGTGTGGAACCAAATCCAATTATGCTGACAAATCATATCCAAAACATGCAAAAAAAATTGAACCAAAATTGGCATGATTTGGCTTGATATAGAAAGATATCATACAAGGATAAATACGAAATCAAATCTTCATAATGGACCAAGATTTAGCTCGTTTTTGTTGACCTAATGTATTCCATTACATATACAGAGCATAGCCAAGGCAAGAAAGAGAGGATCGAGGTCGTGAAAGTCACCAAGCAAACTCAATTTTTTGTAGAAAAAGTGTGGATCGATTTTCAATTTAGAGGATGATTCAAGGAGATTCAAAGCCACCAATCAACTCCTAGACATCCTCTGAAGCGATTGCAAGCATCGCCGAGCCTCCATAAGTCCAGAAACGCACTGCACGACCGTCACAGTTTGCTTCTCTTTCAAAATTCGATTATCACTATTCTAGCATTATAAACATGTTTTAATGGTATGTATGTGTTTGTTATCATGTTTGCAACGTATTGAGTTGGTTTAATTGATCGTTGAACGCATATATTGATAGTTGCCACTGCTAGGGTTTGAGGTTGTATTTTAGGGTTTCTTAATACAGGTACAATTAGGCCAAAAGAAGGATGCCATCATACTCGTGAGATCAAAACAAGTTGATCTGTATACTTGGAACTGATTTATATTGCCTATGGTAGATTTTGGAAATTTGCAGGTTTGTAGCCACGCTTAAAGACTGTCACTATAGCCTATAGCGACGAATTTGGCTGTAGGTAAAAGTCTCCTCTAAGGAAACAGTCCCTGGGGAAGAGGATGAAGGCGTGTCAGTGCATGAGTGGACGATTTGAAATTCGCGCGTTTATTAGACCAAGTGTTCAGTTTGTATTATATTTATTTTGTTTGATTATATATACAAATACACAAAGCAGCTCAGATGGTAGCGTGGTATTGGGAGCGAGCATAAGGACCTGTGTTCAATCCCCAGGTTCCAACCTTTGTTCATATTATTTTGTTTCATGAGATCAGGTACACTGCAGCCTCAAGCATCCACCATATGCCATCCAGATCCAACCACCAAACGCATCTTCATCCAAGATCCAGCGTGCCATCATTGAAGGACCACCATACGCCCCAGTTCAACGTACACACTAGATCAGGCGAAGTCAAAAGGGTTGGGATTTGTTTGGGCCCAAAATTTCAACAACCTACCCCCAGAATTGCTAAATGACACCAGGCCCACTTCTAATTTTTCTTTCTTATTTTTTTTTTCTTTTAATATTTCTTTTATTTATTTTAATATGACAATTAATTACCATTTTTTTTTCATAAAATCATAAAATCAAGAACTCAAAAATTAGAATTAGACTTTTTTTTATCAAAATTAATTTTGTTAATTTAATTTAATTTAGTTTAACTTAGGGAAATTCTAACTTTTTTATATAATTAAAACTAATTAGCAAATTAGGTTAAATTCTTGATTTGATTCTTTTATTTTTCTCAAATAAATAAAAATACAAAAAATAGGTTTTTAGATTAAAATTAATTTATTTTTCTTAATTTAAAATTAATTAGAACTTAGGATTTTCTTTTTAATTTAACTATTTCATTATTTTCTAAAAACATGACAAAAACATTTTTTTAATCAATCGTCAATAGGTTTAGTCAAGGGTCAAAACCCTAATTGTCTCGTGTCTGATTCATCGCGCGCGTGTTAATTATTTTTGCCAATATTTTTGTAACTACTCACTGGTTTGTAACAGTTAATTTAGGGCTTTTACTTATCGCTTTTTCCCCGGGTTTTTGGCCATGTAATTAATCCCCCTCCCCGAAGCCTTGTAATGGCGTAGATTTACTTTCTCGCATCTTAATCTCTGCAAATATTTAACTGTTTAGATGTATGATAATAGGGTTGTATGACAAGAATGCATGACAAGTTAATACAGTTAGAAAACCCTAATGTGCAAAGATAAATAAATGAAAACAAATCACTCGCACATATCACTCTTAGGGTATACTCTCACTTTGGTTGCCTTCGGTAAATGATCATTAAGCATAGGGTGTCTTAGTGGTTACCCTCCAGTCTAAAAAGATCAAATGTCCCATTCGAATGTTGCCTCGGAAATTTTGCCTCGGAAATGTTGCCTCGAATATGACCTTAAGACTCTAGGGTTATTACCAAGGTGTCCTAACATTACTTTGATGATCGTACATCCCTTTCGAATTGACCCTTACAATTCCAACGACGGTGCTACCTATTCCTTAATAGTAGGATAACACTGTCTAAAGGAAACTAGAATAGAAACGATCTTTTTTCGAGTAGGTAGATACTAGTAGGTACTTGCTCAAAATAAAACTTTTCACACTTACACTTTTCAGACAAACTTTCAAAACAAACTTCATCACACCTTTGAAGACTGATACAAGGGTTATCACGAAGTCAAACTTTTCAAAAACAAAGCACACACACAAGAAATTTTAAAAAGATGAGCAAGTACCTAAGAGCCCATGGAAAACCATGGATAGAAAGGGTGCTAATACCTTCCCTTTCTATAATCTACCCTCCGTACTCAGAAACATCTCGAAAAAGGATTTTTTCTGTACTTTTTTCCTTTCCGATTGGATGAAATAAAAGTCGGTGGTGACTCTTGCTTACCGCGACATTTTGCAAACACAAAATTCAAAATGCAAACCAGCATCAAACAGTCGGTTCTGCCACCGTATCACACTGACTATGACTTTGAATGTCCTATCAACCAAGCCGAAGACGAAGGCGAGGAAGATTGTGACATACCGGGAGAACTAGCCAGACTTCTATTACAATAGGAAAAAGATATTCAACCGCATGAAGAGTCAGTTGAAGTCATTAATCTGGGTACAGAGGCAGATAAGAAGGAAATCAAGATCGGCGCTAACTTGGAAAGCAGTGTCAAGAGCCGGTTGGTTCAGATGTTTCACGACTATGTGGAAGTATTTTCTTGGTCTTATGAAGATATGCCTGGGTTGGATACCAACATCATAGTTCACCGTCTGCCAACAAGAGAGGATTTCCCTCCTGTTAAACAAAAGGTTCATCGCATGAGGCCTGATATGTCTGAAAAGATCAAAGCTGAAGTGATGAAACAATTTGATGCATGGTTCCTAGATGTGACATCCTATCCTCAATGGGTTGCCAATGTGGTTCCAGTGCCAAAGAAAGACGGGAAAGTTTTCATGTGTGTAGACTATAGGAATCTGAATAGGGCAAGCCCCAAGGATGACTTCCCTCTACCACACATTAACGTCTTAGTTGATAATACTGCTCAGTATAAAGTCTTCTCTTTCATGGATGGATTCTCAGGCTATAATCAAATAAGGATGGCTCCCGAAGACATGGAGAAGACTACTTTCGTTACACAATGGGGCACGTTCTGCTACAAGGTCATGCCATTCAGATTAATGAATGTTGGGGAAACATATCAAAGGGCTATGGTAGCTTTATTTCCTGAGATGATTCATCATGAGATAGAGGTATATATGGATGATATGATTTCCAGATCACAAACCGAAGAAGAACATCTCGATCATCTATACAAATTATTCGAGAGGCTGAAGAAGTACAAACTAAGGTTAAACCCTAACAAATGCACGCTTGGAGTATGATCTGGAAAGCTTCTAGGTTTTGTTGTTAGCAATAAAGGCATTGAAATTGATCCTGCCAAGGTAAAGGCCATCCAAGAAATGTCAGTCCCTCATTTTGAAAAAGAAGTTATAGGATTCCTGGGTCATCTCAATTACATTGCTCGCTTCATATCACACTTGACTGCTACTTATGAGCCAATCTTCAAACTCTTGAAGAAAGATCAGGTAGTCAGATGGAATGATAAGTGTCAGATTTCCTTTGAAAAAATCAAAGAATACCTACAAGAACCTCATATTCTCATGCCTCCAGTTGAAGGAAAACCCTTGATCATGTACTTGACAGTATTAGAGAACTCTATAGGGTATATTTTGGGCCAACATGACGAGTCTGGGCGAGAAGAGCATGTTATTTATTACCTGAGCAAAAATTTTACCAACTGTGAAACCAGATATTCACTGCTCGAGAAAACTTGTTGCGCTCTGGCATGGGTTGCTCGCCGGCTAAGACAGTATATGTTGACTCATACCACTCTGTTGATTTCTAAGATGGATCCAATCAAGTACATCTTCGAGAGACCTACCCTTTTCGGACGGATAGCCTGATGGAAAATGATCTTGACTGAGTACGGCATTCAATACCCGACTCAAAAGGCCATCAAAGGAAGTGTACTAGCAGATCATTTGGCCCATCAAGCTGTGGATGATTATCAGTCAATGAACTTCGACTTCTCTGATGAGAACATCATGCTGGTAACCGACTGTGCGAAACCTGGACCATACGATGGACCTGAACAAGGATCTCGATGGACCATGGTATTCGATGGGGCTTCCAATGCCTTAGGTAACGAAATTGGTGTTGTGATCATCTCTCCTGAAGGTTGCCACACTCCTTTCACTGCCAGACTATGCTTCGATTGGACAAACAATATGGCCGAGTATGAAGCATGCATCTTAGGTATGAAAGCTACTATTGACTTAAGTATCAAGCATTTGGATGTGTTCGGGGATTCCGCCCTAGTGATCATCCAAGTAAAAGGAGATTGGGACACTAAACACCCTAATCTTATCCCTTACAAGGAACTTGTGCTATCCCTAATTCCTTACTTCGAAGAGATCACTTTTGAGCACTTCCATAGGGAAGAAAACCAGTTGGCTAACGCTTTGGCAACCATGTCTTCAATGTTCAAGGTCAGATGGGACAACGAAGCCCCTATGATAACAATTGAAAGATTCGATGAACCTGCAAATTGCTATGAGCTTGACACTGATGTAGGAAAGCCATGGTACCATGAGGTGATGAGATACCTTGAAGCACAAGATTATCCAGAGGGGGCATTTATCAATGACAGAAAGTTCTTGCGAAGATTTGCAGCCAAATTCTTCCTAAGTAACGGGATACTGTACAAGCGCAACCATGATTCAACTCTACTCCGATGTGTGGACAAGAAGGAGGCGGAGGAGATCGGGAAGACATGCAGGATGGTCTCTTCGGTACTCACTCAAGTGGACATACGATGGCTAAGAAAATATTAAGAGCCGATTACTATTGGTCAACAATGGAGACTCATTGCCATCAACATTCAAGAACTTGTCACAAATGCCAAATCTACACTGACAAGATCCATGTACCTCCTATCCCTCTGAATGTCATGATCGCTCCGTGGCCATTTGCAATGTGGGGCATTGACATGATTAGAGAGATCAAGCCCACCGCCTCCAACGGACATCGCTTTATTCTTGTTGCTATCGACTATTTTACCCAATGGGTCGAAGCCGCCTCATTTGCCTCAGTCACCAAGAATGTGGTAGCCAGATTCATCAAACACAACCTCATCTACCGTTATGGTATCCCCGAAAGGATCATCACCGACAATGGGACTAACCTCAACAATGCTATGATCACTGAGCTTTGCACTCAGTTTAAGATCAAGCGTCATAATTCTTCTCTGTATAGACCGAAAATGAATGGCGCAGTCGAAGAGGCCAACAAAAATATCAAGAAGATTGTGTAGAAAATGGTAGTAACCTATAAGGATTTACATGATATGTTGCCGTTTGCTCTACATGGCTACCGTACTTCAGCTAGAACATCAACTGGGGAAACTCCCTTTTCTCTAGTCTATGGCATGGAAGCTGTTTTGCCAATGGAAGTTCAGATTCCCTCACTGAGAATTATGAATGAGGCAGGCCTAGGCGAAAATGAGTGGATTCAAACAAGATTGGATCAGTTGAACTTGATTGACAAAAAACGGTTAGCTGTTATTTGCCATGGTCAGACGTACCAAAAACGGATGATCAAGGCTTTCAACAAAAAGATCAAGCCTTGAGTATATCAAGTTGTTGACTTGGTGATAAAACGCATCATTCTACCACAAGGCGACCCCAGAGGCAAATGGACTCCCACCTATGAAGGGCCATTTGTTGTCAAGAGTGTTTTCTCTGGCGGTGCCATGATGCTGACTACCATGGATGGTGAAGATTTCCAACATCCTATAAACGCGGACATAGTTAAAAAATACTACGCATAAGAGACCCGTTAGGTTGACACACCTAGGCAAAATAAGGGCATCCCGGCAAACCAAAAGGTTGGGGCAAAAATTAGGGATATATGCAAAAGATTGTACACCCGGAAAGTTGAAAACTCGAAAGGGCGACTTGGGCAAAAAAGGGTATCCTGGTGGGTTGAAAACCCGAAAGGGAGGTCCAGGCAAAATTTAAGGATTTAAAGCATATGACTATGTCTCGTGGAATCAACACAGTCAATTTTATCACCAAGGTCCAAGTTCAAACGGTCCAAGATCAATCCAATCAACTTCTATCAACGGAAAGGGACATTCGAAGACATTGGGGGCAATAGTAGAGTTGGAAGGCAATGAGATCATTTCACATGGCTATTTGTTTTCAGTCTCAATTTTGTTTTCCTTTCGACGATTTCCTCTTACTAGGATCTCAGTTTCTCTATACAAAAACACTTATTCATGGGTAAAATATCAATATAAATATACTTTGAAGTGCAAAATTTTGTCTTTGTTTTGAATGCAAATTTGTCCAATGACTAAAATTGAATGAACATATGCATATGAACATAATTAAAACTATTTGGCACATGTGTCTTGCTAAGCAGCAGCAAGCATCTCTTTAATGTATATGAAATATCCCCACAGAATTATTATCCCCACAAGGACGACTACAATAAACCTTTCCCCAACGGAGTTGCCCCTAAAGTCTCTTTGCATAGGATAATCCCCGACCAGAGTCTCAATCTCTTGGCAGCTCTCTCTCCAGCTAAGTAGATTTTTACAAGTTGAAGCCTCGTGGATCTCTTCCTAAAAGAAACTCACTTCCCCAACATGGTTTATTTCCCCAACAAGTTTTATTTCCCCAACATGGTTTATTTCCCAAACAGGTTTTTCTTCCCCAACAACAATCGAGGAATCACAAAATTCCCCAACCGAGTACATCCTCCCCAACCGAGTCTATATTCCCATGGCATAGTCCATCCTCCCCAACTGAGCCCATTATTCCCCAACTGTGTATATCCTCCCCCAATTGAGTGTATCCTCCCCAAGCTGAGTCTTCCCTACCCAACTGAGTCTACACTCTCCAGTTTGAATTTTCCTTTCAGATTATTGCAAATCATAGGTCCACAACCCCTAATCCCAAGTAAAGCCATCAACAAAGCCTTTACTATTTCCAAAAAGATACTATGAAGCCTGGACCCGACCAGATATTAGCATAATTTTCAAGTTATTACTGAATCCTGGACCCGACCAGATAATAGTTTGACTTCTTCAATTGCCAAAGCCTGGGCCTGACCAGATAGCTGTTTAATTCCTACAAAATCATTATCAAAACTCCTCTTCTCCAGTAGAGTTTGCCACTATCCCTAGTGAATTACTGAAACCTGGACCCGACCAGATAACAGTTTGAATATCTGAAACCTGGACCCGACCAGATAACAATTGATCTCAATTTTAAGATACTATGAAACCTGGACCCGACCAGATAATAGTCTAACTCTTCAAAGATATAGAAGAACCTGGACTCGACCCGACCAAGGTTTAACTTTTTTTCTCCAGTAGAGTTTTCCTCTGCCCCAACAAATTACTATGAAACCTGGATCCGACCAGATATCAGTCTTCAATTTCATCTTTTCAATCAAGTTGTTGTGAAGCCTGGACCTGACCAGATAGAAATTACCCTCAGAGATTCATTGTGAAACCTGGAAACTGACCAGATAACAACTAAATCCCCAAACAGTTTATGGTGAAACCTGGACCCGACCAGATAGCGATTGACCTTATCAACCTCATAAATGTGCAAAGCTTGGACCCAACCAGATAACAGTTTTTCAAACAGTTTATTATGAAACCTAGAGCCCGACCAGATAACAACTAACTATGATCCCCAGAGAGACACTATGAAGTCTGGACTCGACCAAATAGTAGTACAACTTTCAAAAAACCATGAAACCTGGACCCGACCAGATAGTAGTTACCACTTCAAGTTACTGCGAAGCCTGGATCTGACAAGATAACAGTTAACTTCCGTATCCCCAACAAGTTTTTGTGAAGCCAGGATCCTACCAGATAACTATTCAATTTCAAGAAAATTTTCTGCAAAGCCTGGAATCCGACCAGATAACAGTTAATTTGTCTCTTCCCCCAGTAAGTTTCCATGAAGCTTGGATCCTGCCAGATAGCAGTTGACTACTTCATCCTCAGCAAATTCTGAAGCCTGGATCCGACCAGATAACAACTGACATTCAATAGATATTCTCTAGTGAAAGCATCCTTTCAACAAAGTTTGAAGATATGCATATTCTTCATCCCCAACGGAAACCAGGGATTCAACCCCCAGAATTTCCTCAACAGCAGTCAGGGATTTATTTTCCTGGACAAAAACATACATCTCACATTCATACATCATAGCATGTACATAACATATGCATTTAACATAATACCACATCTGGTAAACATCATGCAGGCATCTGCATTTTACTAACTCTTTTTCTCACAGGTAAAACATCAAGTTTTAGTATAAATCAACAAGAGATTTATGCTGATACTTCTTCCAGTGTTTACCAACATTCCTCTAAATGGAATCTATAAGCCCATTCACCATCCATTTTCGAGTGCAAATTTCTGGGCACTCTAGTGTTCAATCATCTTTCACCTTCAAGTCACGAATGGAGGATCCGCCAATCTAACTCTTCAGGTTTAAGAAGATTGACAAGGGGCAGCTGTTGTACCCCAAAATTTGCCCTCTCACTTATCAAATATTTTTCTCACAAAGATCTCTCTTGGTTCAAGACTGCACTAGGGTTGATCAACTCAATACACCTCCTTAAGGACTGATGACCAAATTAGGTTTTGAGATTGCACAAGGATAATTGAATTCTCAATGCTTCATATTAATTTCATGGATCATTATGGACACCCAATATTACTCATGTCAAGTTTTAAGCCTTGGATCACACGTTTGCTCAGTCAATTGAGCAGTTGACCTAAAAATCAATTGTATTGGGGAAAAAGTCAACTATGGCCAATTTAAAGTCAAACTTCATAATTTTTTATCCACATAAACATTATAAACTCACATGTATCACTTGATCAAGTTTGGACCATAATTCCTCAAGAAATTTGATCAAATCATCAAAAGGGCAAAATGGTCAAAATTAGGGTTTTGATTGAGAAAGGGCAATTTCTGATTTTTGACCTAGCAAATGGTCAATTAGTTTGAAGTATGGTTTCAAGAGTTCATTTGCATCTTTTTGACCTAATTTAATGACATAAAACATTGCTCAAGATCAATTATATTGATAGTGAATTCTCAGTCAATTGATAAAAAGTCAACTGTACACTGAAACGTCAAACTTTGACTTTTTGGTCAAAATCCAATGTCAAAGATCACAATTCATCAAAACATGTCAAAATATGAAACTTATTCATCAAGAAATCAAAAAGTCAAGATTTCATTTTGAAAAGTCAAAGTTTTCTAACTTAGAAATTTTGAGTAAATTTTTCACCATGATGCAAGAGGATTCAAAAGAAACTTTCAATATGAAATTTTTAGATCTCCGTGATATCTACAACATTTCTTTACACAACTTATTCTAAGAATGCTTTGATCTCAAGTTATTAATTCATAAAGTCATGGTCTTGAAATTGATCACTCAGTGAAATTTTGCCCTAGTTTTGGTCAGGATTTTGACCTAACTTCATGGAACTTTTTCATATAGTTCCATAGGGAATTTTCAAAATTGATTCAAACAGGGGTTGTATATCATATTACAAGCTTTCCAAAATGACTAATAACTCTTTTAGATCATTTGTGAGCAAGGAGAATCGAAGAGATGAAGTTAGGGTTTTCAAACATAAATTACAAGCCATTTCATGATGAACAAAAATTCAAATTCAAGCCTAGGCTGCATAATCCTTGCTTTTCAGACCTCAAACTTGTTTGTCACTCCATAATTAAATGTTTACACAGCTGATAGAGCTTTAATCCGAGCACTTGAGCCTTTATCCAAGTTGCATTTCCATTTTTGGAAGAAAGTAACCATTCCATTCTTGTAAAGAAGCTTTAATCAAAAAGTCAATGCATTGAGCTTTGCACTTATTCCTTCTGATCACAAGAAATGTCAAAGGAAAAATCAACATGTCTAGAGCCTCCAATAAACTCAGGCCATGCTTGTACTATGCCTTGAAACCATGTTTTCACTTTTCTTCAAAATCAAGTAACATAGCCATAACTCTACATCTTGTCCTTATGAACTCCTAAAGTACTCCAACCTTTTCCTTACTTATGCACAAGTATATTGCAACATAACACACGATTTGAAGCTCCCAAGAACTCTAAAAAAAGACGCTTGCTGCACAGAACTGTCCCACTTGACAGTTTTGAGCCAAAACTCTCCATCTCCATTTCCACTCGTGCGTTTTGATTCTTAACCATCCAGACACCTTACTTACATCATATACAAGTGATCCAAGCCCTTGTTCCTTGAATGTAACTCATCCATCACTATCCACCATTTCCAAATTTGAAGCTTGCAACTTGACTTGAGTTGGGAGTTTCAGCCATCCTCAAAGTAAAGTAGGAGTTGGAACACACTCAAGGAGGTCCAGGCAAGCTACAAAATCCATCAGGCCATCACAAAGGTTGCTCAAACACCATACACGACTCCAGCTGCAAGAGGTAAGTTTTCAAACTTCTATCTCTTCATACAAGCATCATTTGAGTTTGATTTGTGAAGATAAAATGTAGATACCATTTCCACGAAGCTGTACATATCCATAGTTTGCATTTATATGGCCTGAGCTTAGAGAATTTTAGAGTTGAAGTTTTCTGAAATTTTTAGGTTTTGAATTAGGGCCAGAAAAATTCTCATTCATCTTTGACTGTTAGCTTAAGTTATTTACATGGTTGGATTCATGGGAAGAAATGCCACAACTTTCATGTTTCAACTTTTCATTTTTGTTGAGAGATGAAGAAGATACAGGTCTTTTGGCTGGAGTTTGAAGATGAAGTGTAATCAGGGCGCATTTTGTGTTACGTATTTATCCTTTCACATAAGTTAACAGATGTATCACCACCCCAGTGATTAAAGTGCGCGCCTGTCATCCTTAGGTCCCGGGTTCAAGCCCCAGCGTGACCTTTTACTATTTTTTCACTATTTTCTGACTTTTTTGTGTTTTTTGGCAGCGCTTGGGCTTTCATATGGGCCTAATCATTTTTTTCTCATAATACTTCTTGCCTTACTAATCCACCCCCTGACTTTTCTTTATATTTTAATTTTATTTTTATTCATTATTATTATTATTATTGATATTATTATTATTATTATTATTATTATTAGTATTACTATTATTATTTTCATAAATCATAAAATAATCCAAATTTTTTATTTATTTATTAGTCATACTTGTATATATTTATTTTCTCTATAAAACAAAAACATTTTCTTAAAATATATAAATTTCATTTCTTTTTCTTAAGTATATAATTTTTAGACTTAGGTTAAATTAATATATTATTTTATTTTCTTAGTTAAAATTAATTTAGAATTTAGGTTATTTTAATTAATTAATCTTCATTTTATTTTCATTAATTTAAAACCTTTTCCATAAAAAACCCTAAAAATCCTTTTCAAATTAATTTCTTTTCTTAATTAGTTTAAGTTAATTTTATTTAATTTTAAATTAATCATTTTTTAATTAGGTCAAGACAAAACCTCTTTCATAAAAAACAACAAAAATCATTTCTTTTTTTCATTTATATTCTTCCATTTTAGTTTCAATTTTGTACAATATTCAGTATGATTGTAATAGATAATTAGGTTTAATTTTCTCGCAATCCCCATTTGTAAATTTGTATACCCCCATCCCCTAATGATATAATAGCGTAGTAATTTTACTTTTCGTAATTTATCGCTTTATATAAATGCTAGTAATTAGGGTTTGTATGAGAAGATAAAATCAATGAGTAGGAAACCCTAATCAAAGACTAAACAAAGCATGAAAATTAATACACTTGCACACAAGCACCCCTAGGGTAAAATCCACTTGGTTGCCTTATAAAATGGTCATGTTATGCATGTGAGGTATCTTAGCAAAAAGAAGCAAAAATACAAGATCACAGTCCCTCGATGACGCTATCTATGTTGCCTTTTCAAAATGATCTTAACCCTAAATAAAGATGCTAAGATACCTTGCAACATTGCTAATCATGGTTATACGATGATCCACTCTGTCCCGTTTACATCCAAAGATAGGGTTACTTACTAAATCAATGGTAAGATAACAATGTCAAAGGAAAGAGGAAATGAACATGAAAGACTTTTGAGTAGGTAGAATGTTCCTAGTTGCTTGCTCAATTTCAAACCCAAAAACATCCTTGCTATTTTCAAAACAAACACCAACACTTTCAAAAACATCTTTCAAACTTGAAAACATTTTCAAAAGATTAACACTTTATATACATTCTTACGAATAAGAATCATTACAAAGTTCGCCTAAACGATGACACCTTTTCAAAATACTTTCAAAAACCACACAAAGCACATTTTCAAACCAAAAGCAAGTGATCTAGCAAGTAACTAAGAGCCCATGGAAAACCATGGATGAAAAGGGTGCTAATACCTTCCCTTTTCATAATCTACACCCCGAACTCAAGAATTAATCTCAAATGTCTTTCCTGTGCTTTTTCACCTTTCCTTTTGGATAAAAGAAAAGTCGGTGGCGACTCTTGCTAAACGCAACATTTGCGATCAAACACAAAACAACCAAGTCAGTTCTCCCACCGTATCACAGTCACCCATGACTCTTTGTAACGATTTTAACCCAAAATCTCATGACGAGACCTTTCACGACTTTGAGACGAAAGTTTCAGTCTGTAAAGAGGCTCCACCTAAGGGAGGCCCTTGTTCCTTTTCCTTATGGTGTTATTCATGACACCCTTAAGGAAGCCACCTTTTGGGAGGGTAGACTTACCATAAGTCAAAATTAAGGAGCCTACCTCATAGGGGTATCCATCACAAAAACTTGTCATAAAATCCCGTTACTCAATCCAACACTTATATATTCATGCATTCATGTATATCTCATGTTCATCATTTGTTCCTTTTATCTTCCTTATTCACATGGTACAAAATAAAAGATAACAAAATCAATATTTTTGGTGACTGTCTTAAAAATGGATTCCCAAGGGAAACAACTTGTCCGCGTCAACGCCTGCAAGCCCGACCTTTCTGAAATCAAAACTATAAAGGGTAAACTGTCCGAAAGAGATCTGAAGATGTACCCTCGCAACTATGGGGATACCCTTAATTTGACTAAAGTAGAAGTGCACATGGATGCAGTCTCTGCCCTAATTCAGTTTTATGACCCTCCCTTGAGATGTTTTACCTTCCAAGACTTCCATCTAGCACCGGCTTTGGAGGAATTTGACAGAATCCTGAATTTCTCCAAAGAAAAGGCCTATGTAGGTATTAGATAAACTATTGAAGTCAAAGCTTTAGAAAAAGGCCTAGGGATCCCCTATCCTGAATTGGTGCAGAATTATCAAAGAGAAGGTCCGATACAAGGAATCAAAAGAATATACCTGGAAGCTAAGGCACTAGAATTTGCTAATTATAAGGAGTGGGAATCTTGTGTTGATTGTGTAGGGCTGTTGGTATTTGGTGTAATCTTATTTCCTCGGATTGTGGACTATATTGACCCCACGGCCATTAGAATATTTTGGGGAGCGAAAGTCTTTAATACGGATCCTACTCCCGCCTTGCTTGCTGACATTTATTACACTTTGCATCTGATGTATGAAAAAAGAAGAGGCACGCTAAATTGTTGCATCCCGCTTCTATATACTTTGTTCATGACTCATCTTTACAAGGAAGACTATATGATCCCAGAATTGACCAGGTGTGAGTGGCCATAGAAATTAAGGTCTCTCACTGCAAACTCAATATTATGGTATGCAAGAAAGTTGGATATTGGTGACATCACTATTAGGTGTAAGGATTTTCCTAACGTCCCTTTGATTGGATCGCGAGGCTGTATTAACTACAACCCTACTCTGGCCCTACGACAGCTAGGGTATCCTTTGAAAGACAAACCTTCAGACGAACAACTCCGACCATTTATCATCCACAATATGGGTATAGAATACCAAGGGTTGCTCAACAAGGTTATTCGGGCCTGGAATAAGGTTAACAAAAGGAAGGGAAAAAGAAAGAATGCCATAGCAAGAGAACCCTACACCAAATGGGTCCATGATAGGGTACAAATTATCAAGCTGCCATTCGAGAAAGATCCAGAGTACAAGTAAGAGGTCCCAAAGATAACACCTATATCTTTGGAAAAAGTCAACAATCTGAAAAGTGCCTTAAAGCAAGCTCAAAAAGACAAAGAAGCACTGGAAGTCAACCTCCTCAACCTGAATAGAGAAAAGAAGCATATGCAGCTTAGAGTTGAGTCAAAGGACGAGCAAATTGATAAAAGTCAAAAGGACTTGGAGAAAGAGAGTCTCAAACGAAAGCGTACAACTGAAGGGCTGCTAAGTGCAACGTTCAACCTAGATTCTCACAACCAAAGGTTAGAAGAGGCCGCTGCTGAAATCGGGAGGTTAACTAGATGGTATGAAAAGGCAACACATGATAAGAAGGTGCTAGAGGAAAGTTTGAGAGCCCAAATCCAAAGTTTGGCACAAGCTTCCTTTGATTAAGAAGAGCAAGTAAAGTACCTTGCCACCGAACTCCGAGGCAACCACGAATCAGAGGTCAAAGCACACCTTGAAAGGATAGAAGCGGAGAAACTCTTGACTCAAAGGAATCGAGAATATGAGCATGTATGTTTAGAGCTGCAGGGTCTTCAAAAATATTTTTTTCATCCAACGAAGGCTTTACACAGAAATGAGGGGTGAAAAGATGTATTGGGAAGAGCAGTATACCAAGATCGCCCAAGGCGGGAGGGATAATCATAAGATAATCCCACATGTTTATCAGGAATACAGGTACTACGAAGACAAACATGAAAAGCTAGTTTTCTTAGCCAACAATCTCATCGAGGACATCCCTAGAAGTTTAAAAGATGCAGAGAATGTAATGGTTCCTCTTACGAAGGATGTTGAAGACTTTCTACAGCTGTGTCGAGCAATGGTTGATGGCTTCAGAGCATACATCCGCATGCACACTTAGCAAATTTAGTTCTTTTTAATTATGTCTGCGCAAACAAGTTTTGATTTCAATTTGTAATATTTTTCAATATCTGGATTATGTTACTCTTAATAAAGGAATTTTGTTTCCCTATCTCGAAGGCGTGTTTATTTTAAAGCTGGTCACCAAATAAAATAATAAGTGGATACAAATATGTACCCAAGTGAATAAGACAGTTAAAATAAAAATAATTTCATAATCATGCACATCAATTTGCACGCATGCATTTATAATAAACTTGCATGTCATATAAAAAACTCATTTGCTTTAAAAATCTCTCCAGTTAAGCCATTGGTAAAAGAAGACATCCACCTCCTTGGCCTCCATATCAAACAAGGGCCCATCAACAGAAAGAAATAGAATAAATCGAGGAGACTCAAGCTGTGTTCAAAGAGGATCTTGATCAGGTTAAGGGTGACGTAAGCTCAATGAAAGGAGATTAGAGCCTGGTTCTTCTAGCTTTGAAGAAAATTATTGACAGACAGGATCAAATTCCCAGGGTAGCTTTTAAAGAGGTAGCCCAAACCATTGGTGCATCAAGCGGTCACCAACTGAGGAAAGAGCCGAAAGCAGGACCCCAAAAGTCAACAATGGCCTAGTGTGATACGGTGGGAGAACTGACTTGAGGGTTTTGTGTTTTATCTCAAATGTTGTTGTTAGCAAGAGTCGCCACCGACTTTTCTTTTATCCAAAAGGAAAGGTGAAAAAGCACAGGAAAGACCTTTGAGATTGTTTCTTGAGTTCGGGGGGTAAATTATGAAAAGGGAAGGTGTTAGCACCCTTTTCATCCATGGTTTTCCATGGGATCTTAGTTACTTGCTAGATCACTTGCTTTTGTTTTGAAATTGTGCTTTGTATGGTTGTTAAAGTATTTTGTAAAAGAGGCCATTGTTTAGGCAATCTTTGTAATAATTCTCGTTTGTAAGAATGTATACAAAGATGTTTCTCTTTTTGAAAATGTTTTCAATGTTTGTAAGATGTTTGGAAATGTGTATGTTTATTTTGAAAATAGCAAGGATAGTTGTTTTGAAATGGATCAAGTAACTAGAAGTAATCTACCTACTCAAATGTCTTTCTTGTTCATTTTCTTTTCCTTTGACATTGTTGTCTTACCATTGATTTGGTAAGCAACCCTATCTTTGGATGTAAACGGGACGGGCGTGGATCATCGTATAACCATGATTAGCAATGTTGCAAAGTATCTTAGCATTTTTGAGGGACCAAGATCATTTTGTAAGGCAACTTTGAATAGCGCCATCGAGGGACTATGACCTTATACTTGTTTGTTTTGCTAAGATACTTCACATGCGTAATATGGCCATTTTTATATAAGGCAACCAAGTGAAGTAACCCTAAGGGTGCTTGTGTGCAAGTGTGTTATTTTCATGCTTGATTTTGTCTTGGATTAGGGTTTTCTATTTGATTTGTTTTGATCTTGTCATTCAAACCCTAATTACTAGCATGGTATATAAAAGCGGTAAATTGCATAATTTAAAGATTACTACGCTATTACAACATTTTATGGGAGGGGGTATACAAATTATGAATGGGGATTTGCAATAATGTAAACCTAATTTAATCTATTACAACCAAAACGAATTTGTACAAGTATTTGAATAAATAATATACGATATAAATTAAATATGCAATGTTTATGTATATGCAAGAAAAAGAAATTTGTTTTGTTTTTTTATATGAAAAAGAGTTTTGAAATAAACCTAATAATTTAGGGAAAGGAAGTTATTTTTTTAGAAATTTGGTTAACCCTAATTTTTATTTGTTAAAAGAAAATCAAGTTCTTTAAATATTATTATTGTGTATCTTTGTCTTAAAATAATAAGTAATATTTTATGAAATATTTTAGACCTTTATACATTAGAAAAAATATTTACAAGTGTGAAGGAAAATAAAAATTAACCTAAGTCTATTTTATTTTACAAGTTTATTTAAGAAAGAATAGTTAATATATAATTCAATAAAAATATTTTTTCATGAGAAAATAAAATAAAATGAACAAAATGAAATATTTAACATTTTTATATTTTTTATGATTTTATAATATTTAAGTAAAAATATTTAATGAAGTAAACAAAAATAAAATAAATAAATGAAAATAAATTGGGCCAGGGGTGTCCTGAGTAACCAGGAGGTAAAATGTTAGAAAAAAATGAGAGGCCCAGTTGCTGAGCCCACGTTGCAAAAATGACAAAAAATGAAGCTGAAAAATATGAAAAATGCAAAAGGTAGCGCCAAGGTTCAAACCCATGACCTATGCATTTTCAGCGCGCTGCCTTGTCACTAGGGTGGTTGTACATCTGTTAGTTTAAATGAAACAAAAAATAGATAACATGAATCTATTCCTTGCCCTGTACTTCGTCTTCTTCCTCTAGCTAGCCAGAGCAATCATATCTCTGTCATTTCTCCATGAAAATGGAAACTTCAAATATGCAAATGGTAGTACTCTTTCCAACGATTTCAACCATGTAACTCATGTAAGCTAACAATCAAAGATCAAAACTAATTTCATTGGCCCTAATTTCAAACCTAATTTTTATAGAAATTTGAAATCTAAAATTCTCTATACACGATGAATATAAATGAAATCTATGCACATGGTTGGATTTATCACAATAACATCTACATTTTACTTTCACAAATCAAGATTTAAGGATGTCTGTATGAAGAGATAGAAGTTAGAGTTCTTACCTATTTCAGCTGAGATCGTGAATGGAGTTTGAGTGAGTTTTGAGGAGGCCTGAGGATTCCTTTAGCTTTCCTGAACCTCCCTGAGTGTGTTCCAATCCCTACCTTGCTTTGAAAGTGCCTGAATCTCACTATCCAAGTCAACCTGCAAGCTTGAAAAACAAAAATGGCATATGGAGAAGGAGGAGTTACAATGAAGGGATGATGGTCTGAAACACATAGATATGATGTAGGTTAAGTGTTTAAGTGATTAGAACTTGAAATGCACGAGTAGATTTTTGGATTGCTATGCTTGATGCAAAACTGCAAGTTATGGCAGGTTTTTGGTGAAAGAGAGTTTGGGAGAGTTTCTGGCCTTTAGCAATCGTCCTAGGTTGTAATGTGTTTGTGTATATGTATAGAGAAGGTTTCAAATCCATTTCACAACAGATTTCTGGGTTATAGGCTTTTTGCTCTATTGCTTGCCTTTTAAGAAAGGTGAGGAGACAACTCTCTACATGCTTGTACAGGCCTGGTTTGAGTTATTACAAGTATTAGACACTTATCTTTTAGTTTATAGGACTTGTGTGTGCAGAAAAACAAATGCAAGGCTCAAGGAGTGAAAAGTTGCAAAAGTTATGCTTTATCAAAATGGAAATGGCACCTTTGTGCCAAAAATGGAATTGTTCATGTACAAAGCATTGAATGCTTGGCTTTATGGAATGAAACCTTGTGCAATTCATTAATGGTGAAGTGAAATATGAGTTTGAGGCCTGAAAAGTGAAGATTGTACAGCATGCTTGAGGATTTGAATTTTGTTCTTCATGAAATGGCTTGAAATCAAAGTGAAAAATTGCCAACTTCATCTCTTCGATTCTCCCTACTCAAAAGTGATCTCAAGGAGTTCTTGGGCATTTTGGAAAGCTTGAAATGTACTATATGACTCATCTTTGAAATTATATTCAAGATTCCTCTTTGAACTAGGTGAAAAGTTGCCATGAAGTTAGGTAAAAAACCTGCCTAAATTAGGGCAAAATTTCACTAAGTTATTTTAGTTCATGGGCATGTATTCACAAAATAATATCTTGAGATCCAAGAATCTTTAGGAAAAAATGTGTGAATCAAAGTTGTAGATTTTATGGAGATCTACAACTTTCATGTTGCGAACTTTCTTTGAATCATCTTGTATTGTGGTGGAAAGTTTGCTTAAAGTTGAGAAAAAATAAGAAATTTTCTTTACTTAGAAAAATTTCTAAGTTAAGAAAATTTCAAATTTCAAAACAAAATCTTCAATATTTGATTTCTTGATGAAAAAGTTTCACATTTTGACATGTTTTGATGAATTGTGATCCTTGGCACTTGATTTTGACCAAAAAGTCAAAGTTTGACTTTTCAGTATACAATTGACTTTTGATCAGTTGACTGCAAATTTCATCTGTGAATCCAATGAACTTGCAATGTTTTGAACCATGTCATTAGGTCAAGATGACATGATTGAACCCTTTAAATCATGCTTCAAACCAATTGGTCATTTGCTAGGTTAAAAATCTGAAATTGCCTTTTCTCAGTCAAAACCCTAATTTTGATTATTTTGCCCTTTTGATGATTTGATCAAATTTCTTGAGGAATTATGGTCCAAACTTGATCAAATGATACATATGAGTCCAAACTGTTGATGTGGATAAAAAATTATGGAGTTTGACTGTAAATTGGCCATAGTTGACTTTTTCCCTAATACAGCTGATTTTCAGCTCAATTGTCCAATTGACTGATCAAAATGTGATTTAAGGCTTGAAACTTGACATGAGTAATCTTAGGGGTCCATAATGATAATTGAAAGCCATATGAAACATTGATAGTCCAAAAATCCATGTGCAAACCCAAACCCTAGTTTTGGGTCATCAGAGCATGATGAGATGTCTTGAGCTGGTCAAACCCTAATCCAGTCTTGAGTCAAAGAGATCTTGTGAGAAAAATCTTGATAAATGAGAGGGGAAATTTTGGGGTACAACACCCAGCAAGAGGTTAAAACTGAAGGATTCATCCCACCACCGTCGAAAGTAGGGGCATCACATACCCTACAAATTCCAACCAATAACGCAGATAATTACCTAGACTTGCAATACGGAGATCATGACCTAGAGGATGCTCACCAGGAACCCTTGAAGACAACTGGTGCTCATGCTGCAGACAACCCACTGGTAATGAATTAGTATAAAGCCTTGGAAGAAAGACTGAAGGCTATGGAGGGCTTCGAAGCTTTCAAAGTAGACGCTCTGGAAATGGGTTTAGTCCCTGATGTGGTGATACCGCCAAAATTCGAAGTACTCGACTTTGGAAAGTATAAAGGGCTCAATTGTCCGAGGAATCATCTTCGTATGTACTGCAGGAAGCTACATGCCCACGCCGATGATCAGAAACTAACGATTCACCATTTCCAAGACAGTTTAAGTGGGGCATCTTTGGACTGGTACATGCAGTTGGAACGAACACATATCCGAACTTAGGTGGATCTCGCTAATGCTTTCTTGAAGCATTACAAGTATAACTTGGACATGACGCCTACTCGCTTGCAACTCCAAAATCTATCCCAAAAGAAGGAAGAGTACTTCAAAGAATATGCTCAAAGGTGAAGAGAGATGGCATCCCGTGTACAACCCCCACTGCTGGAAAAGGAACTCGTAGACATGTTCATGGGAACCCTACAAAGGATTTATTAGGATAAAATGGTGGGAAGTGTCACATCAGGATTTTCAGACTTAGTGACTATTGGCGAAAGAATCGAAACTGGTTTGAAAAGCGGAAAGATATCAGGGGGATCGTCAAGCACCCCTTACAATTCAAAAAGACCGGCTTCAAAATTCCCAAGAAAGAAGAAGGGAGAAGTCAACATTGTGGCCTCGCAACCAAGGACATCACAACCATTGGTGATCCCACAAGGACAAATGCAGGACAAGTTTAAAAGACCACCTAGAAGTTTTTATCCACTACCCGTGCCACCAAGCCAGTTAATACAGCACTTGGTTAAGGCATCCCTGGTGGAAATCAAGCCTTTAGCTCCTCCGGTCGGGACACTCCTGCAAAGATACAATTCTGATGCTAGGTGTGAGTACCATGCTAATTCTCCAGGGCACCCCATAGCACAATGTTGGGCCTTCAAGCATAAGGTTCAGGATTTGCTAGAGTCTCAAGACATCCCCTTCGATAAGCCTAATATTAAGTCAGACCTTATGCCTCCGCATGGTGGACCAACAATAAATGCAATCAAGGTGGTCACCGACTTTGGGGGAACCATAAAGGAAAAACCCCCTATCAACTTGCTGAAGGAATATCCGTTTGAATGTGGATTCTTGTTAGAGTACAATAAAGCTTTTGAAACAACTCTGGAAAATCTGGTGGATCAGGGGATAGTCCAATTCATACTGTACCCTGAAGAAAAATATGTAGCCATGATTGGAGGGAAAAAGCCACTGGTAATCCCTTTCCAGGATCCCAGCCTTACCAAGAAGACTCTAGTCATTCCATGGGGAGAATCAACAGAGGTCACCAGAAGGGTACCTAAAAAGACCCTCTTAATACCCACCACTCCAAAAGCCACAATGGTAATTAAGGGACCGTCACCTATCCCTTACGAGAATAATAAAGTGGTAACTTGGAGTTATGACTCAGCCGTATACATCAATGGAGTGAAGCAGGAAAGTGGGCCATCCGCAAGTCAAGGACCTACAATTTCAAACATAGCAGGAACAGGAGGTATGACCCGAAGTGGTCGAATCTTTGGAGCCGAACCATCAAAAAAGACAGATTTGATTCCAACGAAGGACAAAGACTCTCCGAACAAAGACTTTACTGATCAAGAGGAAGATGAGTTTTTGAAAATAATCAAAAAGAGTGACTACAGACTGGTGGATCAGCTCCATCAAACTCGGGCAAAAATCTCCATACTCTCGTTACTAATCAACTCTGAAGCACACCGAGATTCTTTGATGAAGGTGTTAAGTTCAGCTCATGTCGCAAAAGAAATTTCGGTAAATCAATTTGATAATGTGGTAGCAAATCTCACGTCTGGATCCTACCTGGGTTTCAGCAACAATGAATTACCGCCACAGGGACGGGCCCATAACAAAGCACTCCATATTACTATGCAGATATGTACTACCCATTTTTCCAGGGTTCTTACTGACACTGGTTCCGCTCTTAATATGTTTCCAAAGTCAAGTCTCGTAAAGTTAACAATAGACGATGTGACAATGAGACCAATTTCTATGATAGTAAAGGCATTTGACGGTTCTCGAAGCTCGGTGCTAGGAGAGGTGGACCTTCCAGTCAATATTGGGCTGCATATCTTCAATATCACCTTTCAGGTCATGGACATTGAACCAGCATACACTTGTTTACTGGGGTGACCTTGGATCCATGCGGCAGGGGCAGTAACCTCGACCCTGCATCAAAAGTTGAAGTTCCTAGTGGAAGGGAAGTTGGTCATAATTGATGGCGAGGAAGAAATTTTTGTAAGCCATATTGAATCAAACAGATATATCAGTGCCGACGAAGATTGCATAGCTACCCCATTCCAGGCTTTGGAAATTGCTTTGATGGTAACATTACTGGTTGAGAAGGGTAACAAGACTAAAGTGACATCATGGAGAGATCTGCAAATGACTATGGGAGGTGATGCCTCAAAACGCCGGGGAAAGCTCCCAAAAATTCCTGAGAAGAAGAATCGCTTTGGTTTGGGTTACGAATCGTCAAAGGCTACTCTGAAAGGCAAAGAATGTTTTCCTCCGATCCGAGAGACGTTCGTCAGCAAAGGAACAGAGCATGGCGGGCACGTGGAAATGATATCAAGAAAAATCAATACCAAAAGGACAACCGACTTCATCAGAGAGGGTGCCCCAGAAGAAGAGCTTAAAGGATGGACTGCTATGGAGATTCCCGAGATATTTTTCTTTTCTACGTAATATTTCTTGTTTTAAAAGAACCTATGTCAAACCCGAGTCATAGGGGTTGTTTGTAAGGGTTTTCCTTGTTCTTATTTAAGACAATATTTATAATTAATAAAATTTATATTCTGTTTTCAATTAAGATCCTTGTATTTCTTTTGCATTTATCTACTAAATATAAAAATGACAATACTTTCTTTGCATACACATTTTCAAATTTCAAGCACTAAAATATGCATCAAAACATGATAAATGTGCAGATTCATGCCCAAAATTACCGATAAAACTACTGCTACAACCCGATACGATTTTGATGTTCCTATCCACCAAGCCGAAGAGGAAGATAACGAAGATCTTGAACTCTCCGAGGAAATGGCGAGGGAAATAGAGCGAAAGGCTAACAACATACAACCGTATCAAGAGCCTATTGAGACCATTAACCTGGGCACGGAAGGAGATCCAAAAGAAATCAAGCTGGGGGCAATGTTGGAGCAGAGCGTCAAAGACAGGCTAATCAAGTTATTACACGAGTATGTGGATATATTCCCTTGGTCCTACAGGGATATGCCAGGGTTGGATGCAGACATGGTGGTGCACAGACTACCTCTCAAAGAAGGTTGTTCTCCAGTCAGGCAAAAACTCAGAAGAACTCGTCCAGATATGTCCAGCAAGATCATAGAAGAGGTTCTCAAACAATTTGATGCAGGGTTCCTAGCAGTGGTAGATTATCCACCTTTGATAGCTAACATTATACCAGTACCCAAAAAGGATGGAAAAGTACTCATGTGCGTAGATTATCGAGACCTAAACAAGGCGAGTCCCGAAGACGACTTTCCGTTACCCCACATTGATGCCCTAGTAGATAATACGGCTCAAGCCTCAGTATTATCATTTATGGACGGTTTCTCGGGCTATAATCAAATCAAAATGGCGCCTGAGGATATGGAAAAGACTACCTTAATGACACCTTGGGGAACTTTCTTCTACAAAGTAATGCCATTCTGTCTCAAGAACGCAAGGGCAACCTATCAGAGGGTGTGATACGGTGGCAGAACCGACTGTTAATACTGGTTTGCATTTTGCGTTTCTTGTTTGCAAAATGTCGCGGTAAGCAAGAGTCGTCACCGACTTTTATTTCATCCAATCATGGAAATGGAAAAAGAACAGAAAAAACCTTTTTCAATAATATTTATGAGTACGAGGGGGGGGGGGGGTAGATTATAGAAAGGGAAGGTGTTAGAACCCTTTCTATCCATGGTTTTCCATGGGCTCTTAGGTACTTACTCATATTTTTAAAATTGCTTGTGTGTGCTTGTTTTGAAAATAGTTTACTTCGTGATAACCCTTGTATCAGTCCTCAAGGGTGTGACGAAGTTTGTTTTGAAAAGTTGTTTTGAAAGGTGTTTGTGTGAAAAGTTTTGTTGAGCAAGTACTTAAGATTCTACCTACTCGAAACAAGGTTGTTTGTTCTCATTTCCTTTAGACAGCGCTATCCTACTATTAAGGAGTAGGTAGCCCCATCGTTGGAGTTTGTAAGGGACGTTTGAAAGGGACAAGTATAGTCACCAGAGAAATGGGTAGGAAACCTTAGTAGTAACCCTAGAGTCTTTAAGATCTTTCCGAAGCAACATTTTCGAGGCAACATTTTCAAGGAAACATTTCTGAGGCAACATTCTAATGGGACATTTGATCTTTTAGACAAGAGGGCAACCACTAAAATCTCCTATGCTTAAATGACTATTTTACCGAAGGAAACCGAAGTGAGGCAAACCCTAAGAGTGAAATATGTGCACATGATTTTTTTAATTAATTAGTCTTTGCACATTAAGTGAGCTACCGTTTTAATTTTCAAACATCTTTCCATACAATCCTATTAACCATGCATCTACCAATTAAAGATTGCGGAAATTAAAAGTGCGAGAAAATAAACCTAACTATTACAAGGCTTCGGGGATAGGGATTAATTACATAACCAAAATCGGGGACAAAGCGATAAATGAAAAAACCTAGTTTAACTATTACAAACCATTGGCAGTTACAAAAATATGAAAATAATTAATTAAATGCGCGGCGAATTAAATGCGAGGACGCTTAAAAAAACCTAAAACCCTAATTGAGAGAAAAATATTTTTGTACATTTTTATTTGAGAAAAGAATTTAATTGAAAATTAATTAAAACCCTAATTTCTAATTGTTTTAATTATGGAAAAAAAGTACATTAAATTAACCTAATTTTCTAATTAAATTAAAATAAATATTTTATGAAAAAATGGTTTTTTGTGATTTTGTGGTTTGTTGATTTTATGATTAATAAAAAAAAGGTAATTAATTTTTGTGGAAAAATAATTAAACTAAATAATTAAATAAAGGAAATAAATAAGGAAAAGAAAATGGGCCTGTGTTGAGTAGAAAATCTGGGGGGTGTATTGTTGAAATTACTGGGCCTAAGGTTGATGGCCCCGTCCTGCGCTTGATCCAGTGGTGATAGCGTCTGATGGTCCACCATGCTCTGCCTCCATGAGCGTGTTAGATCTGATGTTGTACTGATCTAATGGCTGGATGTGAAAGGCGTATGGTATATGCTTGAACGGAGGATATACCTGATCCTGTATAAGAAAATAAAACAAAGGAAATTGTTGGGGCCTGGGATCGAACCCAGGTCCTTATGCTTCCCACCAACGCGCTCTTTCACTGGACTAACCTGCTTAGTTGTTAATGTAATGAAAATAAAACACAATATATTAAAAAAAAGTGAGTTAGTTGGAAAGAAAAAAACACGCGCGAAATTCAAATGGCCCAATGGAATCACGCCACATATCTTCTTCTTCCTGGAACCGTCGTATTAGGTATATACCTTTTACCTACAGTTGAGCGTTTGTAGCTATAGCCCTGTCACCTTCAAAAACTCATAAAATGCATGATAAATGAAATTGGAGACTAGAATTCAATTGGTCTTGATGTCACGATCAACATGATACCTTGTTCATGGTTTGATTTTTCCTGTAAACAAAAACCCTAAAACGCACATGGAAACCCTAGCAATGGAAAATACAAATATAGGCATCAAAAATACAATTGAACCATGCAGTCATGTTGCAAACATCTCAAACATCACAAATATATCAATTAAATGTGCTAATGATGCAGGGATTATAGTAATCGATTTTGAAAAAAATGAAAACGGTGTGAGTTACAGCTTGCGTTTCTTGATGCTTCAGGCCTTGCAAATGATCCAGCGTTTCAGTGCATTCCCAGGAAGATATTGTTGGCCTTAAATTGCTTTGAGAGGTCACGTGGAGTGAAATCCGATCCCTACTTTTTGAAAAAATATTGAGTTTTGTTCTTTATTCCCACGACTGACAAAACTTTGTTTCATGCTTTTTTCTTGTTCATTATATATCCCTCAATGAATTAGGGTTGCAAAACAGATTGGATCTTGAAGTTTTGATGAGATTTGATTTGATTCTTTAGCCATATGCAAACTTTCTAAATTTAGCCAAATTATCCCATTTTTGTACCAATCATGCTTGATGCGATTTTATCTTGATATTTCAGCATATTTTGATTGAAATTATGTCCAAAATCATACCAAAACATATATTTGATATTATTTACCAATTATTTGATTTTATTCAATTTTTAATAAGTAAAAAATCAAAATAAAATAAATAATGAAGCAAATAACATGTGAGTGAACATTTGGGTCGTGTACCATGTTACAAGTGAGGTGCAATCATGAAATGCTAAGCCCATTTGGTAAAAAATGCACTTTTGAGCATATTTGACTTTTGGCAATTTTGCAAAAAAGGTCAACTTTGACAAGGCATATCTCCTCCAATTTTAACCCTAGAGAGGTGTTCTTGGACTTTTTAGAAAGCTTAGGATGTCCCCTAAGCAATCCTTTAAGTCTCATCTCAATTGGGTCTTCCAGTTTCATGTAAGAAGCTTTGACCCAAAAGGTGTTTTTGTTGACTTTTTAAAAGGACCTATAATGTAGACATTCATATCTTTCTATGAGTGCATAGTTTTAACTTGTGGGATGAAGATGAGTTGTAGGTAATTTCATACTATTAAAAATGAACCTTGGATGGAAAATTTATGATAAAGTATGTGGAAGTTATGCTTGGTCAAAGTTTGGTTGACTTTTCCTGAGAAACCCTAATTTAGCAACTTTTGGGTTTTTATGAATTTAGGGAATTCCTTGAAGAATCATGATCAACCCTTGGTCAAATGATGGATATCACTTCAAAATTTTGATGTTCACCAAAAATCTTGAGGTTTGACTGTATGTGGGCCACAGTTGACTTTTGACCTAATACAGTCGATTCTAAAGCATCTGAGCAGTTGACTTAGCAAACTTCTTGTGCAATGCTTGAAATTTTACATGGACGGTCTTGAGAACATATTAGAACCATGTAGAGAATATGTGGTCTTTGGAGTTCACCTATCTTGATGAAAATGGAAACCCTAATTTGAGACACACTGCCTTAGGAGAGAGTTTGTCTGGTCAACTCTTAGGCAAAATTGAGGATCTCTAGGAGTATGTATTGAGTAAAATGAGAGGGAAAATTTTGGGGTACAACAGCTTCTCCTGTTCAATCTTCTTAAACCTGAGGATGTAGATTGGCTCGTCTGTCTTTTGTGATCTGAAGGTGGAAGATGATTGAACACTAGAGTGCCCATAAATTTGCACTCGCATGAAGTGATACATGATTTTTGATATCAAGAATGGGCTTATAGATTCCCTTTGGAAGTTGCTAGAGATTTGTCGGAGATGGGCTTAAAGATGCCATCCAAGATATGACAGAGTACCGTCGGAGATGGGCTTAAAGATGCCATCTAGAGGATGTTAATTTCCTGAGATATTCCTTTGATGAGAGTCCATGCTCCTGTCGTTGAGGAGGAATTTGTTGAGGAATGTTGGTATCTGTTTTGGGTGAAATATAATTTTAGGAGCTTCAGTTGTCCGTTACTCTACTGGGGAATTAACTCCGGAGGTGAACTGCATATCTGGTCAGTGTACAGGCTGTATCGCGACTTACTGGGGAAAGGTGAAATAGACCGAAACTGGTCAGGTCCAGGTTTTACAGTGTTGTAAACTATCGTCTGGAGGTAAGAGAAAATAAACCTGGATGGTAAGGTTATGAGAAGGAACCTGGATAGTATGGTTACTTCGAAGTGAAAGCCTGGATAGTAGGGCTGTGAGAAGGAACCTGGATAGTAGGGTTACTTCAGAATGAAATCCTGGATAGTAGGGCTGTGAGAAGGAACATGGATAGTAGGGTTACTTTGATATGAAAGCCTTGATAGTAGGGATGTGAGAAGGATCCTGGATAGTAGGGTTTTTTCGAAATAAAAGCCTGAATAGTAGGGTTGTGAGAAGGAACCTAGAGAGTAGGGTTTCTTCGAAATGAAAGCCAGGATAGTAGGGCTGTAAGAAGGAACCTGGATGGTAGGGTTACTTCGAAATTAAAGCCTGGATAGTAGGGTTGTGAGAAGGAACCTGGGTCGTAGGGTTTCTTCGAAATGAAAGCCTGGATAGTAGGTTTGTGAGAAGGAACCTCGGTCGTAGGGTTTCTTCGAAATGAAAGCCTGGATAGTTGGGATGTGAGAAGGAACCTGGGTCGTAGGGTTTCTTCGATATGAAAGCCTGGATAGTAGGGCTGTGAGGAGGAACCTGGATAGTGGGGTTACTTCGAAATGAAAGCCTGGATAGTAGGGCTGTGAGAAGGAACCTGGGTCGTAGAGTTGCTTCGATATGAAATCCTGGATAGTAGGGTTGTGAGAAGGAACTTGGGTCGTAGGGTTTCTTCGAAATGAAAACTTAGTTAGTAGGGCTGTGAGAAGGAACCTGGATAGTATGGTTACTTCGATATGAAAGCCTGGATAGTAGGGCTGTGAGAAGGAACCTGAGTCGTAGGGTTTCTTCGAAATGAAAGCCTGGATAGTAGGGCTGTGAGAAGGAACCTGGTTCGTAGGTTTTCTTCGAAATGAAAGCCTGGATAGTAGGGATGTGAGAAGGAACCTGGATAGTAGGGTTACTCCGAAATTAAAGCCTGGATAGTAGGGCTCTGAGAAGGAACCTGGGTCGTAGGGTTTCTTCAAAATGAAAGCCTGGATAGTAGGGTTGTGAGAAGGAACCTGGGTCGTAGGGTTTCTTCGATATGAAAGCATGGATAGTAGGGTTGTGAGAAGGAACCTGGATAGTAGGGTTACTTCGAAGCGATAGTGTAGATTAGTTGACCCGTTTGGCTTCGGGAACTGAGTTTCCATTAGTCGTCTGCAGATGTGACTTGCATAACTGAAGAATTTGTTGAAGCTAATCCTCTTTTCCTAGAAAGATATCAGGGTTAGTTATATGCGATGCATGAAATGCAGGGTGAGATGATGTTCTCAAAATAAATGAGATTATGTTGTATATGATATGTATGCGTATGTCATGATGTATGTTCATGGAATGCTATCGGGGTATGCTCGCGTCTGGGAAAATAAATCCCTGACAGTTGCTGGAGATTTGTAAATATTTTGTCGGGAGGAGATGTTGCTTGAGAATAAACTTTGCGGGGAATGAACTTAGAAAATGTATATTTGTACCCGAAGTGATGAACTCTATTGGGGATTGAGCCTCTATATCTGGAGAAATAAACTCTGCTTGGGGGATGAAATTTACTGACTCGCCTGCGATTATGAAGCTCAGCTGGGGTGGTTACGTCCTGTTTCGGGAAAGCTGACATCAATGCCTTTGGATACTTTTACTTTGTGGGGAATGTACGTACCAATAATTATGTTCCCATGCTGGCTCTATCCCGGTACCTGCTGGGCAGAGTAACTGTAGGGTTTGGCACTTCTTGTTTTTGCCCCTGTTTATGGAATTACGAGTAATTGTATTTTGTTTCTTATGTAAATATTTATGAGCAGCAATCATTTTCAAATGCATATATAAAAAATAAATCATTGGACGTTCTTGCAAAACAAAACAGAAAACAAAAACAAACTCGAAGTGAAAATAATTTTGTATTGATTTTTGAAGTGGGCCTGTAATAGGCGTTTTTGTACAAGGAGGCTGACGCTCTAGTAAGGGAACACCACCGAAAAAATGGAAGCTATACAAATTTATGTAAAAGAAAAAACACCTATGTGAAACAACCCCATTGGGTTCTAACTATGTTATTGCCTTTATATCTCCAAGCGTCTCATCACTTTGTTTCTTGGCTGAAAGTTGATCAGATTGATTGGCCCTGTCCGAGTTTGATAGTCGATACCGAAGTCTGGCCGCAAGATGATCCAATGAGACATAGTGGTACGCTTTATATCGCTAACTTTTGCATGGACCTCCCTTTCGGGTTTTCAGACCACCGGGATACCCTTTTTTGCCCAAGCCGCCCTTTCGGGTTTTCGACTTGCTGAGTGTACGGATTTTTTTCGTTTTCATCCCTTACTTTTGCCCAAACCCTTTTGGTTCGCCGGGAAGCCCTTATTTTTTCCTAGGCCAGTCAACCTAGCGGGTCTTTTGATTAGGCATAGTATCTTTTCATTATGTCTGCATTGACAGGGTGAGGAAGGTCGTCATCGTCCATGGTTGTTAGAATCATAGCTCCTCCCGAGAAAATGTTCTTAACCACAAATGGCCCTTCGTACGTGGGGGTCCATTTGCCCCTGGGGTCACCTTGCGGCAGTATGATGCGTTTGATCACTAGATAACCGACTTGATATTCTTGACGCTTGACTTTCTTATTAAAAGGCTTGATCATTCGCTTTTGGTACGTCTGACCATGGCAGATAGTTGTAAGTCTCTTTTCATCGATTAGATTTAACTGATAAAGTCGGGTTCAGATCCAGTCGTCTTTGTTCAAACCCGCGTCCTTCATAATCCTGAGATAAGGTATCTGGACTTAGATGGGTAGGACTGCCTCCATGCCATATACCAGAGAATAGGGGGTTGCCCCTGTCGACATCGGTGCTGAGGTATGGTACCCATGAAGAGCGAATGGAAACATCTCATGCCAGTCCTTATATGTCACCGTCATCTTCTGTACAATCTTCTTGATGTTCTTGTTAGCTGCTTCGACAACGCCATTCATCTTCGGTCGGTAGGGGGAAGAATTATGATGTTGTATCTTGAACTGTTTACAAAGCTCGGTGATCATTATGTTGTTGAGATTTGTACCATTGCCAGTAATAATTCTATCTGGCACACCATATCGACAAATCAGATTATGTCGGATAAATCGTACCACGACATTCTTGGTTACTGTAGCAAAAGAGGTTGCCTCAACCCACTTCATGAAGTAATCAATGGCTACTAGGATGAAACAATGTCCATTGGAAGCAGTGGGCCTGATTTCTCCGATTATGTCGATGCCCCACATCGCAAAGGGCCACGGAGCTGCCAAGACGTTTAAGGAGATCGGAGGCACATGCACCTTATCAGCGTAGATTTGGCATTTATGATAAGTTCGAGAGTGCTGATAACAATCGGCTTCCATAGTGGACCAATAATATCCTTCCCGTAGGATCTTCTTAGCCATGGTATATCCACTAGAATGGGTTCCTAAGGTGCCTTCATGTAGATCTGTCATGATCCTCTCTGCTTCACTTTTGTCTACCCACCGTAATAGTGTGGAGTCATGGTTGAGTTTATAAAGGATTCCATTACAGAGGAAGAACTTTGCAGCGAACCTTCTCAGAAACTTCTTATCATTGACAGATGCACCTTCGGGATACTCTTGAGCCTCGAGATACCTTTTGACTTCATGAAACCAGGGTTTGTCTGTCACTTCTTCGGCATCCATTTCACAGCAGTGTGCTGGTTCATCTAACCTCTCAATGGTAATTTGGGGAGCTTCATTTTCCCACCTAACCTTGAACATAGAAGACATGGTAGCTAGCGCGTCTGCTAACTGGTTCTCCTCTTGTGGGAAATGTTCAAAGGTTACCTCCTCAAAGTGTGGGAGCAATGTCAGTACATACTCTTTGTAAGGAATGAGATTCGGGTGTTTCGTATCCCACTTGCCTTTGATCTGACTTATCACCAAAACGGAATCCCCGAATACACTTAAGAACTTGATCCTTAGGTCGATAGCAGCTTGAAGACCCATAATACATGCTTCATACTCCTCGATGTTGTTGGTTTAGTTGAAACATAATCGAGCAGTGAACGGAGTATGATAGCCCTCGGGAGATATGATTACAATGCCAATGCAGTTACCCAGTGTGTTTTAAGCTCCATCAAAATACATAGACCATCGAGATCCCTCCTCGGGTCCTTCATCTTGTCCAGGTTCTTCGTAGTCAGTCACCAATATAATATTCTCATCCGGGAACTCAAAATTCATGGACTGGTAGTCATCCACGGTCTGATGAGCCAAATGATCAGCCAATACACTCCCCTTTATTGCTTTTTGGGTTGTATATTGTATGTCGTACTCAGTAAAGATCATTTTCCACCTTGCTATCCTTCTGGAGAGTGCGGGTTTCTAAAAAATGTACTTGATCGGATCCATCTTCGATATCAATAAGGTAGTGTGAGTCAGTATATACTGTCTCAGTAGGCGAGCAGCCCATGCCAAAGCGTATAAAGTTTTCTCGATCAATGAGTATCATTTCTCACAGTCGGTAAACTTTTTGCTAAGGTAGTATATTGCATGCTCTTTTCGACCAGACTCGTCATGCTGCCCCAACACACACCCTATTGAATTGTCTAGCACTGTTAAGTATAATATCAAAGGTCTTACTTCAACTGGAGGCATCCGAATTGGTGGTTCTTGAAGGTATTCCTTAATTATTTCAAAAGCGGTCTGGCATTCATCATTCCACTTTAACACTTGATCTTTCTTCAGAAGCTTGAAGATTGGCTCACAAGTAGCAGTCAGATGTGAAATGAACCTGGCAATATAATTCAGGCGTCCCAAGAAACTTCTAACTTCCTTATCTGTACAGGGAGCTGGAATTTCTTGTATAGCTTTTACCTTTGCAGGTTCTACTTGGATGCCTTTGTCACTGACAATGAAACCCAGAAGCTTACCAGACCTTACCTCGAAGGTGCATTTGTTCGGATTCAACCTCAGTTTATACATCTTTAACCTGTCGAACAACTTTTGGAGATGGTCCAGGTGCTCTTCCTCAGTATGAGATTTGGCTATCATGTCATCAACATAGACTTCGATCTCATGGTGAATCATATCGTGGAACAAAGCGATCATGGCGCGCTGATAAGTTGCCCCAGAATTCTTCAATCCAAAAGGCATCACCTTGTAGCAGAAGGTGCCCCACTGTGTAACGAAGGTTGTCTTCTCCATGTCTTCAGGAGCCATCTTGACTGGTTGTATCCAGAGAAACCATCCATGAAGGAAAAGATTTTGTTTTGCGCGGTGTTATCGACCAGAACATCAATGTGAGGAAGAGGGAAATCATCCTTGGGGCTTTCCCTGTTCAGATCTCTGTAATCTACACACATCTGTACCTTACCGTCCTTCTTAGGTACTAGAACAATGTTGGCAACCCACTATGGATACGAAGTGACAGCTAAGAATCCTGGATCGAACTATTTCATGACCTTTGCCTTGATCTTCTCTAACATTTCAGGGCACATACGACGAACCTTCTGTTTAATCGAGGACAGTCTTCTTTAGTCGGCAGGCGATGTACCACAATATCAATGTACAAACCAGGCATGTCTTCATAGGACCAAGCGAAGATCTAACATAGTCGTGCAGCATCTGTATCAATCTCTGTTTAACGCTAAGCTCCAGATTTACACCTATTTTAACCTCTTTTCTGTCTTCCTTGATACCCAAGTTCACTGTCTCAACCGGCTCTTCATGAGGTTGTATGGCCCTCTCTTCCTACTGTAGTAGTCTAGCAAGTTCTCCAGGCACCTCACAATCATACTCACCTTCGTCTTCGGCTTGGTTGGTCAGATTTTTGAATTCATAACTGGAAATAACAGAGTTGTTATCAATGGGATCCAAAGTGGATATGGATCTGCATTATGATATGTGAGTGTGTGTAAGAGAAAAGTTGTTTGGATAAAGTGGAAAATTGAAAAGAAAAACAGAGAGCGCAAAATTTGTATGCAAGAAACGTCCAATGCTTTATTAATGATATATGAAATGACAAATAATAGCCTTCACAAGCAAAACCAATGTGCCTCGGGCAAGGCACAAGGTCGTAAAGTTTTAAATTGTTTATTACAAATCTCAAAACAAGTAAGTCAATTATTGAGGAATAAAAGAAACTGGTATAAAGTCCCTAGCCGTCCAGTTACTCGGTCCACCGTTGGTAGTTGGGTAGATCCAGCTGTCAATGTCTGAGTCCTCATTGTTGTCTTCAATGGCATTAATTCCCCGATCGTGCTTAGGCATGGGAGGAATTATGACATTGGGCTTCTCGGAGCATCGAACCCAATTTCCTTGGCTTCAATCAGATCTTGTACCTTATTTCTTAGAGCCCAACAGTCATTGGTATCGTGGCCAGGACTCTCAGAATGATAGGCACACTGAGCATTTGGATTATATCGGGGAGATGTAGTATTTGGATTCTTGGGAGCCTCTTTCAAGGTTGCCAAGTTGGATCTTAGCAAATGAGGTAGAACTTTAGCCAATGTCATGTTGATTCGGGTAAACTTCTGTTGTGGTCTTTCCATTCTTTGTTGATTGTTGCATTATGGAGAACCTACAGACCTAGGTATCATTATGGCACTTACTGTCTGACGATGTTCAGCCTTGTTTTGGCCCCTCGGGCTATAGATGGAACTCGCTTCCTTCTTACCAGCAAAAGGCTTCTTTACTGAGCTCGAAGAGGTATCCTTCTGTATCTTGTCGCTCTGAATCCCAGCTTCTACTCTTTCTCCAGTTAGAATCAGCTCGGTGAAACCAGCTGATGAGTTACCGATCAAATGATTTAAAATGGACTAGATAGTGTCCCCAGAAACATATCAACCAACTCCCTATCAGACAACGGGGGTTGAACTCTTCCAGCCAAGTCTCTCCATTTTCGTGCATAGTCTTTAAAGCCTTCACTTGCACCCATGGACATACTCAGGAGTTAAGTACGAGTAGGAGCATGGTCGGCGTTGTATTGATACTGCTTGTATAAAGAAGCAGCCAAATCTTCCCAATTTCGGACATTGGCTCCCTCCAACTGGTAGAACCATTCAAGTTGAGTCCCTGACAGACTATCTTGAAAGAAATGAACCCACAGATTTCTATCAGCATTGTGGGGCTGGATCTTTCTGACATAAGAACGGAGATGGAGTTTTGGGAAGGACACCCCATCATACTTAGAAAAAACTGGAGCTTTGAACTTCTGCGGGATGACCACTCCCGAAACCAATCCCAATTCTTCGAAATTCAGTCCAGGTATCCTCTGAACATTCATGGCACTCAAACGATATTCCAACTGCTTGTATCTATCCTCAGTAGGAGGATATTGCTCATCATTGTAGTCGGTATCATTGTCAGAAACTGCAGGACTGGGGTCCTTCTCCCCTGTCTCTTCTTCTTGATTCTCCCCTTCCTTAGATGAAGAGGTCAGATCGAGTTGTCGCTTCAACCGCTCTCCAAACCTTCTGCACATATTCAGAATACCAGAAGCCTTATTCTTTTTCTTTTTCTCTTTCAGGATTAGGGCTTTCAGATCCTCTTGCCCTTTTTCCAGACTTATGAACATTTGTTGGAACTGGGCGTTTTGTTCCTGAAGTTCCTTGATGCTTTGTTCGGAAGACATTTCTGCTGAAATAAACAGCGAAGAAGATGAGAAACCTGTAAGGGTACCTGTACATGCAATGCTATGAATGGGATGCACATGCAATGATTTCAAAGACTTTGGGAAATTTAAATTTGCAAACCAAAATAAAATAAAGATTTTATTAGCTGAATTCAAAGTTCAAATGTCTTTTAGGCGTTATAATTAAAAACAAATCTAAAACTAGAGAAAAGTCAAAATTCCCATGGATGCTTCCTCTTTGTGCCGAGATAAGCATTGAGCCCTCTTTCTTCATGGAGTTTCTTTGTGAGCTCTAGAACCTTCCTCTCTTGAGCATGGAACTGATCTATGTAAGTGTCTCGCTCGTTCTTCAACTGAATCCAAGACCTCTGTAACTCTCCAAGATCAATGGGCATATAAGGATAGAGAACCGTGTAAGGAATACCCTCTTCAGTAGTAGGCTCCACAATCATTGGTAAAACGGCCACATAGGGCATCATAAGCTTCTGGGCACGAGCTCGTACCCTTTGGAGGTAAGGTTCCATAGGAATGGAAGCCTTTGGCCCCAAAGCCTTGGCGCCAGATCTGTTTAGCATGCCCCAAGCTCGTATGAACCTCCGGCGATACTCGTGAACATCATCCTCATAATTGAATATAATGACCTCGATAAGTAACTCGTGGGGACCATCTCTTCGAGCATAACCAAATTTTCGCAGAGCTAAATAAGGATTGTAGGTTATACCCCCTCTGATACCAAGTAATGGGATATTAGGGTACTCCCCGCAGCGGTCAATAATAGAAGTGTTTTCCATAGCTCAGGAACACCAGAGAATATCCATGTGAGCAAGTGACATTATCCTTTGCGACCAACCCAAACCTTCTTCATTCTTCAGTACGGACTTAGGGAGGTGAGAAATAAACCATCTCAACAGCAATGGCATGCAACACATAAGAACCCCTCTTCTCTTCATGGTACGACTATGGAGAGCGTGCAAAATATCTCTGAGCAAGGTAGGCACAGGGTTGCGGGAGAGGAAGATCTTGATAGCATTCACATCTATGAATGAGTCCGGATTAAGGAATAGGACTAACCCATAGATTAGAAGAGCCAAAACCTCCTCAAAAGCCTGAAAATCCATATCATCCCAAAACAGCTGGGCCTTGTCTATCAGAAACTTAGCTAGAAAACCCTTAACTCCGCTTCTTATTTCCCAATTGGATACCACGTTGTCCCATTTCAGATGCAAAGCTGAGGCAATGAATTCTGGATTAGGAACTTCTTCTAGACCTAGGAAGGGCAACTGTTCAAGAATGGGTATATCCAGCAGCTGAGAGAATTCTTCCAAGGTAGGCACCAACTAATAGTCTGCAAAGGTGAAGCAGTGGTGCTTGGGATCAAAGAACTGAAAGATTACACTCATCATCTTTTCATCAAAGTTTGGAGTAATCAGGTTGAGAAGTTGACCATGTCTCTTAGTGAACGCAGAATTTCAGAAACCCTTAATACTACTTCTTTGAGTTTGGAAGGTATCTTCACAAAGCTGATTCGAATAGTGTTCCTATGAACGGAAGCCATGATCTGCAAAACAGAACCAAGATAAATTCCCTTGGTCTTTGAAATGGTTAGTGCAATAAGAATGGATGATATGTTATGATGCATGATGTCATGATAAACCACAGGTATAGAAAACACAGTCAAATCACACCAAGTCCTTAGGTTTAAGGACTGCATGAGGTTAAAGGTCATACCCTCTTGAAGTTTAGTTGGTTTCAAACCTGTCTTAAAAAGTAACCGGGTTCTAAGGGATCTCAATATCACTGACCATCCTTTCTCGGGCATTGTATCATCTCAAGCAATCTTTTCTTGCGGCCGAAATATCCTGAAAGTCTGATCTTAATGAGTGTAGCATCGAGTATCAACCAATCCTCAGCTCTATACCGAGGTCGGCTATGTCACTACTTTCTAATGACCAAGTTTGTTCAACTAAGGTTTTAAGGTCCATTAGTGCTTCACGACATCACGCGGAGGCCCCGTATTCTCCTCGTTTCCCCACGAAGGATACTGGTACCAACCAAAGTGCCACACCAACACAGCCATCACTTAAACCATATCGGTCTATGCCGTACAGTCTCCACGATCTATTGTTGTTTACCTAAAAAGTGTCCCCGGATCCGGGTATAGGATCTTTGATCATGCCCAAGCAAAAACCTTTAAGAATAAAGCATACAAAGCAAACGGGAAATCAATTTAAAAATGACCTAATTCCTAAGGTAAACCCCACTTTATACCGACTGTTACTACTGGTTTACGTTTTGCGTTTTTTGTTCACAAAATGTCGCGGTAAGCAAGAGTCGCCACCGACTTTTATTTCATCCAATCATGGAAAAGGAAAAAGAACAGAAAAAAACCTTTTTCGAGAATATTTCTGAGTACGGGGGGTAGATTATAGAAAGGGAAGGTGTTAGAACCCTCTCTATACATGGTTTTCCATGGGCTCTTAGGTACTTGATCATCTTTTTAAAATTGCTTATGTGTGCTTGTTTTGAAAAAAAGTTTACTTCGTGATAACCCTTGTATCAGTCCTCAAGGGTGTGACGAAGTTTGTTTTGAAAAGTTGTTTTGAAAGATGTTTGTGTGAAAAGTTTTGTTGAGCAAGCACTTAAGATTATACCTACTCGAAACAAGGTTGTTTGTTCTCATTTCCTTTAGATAATTCTATCCTACTATTAAGGAGTAGGTAGCCCCGTTGTTGGAGTTTGTAAGGGACGTTCAAAAGGGACAAGTACAGTCACCAGAGCAATGGGTAGGAAACCTTAGTAGTAACCCTAGAGTCTTTAAGATCTTTCCGAGGCATTATTTCCGAGGCAACATTCGAATGGGACATTTGATCTTTTAGACAGGAGGGAAACCACTAAAATCTCCTATTCTTAAATGACTATTTTACCGAAGGAAACCTAAGTGAGGCAAACCCTAGGAGTGAAATATGTGCACGTGATTTTTTTAATTAATTAGTCTTTGCACATTAAGTGAGATACCGTTTTAATTTTCAAACATCTTTCAATACAATCCTATTAACCATGCATCTAACAGTTAAACATTGCAGAAATTAAAAGTGCGAGAAAATAAACCTAGCTATTACAAGGCTTCGGGGATAGGGATTAATTACATAACCAAAATCAGACGCAAAGCGATAAATGAAAAAACCTAGTTTAACTATTACAAACCATTGGCAGTTACAAAAATATGAAAAGAATTAATTAAACACGCGCCAAATTAAATGCGAGGACGCTTAAAAAAAAACCTAAAACCCTAATTAAGAGAAAAATATTTGTGTACATTTTTATTTGAGAAAAGAATTTAATTGCAAATTAATTAAAACCCTAATTTCTAATTATTTTAATTATGGAAAAAAAGTACATTAAATTAACCTAATTTTCTAATTAAATTAAAATAAATATTTTATGAAAAAAATATTTTTTGTGATTTTGTGGTTTGTTGATTTTATGATTAATAAAAAAAGGTAATTAATTTTTGTGGAAAAATAATTAAACAAAATAATTAAATAAAGGAAATAAATAAAGAAAAGAAAATGGGCCTGTGTTGAGTAGAAAATCTGGGGGGTGTATTGTTTCAATTGCTGGGCCCAAATGATCCAGTTAGCTTCAGTGCATGCCCAGGAAGAGATTGCTGGCTTTAAATTGCTTTGAGAGGTACTGTGGAGTGAAATCCGATCCATACTTTTTGAAAAAATGTTGAGTTTTGTTCTTTATTCCCACGACAACCAAAACTTGGTTTCATGCTTTGTTCTTGTTCATTATATATCCCTCAATGAATTAGGGTTGCAAAACAGATTGGATCTTGAAGTTTTGATGATATTTGATTTGATTCTTTAGCCATATGCAAACTTTCTAAATTGAGCCAAATTATCCCATTTTTGTACCAATCATGCTTGATGCGATTTTATCTTGATATTTCAGCATATTTTGATTGAGATTCTGTCACAACTCATACCAAAACATATCTTTGATATTATTTACCAATTATTTGATTTTATTCAATTTTTAATAAGTAAAAAATCAAAATAAAATAAATAATGAAGTAAATAACATGTGAGTGAACATTTGGGTCGTGGACCATGCTACAAGTGAGGTGCAATCATGAAATGCTAAGCCCATTTGGTAAAAAATGCACTCTTGAGCATATTTGACTTTTTGCAATTTTGCAAAAAAGGTCAACTTTGACAAGGCATATCTCCTCAAATTTTTATCCTAGAGAGGTGTAAGAAGCTTTGACCCAAAAGGTGTTTTTTATTGACTTTTCAAAAGGACCTATAATGTAGAAATTCATATTTTTTTATGAGTGCATATTTTGAACTTGTGGGATGAATATGAGTTGTAGGGAATTGCATCCTCTTTAAAATTAGACTTGTATGGAAAATTTCTGATAAAGTATGTGGAAGTTATGCTTGGTCAAAGTTTGGTTGACTTTTCCTAAGAAACCCTAATTTAGCAACTTTTGCGTTTTGATGAATTTAAGGCACTCCTTGAAGAATCATGATCAACCCTTGGTCAAACTATGGATATCACTTCAAAATGTTGATGTTGACCAAAAATTTTGAGGTTTGACTGTATGTGGGCCACAATTTACTTTTGACCTAATATAGTCGATTCTCAAGCATCTGAGCAGTTGACTGAGCAAACTTCTTGTGCAGTGCTTGAAATTTGACATGGAGGGTCTTGAGAACATATTAGGACCATGGAGATAATATGTGGTCTTTGGAGTTCACATATCTTAATGAAAATGGAAACCCTAATTTGAGACACACTGCCTTAAGAGAGAGTTTATTTGGTCAACTCTTGGGCAAACTTGAGCAAATTGAGGATCTCTAGGAGTATGTATTGAGTAAAATGAGAGGGAAAATTTTGGGGTACAATAGAGGGAATTGTTCATGTTATTCCGTGATATGATCCACAAGGAATTTGAAGTATATGTTGATGATATGATTGCCAAATCCCATACGGAGGAGGAACATATCATACATCTGCAAAAGTTGTTCGAACGGCTACGCAAATTCAGACTAAGGTTGAACCCGAATAAATGCACATTTGGCATTAGATCAGGTAAATTGTTAGGTTTTATTATAAGCCAACGGGGTATCGAGGTGGATCCATACAAAGTAAAATCTATACAAGAGATTCCCGCTCCAAGGACAGAAAAAGAAGTACGTGGTTTCTTAGGGCGATTGAACTATATCTCAAGGTTCATATCGCATCTGACAGCTACGTGCGAACCAATATTCAAGTTATTACGGAAGGATCAAATGGTAGTATGGAATGACGATTGTCAAACTTCCTTCGAAACGATAAAATAGTATCTGCAAGAGCCACTAGTCTTAATACCACCAGTCCCCGGAAGGCCGCTCATCATGTACTTGACAGTGCTCGCAGGGTCAATGGGTTGTGTTTTAGGACAACAGGATGAAACAAGTAGAAAGGAGCATGTGATTTATTACCTAAGTAAGAAATTCACTGACTGCGAGACCCGATACCCGCTCCTAGAGAAAACTTGTTGCGAATTGGCTTGGGCTACCAAGAGGTTGAGACAATATATGTTAACCCATACTACATGGTTAATAGCAATAATGGATCCTCTAAAATACGTATTCGAAAAGCCAGCTCTTACCGAAAGAATTGCACGATGGCAGATGTTACTATCAGAATATGATATCCAATATGTCACACAGAAAGCTATCAAAGGTAGTGTACTAGTTGATCATCTAGCTCACCAACCGCTATCAGAATATCATCCCATGAAGTTTGACTTTCCCAACGAAGATGTCATATTTATAGCTGACTACGAAATACCAGGACCCAACGAAGGGCTCGAGCCAGGGGCACGTTGGACGCTCATGTTCGACGGGGCTTCAAATGCACTAGGTCACGGTGTAGGGGCAGTATTAACATCTCCCAAGAATCATCACCACCCCTACACTGCAAGGTTATGTTTTGACTGCACCAACAACATCGCCGAATATGAAGCCTGTATACTAGGGCTGGAAGCTGCCATGGATTTAAGAATAAAGCATTTGGAAGTGTTCGAGGATTCTGCGTTAGTCATATACCAGGTTAATGGAGAATGGGATACTAAACACCCTAAATTGATTCCATATCGGGATCATGTTTTAAAGTTAGCTGCAGAATTTATAGAAATCACTTTCAGTCATATCCCACGAGAAGAAAATCAAATGGCAGACGCTCTGGAAACCCTATCAGCTATGTTCAAAGTGACTTAGCCGAATCATGAACCGCGTATTACGATTATAAATTTCGAAGAACCTGCATACTTACTTGCTATTGAGGAAGGACATGACAATAAACCTTGGTTTTATGACATCAAGAAGTACTTGGAAAGGTAGGAATACTCAGAAAATGCCTCTATCATCGACAAGCGAACCTTGCGAAGGTTAGCTTCCAAATTCTTTGAGTAATGGAGTGGTATACAAAAGAAGTTACGAGAGGGTACTACTCAGATGTGTGGAAAAGCAAGAAGCAGATACACTCATGAGAGAAATCCACGAAGGCACTCTCAGAACCCATACAAACGGGCATGCCATGGCTTGAAAGATTCTGCGAGCAGGGTATTACTGGTTAACAATGGAAGCTGATTGCTATCACTACACGAAGACATGCCATAAATGTCAGATCTACGCTGACAGGATAAATGTACCACCGACTCCTTTGAATGTCATGAGCTCCCCTTGGCCATTCTCGATGTGGGGAATTGATATGAATGGTATGATCGAGCCGAAAGCATCCAACGGACACCGTGTTTATACTGGTAGCCATCGACTACTTTACCAAATGGGTAGAAGCAGCATCCTACGATAACATAACAAGTCAAGTGGTTACACGCTTCATCAAACAGAATATCATATGCAGACATGGTGTCCCAATCCGGATAATTATAGATAACGGGTCTAATTTAAAAAGCAAGATGATGAAGGAACTATGCGACGACTTCAAAATCGAGCATCATAATTCCTCACCATACAGACCAAAGATGAACGGGGTTGTCGAAGCAGCCAAAAAAAATATCAAGAATATCATCCAGAAGATGTTAAAGACATACAAAGATTGGCACGAAATGCTTCCCTTTGCTCTACATGGCTATCGCACTTTTGTACGCACCTCAACAGGCGCGACTCCTTTCTTACTGGTATATGGCATGGAAGAAGTACTCCCAGTTGAAGTTGAGATACCATCACTTAGGGTCCTAATGGAAACAAAGCTGGAAGAAGAATGGGCGCAGACACAACTTGATCAGCTCAACCTTATTAAAGAAAAACGATTGACAACTTTGTGCCATAATCAGCTACATCAGAAGAGAATGAAGAGAGCCTTCGACAAGAAAGTCTGTCCTCAAATGTCCAAAGAAGGGGATCTAGTTCTCCAGAAGATTCTACTACCTCGCCTCGATTCACGTGGTAAATGGACACCCAACTACGAAGGTCCATACGTAGTCAAAACAACATTCTCTGGAGGTGGTCTTATCCTCACAGCAATGGATGGGGAAGAGCTTCTGCATCTGGCAAATTCAGACGCATTCAAAAAATACTATGTATAAGAAGCTCACTAAGCTCGAACCCCAAAACGGTGACTTAGGGAAAAAGGACCGTCCCGGTGGATCAAAAACCCTAAAGGGAGATCCAGGTAAAAATTAGGGGCACATACCAAAAAACTATCCCGGTGGATTAAAAACCCGAAAGGGCAATCCAGGAAAAAGTTAGGTATTTCATACAAAGAAATAAAGAACAAAAAGACTGCGATCTGAGAACTACGACTACGAACCACGAGGGGAAAGATAGATTGGAATCATACAACTCAGAAGCAAAGGAGATAAGATCATCAAAAGGATATTTGGGAACAACAGTAGTGATTATCATTTTTCATTTCCATTTACTGTTTTAAAATTTTCAGTAATTACCTCTTTCTAGGAATTGCATTTTGTATTCTCACCTATTCAGAGGCATATCAATAAAACAATTAATTTCTTCGCGTCTTTTAAATTGTGTTTTCTCTTTTCTCTGACTTGTTTACAAAATACTACGATTATTACATGTGAATATTGTCTTGAAATCATTTCGGGGAAACTAACAAAATAAAAGCATTTGACAAAACATCGAAAAAAGCATTTTGGTTGGAAAAATATCGAAAGAAAATCCACGTCTACGTCCACACATATGTCTACTCCTGCGTCAACAATACAAATTCTATACACATGTCCACGTCTATGCATGCACTTACAATATAAAAGTCTACGCATATGCCAATATCTATGTTTACGTCTACGCCTGCGCTTGCAACACAGAAAATCAATGTTCAAAGATTTACTACCATTTTTCACCACATTCAAATCAAATTCAACAAAGCTACGACAATACAACATACAACACCAGGGAGTTGGTAACTCTAAACCAATGGCTTAAAGGAGAGAATTCCAAAAATAGTCTTCATAGCATCCCAAGGCATACACACACTTTACACACATTGCATACATACATCTGGCAAATCCATATCAAACATCATACATTTTGCATATACATACAATTCAATACACACACTAAGGGTTCCATCCCTGTATTACACATGCATACGCCTGTGTCACACAACAAACAAACAATCTTACCCTCGAGTCAATCATCTAAGGTAAAATCAACAGAACACTTCTTCTACGGTTCAACCTGTTACCTAAGTCTCGATGTCGTGACACATTCAGTCCATTACCTAAGTCTCCATGCAGTAACAAACGAAGTTCGATACATTGCCTCTAAGCTGCAATGTATTCATAAATATCAATACATTGCCTCTAAGCCGCAATGTGGTCTCAAAATTCAGTACATTGCCTCTAAGCCGCAATGCATGCCCAAAACCCAATACATTACCTCTAAGCCGCAATATGTTCTCAAACCCAGTACATTGCCTCTAAGCCGTAATGTATTCTCCAGACTCGGTACATTGCCTCTAAGCCGCAATGTATTCTCCAGACTTGGTACATTGCCCCTAAGCCGCAATGTATGCCCAAAACTCAGTACATTGCCTCTAAGTTGCAATATATTCGCGAACTCAATACATTTCCTCTAAGCCGCAATGTAGTCGCAAACTCAGCACATTGCCTCTAAGCCGTAATGTAGTCACAAAACTCAGCACATTGCCTATAAGCCGCAATGCAGTCGCAAACTCAGCACATTGCCTTTAAGCCGCAATGTAGTCACAAAACCCAGTGCATTGCCTCTAAACCTTGATGTGATCTCCTCATCTAACCCTTGGCCTCAGGCTCCAAGCAGCCATGCATCACCAATTACTGTTTCGTTCATCCTCCCAAAATGGATGAGTAAGCAAAAACAAAGCCAAGACACATGAAATCACTCTCAAAGCTCAAAACTATCTACCCCGTCATCGAACCATGGTAAGCGATATATCGTCAGCTTCACCTATTTCTTCAAAGACCCATGAGAGTATGCTATATCAGCATAACCTTATGTTCGTTAGACAAATTTTGGGTATTCCAAGTATTCAATAAACTCCCAATTAGAATGCGCAAGACTCGTGCATTCTCACGCTATTCGATTGGAAGATAATTGAATAGGGGCAGCTGTCGCACCCCAAATTTGTCCTACCTCGATGATTTTATTCTAAATATTAAAATAATGAAGAAATATTTAAAGATGGTACAACAGTATCTGATGGCTCATCTTTATCCAAGACTAGGGGGTGTACTTTAGTTCAGGAAAGTGGGGCTTTCTAAATCGGAAAGACCCATGCATCCGTAAACCCAGTTGCGAAGCATGTTGGCCAATGGCCCATGAGATTCTAATATAAAAGGCTATTTCAAAAGAAGGGGGTAACATTTTGATTATATGAGTAAGAAAGCCCATTAAGGATTGTTGTTGTTTTAGTGATAAGGAGGTGTATAAGTCTTGGGACAAGCCAGTTAAGCATGATTCAGTTGGCCCATGTCGTTGTAGTTTTTTTTTTGAAATGTTGAAGAATAGAGAGGAGGGTGTGCATATTTTTAGCCCATAATAAATCATTTTTGAAGGCCCAGACAATGGATGCAATCTGGGCCCATTTGGTTTATTTTAGAAAAATTCTTTTATTTTAAAAATTATTGTTGTTTTTATTAAATATTATTGTAATTATGTCATTAAATATTTTTATAAAAAAAAAAAAGAGATCTGTTTAACATGGATATTGTGTTGGAAAAAAGATTATTGTTTGCTGGATCAAATAGTTAGAAGGCCCAGTCCTTATTTATAAAAAAGTGTTGTTACAAAAGAAAATTATTGCTGAGCAGTTTGAGGCCCAAGGTCCTTAAAAGAAAATGTTTTATTGCAATACATTCTTTTGCTGGATAAAATGAAAAGGCTGACTGGCCCAAATTCAAAACATTTGATGGACTGAGTATTCAACGCAGAGCCCAAATGGATTAAGCGTAACAAGTATTATAGAAATTCACCTAAATTAGCGCACGTTTTGCTGCTATTACATGTACTGTAGAAATCAAATCCAATCTCAGAATTCCAATCAACTTTTACAAAATCAAATAAAACAAATAAAATCTCTATCAAATCTCACAATTACATTCAATCAATAATATTATAAAAAAACAAATCAAATCTGGTATATATATTACAGAATACATTACAAACAAATCAATTACAACATTACATCCTCTAGTTATCCTAAATCTAAGCCCTAAACAATTTTTAACAGTAATTCTCTAATCTATAAACCCTAGACCTAGAAATAGAAAACGAACATAATACAGAAAAGGGGATTTTTTTAGACGAAGCTGAAACGAAGAAGAAGGTAAAGATACCAAAGCCTCGTTGAAGACCAAAGAGAAATACGATTAGGGTTTCATTATCTGAAACCCTAATCACGCAGTTTCTCATCCTTCGAGTAACATCGCTGCCAGATGTTGTTGCATCCCCTTCGAAGGCTACTGAGACCTGCGAACAAGAGAAAGAGAGTAAGGTCAGAAGCAGAATCAGATTGATCAAACTCAGAATACGAAATCACGAGGAGGTAAATAACTCAGCTTTTGCATTTTTTTTCTTATGATATTATTGCTGGTTTGGTTTGGGGTTGGGGTGTGATGGAAGAGGAAGGTTCAGTTAGGGGCGCCGCCGCGGGGTTTGGTTATGGTTAGCAGAAGAAGGATAAGGGTTGGACGTATTGAGAGAGAGAGAGAGAGAAGGATAGTGTTTGTAAGCGAAATGAAAAATAAAATGAATGAAACAAATTTATGTTATGTTATGATCCAGTATACTCGTGCCCTTGATAGTACCGTGCACCCTAAAGTCATGTCCATATGATCTGCATCAGACGGTCGTAAGGACAAGTCCACCACGATACTGTGCACCTTCATGCACACGATCAATCTGACCCCCTCTCAAGCTGCATTTGGGCCTGGCCCATTTCTTTTAGCACCCCCTTCCATGGAAATTACCAAACTCCAAATGCAATGTACCCCCCCCCCCCCTGTCCGGGACTGTATTGGGCCTGAACCCAGTTTATTTTCAACACCCCCCCTGTTTTGATACATAACTAAAAACACACCCCCTACAACTTAATTATTTTTTCTTTTTTTAATTATTCTATTTTTTCTTATTCTTTTATTATTATTATTATTATTATTATTATTATTATTATTATTATTCCTTTCTATAATTATTATATTTAATTTTTATACTTTATTTTCTTAAATTCTTATTTCTCACACATTTTTATTTATTATCATATTATTATTTTGTTATGACATGTAAATATATTATTTTATTGTTTCTTTTGTTATAATAATTATCATTATTAATACTTTTTTTTGTTTTCACGAATATTATTATTATTTCTTATTATCATTTAAAATACATTGTTTTATTTAAAACAACTCATGTATATATTTTTTATATTGCATTAAAACATTCTTAGTCATGCATTAATCAGAATTTTTGCAATTAATATGATAAAAAGATATTCAACAAATATCAAATCTTTTTCTTCGCAATAAAACTAATCTAAATAACTAATTTTTGCTAAAGGGTTCTAAACGTATTTTGACTAATCGCGCACTAAGTCCAAAAATCCCGCAATCTCTACACCCGACCTAAGTGTGAGGCAATTCAAATATCTTTGAAACCCCTAAAAAACACAAACCCATACGAACTACGAATTGGGACTTTGATTCCTCATAAGAGGATATGTAGGCACACGATCTAAAATCGTGGCGAGTCTTGCTAATTAAAACTTAAAACACTGTTTATGCCAAACCTAAACCTAGGGCTAATATCCTTCTGAACAAGGTAGATGAAAGGTGCCTAACACCTTCCTTTTTTCAATTTGAGTCTGAAACTTAGAATCTCTGTCTGCGAATTAGGGTTTTTTGTTAAGTTCCCTTCCCTAGGATAAAAACTAATAGTGGCGACTCTCGATTTAAAAGTCGGTTGCTACAGAAGGAGATCTAGGACTTTTTGGAAACCTCAAGATACCTCCTACAAATTTCATGTTGATCATTTTTCATTTGAAGTCTTTATCTTTATTTAAATTTCTTTTACAAAATATGTGTTTTTGTTGACTTTCAAAATGACCTGTAATGTTTTGACCTATATCTCTCAAATGAAGCATTTTTGGCCTTAGGCTTAGAGAGACAAAGTTGCAGAGAATTGAATTTCCTTCGAAATGAGCTTTGGTTTTTAAATTTATGATGAAGTATGTGAAAGTTATGCTTGGTCAAAGTTCAGTTGACTTATCCTAAAGAAATGGTCAAAAACCCTAATTTAGTAACTTTTGACTTTTGATGAATCTTGAGTTTTCTTGATGAATCATGATCAACACTTGATCAAATAATGAATGTGACTTCAAAATCTTGATGTTGACAAAAAATCTTGAAATTTGACTGTCAATTGGTCAAAGTTAACTTTTTGTTCAATACAACTAATTTTCAATCATGTGACTAATTGTTTGAGCAAACTTGTGATGTAAGGCTTGAAATTTGGCATGAGGATACTTTGAGACATATGAGAAACTATGAAGTCCATTTGAGGCATTAGAAACTAAATTTCCCTTGAGATAAGAAAAACCCTAGTTATAGGTCAATTGCTTAGGAAGAGAGTTCATCTAATCAATCCTTGATAAGTCTTGAGTGTTTAGACCTTCATGAGCATGAGGAGGTATCTTGAATTAATTAGTCTTGAAAATGGGAGGGAAAATTTTAGGGTACAACAGATTCCCATGTTCAATCTTCTTAAACTTGAAGAGTTAAATTAGCAGGCTCGTCATTCGTGATCTGAAGGTGGAAGAGGATTGAACACTTAAGTGCCCAGAAATTTGCACTCACATGTGCATGAAGTAACACTGTTGCTTGGTTGTACTGCTTGAACAACCTTAAAAATGCTATTCATACAGGTGATAGGGTATCGTTGGAGATGGGCTTATAGATGCCATCCGAAGTAAATGTTGATAGGAGTATCAAAATGAGTCTATGCCCGATTGTATCTGAAAAAGTATACTAGGATGAGTATGTGTCCAACTGTATCTTGCAGACATGTTAGGGAGTGTCAGAATGAATCTTTTGTCTCAATTGTATTTGAATGATGTACTAGAATGAGTCTATATTTTGATTGTATCTATAAGAGGATCATAATGAGTCTTTTTTCGACTTTATCTGAATAATATATTGGAATGAGTCTACGCTCGACTGTATCTAAACAATATATTGGAATAAGTCTATGCCCGACTGTATCCACAAATTGATTGGAATGAGTCTCCTCCTGACTATATCTAAAAAATATACTATAATGAATCTACGCCCGACTGTATCTAGAAATAGATCAGAATGAATCTTTGCCTGACTATATTTGAACAATATATTGGAATGAATCTACGTCCGACTGTATCTAGAAGTGGATAAGAATGAGTCTTCGCCTGATTGTATATGAAAAATGTACTAGAATAAGTCTACACTTGACTGTATCTAGAAATGGATCATAATGAGTCTTTGCCTGACTGTATTTGAACAATGTATTAGAATGAGTATCATAATGAATCTATGATCATATTTGAACTATATCTAGAAGTGGATCAGAATGAGTCTTTGCCCAACTATATCTGAAAATGTATTGGAATGAATATACGCCCGACTGTATCCAGAAGTGGATCAGAATGAGTCTTCGCCCGACTATATTTGAACAATGTATTGGAATGAACCTACGCCCGACTATATCCAGAAGGGGATCGGAATGAGTCTTAGCCTGATTGTATCTGAAATATGTACTAGAATGAGTCTACGCCTGATTGTATCTAGAAATGGATCAGAATGAGTCTTCGCCCGACTGTATCTAAACAATGTATTAGAATGAGTATCAAAATGAATCTATGATCGTATATGAACTATATCCAGAAGATGTACTAGAATGAGTATTAGAATAAAATCTATATCTTGATCGTACCTGAACTGTATCTGGAGAATATACTGGAATGAGTGTCATAATGAATCTATATCTCGATCGTATCTGAACTGTATCTATAAGATATACTGGAATGATTATCAGAATGAATCTCGATCATATCTGAACTGTATCTAGAAGATGTACTGGAATGAGTATTAGAATGAATTTTATATCTCGAGCATATCTTAACTGTATCTAGAAGATATACTGGAATGAGTATCATAATGAATCTATATCTCGATAGTATCTAGAAGATGTACTGGAATGAGTATCGAAATGAATATATATCTCGATCGTATATGAATTGTATCTAGAAGATGTACTAGAATGAGTATCATAGTGAATCTATATCTCGATCGAATCTGAAATGTATCTAGAAGAGAATCTAGAGTGAATCTTCGACTGATTGTATTTGAAAGATGTGTTTATCAGAATGAATCATTGTTTGATTGTATCTGAAAGATGATAAACTGTTGACAATATCTACCTGTTTGAGAACTAAACTTAAAAGGCAAAGTTAGTTTTATGCAATGTCATGATGTATGTGATGGATTGCGTAATGATGCTCTCTAAATAAATGAGAATATTATATGCGTTTCGTATGCATATGTTATGATATTTTGTAAATGATGTATGGATGCAATATGTCGTTGGAGCGTATCAGTAGCTTCTTATAACAATGTTTAGCTGGGGAAAATAAATCCTTGACTGTTGTTGAGGATGAAAAATGTAGTTCTTCAATTTTTGTTTAAAACGACTTTACTATGGATTTTTGCTTTTTGTTTGAGGATACTCTGTTGGGGTTGTTCAACTTTTTCTTAGGGATAGAAGCATTCAAGGAGAGTCGGTCGTTCATCGTTCTTTTTTATTGAATGATTTGATTTTTATATACCCTGATTGGGGATAAAAGAGATGGATATTCCTCTGATGTGCTATCTGACCAGGTTTTTGATATGGGTATCAGCTCTTCTGGGTAGGATAACATTGAATGACATTTGGCTGTAGAAGAGAATTCTGTCGAGGAATTTGTAGTATTGGAGAAATAAAATCGGTTGGGGTATTAAATCCTGTAGACTGTGTTGAGGAAATAATCTCTGATGGGGATTGGAAATTCATAGGCTGCATTGAGGAAGTTTCCACTGTATGCTGGAGAAATGATCAAACATCCTTATCCTCTATGGGACCTATTGGGGAAGATGATCATGTCAAGCTATCCATCAAGGATATAGAGGTGAACTGCTGGAAGATGCCCCATTTCTGTTTGAGGGCATATTAGACTTGCTGGGAAGTATATCTCTATTGGGGATGAGCTTGTAAAGATAGTTCTGTAGAGATAGTTCCATGGAGATTGCTCTACGGGAATTTATGGACAACTTTTGAAAATTACCCCAACTCCTAGGGTCTTTAGTAAATGTTAATCCTGTTTTCATGCATATGTTTTGTAAACAGTAATCATATTCAAATTCATATGTTCATTCAACGTAATCATTGGACATTTTTGCAAACAAAACTGAGAAAGTAAAAACAATTTTGAATTTTGAAATATATTTAATTGCATTGATTATGAAAGTTTGCCTATAAGCAGGTAGGTTTATACCAGAAGACAGAAATCCTAGTAAGAGGAAATCGTCATAAAAAATGAAAAGGGGTACAAAGTGATAAACAAAGAAAAACAACTATGTGGAAACGACCACATCTCGTTACAATTCTGCAATTGCCCTTATGTCTTCAAGTATCTCATCACTTGTTGTTAGAAGAAGATGATTGAATTGATCTGTACAGTTTGAACTTGATGTTAGTAATAAAGCTGGTTGTAAGTAGATGGGTGATCCAACGGGACATAGTTGTACACTTTAATCCGTAACTTTTGCCTAGACTGCCCTTTCGGGTTTTCAGTCCATCGGGATATCCTTTTCTACCCAAGTCGCCTTTTCAGGTTTTTGACTTGCTGGATGTATATATATATATATATATATATATATATATATATATATATATATATATATATATATATATATATATATATATATATATATATATATATATATATATATATATATATATATATATATATATATATATATATATATCCCTAATTTTTGCCTGAACCCTTTTGGTTCACCAGGATGCCCTTATTTTTGCCTAGGCTTGTCAACCTAGCTGGTCTCTTTTATGTGTAGTATTTTTTGACTATGTCAACGTTCACAGGGTGCAAAAAATCTTCACCGTCCATGGTGGTAAGTATCATAGCACCGCCAGAAAATATATTTTTAATCACAAATGGACCTTCGTATGTGGGAGTCCATTTGCCCCTAGGATCATCTTGTGGTAGGATGATGCGCTTTATTACCAAATCACCAGCCTGGTACACTTGAAGTTTGACTTTCTTGTTAAAGACCTTGATCATGCGTTTCTGATACATCTGACCATGACAAACAACCGCAATCCTTTTTTCATCAATCAAATTCATCTGGTCAAGTTGAGTCTAAATCCATTCATCTTCATCTAAACCAACGTCTTTCATAATCCTTAGGGAAGGAATCTGGACTTCAATAGGTAAGACATCCTCCATATTGTAGACTAGAGAGAACGAGGTTTCTCTAGTTGATGTACATACTAAAGTGCGGTAACCATGAATAGTGAATGGTAGCATCTCATGCAAATCTTTACATGTCATCGTCATCTTCTGCAAGATCTTCTTGATATTCTTATTGGAGGCTTCCACTGCGCCATTCATCTTTGGTCGGTATGGAGAAGAATTGTGATGCTTAATCTTGAACTACGTGCATAGTTCCGTGATCATATCATTGTTAAGATTGGTACCATTGTTTGTGATGATCCTTTCAGGGATTCAATATCGACAAATAAGGTAATACTTAATGAACCGAGCCATAACATTCTTGGTAACGGAAGCAAATGAGGCTGCCTCTACCCATTTCGTGAAGTAATCAATAGCGACAAGGATGAAATGTTTCCCAATGGAAGTAGTAGGCTTAATATCAAGGCTTTTCCTCTACTCCATCAGTATCAACTTTGTAGCAATGCGCTTGTTCGTCTAGTCTCTCAATAGTAATTTGAGGAGCTTCATTATCCCATCAGACTTTGAACATAGATGACATGGTAGCTAGTGCGTCTGCCAATTGATTCTCTTCTCGTGGAATATGTTTAAAAGTGATTTCTTCGAAGTACGGAATTAATGTCAACACATGCTCTCGATAAGGAATGAGATTTGGATGCTTCGTGTCCCATTCTCCCTTAATCTAACTAATCACTAGGGTTGAGTCCCCATATACATTCAAGAATTTAATTCTCATATCGGTGGCAACTTTGATACCCATATGCATGCTTCGTACTCGGTCATATTGTTGGTACATTCAAAACACAATATGGAGATGAAGGGCATATGGTAACCCTTGGGAGGGATAATCACAACACAAATTCCATTACCAAGTGCACTGGAAGCTCCATTAAAACCATAGTCCATCGGGCGTCCAAGAAAACATGAATAGGCTGGATGAATGTCCATCACATAGAAAGTAGAGTCAAAGACCTAGGAACTCACTTTGCTTGGAAGATCAACCTCTCCATGCACCATTCTCTTTGAACCATCAAAAGCTCTCACCACAATTTCACTGGGTTTTAGCACAACCCCTTCATAGTCAAATTTGTCTAAAATAACTTTTGGCAATACATTCAGTGAGGAACATGTGTCCATCAACACATGAGATAAGGTAGTGCCCCTACACTCAATAGAGATATACAGGGCCTTATTATGGTTCCTTCCCGCGGGAGTTAAATCAACATCAGAAAAGCCTAACCCATTATCAGTTGTCAGGCTAGCAACACAATTTTTGAACTGATCAACAGAGATTTCTTGCGGTACATGAGCAAATTTCAGAAACTTTACCTAAGCCTGAGCATGGGCTTCAGAGCAGAACAACATAGATAGAATAGATATTTTGGAGGTGATCTTCCTCAATTGTTCAAAAATCTTATAGTCGCTCTTTCAAATGATTTTAGTACCTCCTCTATCTCTTGCTTGGAGGTATCTTCAATAGTAAATTCTTTCGGAGCCTCAGTCTAGGCATGCTTAGTCATCTGTTCTTTGCCTCGAGTCTCAGTAGTTGATTCAGTATTAGTGATACGAAGTGTTGTAGTAACAACCTTTGGAGAGATCTCTGGAGAGAAAACTCTTCCACTTCTGGTAACCTTACTAGTCCCAAAAATATTGCCAACATTGGGATCAGTAACTTCAGTATTTTCATTTTTAGCAACCAACGTTTCTTACCTGATGCCATGGTAGTAGACATCAGCTCCATAATTCCAAGGGATTTCCTTGTCATAGGAATATGGAATTGACTTAAGTATGGTAATGATAAGAGGAGCAACCCTAGGCTCGACGATAATCTTCACAGGACCCTTAGAAGTGTTCCTTACAGGAGTACTGAAAATTGTAATCATAGACACGTCTTCAAGCTTCAGGCCTTGAGACATACTTTTACATAAGCTCTACACATAAAGAGTCTTCTCAAATAGAATTACACAGTCATCCATCAAACGCTGAATACCTTCTTTCAGTAGTACAAAACCATTGGATTGGGACGCATAATAGTAGCATTTTTCAACACAACCCAGAAATAAACCGGCTTGCAACAACTTCTTCTTAACAATCATCAGAGGAGAAGTCAAGTCACTCATAGCAGAAACATAAAAAACATCATCAATAGCATTAACGCATTTGTCATGATTAGGAATAGGTGTAGTGATCACATTAGGAGTCTCAGGAGGATCAAATTCAATCTCCTTAGAGTCAATCATATCTTGAATCTTATTTTTCAGAGCCCAACAACCATTAGTGTCATGTCCAAGACTATTGGAATGATATGCACACCTAGCATTGGGATTGTAATGGGGAGAGGAAGTATTGGGGTTCTGAGGAGGTTCTTTCAATGAAATCAGCTTCATCTTCAACATGTGTTGCAATGCTTGAGACAAAGACATGTTGATTTTTGTGAACTGTCTATTGGGTGCATCCTACTTATGCTGATTGGCTTGTTGTTGATGTTGTGTTGGCGCAGGATTAGAGATCAGAACTGCCCTTACAGATTGGTTGAGGTCACTCGTATTACGACCCTTCTGGCCTTACACAACATTAGATTATTTCTTACCGTTGTATGACTTCTTCGCAATATTCGAAGATGTAGCCACCTGAATTTTACCACTTCTGATTCCATTCTCAACATTTTCCCCTGTCAATATCAGTTCCATGAAACCGGATGAAGAACTTCCAAGTAGGTGATTATAGAAAATACCTTTTAGCGTACTCATGAACATGTCAACCAATTCCCTATCAGCCAAAGGAGGTTGAACTCTTCCTGCAAGATCTCTTCATTTCTGTGCGTACTCTTTAAAGCCTTCCTCAGAACCCATGGACATACTCTATAGTTGCATCCGAGTTGGTGCCAAATCAGAATTATATTGATACTGTCTATAGAAAGATGCATCTGAATCTTCTCAGGTATGGACATTGGTACCTTCGAGTTGATAATACCATTCCAATTATGTTCCAAACAGACTCTCTTGAAAGAAATGCAACCATAATTTCTTGTCAGCAGTGTGTGGTTGAATTTTCCGAACATATGATCTCAAATGCAACTTTAGGCAAGAAACACCATCATACTTAACAAAGGTAGGAGTTTTGAACTTAAGTGGAATGGTGACTCCTGAGACTAAACCCAATTCTTCAAAGTCTAAGCCAGGCACCTTCTAGATCTCCATAGCTTTCAGATGCTCTTCTAACAGCTTATACTTCTCGCTAACAGCGGGATATTGTTCATCCAAATAATCCTCTTCCTCTTCATCAGAACATTTGTCAGAACCATGATTTATTTTTTTAGTTTTAACACTTTTACCATCCTTATCCCGATCGTCATCTTCGTCCAATGGGATATCAAGATCTTGAGCTCTCTTGACTGGACCTCTGTACTTTCTCCCCATGTTAAGGATGTCGGTTGGTTTCTTTGTCTTATTCTTCTTCTCGTTGGCGATGAACGCCTTCAATTCTTCTTTCCCCTTGGCTAAGCTTAGGAATATCTCTTGGAACTGAGCATTTTGAGCCTGGAGATCTTTGAATGTCTGATCGAGAGCCATTTTTTCTAAAATAAACAGCAAGAAGATGAGAAAATTGTCTTGGAAACCCGTTCTGCAATGATATGTATGGCATGTAGGTGCATATGCAATGTTTTCAAGGACCTCTTGGGATTTAAATTTGTTAATCAAAAGGTAACAAAAACAAAAACTCTTATTAGTAAGTTCAAATTATAATTGTCTCTTAGGCTTACAATGAAAACAAAAAGGGTTACAAGGAAAGAAATTATGAACTCCTAAGACTAAAGTCTCCCATGGACGCTACCTCTTTGTGTTGACATATGCATTAAGGCTCTGCTCTTCGTGAATTCGTTTTATCAGCTACAACACTTTCTTCTCACTAGCATAGAACTGTGTCTCAAAGGTATCCCTTTCTTATTTCAATTGAATCCAAGACTTCTATAGCTCTTCAAGGTCAGTAGGCATATCTACATGAAAAATGGTATGAGGAATATCTCCTTCAACAACATGCTCCACAATTACTGGTAGGACAATAGGATATGGCATTATATGATTTTGAGCACGAGATCACACCCATTTGAGGTAGGGCTCCAAAGGGATGGGTTTTTTCTATACCAAAGTCTTGCTATCAATCTTATTCGCCATTCCCCAAACATGTATAAACTTTTGACGGTAACCTTGAGGATCATTCTCGTAATCGAATATAATACCTTGGATAAGCATATCATGAGGACCGTTTATTCGAGCATAACCAAATTGTCGTAGATATAGAGAAGGGTTATAAGTAATACCTCCCCTTATGCCAAGGAGTGGAACATTAGGAAATTCCCCATAACGGTAAATAATAGTGATATCCTCCCGAGATCGGGAACACCAATAGATATCTGAATGAGAGAGTGACATCATCCTTCGAGACCACTTCAAACCTTGTTCATTCTTCATCATTCATCGGGGAAGGTGAAAAATAAACCACATGGATAGTAAAGGTATGAAACACATGAGATTCCCTCTCTCTCTCATAGTACAAGTGTTAAGAGGGTGCAAAATATCTCTAAGCAAAGTAGGCACATGATTATGAGTAAGAAATATTTTGATGGCGTTTACATCTATGAGTTGGTCTGGATTAGGGAATAGTACCAAACCATAGATCAACAGAGCCAAGACCTCCTCAAAAGCATGAAAACTCATAGCATATAGAAACAACTAAGACTTATCTATCAGAAATTTAGCAAGAAGACCTTTAACTCCATTTCTTGTTTCCCAATTAGACATAACGTCTGACCGCTTCAGATGTAAGGTTGCTACAATAACTTTAGGTTTTGGAACTTTCTCTAAATCGGTAAAGGGTGTTTGATCAAGAATAGGTACTCCAAGTATCTTAGAAAACTCTTCTATTGTGGGTACCAACTGATAATCTGGGAAGGTAAAACAGTGATGCTTATGATCAAAGAACTGGAACAGAACACTCATCATGTCTTCTTCAAAACCTAAGGTGACCAAACTGTGTAGATAACCATGCCTCTTGGTGAATTGATAGTTTTCGAGAACCTTTGAGACTAACTCCTTAAGCTTGGGAGGTACCCTTACAAAGTTGATTCATATAGTATTTCTGCGAGCGGAGGCCATAACATCTGCAACAAGGAACAAAGATAAATCCATAGGTCCTTGAAATGGTTAGTGAAAATGTTATGTTATGATGATATGATGTTATGATATTATGTTCATGTTAAATAAGTAGCAAACACAAATAAGTCATACACGAGCTTTAGGTAAATACCCTTCCCCATGAAGTCCAAAGGTAAATAACCTTCCCCACTGAAGTTAAGTTGGCTCAACCTGTCCTAAAATAGTAACCGGGTTCTAAGAATTTCATATCACAGATCTTTCTCGCAGGCTTTATTTTAGCACGACAAACGGCTTGCCACCAAAATATCTCGAAAGTTGAATCTCAATGAGCATATCCTCGAGTATTAACCAAATTCAGAATGCACCAAAGCCGACTATCTCACTACTTTCTAACGGACAAGATGGGTCAATTAAGGTTCTAAAAGAAAGTTATGTTAAAGACACCTCGCGGAAGCCTAATGTTATCCTCGACTGACTCAAGGAGCATTAGTATAAACCAAAGTGTCACACTAATTGTAGCTATCATGGTAACCATATCGGTATATGCCATACAATCTTTATGATCTATTGCTACTTACCTAAGGAATCACTAGATCCGGGTGTAGGATCTTTCACACAAGAAATAATACCCAAACAAGCCCTTAAATTTAAAGCAAACAATTCAAACAATTAAATCAAGTAAAAGTGATCTAAAATCTAAGGTAACCCCCTATTTTTTTAAGTAAGTCCCCAACAGAGTCCCCTGTTCTGTAATATGGCGGGAGAACTGACTTTTTTGGTTTTATCGCACATGTTGCGATTAGCAAGAGTCTCCACCGACTTTTCTTTTATCCAATATTTAGGAAAGTTAAAAAGAACAGGAAATACCTTTGATAAATTTTGAGTTCGGGAGGTAAGTTATGAAAAGGGAAGGTGTTAGCACCCTTTTCATCCGTAGTTATCTACGGGCTCTTAATTGCTTAGCTCACTTTTAAAACTTTCTTTGTGTGTGTGTGATTTGTTTGAATATATTTTTAAATGCCAATGTAAGGCTAACTTTGTAATAATCCCTGTGTCGGTCCTCAAGAATGTATACAAAGTGTTTTTTCTGAAAATATCTTGTTTGAAAGTGTAGTGTGGAAACTGTTCTATTTGTGAGCAAGCATTCAAGAGTCCTACCACTAAGTATGGTATTTCTTATTCTTTTCCTTCTCCTTTGGATATAGTATTATCCATACCATTAATTGGTAGGTAATCCTATCTACTTCATGTGAAGGGACAGGCGTAGGGTCATCGTATGGTCATTGAAGGAAACATGTAACGATACTTTAGCAATTGTATCGAAGGAACTATCATCATTTTGCTCGTAGGGTCATCGAAGGGACTAGATCATTTTGTAGGTAACTCGAAGGGTCATCGAGGGATTATGATCTTTATTAGAAAGGTACCATGATGATTTTATCGAGGGTCTTTTTCTTAAGTATTCATACTTTCGAGGGACATGACCAATATTTCATAAGGCAATGATAAATGCTAAAAAACGACAAAAATTCTTCTACGAAAGTCGAGCATTTATCGAGTTTTCTAAAGCATTTAATCATACAAACCAAGTATTTTATCAAAGAAATGGTATTCTTACTAACTATGCTCAAACTTTGCAGGAAAGAAGACCATAAGATGAAGAAAACAAGAAAAAACATTGTCCTGTTTCGCTATAGCAAAATTCCAGAAAAATAACGTTCGCTAAGCAAACTCATGTCACGAAGCAAAAGTAAAATTCTAGAACTGAAGACCCCAGGTTCATTGGAAGCTAAAGAAAGCGAAAGACAGTGAAAGCTCGATTCTCTTCACGAGACTAACTTCGCGTAGAGAAACCAAGTCAGTAGCAAAAATTCTAAAGTTCGCTGGAAGCGAGGAAGAGAGAAGTCCAGAGTTCTGATTCCTTAAAGCTGAAGTAACAAAGTTCGGAAGCAAGGATTTGATCGCGAAGAAGACTTTGGTGGCCTCAGAAGACAAGTTGCAAGGTAAAAACTTAATTGAGAAGAAACAGAGGCCTCGCGAAGTGAAGTATGGTTCGCTCATCGAACTCATGCGGCCAGGAAATCTATAAAAGGGACCAAGATCAGTTGCAAAAGGATATCTGGTTTTTTAGAAATTACAGTTGATCTTAGTTGAATACAAAAAGTTTGTAATAGATAATAAGGAGAGGGAATCTAATATACAAGCTAGATACGCATCAAAGATCGAGGAATCGTCATTGGTGCTCATTCATCTCCAACTCTTCCTTCTTGTGCAAGCTACCATGAGCATGGATAGCTCAACTCTCTTTTGATAGGGATTGAAATACTCTACCAAATCATATGTATCTTAGTTGATTATGCTTTTAATATAAAGAATGTTTTCATGATTATTGATTATATCTTCTTTATAGTGCTAAATTTTAATGAATCCAATTGTTAATGAAAATTGCATTTGAATTCAAGAACAAAAGATAAGAGTCACTTAAATACTAATTTCTAGACATAGAATTAGGTTTAAGATCCATATCAAATATTTGAGCCTATGAGTATTCGAGTTGTTTAATCGATTGAGATATCGTCAATTAAACAAACCGAGGAAAATCGTAAAACTATTGTGTAGACATACATATGGTTTTGACAAATTACATGGAAATATGAATGAAAACAGAACTAATGCTAGTAATCAATAAGATACATATGTGACGGTAGAGGAAAACCAGTCCCTGCAAGATTATCTCCCATAAAACCTTTCACTTACGTCATTTTCGTTATAAGCTATTTTTCGTATTTTTTTTACTTTTCAATTATACTATATTACTCGTACTTTAACTTCAAGGATATTGGTAATCCAAGTGTTCATAATATCTCTCCAGTCTCTGTGGATACCATATACAAAATACTTCTTTTGATAATACACAACATCAAAATGGCGCAGTTGCCGGGGACTGGCGTTTAGATATTACGAACCTCACGATTACTTCCATCTTTAAAGTTTATATATCTGTAATTAAAACTGTATAGACTTACATTTATCACTTATCCTAACATTTATTGGTTAGAATTACAAAGCTTTGTGTATGCGAGATACGAGTTCAAGGAATTTAGTGCCTTTTGACCCCGAGATCGAAAGAACAACCCGATAGAATAAAAGACGCACTAAGAAGCTAAACCAATCAGCAAAAAATAGAAAAAAGAAACTACTCCTGAGCTATCAACAACTTCAACCACTACAACATGACATAAGCATAAACTGTTGAAGGACCCTGTGAAAGCAGCCCAAAGCGATTCGCCCGTCTCAACAATAATCCAACCGCACGGCGGGATGAAATGAAAACAGGTTTATTGCAGTTTGTTTATGTTAATCCTTTTGCAGGCTTGGACCATGAAGATCCATATACCCACCTCATAAAGTTCTATGAACTTGCGGGCACGTTAGATGCACCAACAGCTGAAGGAGAAGCCATATAAATGAGACTTTTTCCGCACTCCTTGATTGGCAGGGCAAAAGATTGGTATCTCGACCAACCAACCGAGACCATGACAAATTGGAATGTGTTGGAAAGACTTTTTCTTAACAGGTTTTTCTCTCACAGCCAGTTCATGGATGCAAAAAAGGATATTTCCTCATTCACCCATTCTGTAAATGAGACACTATTTGAAGCCTGAGAATGTTACAAATCAATGTTGTGAAAGTGTCCAAACCACAGATTTGATAACCTCACTCAAATTCACATTTTTCGCAAGGGATTGCAACCTTAAACTAAACTCATTCTTGATGCAATAGCTAGTGGTTCATTGACAGCAAAAAGTGTTGAGGAAGCAACCGCGATTATCAACCGAATGGCTCTCACCGATCACCAAAGTTAGTATAATCGAGGAAATGCACAAAAGAAACCAGGAATTCTAGAATTGGACACAAGTGACGCAATCCTGGCCCAAAATAAATTGCTCACCCAAACTGTCGAAGAATTGACCAAACAACTTTCAAAACCGCCACAACAACTTAAGGAGATGCATAGTTCAACAAGCACACCACACCAAGTAGCTGTATATGAACTATGCACGGGAGATCAACAAACCGGCTTTTACCCCTCACTCGAAGAAGAGATCAATTACATGGGAAATCAGCAATAAAGATCAACACCGTACAATCAAAACTACCAACGAGGAAATAATCAAAATTACAATCAAGGATGGAGGCAAGAAGTTGGGACAACAACTAGGCAAAATCCGTATCAAACCAATCAATAGCCATAACACACAAATCAACAGGATAGAACGTCAAAACTCGAAGATACCTTGCAGAAATTCATGCAAATGTCCATGGCTTATCAGAAAAACACCAACGCTTCAATCAAGAATCTCGAAACACAAGTCAGACAAATAGCAAAGCAATTGGCAGAACAACATGGGGGTACTTTCACCGCCACACCTCAACCAAATCCAAAGGAGAAATGCAAAGAAATTGCAACTCGAAGCGGTAAAATATTGGAAGCAGGCAACAACAACCAAAAAGAACAGAGCATAGCTGAAAACAAGGAAGAAGTAGAAGAAAAGGAGGAAGAAAAAGAAAACAACAAGGAGCTAGTAAAAAAAGAGCAGAAAACTCAACAAACAAAGGAGAAAAAGGGAAAAATGCTCAATCCACCTATTCAAAATCTCCCCTATCCGCATGCTCCAACAAAAAAGGATAAAGAAAGGCAATACGCCCGATTTCTCGACATCTTCAAAAGATTACAAATCAATATTCCCTTCGCAGAGGCACTTGAGCAAATGCGAAATATGCACGCTTCATGAAGGAAATTCTCACAAAGAAAAGAAGAATCGTTGATGAAGAAACCATAAACCTCGACACAAACAGTAGTGCTATCATTCAATGCACGCTTCCTCAAAAAGAAAAGGATCCGGGAAGGGTCATGTTACCAGTGACCATTGGAAACGTAAATGTGGGAAAAGCACTAATTGATCTAGGCTCCAGCATCAACCTCATTCCACATTCCGTAATATAAAGGATTGAAGGCTTAGATATGAAGAACACCAAGATGACTCTGCAACTCGCCGACAAATCAGTTACAAAGCCATCTGGTATTGCCGAAGACGTGCTTGTCAAGGTAGATAAGTTTCTATTTCCTATTGATTTTGTTATCATGGATATAGAAGAAGGTGATGACGTACCCCTAATTCTGGGATGTCCTTTCATGAAAACCACTCGCATGATGATCGATATTGACGACGGTCTAATGAAAGTGCATGTCCAAGATGAAGAGGTCAACTTCAACCTCTTTGATGCCATGAAACATCCTAAAGATAAAGGGGCCTGTTTTAGAGTTGGTGCAATTGATGAAGAAATCATGAAAATACAAGATCAAGTTCACTTGACAACCCCTTTAGATAGAGCACTCATGGACGCTGTTGATATTCTTGACTCGGAGGAGGACAAAGAGCTGGATAAATGCTTGACAGATCTGAACTCAGCAAAAGAAATACCAATAAAAGAGGCTAAGATTGAAGGATTGCAAGATAATTCCTTGGAGCATAACATCAACTTAGAGCTGAAATTATTACCAGATCATTTGAAGTATGTTTTCTTGGATGAAGAACACACGAAACCAGTAATAATCAGCAAATTCATGAACAACAATGAAGAAATAAAGCTTATTCAAGTTCTCAAAAGGAATCAAGATGGTATCGGTTGGGTACTTTCAGATTTGAAAGGAATCAGTTCATCATGTTGTATGCAGAATATCATGATGGAAGACAACTACAAACCAATTGCTCAACCATAATGACGCTTAAATCGAACAATGAAAGAAGTTGTACGCAAAGAAGTCGTCAAGCTGTTGGAAGCAGGTATGATTTATCCAATTTCTGATAGTGCTTGGGTTAGTCCTGTGCAGGTTATACCAAAGAAAGGAGGAATGACGATGATCACAAACGAGAAGAATGAGCTAATACCAACAAGGACCATAAACAGATGGCGTATGTGCATTGATTACCGAAGACTTAATCAAGAAACAAGAAAATATTAATTTCCACTTCCATTCATGGACCAAATCTTGGAAAGATTATCTAGGCAGTAGTTCTATTGTTTTTTAGACAAATACTCCCAATACAATCAAATTACAGTGAATCCAGAAGACCATGAGAAGACAACCTTTACATGTCCATTTGGTATATTCGCATATCGAAGAATTCCCCTCGGTTTATGCAATGCATCTACAACATTCCAAAGATGTATGCAGGCCATTTTTTCAGATTTGGTTGAGAAATGCATTGAGGTATTCATGGACGATTTCTCTGTGTTTGGTGAATATTTCGACCTATGTTTGGAAAATTTGGACATCGTACTGAAACGGTGTGTGGAAACGAATCTGGTCCTAAATTGGGAAAAGTGTAATTTTATGGTAACTGAGGGCATAGTCCATGGACATAAGATTTCAGCCAAAGGGATTGAAGTTGACAAAGCTCAGGTTAACGTCATCAAAAAGTTACCACCACCAATCAATGTCAAAGGCATCCGAGGATTCCTTGGTCATGTCGGGTTTTATCGATGTTTCATCAAAGATTTCTCAATGATCCCCAAGCCTTTAAGTAATATCCTCAACAAAGACAGGTCATTTAAATTTGATAAAGAATGTTTAACTTCTTTTGAAAATCTGAAAGAAAAATTAAGCATTGCACCCGTAATCACTGCACCCAATTGGAAAATCAATTTTGAACTCAGGTGCAATGCAAGTGACTACGCAGTTGGGGCTGTTTTGGCACAAAGGAAAAACCAAAAATTTTCATGCTATACACTATGAGAGCAAGGTCTTAAATCATGCACAAGTTAATTATGCAACCACAGAAAAAGAACTGCAAGCTATAGTTTACGCATTAGAAAAATTTTGGTCTTATCTTATAGGATCCAAGATTATTTGTTATGTTGACCATGCAGCAATCAAATTCTTGATCAACAAAGCGGATTGAAAACCAAGAATAATCCATTGGATGCTCCTCTTACAAGAATTTGATCTAGAGATCCGTGATAAGAAAGGGACCGAGAACTTAGTTGCTGATCATCTGTCAAGGTTGGTAAATCCTAAAATTACCATAGAGGAAAGAGAAGTCCTTGAAGAATTTCCCGATGAAAAACTACTCATGATTGAGAAAAGGCCATGGTTTGCAGATCTTGCAAATTACAAAGAATCAGGTCTTATTCCCGAAGATCTCAATTGCCAACAAAAGAAGAAGTTCTTACGCGATGCAACTCATTACGTATGGGACGATCCATACTTGTTTAAAATTGGGGTTGATGGGTTACTAATATGATGTGTCACAAAAGAAGAATCGAGAAGCATTACATGGCACTGCCATAATTCACCATATGCAGATCATTATAGTGGTGAACGAACAGTTGTAAAAGTACTGCAAGCAGGATTCTATTGGCCATCATTATTCAAAGATACGTATTTACATGCCAAGAATTACGATAACTCTCAAAGGGCTGGCGGAATCACAAAAAGAAATGAAATGCCAATGTAGAGTATGTTAGAAGTAGAGGTATTCGATTGTTGGGGGATCAATTTTGTTGGACCCTTTCCCTCATCTCTCAATAATGAATACATCTTAGTGGTTGTTGATTACGTTTCCAAATGGGTTAAAGCAATAGCGTCACCAAAAGCGGACAGCAAAACCATAGTGAAATTCTTAAAAAGAAACATCTTCACAAGGTTTGGCACACCAAAGATCCTGATTAGTGATGGACGCTCATACTTCTGTAATGCACAAATAGAAAAAGCTCTTGAACATTATGATGTTAAACACAAAGTAGCATCACCACATCATCCACAAACGAACAGACAGGTTGAGGTATCCAATCGTGAGATCAAAAGAATATCAGAAAAAACCGTTTCAACCTCACGAAATGTTTGGTCATTAAAACTCGATGAAGCTCTTTGGGCTTATCGCACCGCATACAAAGCACTAACATGCGTCACTCCCTTTCAAATGGTATACGGTAAGGCCTTCCATTTACCGGTGGAACTTGAGCACAAAGCTTTTGGGGCCTTAAGAGCTCTCAATTTTGACTCACAACAAGCCGATACGAAAAGGAAGCTACAAATACAAGAACTTGATGAAATAAGGCTGCAAGCGTATGAATCGTCCAAACTATACAAAGAGAGGGTGAAGCGATGTCGTGATAGTAAAATTCTTCCAAAGGATTTCAAAGTTTGTCAAATGGTATTACTCTTTAATTCACGACTAAGATTGTTCCCCAGAAAAAATCAAAGTGGTCCGGACCATTCCAAATTAAAGAGGTTAAGCCGTATGGAGTTGTTGTATTAGAGGATCCAACCACTAATGCAACCTGGACTGTCAATGGTTAGAGACTAAATCTATACTTGGGGGGTGAGGTCGATCGAATCACCACTACCATTCTGTTACGCGAACCATAGAAGTGTCAAAAGCGTCAAGCTAATGACGTTAAAAGAGCTCTTTTCGGGAGGCAACCCGACACTGTAAGTATATACTAAATTAATTTTGTTAGACAATTGTTTTTGGAACATGGAGCATGGTGAAGCAAAGAAGCAGATCTGCAAAACAGTATGATTTTGTAGAGTTCGCTAAGAGAACTTAGGTTCGCGACGCGAATGCTCGACCCAGAAAATTTTGCTATAGCGAACCTCTTTCGCGAAGCGAACTTGCGGTGGTCAGAATTACTTTATGGTCATTAAAAACACCACCTACTAGTCTACCCCTCTTTATGCACGCCTAGTAACTGTTCCCAAATAGTTGTCTATTGTTCCTATTCACTTTTTACTCTAAAACTACTTCATCCTTCCTCTCACTTCCACACATTACAAATATCACCTCTTCATCTTTTCTTTTTGGCACAACAACCTCCCTCCTTTACATTTCCAAGAGATCAGCAACATCAGGTATGAAAAGTATATGAATTCTTACATCTTAAATTTGTATTTCTGTCATAAAATAGAGTTGTGCAAGATCTTGTCTTTCTAATGAAAAATGGGTTTTTCTCTACTAATTCCTTACTTGTGTGAATCACATGGTAAGAGCATACTTGAAAACATAAAATCAAACATCTCTTATGCCTAGCTCATAAATTATGGAACAATAACATAACATGTAACCATACTTTCCCTTGTTACTTACTTGTCTAGTTGAAAAAGAGGAAAAAATTGCATAATATATGTTAGATCCCATGTCTGTTGATCATTCATATGCTTGAAAAATAGAAGTAGGAAAGCATATCTCTGTCAAAAAAATTTGCAGATATCGTAGAGTTCACGATGCAAACTGAATCTCGTGAAGCGAACCTCATATGACAGCAGAAAACCATTTTTATGACAGAAGAGATTTTGTGATATCAATGCAGGCATGGCTCCAAAAAAGGACAATACCTCCAAGAAGCAAAAAACCTCTGGGGCTGGCACATCAAGAGCACAAGAATCTTACGAACAAACTCACTTCAATGGACCAGAGAAACAATAAAGGTTCAACGAATTGATGGAAAGACGCGTCTTGGCTGAAAGGATTTTCGCTCTCAACCCTGAAGGTGATTACATATCCCTTTGTGATTTGTGGAGAGAACGCAAGTGGATGAAACTCCTGAAACCCCATTGCAACGTAAACACGGACATCCTTCGATAATTCTATGCCAATGTTTTTCCCTCAGAAGGAACACCATTTTTGTTCTCTACCAAAGTTATAGGAAGAACAATTCATTTCAATAGAGATGCAATCAGTGAATTCTTGGGTGATCCTCTTATTTTGAAAGAAGGACAATTGTGTTGCTACCAAGCTGCAATTAACGCTAAAGAAAATGTTGATGAAATCTCAAAGGCAATTATGTTGGAGGGACGAAGCGTGGAAAGGAATTCGTTGGGAGTTGCAATCAGTTACCATAGGGATGATCTGAAACCCAAAGCTCAAGTCCTTCTTCTTTTCATTCTGCACAACGTGAGGCCAAGAAGTCATGCCTTCACCTTCACAATGGACACGACTAAGCTTCTGCATCTAATGATGACCAAACGGGGGATTGATGTTGCACAGATAATATCCAATGAGATGAGAAACGTGGCTGAAAATGGTAAGGAATTTGGGTCTGGAATCAAGTCCTCATGTCCTCTTGTTTTTCCTGGCCTCATCATGGGATTTCTCATTTCCTCACTGTGATCGGTGGAAATAGAACTGATTGTTTTGGAATGCTGGTTCGCGAAATGTCGCGGTAAGCAAGAGTCGCCACCGTCTTTTATTTTCTCCAACAAGGAAAGGACAAAAGCACAACAAAATTCCTTTTCGATATGTTTCTCGGGTTCGGGAGGTAGATTATAGAAAGGGAAGGTATTAGCACCCTTTCTATCCGTGGTTATCCACGGGCTCTTAGGTACTTGCTCACTTATGTTTTCAAAAATGTTTTCTTTTCTTGTGTTTGTGGGTTTTGAAAAAGTTCGTTTGAAAAACTTCTAGGTAACTCTTGTATCAGTCCTCAAGAGTGTATGAAGTATTTGTTTGAAAACTTTTGTTTGAAAGTGTGAGTGCGAAAAGTTGTTTTTGTTCTTGAAAGAGCAAGTACCCAGGAGAAATCTACCTACTCTAAGGAATTAAGCTGTGTAAGAGTCCTTTAGACAGTACTATCCCACTATTGAGAAGTAGGTAGCACCGTCGTTGGAGTTATTCGGGTCAATTCGATTATATGGGACATGTGTGGTCACCAAAGCAATAGTAGGACGCCTTAGCGGTAACCCTAATGTCTTAGATCATTTTTATCCGAGGCAACCGTTTCGAGGCAACTGGATCTTTAGACATGAGGGCGGCCTCTAAAACACCCTATACTTAATGACCACGTCGAGGCAACCAAGTGAGGCGTACCCTAGGAGTGGCATGTGCACGTGTGTCAGGTTTCATGTTAAATTGTCTTTGCATGCATCATTGTGAGCTACGGGTTGATTTTATTATTCATACAAGTCTTGTCTTGCATAATTAACAGTTAATAATTTGCGGGAAAATAAATTGCGGAAAGTGAATCAACGCTATTACAAGGCGTCGGGTATTTACATCGGCAAAAACATAACCCTTGAATATAAATGCGAGAAATTAAAAGAAAGCGATAAAAATCCTAATCATCTATTACATTCTCGGAGCAGATACATAAATATGATCAAAAATAATAATGCGCAAATAAAAATTGAATTGGGAACGTCCTTAGGGTTTTGACCCTTTTTTAGAAAAGAATGGAATTTGGTCCTTTTTTGCAATTAATGAAATATTAAACCTAATAACTAATTAATTAATTAATTACAAGAAAAAGGTATTTTTTAGTTTTTTTATGTTTTTTAACGAAAATAAAATAAAAAGGAATTAAAAATCAAAAGTTAGTAAAAACCTAAGTCTAATTTATTTTACTTATTATGAAAAATAGTCAAAATTAACCTAATTAAACTAAATCAATTTGGTTAGTATTTATTTACAAAAAATAATTAATAGTGTAATTAATAATAATAATAATAATACTGATATTTCGTTTTTTGAATTTATTATGAAAATATAATTTGTGAGGTAATTAAATAATAATAATAATAGTTATTAAAAGAAATTAAAAGAAAGGGAAAATAAAAAGAGATAATAAACCAGGGGGGTTTGGGCCAGCTTAGGAGGTGAATTCTGGAATTGTGAAGCCCATTTATCTCAGGCCTTTTGACTTTCCAGAATTAGCTGCGTGTTCATTGACTAGGTAGTACCATATTCTTCCATCTTTGGCCCTTGGATTGTTGCTTGTAAACACCTGGCGCCTGGATGGTTGAGGTGTATGGTGGAATTCATTTGGACATCTGCATGAAATCACGTTAAGAAAAATATGAACAATTATTTTGGGGGACCTGGGATTCGAACCCAGGTCCCAAAGCTCATTGGGCGTTTGGCCAACCACTCCACCACGCTGCATCAATTGTTAGTGGAATAATAAGCAAATAATATATTCACAAATTAATCCATACGCTATAGTCATAAAAACGTGCGCCACCTTTTTTGAATGGACCAATAACACATCACCAGCTCATCGTCTTATTCGTTTTCCTATAAAAAAGACAAAGAGATAGCGGGGTTTTTTAACCCCCACCATATAGAACGAGGAATAATAGCGATTAACTCCTTAGGCTATATAAATATGGCGCGATATGTCCAGTGTGTTCGTCTTATTCAGACGGTTTCAACCATATGCGTTAGGGGTTCCAATTTTTCCTATATAGCAAAGCCCCAAATTAAGAGCTTGGAAACCCTAGAAAACGTTCATGGTGTCTTGTGATTTTGGGCTCTATAATTCAATTATCTTGTACCAAAAGCTTCGTACAGTCCCTATGAACACAAAACAATCAACAAAAGATGTTAAATATGCATGAATCAATGATTACGATTTTGGAAAAATTGTTCAAACCGTGGAACTGTTCTTGCGTGTTTCTTGAGCTTTAAGGCTTGATCTTGTTTGCAAAAGGTTTCTGAGAGTTCCTGCAATGTGTTTGAATCACTGAAACACCTTGAATTGGTCTGGAAGATAGCAAACAAATTTCAAGTTTTCTTTGATTTTTTCAATATTGGCTATGGCTTTCTGCAGCAATTCTCACGTTTTATGCATTAGGTTTAGCTTGTACATATATAGTAGAATGGAATTAGGTTAAATCTTGGCCAAGAAATCCATTGCATTGATGTTTAAATATTTGATTTTCAATCATATCTTTTTGCATCTTTTTGATTGAGAAAACTTACCAAACATGGAGATCCTTGTCTCCTTGATGTGCACACGAATTTGCCAGCACATATTGGTCATATTTGCTTCATGAAAAGATTGAAAAACCATGTCTTGATATTTTCCTACATTTAAATGAATTAAATGAATTAATATTGATTAAAAATTCAATTAATTAATAAAAAATAAGAAAATAATTCAATTTAATCTCAATGGCTCGTGCATAGGCCTTGGACAATGTTTCAAGAAGAAATTTGAGGCCCATTAGCAAAAATGATGTGTTTTGAGCAAAGTTGACTTTTGCAAATTCATAAAAATTTCCCAACTTCTCCAATGCATATCTTGCTCAATTTTGATCATATGAACATGTTCTTAGACATTTTGGAAAGGTCTTGAAGTCCTCTAACCAATGCCTTTGGTCTCATGTCATTTGGATTTACCAATCTCAAGTTATGGCCTTTGAATTAAAGTGCATTTTTGTTGACTTTTGAAATTGACCTATAATGTAGAAATTGATAACTTTTTGTGAGAGCATTTCTTGGACTTGGAATGTGAAGATGAGTTGTAGGAAATGTCATCCCCTTCAAAATGAGCATTTGATGGTATTTTTCTGATGAACCATGAAAAAGTTATGCCTGGGTCAAGATACAGTTGACTTTTCTACTGTCCAAAAATAGTAATTTTGCATCCTTGATGATTTTTGAGCCATGCTTGTGGAATCATGATCAAGACTTGATCAAATGATGATTGTGAGCTCAAAATAAGATGTTGACCAAAAATTTTGACTTTGGACTGCAAAATGACCATTTTACCCCTGCAGTTGATTGTGAACCAAATAGGGCTTTTGACTGTGAAATTTGACATTGTGAATCTTGAGACTTGACATGTAGATGCTTGACAATGTATATAGGCCTATGGGACTTGATTGAGCCATTGAAAACCTCAAATTCTTTGAGAGAACCAAAACCCTAATTTCAGCTGGCTTAGGAGGCAGTTGGACTGTGCAACCCTTGAGGAATCTTGAACCAGTTGAAGATGATTCTTGATAAATCTTGAAGAATATGGGAGGGAAAATTTTGGGGTACAACAGTTGCCCCTGTTCAATCTTCTTAGACCTGAGGATGTAGATTGGCTTTCGGGCCTTTCGTGATCCGAAGGTGGAAGAGGATTGAACACTAGAGTGCCCAGAAATTTGCACTCGCATAGTGTAGTATCAACAATGTGATGTCGGGAATGGGCTTACAGATGCCATTTGGAGAGATGATGGATAGGAGGATGGGCTTATAGATGCCATCTGGAGATGCGACAAAATCTTGTCGGGAATGGGCTTATAGATGCCATTTGGAGATTGTAATGGATAGTTGTGGAGATGGGCTTAAAGATGCAATCTGGAGATGTCGATCGCGTAAGAGATTCCTTAGCGAGAACTTGCGTACCTGAGAAAGAAAGATAATTTCCTGGCCTGTTACAGGGGTTGATCTTCAAACTCTTCATGCAGATATGCCCTGGCTAGATACAGGTATCGAATCTACAATCAATCGCTCACAGATATGCCCTGGCTAGATACAGGTATCGAATCCAGAATTAGTCATCTACAGATATGCCCTGGCTAGATACAGGTATCGAATCTGGAATTAGTCGCCTACAGATATGCCCTGGCTAGATACAGGTATCGAATCTGGAATTAGTCGCCCACAGATGTGCCCTGGCTAGATACAGGTATCGAATTTGGAATTAGTCGTCTACAGATATGCCTTGGCTGGATACAGGTATCGAATCTCTAAACTCTTCATGCAGATATGCCCTGGCTAGATACAGGTATCGAATCTACAATCAATCGCTCGCAGATATGCCCTGGCTAGATACAGGTATCGAATCTGGAATTAGTCGCCCACAGATGTGCCCTTGCTAGATACAGGTATCGAATCTGGAACTTCAAAAGGTTGATCGAGATAGCTTTCCTGGCTGGATACAGGCGTAGACCTCTGACCTGAGAATGAAAGATAATTTCCTGGCCTGTTACAGGGGTTGATCTTCAAACTCTTCATGCAGATATGCCCTGGCTAGATACAGGTATCGAATCTAAAATCAATCGTCCATAGATATGCCCTGGCTAGATACAAGTATCGAATCTGGAATTAGTCGTCCACAGATATGCCCTGGCTAGATACAGGTATCGAATCTGGAATTAGTCGTCCACAGATATGCCCTGGCTAGATACAGGTATCGAATCTGGAATTAGTCGCCCACAGATATGCCCTGGCTAGATACAGGTATCGAATATGGAATTAGTCGTCCACAGATATGCCCTGGCTAGATACAAGAATCGAATATGGAATTAGTCGCCCACAGATATACCCTGGCTAGATACAGGTATTGAATCTGGAACTTCAAAAGGTTGGTCGGGATAGCTTTCCTGGCTGGATACAGGTGTAGACCTCTGACCTGAGAATGAAAGATAATTTCCTGGCCTGTTACAGGGGTTGATCTTCAAACTCTTCATGTAGATATGCCCTGTCTAGATACAGGTATCGAATCTACAATCAATCGCTCACAGATATGCCCTGGCTAGATACAGGTATCGAATCTACAATCAATCGCTCACAGATATGCCCTGGCTAGATACAGGTATCGAATTTGGAATTAGTCGTCCACAGATATGCCCTGGCTAGATACAGGTATCGAATCTGGAATTAGTCGTCCACAGATATGCCCTGGCTAGATACAGGTATCGAATATGGAATTAGTCGTCCACAGATATGCCCTGGCTAGATACAGGTATCGAATCTGGAACTCAAAAGGTTGGTAGAGATAGCTTTCCTGGCTGGATACAGGTGTAGACCTCTGACCTGAGAATGAAATATAATTTCCTGACCTGTTACAGGGGTTGATCTTCAAACTCTTCATGCAGATATTCCCTGGCTAGATACAGGTATCGAATCTACAATCAATCGCTCACAGATATGCCCTGGCTAGATACAGGTATCGAATCTGGAACTGCGAAAGTTGATGGTAATATCTTTTGATTGACCTTTTCCTGAAAAGGCGAAACATTAGTTGGATGCAATGTCATGATGTATGAAATGCATGATGTCATGATGTTTTTAGGAATAAATGAGATTGTGTCGTATGCACTTTATTATGTATGTGATATGTTTATGAATGTATTTTCGTCTAGGAAAATAAACCCTTGATGAATGCCGGGAGCTTGTTGAATCCTGAGCTGATGCTAAAGAGTAGAGTTCTTCGTTTCCGCTGGGGATGATGATTGCAAGAATAAACCGGTAGGAGAAGATGACTCTGTTGGGGAATAAACTTGTTGGAGAGATTTCTCTGCGGGGCAATACTCTGTGTGGAAGAGATGCTTCGCTGAGATTTTAATGAGAACTCCGCTGGGGATTCCATTGATAAGTTATGTTGGGGAATTTGATGAACTCCGCTGGGGGATAGGAAGATCTTCGCCGAGGACGATCTTTCCGTTGTAATTAGTTGAGGATAACCCAGTTAGACCCTGGTGGGGAATAACCTTTGAACATGGTCGGGGAGAGATATTTGCACTCTGCAGGGGGATAAGCTTCCAGAATCTACTAGGGATAAGCTTCCAGAATCTACTGGGGAGATTGATTCAACTCTCCTGGGGAAACTTTTTTTTTTACTGTACTGGGGAAATGGCTCCACTGGGGTGTCTGGTGTTCCGCCGGGGAGCAATCTTATATTTCCGTCGAGGAATATTAAGACTTCTGGGGATGCTTGTTGAGGAACATCTGCATACTCCGCTGGAGAATATTGAGATCTTCTAGGGGTACCCAACTTCCTTAGGGCTGACAGTAGCCTAACTCTGCTTGGGAAGAGTGTCGCTGACTTGCTGGAGATATTGTGCCTTGTTAGGGCTGACGGGAGACCAACTATGCTTGGGGGAGAGTATTGCTGAATCTTGTCTTACCCTGCGGGGAGTGAAGGTATATTGGTTATATTCTTCAGCTGAACTTACCTGGGTACCTTGGTGGACAGAGCAACTAGATCGCTTAGACAACACATTATTGCCCCTGTTTTTGATGTCACCTGTAATTAGTCCTTTGTTTCGCATGCAAATATTTATGATTAGCAATTAATGTCAAATGCATATATCAAAAATGAACATTGGACGTTCTTTGCAAAACAAAACAGATAAAGGAAAAACAATTGGCAATTTGTCTGAAAAAGATGAGCTTGTATTGATTTGAAAATTTTCCTGTAAATAGGCGTTTGTGTACAAGAGGCTGACATCCTAGTAAGAGAACGCCGCCAAACAAAATAGAGTTTATACAATTTTGTGAAAAGGAAACAAAACAGCTATGTGAAAAATCCCACTGGGTTCCAACTCTGCTATCGCCTTTATGTCTTCAAGCGTCTCATCACTTGGCTGCTTAGTTAAAGATGAAGCTGATTGATCGATGCCGTCTGAGCCTGATAGTTGATGCCGAATTCTGGATGCAAGGAGATCCAATGAGACATAGTATTACGCTTATCCCTAACTTTTGCCTGGACCTCCCTTTCGGGTTTTCAGTCCACCGGGATACCCATTTTTGCCCAAGCCGCCTTTTCAGGTTTTCGACTTGCCGGGTGTACAGATTTTTTTTCATTTCATCCCTTATTTTTGCCCGAACCCTTTTGGTTCGCCGGGAAGCCCTTATTTTTGCCTAGGTGTGTCAACCTAGCGGGCCTTTGATCATGCGTAGTATTTTTTTACTATGTCTGCATTGGCGGGGTGAGGAAGGTCGTCACCATCCATGGTAGTTAGAATCATAGCTCCTCCTGAGAAGATATTCTTAACCACAAATGGCCCCTCGTACGTAGGGGTCCATTTGCCCCTGGGATCACCTTGTGGGAGAATGGTGCGCTTGATTACCAGGTCTCCGACTTGATACTCTTGTCGTCTGACTTTCTTGTTAAATGCCTTGATCATCCGTTTTTGGTACGTCTGACCATGACAAATAGCAGTGAGTCTCTTTTCGTCAATTAGGTTTAATTAATCAAGCCGAGTCTGGATCCAGTCATCTTCGCTCAAACCTGCATCCTTCATTATCCGGAGAGAGGGTATCTGAACTTCAATGGGCAAGACTGCCTCCATGCCATAGACCAAGGAAAAGGGTGTTTCCTCTGTTGACGTCCGTGCTGAGGTACGGTATCCATGAAGAGCAAATGGTAACATCTCGTGCCAATCTTTGTAGGTCACTATCATCTTCTGCATAATCTTCTTGATATTCTTATTTTCCGCTTCTACAACCCCATTCATCTTCGGTCGGTAAGGAGAAGAGTTGTGGTGTTATATCTTGAATTGCTCACAGAGCTCAGTGATCATCTTGTTGTTAAGGTTGGTACCATTGTCCGTAATGATCCTTTCTGGGACACCGTAGCGACAGATCAGGTTATGCCGAATGAACCGTGCCACGACGTTCTTGGTTATGGTAGCATAGGAAGCTGCTTCAACCCACTTCGTAAAGTAATCAATCGCTACTAGGATGAAGCGATGCCCGTTGGATGCTGTAGGTCTGATTTCGCCGATCATATCAATGCCCCACATTGCAAAAGGCCAAGGTACTGTCAAGACGTTCAGAGGAACTGGAGGAATGTGCACCTTATCAGCATAGATCTGGCATTTGTGACATGTCCGAGAATGTCGATAACAGTCGGCTTCCATTGTGGACCAGTAATATCCTGCCCGAAGGATTTTCTTTGCCATGGTATGCCCACTGGAATGCGTTCTGAAGGTCCCTTCATGCATCTCTGCCATGATCCTTTCTGCTTCAGTCTTATCCACACAACGCAGTAAGGTTGAATCATGGTTTCGTTTGAAGAGAATGTCATTTCTGAGGAAGAATTTTACCGCGAACCTTCTCAGAAACTTCTCGTCATTAACAGATGCGCCCTCGGGGTATTCTTGAGCTTCAAGGTACCTCTTTACTTCATGATACCAAGGCTTTTCTGTTACCTCTTCAGCCTCAAGATCGCAGCAATGTGTAGGTTCATCCAACTTCCAAATAATGACCCGGGGAGCCTCGTTGTCCCATTTGACTTTGAACATAGAAGACATCGTAGCTAGCGCGTCCGCCAACTGATTCTCCTCTCTTGGGAAGTGTTCAAAAGTTATCTCTTCGAAATGGGGAATCAACGTCAATACATACTCCTTGTAAGGAATAAGATTTGGGTGTTTCGTATCCCACTCGCCTTTGATCTGACTGATCACGAGAGCGGAATCTCCGAAGACACTCAGAATCTTGATCCTTAGGTCAATTGCAGCTCGAAGACCCATGATGCATGCTTCATACTCCGCCATGTTGTTGGTGCAGTTGAAACATAGACGGGCGGTAAGTGGAGTATGAGAGCCTTTTGGAGATATGATCACAGCGCCAATACCGTTACCCAAAGCGTTTGAGGCTCCGTCAAAGTGCATAGACCATCAGGATCCTTCCTCAGGTCCTTCATCCGGTCCAGGTACTTCACAATCAGTCACTACCATGATATTCTCGTCTGGAAACTCAAAGTTCATAGATTGGTAGTCGTCCACTTCCTGGTGTGCCAAATGGTCTGCCAATACACTCTGCTTGATTGCTTTTTGGGTCGTGTACTGGATGTCGTATTCAGTCAAGATCATCTGCCATCTTGCTATTCTTCCGGACAAGGCAGGCTTTTCGAAGATGTACTTTATTGGATCCATTTTTGAAATCAACAGAGTAGTGTGAGTCAACATATACTGTCTCAGCCGGCGAGCAGCCCATACCAAAGCGCAACAAGTTTTCTCGAGCAGTGAGTATCGGGTCTCACAGTCGGTAAACTTTTTGCTCAGGTAATAAATAACGTGCTCTTTTCGGCCAGACTCGTCATGTTTCCCCAGCACACACCCCATTGAGTTGTCAAGTACTGTCAAGTATAACATTAGAGGTCTCCCTTCAACCGGTGGCATAAGAATGGGTGGTTCTTGGAGATACTCTTTGATTCTTTCGAAAGAGGCCTGACATTCATCATTCCAACGTACCACTTGATCTTTCTTCAGTAGCTTGAAGATTGGCTCACAGGTAGCAGTTAGATGTGAGATGAACCGGACAATGTAATTCAGACGTCCTAGAAAGCCTCTGACTTCTTTCTCTGTCTTGGGAACTGGCATCTCTTGTATGGCTTTCACCTTGGCAGGGTCCACTTGAATGCCTTTGTCGCTTACGACGAAGCCTAGCAATTTTCCAGATCTCACACCAAAAGTGCACTTGTTCGGGTTCAACCTCAGCTTGTACAATTTCAGACGGTCAAACAGCTTCTGTAGATGGTCAAGGTGTTCCTCCTCAGTTTGGGACCTTGCAATCATATCATCGATGTAGACTTCGATCTCATGATGGATCATGTCATGAAATAAAGCAACCATGGCACGTTGGTAGGTTGCCCCAGCATTCTTCAACCCAAAAGGCATGACCTTGTAGCAAAAGGTGCCCCACTGAGTAACAAAGGTAGTCTTCTCCATGTCTTCAGGAGCCATCTTGATTTGATTATAACCGGAGAACCCTTCCATGAAGGAGAATACCTTATGCTGAGTCGTATTGTCAACCAGAACGTCGATGTGAGGTAGAGGGAAATCATCCTTGGGGCTCGCCCTGTTCAAATCCCTGTAGTCAACACACATTCTGACCTTACCATCTTTCTTCGACACGAGAATCACGTTGGCAACCCACTGAGGGTAAGAAGTCACTGCTAGAAAACCGGCGTCAAATTGTTTCATAACCTCAACTTTGATTTTCTCGGACATCTCTGGACGCATACGGCGGACCTTCTGTTTTACCGGAGGGCATTCTTCCTTGGTAGGAAAGTGATGAACCACAATGTCAGTATCCAACCCAGGCATGTCTTCGTAAGACCAGGCAAAGATTTCCACGTAATCATGCAGTATCTGAATCAACCGTTGTTTCACACTAGACTCCAGATTTGCACCAATCTTGACTTCCTTTTTGTCTGTCTCAGTACCCAAATTTACCGTTTCCATTGGCTCTTCATGTGGCTGAATGGCCCTCTCTTCCTGGAGTAGCAGTCTTGCAAGCTCACCAGGCACTTCAGAATCATCTTCGCCTTCGTCTTCGGCTAAGTTGATCAGATTTTCAAAGTCATAACTGGAAATAGCAGAGTCGTTACCAGTGAGATCTAGAGTGGATTGGAACCTGTATAGGTGAGTGTGTGTAAATATAGCTGTTTTGCAGTATATAATAAAGAAAGACAAGGAGCGCAAGATTTGAAATGCAAAAAACATCCAATGCTTTTATTAATGATATATGAAAATGACACACAAAAGCCCTCACAAATGAAGCCACGGTGCCCCGGGTAAGACACCGGGCCATAAAGTTTCAAATTATCGTCTGTTACAAATTCAAAACAAAGGAGTTCATTACTGAGTGACAAAAGTAATAGGTATGAAGTCTTTCGCAGTCCATTTGTTCGGTCCACCGTCGGTTGTTGGGTAGATCCAGCTGTCGAATTCGGATTCCTCCACGTCGTCTTCAATAGAATTCACTCCCGGGTTGGTGATGAGCACAGGAGGTCTTCCAATCCTTGCCTTACGAACAGCTCTCTGAGCTTCTGCAGTGAAACCCAAACCAAACTTGTCAGTCTTCGGAGTGAAATCAGGAAGTCGGCCCCAGTTTGCACACTCACCCTTCTCAACCACGGCCCGGGCATCCTTTAAGGAAGCCATCTTCAAAGGAGAATCTTCTTCAGTCACAGTCTCTGCTGACGCCAATGTCTGAGGCACCTCTTCAAAGTGTTGAAAGGGGGTCGCAATGAACTCCCCATCCATCTCTATGTACCGGAACGAGTTGAGGTGGCTGACCATATATTCTTCCTCCCCCTGCACTGTCACAATCCTCCCCTTGACTGGGTATTTTAGCTTCTGATACAATGTGGAGGTCACAGCTCCAGCTTTATGGATCCAAGGATGACCCAGCAAACAAGAGTAGGACGGTCGGATGTCCATCACATAGAATGTTGAATCAAAGACCTGAGAACCAACCCTGATTGGAATGTCAACCTCACCATGCACCATCCTTTTGGACCCGTCAAAGGCCCAGACAACAATGTTACTTGGCTTGAGCTCTAGACCCTCGCAATCCAACCTGTCTAGAGCTTTCTTGGGTAATACGTTCAACGAGGAACCAGTGTCAACCAGCACATGGGCAAGAGTAGTGCCCCTGCATTCGATGGAGACATGCAGGGCATTGTTATGGTTCTTCCCTTTAGCCGTCAGATCGGCGTCAGAGAAACCCAAACCATTATCAGCAGTTAAGTTGGATACACACTCGGTAAATTGATCCGCTGACGTCTCTTGTGGCACATGGGCCGTCTTTAGGAAGGTAATCAGGGCCTTGGCGTGGGCCTCTGAACACAACAACAGTGATAGCATAGAAATCTTTGATGGGGTGTGCCCCAGCTGCTCAACTACATTGAAATCACTCTTCTTGATAATCTTAAGAATCTCTTCCATCTCTTGCTTGGAAGCTTCAACATTGGTTGTCTTCGGTGCCTCCGTCTGGGCAGGCACATCAGTAGCGATCCCTTTGCCCCGAGCATCAGATGACTCGGCAGCAGGGGTAGAAATAGGAACTTGGTCAGGCAGGGAAGTGGGCACACTTGCAGGTGTGATGATAATAGGTCTCTGAATAGCTGGTGGCGCAATATCAGGTGAGAAAAGCCTACCACTGCGGGTGACTTTGGCAGGCTCGGTGATGTTACTGACGCCGGTACTAGTATCAAACTCTTGTTTAACTCCAAGCACATAAACGTCTGCCCCATAGTGCCACGGGACAGCTTTGTCAGATGTATAGGGGAGGGGCCCCGGAACAGTGATGATGATAGGAGCAATCTTCTGAGTAGACATGATTTTGACAGGCTTCTTTGAGGGAGCCTTAGGAGGGTTGTTGAAAATGGTAACAATGGACACTTCTTCAGTAGGGACAGTAGGAACAACAATCTTCTCGAACAACATCTCTTTGCTATCCATCAGGTTTTGGACTCCTGACTTCAACAAAGGACAACCAGCAGGTGAAACAGCACACAGATGGCAACCTTTACTACATCCCGGAAATAAACCGGCTAGAAACAGGTTCCTTTTGATAGTCAACAACGGAGTAACAATATCATCCACAGAGGCCACATACAGGTCTTCCTCTACAGCATTCACTCCATGCTGGGGCATGGGAGCAGTCACAACATTGGGCCTTTCGGGCGCCTAGAACTGTATTTCTTTAGCATCAATAAGGTCCTGAACCTTATTCCTCAGAGCCCAACAATCATCCGTAGTATGCCCCGGGCTGTCAGAGTGATAAGCGCAGCGGGCGTTGGGATTGTACTTTGGAGATGTTGTATTCACAACTTTTGGAGCTTCTTTAACAGTTACCAGATTGGTTGACAATAGTTGTGGCAATATCTGAGACAGGGTCATACTGAGCCGAGTGTACTACCTTTTGGGTCTCTCACCCCTTGGTTGGTTGTATTGCTGAGGAGCAGCAACAGGCTTTGAGATTACCACCGCGTTGACAGCTTGGCGGCGTTCTGGTTTATTCTGTCTCCTTGAGCCATAAACAGCACTAGATTCTTTCTTGAAGGGCTTCTTTTTAGTGCTCGAGGAGGCACCCTTCTGTATCTTCCCCGACTTGATACCAGCTTCTATCCTCTCACCAGTCAAGATCAGATCTGTAAACCCAGCAGAAGAATTCCCAATCAGATGGTTGAAGAACGGACCAGACAGGGTCCCCAAGAACATGTCCACGAGCTCACGGTCAGTCAAAGGTGGCTGCACCCTGCCAGCCAGGTCTCTCCACTTTTACGCATACTCCTTGAATCCTTCACCCGTCCCTAGCGACATATCCTGGAGTTGGGTACGCGTAGGAGCGAGGTCGGAATTATACTGATACTGCTTGTAGAACGCAGTAGCCAAGTCCTCCCAGTTATGAATACTGGCTCCATCTAGCTGATAGAACCATTCGAGTTGAGTCCTTGAAAGACTATCCTGGAAGAAATGGATCCATAGATTCTTGTCTGCAGTATACGGTTGGATCTTCCTTACATATGATCTGAGATGCAGTTTAGGACAGGAAGCTCCGTCGTACTTTGCAAAAGCAGGTGCCTTGAACTTGTGTGGGATCACCACCCCAGAAGATAAGCCTAGGTCTCCAAAGTCCAACCCAGGCACATGTTGGATCTCCATAGCACTTAGACGGTCCTCTAGCTGTTTGTACCTGTCCTCAGCAGGAGGGTAGTATTCATCATTGTAATTTGTCTCGTTGTCGGAGACTACAGGACTAGGAACCCTTCCCCCTTGGGGACTGTCTTTCCCTACAGAGGAAGTAGCCAGATCGGCCTCATTTTGCAGTGCATTCCCGAATCTGCGTCTGGTGTTAAACAGCACAGTCCTCTTCTTCTTCTTCTTCAAAATCAGAGTCTTCAACTCCTGTTGACCCTGGGCTAAGCTCATGACCAGTTCTTGAAACTGGCGCGTTCTGGGCCTGGAGGGCCTTGATAGCTTGTTCAGTAGTAGGTTCGGAAGACATGATGATTGCTGAAATAAACAGCAAAGAAGATAAGTGACCTGTGAAAAAGGGTATTGTTATGCATATGATGAATGGAATGCGTATGATTTATGTTTTCAAAGACAATCGGGATTCAACTTTGTAGACAAAAAGGAAACACACTTTATTAGATCCAAACTTTAGAAATTAAATTATTCAACAAATTGCCCTTAGGCGTTACAAGAATGAAAAACTGAAAAGTAATAAAAGCTGTAAAGGAAACATCCAAAGCCCATCAGTGCTCCCATGGCCTCCTCTTCTCAGTACGGATATAGTCATTCAAGATCCGCTCGTTCTCCAATTGCTTGGTCAGCTTCTGGATTTTCTGTTCCTGTTCATTGAACCTTTCCCTATAAGAATCCCTTTCTTCCTGTAGTTGCGCCCAAGACCTCTTTAGTGTATCAACATCAGTGGGAATCTGAGGAGGGAGAACAGTTGGAGGAACCCCGTCTCTATCAGGAAATTCAAGAATGATAGGCCTGACAGCTTCGTATGGCATACCTAACTTCTGAGCACGGATGCGGACCCATTTGTAGTAGGATTCCATTGGTAGAGAAGTCTTCGGTCCCAACTCATGTGGGTCAGTTTTGTGAATTCTGTCCCAAGCCCGGATGAATCTACGACACAACTCGTCACTATCTACCTGAAACTCAAAACTGATGTGGGGTACCAACATCTCATGAGGCCCTGCTCTTCTGGCTCTTCCAAACTGACGGAGAGCTAAACATGGATTATAAGAGATTCCTCCCTGGGTACCGATCAATGGAACATTAGGATACTCTCCGCAACGATCAATAACAGCTACCTCATCCAAACCTCTGAGAGTCCAAATGATGTCATTATCAGTGAGAGACATTAACCTATGAGCCCAGCCCCTTCCTTCTTTGTTCTTCAGCACGAACTTAGGGAGGTGCGAAATAAACCACCTCACTAACAAAGGAGCACAACACCATAGAGTTCCCCGTCTTCGGTCAGTACGAGCATAGAGTTGTTGTAGGATATCACCCAAGAGAGTGGGTACTGGATTCCGAGACATGAAGATCCTTATGGCATTGATATTGACAAAGTTATTAGGATTTGGAAACAGTGCTAGACCATAGATTAGGAGAGCCAGAATGTCTTCGTACGCCCTGAAGTCTAAGTAATTCCAGAAACTATTAGCTTTACCAATCAGGAACTTAGCCAAAAAGCCTTTAACTCCACTTCTAGTCACCCAGTTATCCATTACCTCTTTGTTGGTCAAGGGAAGGGCTGCAGCAATCTCCTCAAGCCTAAGAGTCTTTTCCCAACCAGTGAATGGAGTCTGTTCCAAAACAGGGATACCAAGCAAATCAGAGAATTCTTCCAGGGTAGGGACCAGCTGGAAGTCTTGAAAGGTGAAGCAATGGTATAGGGGATCATAAAACTGGGTCAGGACACTCATCAGCTGTTGGTCCCACTTTGAAGTGACTAAACCGAGAAGAGAACCATGCCTTTGGATGAAGGAAGTAGTGTTTGGAATCCTATCAACCAATTCTTTAAGCAAATCAGGTGGGTGAACAAAGTTGAGCCGGATAGTATTCCTTCGCATGGGCATCATAATGTCCTACAATACAGAGCAAAGATGAAACCCTCTTGTCTTTGAAATGGGTCAGTCCTTAGGCAGGATGCATGCAATGGTATGATGGTATGATGTTATGATAAAGCACACCACAAGTATTCACAAAGGAAAGCATGATAAGGCACATAAGTCACACAAGACAGCCCTTAGAGTTTAGGCCAGCATGAAGTTTAGGTACTACCCTCTTTCAGTTTCGTTGGTTAAGACCTGTCCTAGAAAATAGTAACCGGGTTTTAGAGGATCTCAATATCACTGACTACCCTCAATCGGTCATAACTCCAGCTTCGCAATCTTTTCTTGCGGCCAGAACCATCGCTAGAGTTTAGCCTCAATGAGTGCAGCATACTGCTACTGTTCTATGGCCAAGTTGGGTTAATTTAGGGTTCTAAGGTCGGTTGGTGCTTAATGACTCCTCAGAAGACCCATATTCTCCTCGTTCCAACACAAGGGATATCGGTACAGACCAAGGTGTCACACCAACGTAGCTACTGCTTCACCCGTGTCGGTCTACACCGGACATGTCCCTCACAGCTTATGCTACCTAAAGGGTATTCCCCAGATTCGGGTTAGGATCTATGAAACTCCGATGCAAGCCCACAAATATAAAAGAAATCAAGGCATACAATTGAAAACATAAGAGTGGTCTAATCCTAAGGTACACCTCACTTATTAGTATTCTCCAGCAGAGTCGCCAGTTCTGTGATCGGTGGAAATAGAACTGACTATTTTGGAATGCTGGTTCGCGAAATGTCGCGGTAAGCAAGAGTCGCCACCGTCTTTTATTTTCTCCAACAAGGAAAGGACAAAAGCACAGCAAAATTCCTTTTCGAGATGTTTCTCGGGTTCGGGAGGTAGATTATAGAAAGGGAAGGTATTAGCACCCTTTCTATCCGTGGTTATCCACGGGCTCTTAGGTACTTGCTCACTTATGTTTTCAAAAATGTTTGCTTTTCTTGTGTTTGTGGGTTTTGAAAAAGTTCGTTTGAAAAACTTCTAGGTAACTCTTGTATCAGTCCTCAAGAGTGTATGAAGTATTTGTTTGAAAACTTTTGTTTGAAAGTGTGAGTGCGAAAAGTTGTTTTTGTTCTTGAAAGAGCAAGTACCCAGGAGAAATCTACCTACTCTAAGGAATTAAGCTGTGTAAGAGTCCTTTAGACAGTACTATCCCACTATTGAGAAGTAGGTAGCACCGTCGTTGGAGTTATTCGGGTCAATTCGATTATATGGGACATGTGTGGTCACCAAAGCAATAGTAGAACGCCTTAGCGGTAACCCTAATGTCTTAGATCATTTTTATCCGAGGCAACTAGATCTTTAGACAGGAGGGCGACCTCTAAAACACCCTATACTTAATGACCACGTCGAGGCAACCAAGTGAGGCGTACCCTAGGAGTGGCATGTGCACGTGTGTCAGGTTTCATGTTAAATTGTCTTTGCATGCATCATTGTGAGCTACGGGTTGATTTTATTATTCATACAAGTCTTGTCATGCATAATTAACAGTTAATAATTTGCGGGAAAATAAATTGCGGAAAGTGAATCTACGCTATTACAAGGCGTCGGGTATTTACATCGCCAAAAACATAACCCTTGAAAATAAATGCGAGAAATTAAAAGAAAGCGATAAAAATCCTAATCATCTATTACATTCTCGGAGCAGATACATAAATATGATCAAAAATAATAATGCGCAAATAAAAATTGAAACAGGAACGTCCTTAGGGTTTTGATCCTTTTTGAGAAAAGAATGGAATTTGGTCCTTTTTTGCAATTAATGAAATATTAAACCTAATAACTAATTAATTAATTAATTACAAGAAAAAGGTATTTTTTTAGTTTTTTATATTTTTTAACGAAAATAAAATAAAAAGGAATTAAAAATCAAAAGTTAGTAAAAACCTAAGTCTAATTTATTTTACTTATTATGAAAAATAGTCAAAATTAACCTAATTAAACTAAATCAATTTGGTTAGTATTTATTTACAAAAAATAATTAATAGTGTAATTAATAATAATAATAATACTAATATTTCATTTTTTGAATTTATTATGAAAATATAATTTGTGAGGTAATTAAATAATAATAATAATAGTTATTAAAAGAAATTAAAAGAAAGGGAAAATAAAAAGAGATAATAAACCAGGGGGGTTTGGGCCAGCTTAGGAGGTGAATTCTAGAATTGTGAAGCCCGTTTATCTCAGGCCTTTTGACTTTCCAGAATTAGTTGCGTGTTCATTGACTAGGTAGTACCATAGTCTTCCATCTTTGGCCCTTGGATTGTTGCTTGTAAACACCTGGCGCCTGGATGGTTGAGGTGTATGGTGGAATTCATTTGGACATCTGCATGAAATCACGTTAAGAAAAATATGAATAATTATTTTGGGGGACTTGGGATTCGAACCCAGGTCCCAAAGCTCATTGGGCGTTTGGCCAACCACTCCACCACGCTGCATCAATTGTTAGTGGAATAATAAGCAAATAATATATTCACAAATTAATCCATACGTTGTAGTCATAAAAACGCGCGCCACCTTTTTTGAATGGACCAATAACACATCACCAGCTCATCGTCTTCTTCGTTTTCCTGTAAAAAAGACAAAGAGATAGCGGGGGTTTTTAACCCCCACCATATAGAACGAGGAATAATAGCGATTAGCTCCCTAGGCTATATGAATATGGCGCGATATGTCCAGTGTGTTCGTCTTATTCAGACGGTTTCAACCATATGCGTTAGGGGTTCCAATTTTTTCTATATAGCAAAGCCCCAAATTAAGAGCTTGGAAACCCTAGAAAACGTTCATGGTGTCTTGTGATTTTGGGCTCTATAATTCAATTATCTTGTACCAAAAGCTTCGTACAGTCCCTATGAACACAAAACAATCAACAAAAGATGTTAAATATGCATGAATCAATGATTACGATTTTGGAAAAATTGTTCAAACCGTGGAACTGTTCTTGCGTGTTTCTTGAGCTTTAAGGCTTGATCTTGTTTGCAAAAGGTTTCTGAGAGTTCCTCAATGTGTTTGAATCACTGAAACACCTTGAATTGGTCTGGAAGATAGCAAACAGATTTCAAGTTTTCTTTGATTTTTTCAATATTGGCTATGGCTTTCTGCAGCATTTCTCACGTTTTATGCATTGGGTTTAGCTTGTGCATATATAGTAGAATGGAATTAGGTTAAATCTTGGCCAAGAAATCCATTGCATTGATGTTTCAATATTTGATTTTCAATCATATATTTTTGCATCTTTTTGATTGAGAAAACTTACCAAACATGGAGATTCTTGTCTCCTTGATGTGCACACGAATTTGCCAGCACATATTGGTCATATTTGCTTCATGAAAAGATTGAAAAACCATGTCTTGATATTTTCCTACATTTAAATGAATTAAATGAATTAATATTGATTAAAAATTCAATTAATTAATAAAAAATAATAAAATAATTCAATTTAATCTCAATGGCTCGTGCATAGGCCTTGGACAACGTTTCAAGAAGAAATTTGAGGCCCATTAGCAAAAATGATGTGTTTTGAGCAAAGTTGACTTTTGCAAATTCATAAAAATTTCCCAACTTCTCCAATGCATATCTTGCTCAATTTTGATCATATGAACATGTTCTTGGACATTTTGGAAAGGTCTTGAAGTCCTCTAACCAATGCCTTTGGTCTCATGTCATTTGGATTTACCAATCTCAAGTTATGGCCTTTGACTTAAAGTGCATTTTTGTTGACTTTTGAAATTGACCTATAATGTAGAAATTGATAACTTTTTGTGAGAGCATTTCTTGGACTTGGAATGTGAAGATGAGTTGTAGGAAATGTCATCCCCTTCAAAATGAGCATTTGATGGGATTTTTCTGATGAACCATGAAAAAGTTATGCCTGGGTCAAGATACAGTTGACTTTTCTACTGTCCAAAAATAGTAATTTTTGCATCCTTGATGATTTTTGAGCCATGCTTGTGGAATCATGATCAAGACTTGATCAAATGATGATTGTGAGCTCAAAATAAGATGTTGACCAAAATTTTTGACTTTGGACTGCAAAATGACCATTTTACCCCTGTAGTTGATTGTGAACCAAATAGGGCTTTTGACTGTGAAATTTGACATTGTGAATCTTGAGACTTGACATGTAGATGCTTGACAATGTATATAGGCCTATGGGACTTGATTGAGCCATTGAAAACCTCAAATTCTTTGAGAGAACCAAAACCCTAATTTCAGCTGGCTTAGGAGGCAGTTGGACTGTGCAACCCTTGAGGAATCTTAAACCAGTTGAAGATGATTCTTGATAAATCTTGAAGAATATGGGAGGGAAAATTTTTGGGTACAACACTCACGAGTGCGGCTTCCAAATCTCACCATCTTCAAAATCAAAACAAAGGTGGATGACAAGTGTGTGGATCGCTATTATTTAGAGAAGAAGATTAAGAAAAAGGAGACGGGGGAGACTTCATCCGCTACTCTCAATTATGTAGATTGGGATCCACGCCTCCGCTAAGGCTTCTCATACACTTGGGATCAAAATGATTCCAAGCATAGAGTTGTTCTTGCCTTACATGATTCTTTTTACCGGATGCAGATTCAGCCTGGCATGCAGTCCAATGAAGGACAACAGTTCATGCAGTCCAATGAAGGCCAGCAGTTCATGACGCCTGACAAATTCGCAGCACACATTGTATGGCCTGGGGACAGGCCTTTCTATCAAGAGGAGGGGGCTGGCCCTAAAGATGAGGATGAAGCTGGATCTTCAGGAGGTTCCAAAACTGCATCGAAAGCGGGTGATGGCATGGAATCCGAGTTCATGGGAAGAGAAGAGTAAAGGATGATGATCATGCTGAAAGCTCTCCTTTAAATGAGTGACATTTTATAATGCTTTAAGTATTTAAATTCCATTAAGTAGTTTTCATTCCTATTAGTATTTCTATTCCTATTTTCAAGTCAGTTTTTATGGTTTTTATTGTAATACTTTTTGACGGTAATATTACCGTAAAAACTCATGAAACTTGGTACGTATGCAAAAGTAACATTTTGTTTCGGTAACTTGTGAGCCTTCAAAAATGGGCTTAACATTCTTGATTGACCTCACATGAAAGGTTGAAAGCTCCAAAAGCTAAGAAGTTTTTTTCTCCAACCGAAATTCAACAAAACACGCATGGTAATGATAATACTTTGGACAAAATGCACAAAGGAAAAGGTACATGTTTTCAAAAGCTTTGTAGAATAGTAGCATGATTTTGTAATGATGGTATGAACAAATCATTTCATGATTCAATTTTGAAAAATCATACTATCTTGCTTGAATCTCATAGCCAACAAACAAGAAAAGTGAGGAGCCTTCCATTGTGCACAAAAAGAAATATTTATGAATAATCCTTGACTGAAACTCGTTTGGTTCATGAGGAATCTAAACGATTACTTAGCGAAATTCTTTTGTGAATCATGAGCTCAAGGGTAGAACAAATGATGAGGCAAACAACTCAAGTATAACCTTCACAAAATCATGAAAAAGCCTAGCAAAAATCACTTGACAAAACAACTCAAGTATATAGTTGGGAAGAAAAAAAAGAAAGAAAAAGAATTCATGAGAAGAAAGAAAAGAAAGAAAAAGATATAGTTGGAGAGAAAAAGAAAGAAAAAGTAAACTCAAAACATGAAACCTCCTCAAATCCAAAAGAAGCATAATTTGCAAAAGGAAAAAGATTAGAACCTTATCTCACAAATACACCACCTATCCTTGGTACTCATGCTCATGAGAGATTTCAAAAAGAAAAATCATCAAAGATGGAATCATGAATTGATCAAGATGTTGACAAGGTTATTCAAGAGAGTTCAACACACCATTTAAACTTAAAAGGAAATCTTCATCATTTTTATGAAGAAAGAGTGTTAGGATGGTTCAAGAAAAGAAAAATATGGCTTGCATTAATGAAATCATGAAATGATCCTTGTATGGAATATTATTATATTATCGTGCTTAATTCTACCAAATTGAAAAATAGAACAAAAAGCCATTGGTGAAAGCATAATCCAGATTTGAACCATAGCTTTTCACGAATTCGATGGAAACAAAACAAAAGGATGAAGAGAAGTTTTTTTATCATTGGTTGAGGACAATCAAGAATTTAAGTTGGGGAGAATTTGATAAATGCTCAAAAATGACAAAAGTCTTCTATAAAAGTCGAGCATTTATCGAGTTTTCTAAAGCATTTAATCATGCAAACCAAGTATTTTATCAAAGAAATGGTATTCTTACTAACTATTCTCAAACTTTGCAGGAAAGAAGACCATAAGATGAAGAAAACAAGAAAAAACATTGTCCTATTTCGCTACAGCGAAATTCCAGAAAAAGAACATTCGCTAAGAGAACTCATCTCGTGAAGCGAAAGTAAAATTCCAGAATTGAAGACCCCAGGTTCACTGGAAGCGAAAGAAAGTGAAAGACAACGAAAGACCGATTCTCTTCACGAGACTAACTTCGCTTAGCGAAACCAAGTCAGTAGAAAAAATTATAAAGTTCGCTGGAAGCGAGGAAGAGCAAAGTCTAGAGTTCTGATTCCTAAAAGATAAAGTAACCGAGTTTGCGAAGCGAGGATTAGATTGTGAAGAGAACTTTGGTGGCCCCAGAAGACAAGTTGCAAGATAAAAACTTAATTGAGAAGAAACAAAGGCCTCACGAAGCGAAGTATGGTTCGCTCAGCGAACTCAGGCGACCAGGAAATCTACAAAAGGGACCAAGATCAGTTGCAGAAGGATATCTGGTTTTTTTTAGAAATTAAAGTTGATCTTAGTTGAATACATAAAGGTTGTAATAGATAATTAGGAGAGGGAATCGAATATACGAGCTGGATACGCATCAAACATCGAGGAATCGTCATTGATGTTCATTCATCTCCAACTCTTCCTTCTTGTGCAAGCTACCATGAGCATGGATAGCTAAACTCTCTCTTGCTAGGGATTGGAATACTCTACCAAATCATATGTATCTTATTCGATTATGCTTTTAATATAAAGAATGTTTTCATGATTATTGATTCTATCTTCTTTATAGTGCTAAATTTTAATGAATCCAATTGTTAATGAAAATTGTATTTGAATTCAAGAACAAAAGATAAGAATCACTTAAATATTAATTTCTAGACATAGAATTAGGTTTAAGATCCATATCAAATACTTAAGCCTATGAGTAATCGAGTTGTTTAATCAATTGAGATATCGTCAATTAAACAAACCTAGGAAAATCGTAAAACTATTGTGCAGACATACATATGGTTTTGACATAGTACATGGAAATGTGAATGAAAATAGAACTAACGCAAGTAATCAATAAGATACATATGTGACGGTAGAGGAAAACCATTCCGTGCAAGATTATCTCCCATAAAACCTTTCACTTACGTCATTTTCGTTATAAGCTATTTTTCGTATTTTCGTTACTTTTCAATTATCTCGTCTTACTCGTACTTTAACTTCAAGGATATTGGTAATCCAAGTGTTCATAATATCGCTCCAGTCTCTGTGGATACGATATACAAAATACTTCTTTTGGTAATACACAACATTAGGCAACAAGACAGGTTACCCTTATGGTGCAAGTGTGAAAAGTTTGTATTTTAAGTTATATTTATCTTGGAAATTAGGGTTGTCTAGATTGCTCTTAGTAGTCTTTCCATACAAACCCTATTTTACTAACAGTTAAATATGTAAAGAAAATTAAAGTTCATAATGTAAAATCCTATGCTATTAAATGGCTTTGGGGCAGATACATAATAGGAAAATGCGATAAAATAAATCTACTCTATTATAATTGAGAATGCGGCCTATACATTTGATCTATGAATTTAAATAGAAAAAGATGACAAAAAGATTGTTAGAAAAATGTTAAATGCCCTAAAATTTCTATATGTTAGAAAAAGATATTTTTGGTGTTTTTTTTAAGAAAATAATTTGAGTGTTAATAAATAGTAATTAAAACATAATTATAATTCATTTTAATATTAAGAAAAGGATAATTGACTTAATTAATTAATAAATAAAGTATGTTAAAAATTTAATTACTAACTAAAAAAACCCTAATTCTAATTTGTTATAGTTTTGACAAAAAGTTTAAGGTTTGTTAATGGTTAATTAGAAAGTAATTAGTAAAATGGAATGAAAAACTAGGGTTAGTAAAATAGAAAAACCAAAATGCTTGGGGTGGGATTCGAACCCATGCCCTCAGCCTCACATGTATGCCCTTCTATCCACTGCGCCATAATGTTGTTTGTTACATGGAATAGGAATGGATCCATTTGTAATAATCTTTCGTTGAAACTTGAAAAAGTAAAAAAACAATTTCAAAACGTAGGGATCGAACCCACGCTTCACATGTCACAGGTATCCGTCTCCAATCATCTGAGCTATGCTGATTTTATGTTATTCAAATACAAATCAAACATTATATTATAAAATAGTTGGATCAGAGAAGCACCAGATCCCTAGCTCCGGTCATCTTCTCTGATGAGCTTCAACATCAAACTTGCAAATCACGTAAAATCAAGACACAAGATGAACCCTATCCCACTAATTTAACCCTTGTGAATCCAATGGTAGCACTGGCTTGACCTGAAAAATGCTTGTAGAGTGAATTTCGAAGAAAATATTTCAAACTGCCCTGACAATGGCATATCTCCATTCCTACATCAAACCTCACAAGTAATACATCAAAATAGTTCCACACGTCAATATGAACATGAATATATGCATCAAATTTATTTAAATTGCATGAATTAAATGTTTGAATTCAACGAAGTTTGTCAAACCGGTGATACCTAGTTGGTGAGTTCTGGCAAGCTTCAAGCTTTAGTAAGGACTGGGAACGACTCCTAGAGGTCTCAAGAGACTTATGGAATGCTTGGAATTAATTGATAAAGGCTAGAGATAAGGGTTTGTATTTTCCCAAGTTCTTGAAAAATTTGAGATCTTTAGGGTTTGTTCTTGAGGCAGCATCTGTGTCCTTTGAGGTCTAAATGTGTTGTGTATTTAAAGGCCAAGGATTAGGTTAACAAAAGTGGCAAAAATCTTGTGTGATCAAAGCATGATTTGTTTCTAAAATGATTTCAAAAACTTTCCATAACATGAATTTTATTTCCTTCTTGGTTCCACACGTTTTCTTTGCATGGATGGCAAGGTTTTTGGGCCCTTGACTGATCCAATTGAAGTCCATATATGCTTTAATCTATTTATTTGATATTTTAATTTAATTCTTTTTGCAAAAATTAAATAAAAATTAAAATAAATAGAATAAAAAATCATGGCCATGCACCAATGGACTTAGAGGTCCTATAACATGTTATAAGGATGTTTAGACTTTAAACATTAGGCCAACTAGCTCAAAAATTCAAAATTGCTTAATTGTGGTTTCATGCATTTCTCAAAAATTGTTCAACTTGCATAAATCATAACTTTCTGAATTTTTGTCATATGAAGGTGATCTCTTACTTTTTGGAAACCTCAAGATGTCTCCTACAACTTTCATGTTGATCGTTTTTTGTTTGAAATCTTTATCTTTTTGTAAATTGCTTTGACAAAAGATTTGTTTTTGTTGACTTTCAAAATAACCTGTTATGTTTTGACCTATATCTCTCAAATGAAGCATTTTTGGCCTTATACTTAGAGAGGAAAAGTTGTAGAGAATTGAATTTCCTTCAAAATGATATTTGGTTGAGAAATTTATGATGAAGTATGTGAAATTTATGCTTGGTCAAAGTTCAGTTGACTTCTCCTAAGAAAATGGTCAAAACCCTAATTTAGTAACTTTTGACTTTTGATGAATCTTGAGTTTTCTTGATGAATCATGATCGACCATTGATCAAATAATGAATGTGACCTTAAAATCTTGATGTTGACAAAAAATCTTGAAATTTGACTATCAATTGGTCAAAGTTGACTTTTTGTTCAATACAATCGATTTTCGATCATCTGACTAATTGACTGAGCAAACTTGTGATGTAAGGCTTGAAATTTGGCATGAGAATACTTTGAGACATATGAGAAACCATGAAGTCCATTTGAGGCTTAGAAACTCAATTTCCTTTGAGAGAAGCAAAACCCTAGTTGTAGGTCAACTGCTTAGGAGGAGAGTCAATCTGATCAATCCTTGAGAAGTCTTGAGTGTTTGAGACCTTCATGAGCATGAGGAGGTATCTTGAATTAATTTTTCTTGAAAATGGGAGGTCAAGTTTTGGGGTATAAAAGTAACCAATGTATCAAATGAAATTAGGGTTTCAAATCTCATCAACATCATTCATCCATTTTAGTGGATTTGATTTTTTAATCTATCAACACCCAAGATCCAATTAGGTCGAGGAGCTTGTCCTAAAATAACACTCAATTGTCTCCAAATCAGGACCAACCAAAAAAATAATAAAATGTATTTAATATAAAAACAAAATTTAAATTATTTATAAAGGAAATAATTGGTAAAATACACAACATGTATTAAACCACCAAATAAAAATCCTAAAAAAATATCAGAAGTCAAACATGAGTCAACAAGTGTTGACAAATTTTTTTAGAATTTTTTAAAGTCAGAAACTATTTTTAAAGTATAAAGAAAAAAGAAAAATAATCTAAAATTTGTGAAAAATAGTAAAATAAAAAATAAAATGATGTCACCAATATTTGTCAAGAGGTCATTGGTTTCTTCCATAATTTTTCCAAAATTTAAAATGACCAAAAAGTATTTTGAAATGACTAAAACAAATCAAATAAAGTGAAAAATCATAAAAAAATATCAAATCACAAAATAAAATTGTGAAAAAATAAAAATCAGAAAGAGAAAAATTAAAAGTATTTTTGATTATTTTTTCACAATTTTAGAATTGAAATGAATTTTTTTATGAATTTTTGAAATTTAAAACAATTAAATAGAAAAATCAGAAAATAAAAATAAAGCTAAAAAAATATAGACCACTGGATCAATGTCAAAACGTGTTAGTAAGTTAATCCAAAGGATCAGACGACTTGTGCATAATATGGACATTAGTGAATAAACCACTGAATCATTTATTTTTTTAAACAGATTTGAATAAACAAGTGCGCCTTGTCATTGGTTGAAGATGACACCCTGATCGTCTTCAACCTCCAGCCGACATGCGAGTTGCAGGTTTCGCAAATGGAAAAATTAGAGGTATAAACCGGCGCCATTCAATTTGTCTCATCAAGACGAAGACAACTGTACTGTTGCAAAAAATTTATATAAACGGTAGCTCAGTCGATTTGGAAAAAAACCATAAGAAAAAGTGAAAATGAGTTTTGAAATTAAATGATCAATTCACCATGAAAAAGGAAACCAGAAGAAGCATGAACTTCAGAGAAGAAGATAATACATCTTAGCAATTTATTTGAAGTGAAATGGTGGAGAATTCTACCTCAACAAAGTTCAATAACTTGGCTCTACAAGTGAACTTCTGTAACTCGATTATGTGCATGATTCTTCTTGCTAATGGTCCTGTTAGCTTCAATGAGTGTCAAGAAAGCTAATTGAGTGGAGTTTTTTGTGAATTAAGGTGAGGAAATGAGAAATTGAAATTCAAGCTCAAGAGTTCGAGTGGGATCTTGGCATGGTGATGGAAACAAAAGTGAGAGAAATGATCAAATATGAGTGGTATTCGTGTGCACCTGCATCATGAGCAAAATGTAACTTGTAATCCATCAAAAATCACTCAATTCCTGTGTTTTGATGCTTAAATAAGTCTGAATAAGTTTGCCAATCATGTTTAAGTGAAAAACACGTACAAAATTGGTGATTAGAAGCCACATTATGGAAATCAAATCCTGACTTTGGGAGAAAACATCAGTTTTAAGGTACTGACTTTGCAGCCATGGTGCAAGCAATTCAGGGACCTTTATGGTGCAATCTTGGATTCTTTGGAAAGATGAATGATCAATCTTGACAATGTTCTTTGAAAGTTTTCATTTGGATGTTTGACCAAAAAGTTATTCAACTTTGATATCAAGAAAAACACACGGATTTTTGTACTTAGAAATATTTCTAAGTGTTGAGCTTCAAAATGACCTATAATGTTCTTTAAAATTACATGTCCTTCCATTCACAATTAGCTCTTGATCCTTGAAGATGAAATAAAGTAAACCTCTTGAACTGAATTGTGGAATTGAGATAACTCAAAAATCATAAAATTGAAAGAGTTATAGTCTTTGTAAGATGATGAATAAATTTGGGGAAATTCATAAAAGACCTATAATATTTTCAATTCTTAAAAAACTTTCCAAGCATTTTAAAGTCTTGCATACTGAAACTAAGTTGTAGTAGACATCCTAAAGATCATTTTAGAAAAAGAATGGGCTCAAGGAGATACAATATGATCAAGTTATGATCTTTTGAAGTCACGCAAGAGAATTTGATAGCCTTTTCAAGGGACTTGTAATCTACTTAAACCATTAGTGATCTTCCACCAAAAATTAGCCTTAAACCCTTGAGGAGAACTTGTTAAGGACCCTTTTAAGAGCATCATGTATTTGGAATCAATCAAAAATCTCAAAAGATGAGCAAGATTTGGTCATTGGAAGTCAGCAAACCCTAGCTCAGAGAGTGTCAAAATGACTTGGAACCCCTTTCAACTTTTGATGATTTTCCTTGCATAATTGGATCTTGTCATGTGAAGAGAAGTTGTTGTAGATGATAATAAGTAACCATAGAAAAAATAATCAACTCAAAATATTGAAAACTGAGAGATTTATACACTTGAGATCACTGAATCAAGCACTTACTCAATTAGGTCAAACTTGTTGAATCAACCTTGAATATTTTAAACTTTCTTTGCAAAACGGAGCATGATAAATCACATTAGACCTTGAAATGACGTTGTCTTGAAGCACACTCAAAGGTGGAGCTTAAGTCTCAATGAAACTTTTTGAAGAAGGAATGGAAATAAACACATAAACCTATGAATCTTATTGATGAATACCACCACCAAACTTGAGGAAAACTTGACCTAAATAAAGTGAGAGAGCTCTTTGAACCAAAAAACTTTGATATCATAGACATAGCGTTGAAGCTTAAACTCTTGAAATCCATTGAAGAACCATTTGACTGAGGATCACCCCTCAAAACACTAGGTTAGATGGTGAGGTGGATGCAGTTTTTCCATCACCAATATGAACATTCAAAGAAAAATATAAACATATTTTGATGTTAGTTAATTGTTAATCCAACTAAAAAAACACATGTGCACGATACATAATTCAAGGTGCTTGGTGATCCCTCAAGAGAAAACTTAAAGATAAGATGAAGTACAAAGGGAGAACCAACCCTAATGTGTGATCTTGATGTTTTGATAATATGAGATAATGAGAGATCTTAGGGGGGGAAATTAGGGTATAACAGGTGTCATGAAAACTTACCACTTTACCCCTCAACTTCTGAATAAATGAGGGGATAGTTGAAATTGTCATTGGTTCGATTCCCGGCTACATCATTTTTATATTTTCAAAACTAACGTTACATACCTCTCGGTTTATATCCAATAACCGAGGGGAAAATATATATTTTAACAAATTACATTGTTTACACAGAATATTAAATTACATTGTTTACACATAAATTAAAATGAAAATTTTCTATCTACAAGTACACAATTTTGACAAATATGTTCAACATTGTCACTGTTATTCTTGGAGAAGAAAAAAATAAAAAATTTGTTGCATATTAATTTCTTTTCAAGTTCAATGGTTTTGCGCGAATCCAGTTTCTGAAATAACAAAAAATGTTAGACACATAACATGAAATTTCATTTCAGTTAAAAGATAAGATATTATGTAAGAACACAAACCTAGATCCAATTTTTTATGCACTTGCAATACATCCCAGAGACAAATATTGCATCCCAATTGCTCCTTTAATGGAAAGTTGTGGTGGTGATCACGTTCTTATTGGATGTAGAGGGTTTCACAAGATAGCGTCCAATATATAGAGTGTTGGTGTTTGCGTTCTTATTGGTGTAGATGTATTTTTGGGGATTGATGTGTTAGGAATATCTTGAGTTATTACTTTATGAATGTATGTCATAGATGGGTTCTAGGTTACTTCATGAATGTATAGTCCTTGGTTTTTGACTGAAACTGAAGGGAAATGTTATTTCCTTTTTAGTTAAAAAATAAAATAAAATAGGGACTCGCCCCTCAGTTATTAACAAAACATATGGAATACATCATTTAATTTATAAATAAAAATAAAATAAAAATAAATGCACCATATTTCCCCTCGATTTTGGAATTTAACTGACGATTTAAATAATATTAAGTTTATTATATTTAATGCGGATTGCTTATTTCACTAAACCCTAATTGAATATATAACTTCTTAAAATTGGTTAGGAAAATAATTATATGAATAATTTTGTTATAATGAAGAACAACTTACACTAATCAATGATTTTCTAGCATTCCCTAACTCATCATTCACCTCACGCTCTTTAATTGTTAAAATATCTTCAATCTTTCAAGTTCTTTATTCAACACACCCTTTTCTACTAATTCATTCTCAAAATCATAACATTTGATGCTTTGAAAATGAACAAATGTGTAAGAAATTTGAACAAAAACTAGAAGTATTGGATAAATTTTAAGAACAAAAAATAATGAGATAAATGATGAGCTGCAGACTATTAGAAAAACATTAATCAGTGTAAAATATGTTTCAAATGGAACATAATTTTTCATATGATTATTTTCAAAATCAATTTAATAGGTTATATGTTCAAAGAGGGGTTAGTGAAGCAAAAAATAGACATTAGATATAATAAACCCAACTCGATGGAACAAGATGAGATATGCACAAAAAACATAATTTGAATATCAATATCAATACTCAAACTCAATAACAACAACAAAACTACAACATATAATATAAAATCTAAACAACAACAATAATAACATCAACAATTCAAAAATAACAACTTACATTAAAAAACAACTTAAAAAAACAATCTCTCAACAAACCTACAACAACATCATCAATAAATCTCTAGGTCTCAACAACATCAATAACAACAACAAAATGAGTAGTGATGTTTGACGTATCAGATATCTGAAGAAGTGAAAGAAAATGTTTTGGATCTCTGAAGAAGAAACGAGAACCCTAAACACATATCATCTTCGTATTGAAAATGATATGTGTTTATGGAACTCGTTGTTTATGGATAACTTGTTGGCTTTATTGTTCAGGGATCTTTGTTAGGGTTTAGATAATGAAGTTGCATTCTACAATCTAAAGGTTTATATATCAGGGAAACAATTTCACCTCAGTTGGAAAAAAAACTAAGGTGAAAAGTGGCTTATTTTTAGATTAAAAATAAAATATTCAATAAGGAACCACTTTTAATGACACAAAAACATAATCGGATGTTGTTGGAATTTGAAACGTATACACTGAATTAGTTTACCCCCTTGGTTTTCAGGAGAAACCAACGAAATATAGTATTTGTTTAAGAAAAAAAATATGGCGCGTACAAGATATATACCCCGGTTTTACAATATTTGAGGTGAAAAAGTTGTTAAAAAATTATTTTTTCTATTAGTGATCTCACCCTTAAGGTTGGGAAGGGATATGTCAATTCACCCAAAAAACACATATACCGAACTTCTCACCACTATGCATGAGCTATCTCTAAATACCATTAATAACCTCAAACAACAAAGACAACCCTATAAACTCATGGCTACACTCATTGTACTTATTTAGAAAGTAATTCCCATGTCTCATAAAAATTATTTTATTTGCATTTTTTTTATCTCAAAATATTTGTCCATTTAGAATATCTATACAACATTTATTACTTTTTTTCACGATTATACCCTTATTTATCATCTTTCACTCTATTCAACTACTCCACAGACTATAATTAATAAGATTATTATAGTAAAATGATGGTAATTATACCATTAAAATAAAAAAATCTAATCATTTTCTTAAAATCGTTTATACCTCAATTAAGACACGTATTATGAGACAGGGGAGCATAATACTCACCATAAGGCTCTGGTAAAACTAACTAGGGTCACACGCATTAACATTCATCATCATAATGGTAAACCCATGCATAAATGGTGTCATCAATACTATTGTAGAAGGATTCATCGATGGTTAAGAATCCAGCTCTTCCCGTCGGAAGTATGCTAAGCAGGTGTTGATGGTGAGCATTATGCCCGGCAGCTTGGAGGTAGACTTGGAGAAGAATCTAGAATCCAAAATCACCTTTTGTGGCAAGAATGTCGTGAAGAATCTTAATGGACGTCCTGTTCTAGGATGCTTAAGATAGACTTTGTAGTAGACGCCTCATCGTCATACAATATCATTGTGGGAAGTCTCATCCTCAATCTATGGGGAGTGTTCCTATCAACTATACATTTAAACATGAAGTATATGCTACCTGATGAGAGAATAAGTGTGGTCCAAAGGAACCAAGAGATTTCCCATAAATGTCATCAAAGTAGTCTTAAAATGAGACGAGAGGGAATGACCGCAAGTGCCTTTCCATAACCAATTACATAGGAAAGGGATGCTAAAAAATTGATCCAAAAATGGAGTTAAAGAATGAAATGTTAAATCCCATAGAAGATATAAAAGAGGTACATATTGTCTAAAGCCAAAGAGGAGGAATTGCTTGCCCTACTAAGAAGGTATGCTGACTTGTTTTCCCGGATGCCCTACAGGGTGGTATTTCATCATTTTGCCACTGGTTCCACTATCAAAATACTATCTTAGAGATGTGTAAGATGAGCAAGGAGAAGTAGGAGACTATCGACGAGGAGGTTGAGAAATTGAAGGGTGTCGGCTTCACAGTTAAGATTAAGTATTCGACCTAGTTGGCTAATGTGGTCTTGGTTGGGAAGTTGTCGAACTAATGGCTCATGTGCATTAATTTTACTTACCTTAATATCGTCTTCCCTAAGGATTTGTACTTGTTACCCAATATTTACTAGTTAATTGATGGGTCATCCGGCTAAAAAACCATGAGTTTCATGAATGCCTACTTAGACTACTATTAGATAAAGATGGATCTTATGGATGTTCCTAAAACTACATTCATGTCTAACAATGGTAACTATTACAACAACGTCATGCCTTTAAGATTAAAGAATACATACGCCACCTATAAAAAATTTAATGGATGAAATATTCTTAAATAGGTATGGAAAAACCTGGAGGTCTACATCAATGATATGATTATGAAAACTTTATAAGAGGAAATTCATGTTGTAGACTTAAAAGACATATTGGATTCAGTTCAGAAGTATAACATGCGCTTATACCATTCTCTAAGTATTGAAGAAGTTGGATCTCACAAGAAGGATGATGTCCTGGTTAGTGTAGTTATCCAAGTATGATATCCAATACATAGTTTGACGGAGCATCAAATTGCAAGTGATCTCCTACTTCCTAGAGGGGCTCAGTTTGCCTAAGAGTGAGGAGATTCCCCATATATGGATACTATTTATCAAAGGCACTTCAAACGTGAAAGGTGTTGGATATGTACTAGAGGGACCAGACGACTTCCTAATGGATAAATCCTTGAAGTTTGAGTTTAAATATAATAACAACCAAGCTGAGTATGAAGCCCTCATCGTTGGCATAGTCCTTGCTTTGGATATGGGTGTTTCAAGCCTCAAATCCAGGAGTGAATCACAATTATTGGGAAATCAAGTCATTGGGAAGTATCAAATGAAAGATTCTCGGCTGATCAATTATCTAAAAAAGTTACGGTAATTATCTAAAGTTTAAAAGCTTTTAAGATAACAAATAATCTAAGGGAACAAAACTCCAGAGAAAATCTTCTCTCCAAGCTCACCACGACCTAAAGATCAGGTCATGGCTGAATTGTCATTTAAGAAACTATAGCCGCTTAAGTGTTATGGGAGAAGAAATTAATACTCTGGAAGTCTCCCATGCCACTAGTTATATGGTGCTCATAAAATGTTATCTACTCTTAGAAGAACTCCCATAAAGTAAGATGGAAGTGAAGAAGATCCAAAAATGGGCAGAAAAGTATACCATGATGTCTGGAAAGCTCAATAAGATGGGAAAGGATTCCCCCATGCCGATATGTCTTGGGGAGGAAGAAATTTCCTTGGTCCTCATAGAGGTTCACCAAGTAACATGCAATAATGATATTAATGGGAGATCCCTCGCTCACAATTTGTTCAGGGAGACCTATTATTGACTTACTTTGATGAAGAATAGTGCACAACTCATTAGAATGTGTCGCTACCGTGAAAATTATCGACACAAACAGAGTCGCCATGGAATGTTATTTATCCATCAGGGGAAAGGAAAATATCGAGTAAACCTCAAGTAGGAAAGAACAAGGTCTCGCAACAAATAAATGGGTAAGGAATTCAGTTACGCAAGGGGAAGGTATTAGCACTCCTAATGTTTTTTGTACTTAACAAGATCCACTCTTGATGTTCTAATAAAAGGGTGTGTCATATCTAGTGCTTACTTACTAAGGGAATGCATGAGTGAATTATTAACAAACAAAAAAAAGTTTTTGTTATTTCTCTAAAATTATGATTGGCATACATTTTGTTAAAACCACCTTGTCAGCAACATATTGAATAAGATGTTTCAACTTGCAGTTTTCAACATGTCGAGTAAATATGTCCCAACCAGGAGATAAGACATCGCGTCTGCAACAACTGTTAGTGATGTTTCAGATGATTTGTAAGTTATTCAATATTTAGGGAATATTCAGTTAGCTTATGTGGCATCCAAGATTGACATATTAGAATATTTTATGTTGGTTTTCAAAGATCCGCATGGTTTCGAAATATGGAGACAGTTTAGGAAACTAATGATTGAAGACCTATTTTCTTGGAGAAGATTTTGTAGACTTTGTGTAGCCTCACTGTTGTGGTTTTGAAGCCCAACCCAGTCCAGAATAATGTGATAAATAGACTGGTGTATACCTAGTATTAGGTGGAACTTACGTGTGTATTTTTGTTATGGTTTTAGAATCCTTATTGTTGGGTTGTAAGTTTTGTGTCAGATATTCATAAGCTTTTAAGCATTGAACATTTGTGTGTCAAATGCTCATAAGCTGTTAAGCATTGAGTATTTGTGTGTCAATTATCATAATCTTTTAAGCATCAATTTTGTATGTTTTAGAAGAGTGACTTCTTGTTTTATTCTCTACTTGTGTTTAGTGTTGCTCCAACTGCTGAGTGTAATTGAAAAGGGATTTGAGGTGGGCCTCATACCTAGGTATGTCTTAGGTTGAGGTTAAGAAAAGGGTAGTGATTAAGTGCGTAGGCTATAAACTAGGATGTTTGTTGTGAGGTCTACAAATTGATACTATCTAGTAAATTTCGTCCCTGGCTTGGTAGCGCTTATAGTATGAAGGTTGTTTTGAACTGGGTAAACATATCTTGTGTTATTTACTTTCAGCACTGTTTATTTTGTTTATTATCTTGTTATTATATGTTAAAGTCGGATCCAATGTCTTTACATCTCTTAGTTCATCCGGGATATGACAGCCAGAATTTCAGTTTTAAATTAGGGTGCTCGCCTCGGTTTTATAACTTTGTGCCTACGTATCCCGAAGGAATGCAAGCGCTGTAGTTTGGCTCAAAAAATTTGGTTTGTTGGTGTCTTTATGGGCAACAACCCTTTTTAAATAGTTTTCATAAGAAAATCCCAAGCGACAAAAGAGAGTTTGATTAGTGGAGTGTTTTGTTCCGAGAATACCTCATGATGGTCCTCCAAGGCCGGAGGTATCCGATTACTTCCCCTTTACTTCCTGAAAGTATCTGAGATACATACAATACTAATGTCTATGACATGAGATACTTTTAAATGGTCGAGCGAGGCGCCTCATATCCACATGTGCTTACGAATCTTGACATATTTGCACGTACCATATTTATTAATCTTTTTGAATTTGCTTAAGAAAAAGGTTTTAGTTTTACAAACATGCAATGCAAAAACTAAACCATAGCATGAGCGATATCAGTCCTACTTGTTAACATGAAAGTATGGACCTAAGGTTAGGATACAGGGAATCCTACCTAATTTTTATCATGCTTGGTTTACAAACCTAGAGTCTACTCAATTCATCATAACCAAGATTGAATTGAAAATCCTATGGGAGCATGTGAACAAGCAACAAAGTAAACAAGAAGAACAATGTCGTGATCTCAGTTATGGTCAAGACTGAGTGACTCCTCATTTTCAACTAACTAAAAGGAATGATGTCGTGATCTCAGCTAACATGCAAAACTGAGTGACTCCTCGTTCACCATAAAGTAAACATCTAAACAAGTATTAGGTAAACCAAATAATCCTAAATAAGTAATAGGATAAACATACTATCAAGAGAGAATTCTAAACAAGTGGTATAAAAGTGAACATGCATTAAGAAAAGAACTAGCCTAAGCATGTGATAGATAAAACATGGCACAAGTAGGCATATAATCAAGCAAGAACTAGCCTACGCATGTGATAGGTGAAACATGAGACAAGTAATCATGTTAACAAGGAATACACCTAAGCAAGTGTTAGAAAAATGAAACAAGCAATCATCTTACGAAGAAACACCTAAGCAAGTGATAGGTTTATATGAAAATCCTAAACATGCAATAGGATGCACAGGTTATCATGACAAACATGTATGAGATGTAAAACTATCCTAAACATGCAATAGGATGCACATGTTATCATGACAAACATGTATGAGATGTAAAACTATCCTAAACAAGCAATAGGATGCACATGTTATCACGACAAACATGTATGAGATGTAAAATTATCCTAAACAAGCAATATGATGCACATGTTATCATGACTAACATGTATGAGATGTAACACTATCCTAAACAAGCAATAGGACACATGTTATCATGACAAACATGTATGAGATGTAAAAATGCCATAAACAAACAATAAGATACACATGTTATCATGACAAACATGTAAACAATGATAGTACACCAACAAGCAAGGTAGTCATGCTATCAAGACAAGTATATATATGATGCACATGTATGAGATGTAAAACTATCCTAAACAAGCATGTATGAGATGTAAAATTGTCCTAAACAAGAAATAGGATGCACATGTTATCACGACAAACATGTATGAGATGTAAAACTATCATAAACAAGCAATAGGATGTACATGTTATCATGACTAACATGTATGGGATGTAACACTATCCTAAACAAGCAATAGGACGCACGTGTTATCATGACAAACATGTATGAGATGTAAAACTACCCTAAACAAACAATAAGATACACATGTTATCATGACAAACATGTAAACAATGATAGTACATCAACAAGCAAGGTAACATGTTATCAAGATAAACATTCATAGAAGATACCATACCAACAAGCAAGGCGACGTGTTATCAAGACAAACATGCAAGATATCTAACCAATAAGCAAGGTAAAATGCTATCAAGACAAGTATCCATAAAGATGACAAACCAACAAGCAAGGTGAAATGCCATCAAGACAAGTATACCTTGAAGATATCATATCAACAAGCAAGGTAAAAACATTTTTTCATGACAAACATGTATCAAAGATATCACACCGACAAGCAAGGTAAAACATGTTATCATGACAAACATGCATAGAAGTATAAAACCAACAAGCAGGGTGAAATGCTATCAAGACAAGCATGTATAAAGATGTTAAACCAACAAGCAAGGTGAAATTACATCAAGACAAGCATACATCAAAGATATCATACCGACAAGCAAGGTAAAAACATGTTATCATGACAAACATGCATCAAAGGTATCACACGGACAAGCAATGTAAAACATATTATCATGACATACATGCATAGAGGTATATAACCAACAAGCAAGGTGAATTGATATCAAGACAAGCATGCATAAAGATGTCAAAACAACAAGCAAGTTGAAATTCCATCAAGAAAAGTATACATCAAAGATATTATACCAACAAGCAAGGTAAAAACATGTTATCATGACAAACATGCATCAAAGATATCACACCAACAATCAAGGTAAAACATGTTATCATGACAAACATGCATAGAGATGTCAAACCAACAAGCAAGGGAAAATGCTATCAAAATAATCATACATCAAAGATATCCAACCAACAAGCAAAGAGACATGTTATCAAGATAAACATGCTTAAGGATGTCAAACCAACAAGCAAGGTAAAATGCTATCAAGACAAACATACAAGATAAGAAAGACCTACACTTGAATTAGGGACTACATGTTATCAAGACAAACATGTTAAAAGATAAGAAGGACCCCAAAAAATGAATTAGGTAAAACATGTTATCATGCCAAACATGTATCAAAGTATATGGACATGCACCAAAGAATATAAACCTGCATCACAAGGGAATTGACAAGTATCAAAGAAAGTGAACAAGCATCACAAAGTATGAACATGCATCAAACAATATGAACAAGTATCGAGCATTAGAGACAAATAATAGAGTATTTGAACAAACATAAAAGAATAGGAGAAAGCATCCAAGATGTACAAGTTTACAACAAACAATGAACATGAATCAAAACATTAGGAACAAGCCTCAAACACTAATTTTGTAAACACAGCGACATGCAATCTAAGAAGGTGAGAAAGTAAGCACATTGAACATGAATCAAAGAATAAATGAACAAGAATCAAAGGAATAAGTGAACAAGTAATAACTGAGAACAAGTATCAAAGAGAAAATGAGAAAGTATTCAAGAAAGAAATGAACAAGTAATCATTGAGAACAAGTATCAACGAGAAAATGAACAAGTATTCAAGAAAGAAGTGAACAAGTAATTATTGAGAACAAGTATCAAAGATAAAATGAACAAGTATTCAAGAAAGAAGTGAAAATGTAATCACATTGAACAAGCATAAAAAGATAAGAGGTGAACATGTAATAATATTGAACAAGCATCAAAAGATAAGAGTTGAAAATGTAATCATATTGAACAAGGATCAAAAGATAAGAGGTGACATGCAACCACAATAGTATGGACTAGTAATAACAAGTAATGAACATAATCAAAATGGGTGAACAAGTATACACAAGTTAGAAGTAAACATTCAACAATTAAGGAACATTCACTTATCATGACAAAGGTATCAAGGGTTATCTACAAGTAAGCAAGCAAAACTAAGGCTCAAATCCTAAGGGTCATACAAGTGGGGTTCTCAAACCTACCCTAAACAATTTGAACAAGTATGCAAAATAAATAAGCTTGGAACCTGACAAGGTAATATAAACTTATCATACAAGTAATGCACAAGATATTTAAGGTATTAAGCATACATGGAAGCTACATACTCAAAAGTATCTATCCTAATCAAATCTCACAAGAAGAGAAAACATTTCAAGGGATTGTGTGCAGAGCTAGGTTAAAATTGAACATGCATAAACTCCTAAATCAAATACTATGATTTAACTAGCATATGATTCTCATATATGATCAAGACATTTAGTGAAAATAGCATTTAAACATGCAAACAAATTATCCGAGAAGATATTTAAACATCGACCAAAGCATCAAGATATTGCACAAGTAGTAAGCTCCTAAATGGGTTAGGATTTATCAAGACATAAACATTTTGAGGCATGATCATGATTCATTGAGTACATGTATGTAATAAATAAGAAAGTATTCACTTAGACATGAAACACAACTTCATAATGTTTTACTTGGTCACATCTAATAGCCACAAAAGAATTTAACAAACAGCAAGCTCCTAACTAGGGAAAAGTGGACCATGCATCAACAACTTTAAATATGAGCATGAATCAACAAGTACATGAATTAAAAATCAAAATAAGTCAATTAAGCACGCACATAATCTTGTCAAAGAGCTTATCTAAACCTTAATCAAAGCATCATGAGATTGCACAAGAAGAAACACTAAACTAGGTCAAAAGTTACAAACTATCAACACTTTTGTTAGCAACAAAGAATCAATAAAGACATGACCAAAAAAGGCTCAAATAATCAAGGGAAAAATGCACCAAGTAGATCAAGGGATCATGCATCATGTTAAGCAAAAACTCCCTAAAGATTTCACAAAGTGTGTGCCTAAAACAATCATTGATCATGCATACTTTAGGTATGTAAGCAAAGGATCGAGGATAACGGACAAGCACATAAAAAAATGCATCAATTAAACATCAAAACATCATGAAAATTTTGACCAATCAGGGGTCTTAACATGCCTAAAAACTTGGTCAAAGATTGGTTCAAACAAGCATCAAACAAAAAGCCAAAACGTGCATGAAGCCAAAATGAACACATTAACAACATTTACTTCAAATTAAGTCAAATTAAATGAGGAAAAATAAAATAAAAAATACATAAATTTGGATAAGACTCCAAAATGATTAGAAAATATTTTTATTGATTTTTTGCAAGCCAGGAACATCAAATTTCACAATTTAATTTGAACATGTATAAAAAATGGAATGAAATAAAGGGAAGGGTGTAAAACTGTGTCAATTGCAGTATATAGTGGCAAGCAAAAAGTAAGTTATTATTTTACCGGGTGATATAGGTTATATTGTATCGTGTCTAAAGAGATTGGTTATTGAATTTTCGTTCGAAAAATAATTCATTAATGAGTTTGGGGATAAATGGGTTTGGTATGTATAGAAAGGAAAATAAGTGAAGATAAAAGTTATACACACAAGAATAATTTCATCATTCGAATAGGATAGAACTCTAGAGTTTATATTTTGTCTACCCTATCACATATTTAAACTTAATACCCAGTTCAACATAACCTTAACTACTCGACAATATTATCACGTATCAGTCACACAGAGGTCATTTCTAACACAAAGTGAGATATCAACCGTGACGCTCCATATCGACGATCTCTCAGCATAACATAAAACAACATGGAAACATTATGAGTCGATACCTAAGTGATTACTAAGCCTAAATCTATCTCTAGAATCTAAGCCCAATAGATATTCATCATAAATTCAGATCCAATATGTCCATCTCTGCGACATCTCAAACCCAAACACTTAGCAAGCTAACAAGGCTAAACATCAATAAAGATTTGTAAAGAAAGTTTCATACAACACCCAACAAATAATGGTTACAAAGAGAGGAAGAGGAGAAGAAACCATATTTGTCACGGTGTCAAACACGATCCATCAAGATCACGACCCTGAATCATTCATTTGCAAGCCACAAATGTTGTTGTCTAAGCTCTAACTATCCAAAATGAAGATGATGGAATTTGGGAACAAATACCCCAAAAACCATCCACCCAAAAATGAAATGAAAAAGAAATATAAAGAAATGATGTTCCGCGAGAATCTCCCGGCGACATAAAGCTTCGCCCGACGACATCTCTTATTCACTTGGCCTAGGATAAGCCACGTCCTCAGCAGGTAAAAATATCCTCCATCGCCCGGTGAAAGAAAGCTTCGCCTGATGACACCTTTATTCCTTCCTGGAAATGCAACAGCGAAGCAAGGCAGAGAAAACATCAAAAATTAGTCTTCTCGCCCACTGTCGCTCGGCGATAGGAATTTTGCCCACTATCAACCAGAGAAAGGCATTTCTCCTGGCGAGGCATGACAGTCCAATAACTTTTGTTGCTTCCACTGCATAAATTCACCTGGCCTCCAATATTTTACTTATTCCTTTATTTATCAAAAATTGCATCTTAGAGCTTTATTCCCCATTGCTCCAACCATGCTAAAATACCTACAAAACATATACAAAACTAATCAACCGATACAATATGTACACAAAACACAATTAAATGTATTTACAAAAAAAGCGGGGTTATTCAACCGATATTAACAACAAATAGTCAATTAGTGCAACAAAAAGTATATACAGAATAACTAGATTTTTGCACTTATCAAACTCTCCCCAACTTGGAACATTGTCTATCCTTAAAAAAAGCTAAACAACTCAAAGAACCAAAAGTAATCAACCAAAATATCATGAATCAACAAGTTTTAAAATGAAAAGCAAATGTATGGTTCAAACAAAAACACACACACAAGGTAAATACTTACCACAATCCTACAACGACAACATGTAAGCGAAATGAATCCTAAGTACAAAAATCATTCTAAAAATTCTAAAATGAAATAAGCTCAATTATGAATCACACCTAGTAAAAATTCATCGATAGATGAAGAACACACAAAGGTGAGGGACCAAAAAAACACATTCACAATCTTGCAAACAATAGACTAAATTATGCATTCATCCAAAAACTCATATTGAAAATAAAAAGGCAAGAATCACAAGGGATTTTTAAGGTTGTAATGTGGCTTGGTAAACAAACAAGAGATAAGTCCTAACGTTAATCGAAATAAAACTTTCTGAAACTAAGGGAGTGATCAACTCACAAAAGTTCAAACACAAAGTTTCAATCAAACTTCTTCTTTCATCCCCAATTTTTCACAAAAATCACAATACTTATTAACACAACATTATTCCATAGTCTTTTTGTTTTTCTTTTTCAACCTTTTTTCTCGTTTTTCTTTCTTTTTCTTTTCTTTCTTTTTCATATTTTTTTTCTTTTCTTTTTCACAACCTCATAGTAATACACACAATAGCAAACAAACAAATTTCTCCCCAACTTGAATTCAACCAACATTAAAGTGAATACTCCCTAATTTCTAAGGCAAGGAAAAAATTCAAACTATAAATCATAGTTGAGGGTTAAAGAAAACAAAGAATCAACATCCATTCAAAAAGGAAACCCAAACACTCATAGACAAGCATTAAGTTCAAAAACAACATGGATATTTACAAAAAGACTCAAAGGGGACACTAATGATCATACACTCACAAGGTAAATTGACTATTTGGACAAGGTAGTTGTGATCAAAATGAAACAAAATGCCTTGATCACTTTCATGCTTCCATACAATTAATACAAACAAAAGATTAAACATAATAAAATCCAGTTAAAACAAGAATTATGGCCTCCAGCATTGATGAACAATGGAAAGCTTCCTCACATTTAGGGGGGGGGGGGAGGGGAACTGAAGTGATTCATAAATGAATAAGTATACAAAATAATGAATGGCATAAAAATTGTAAAAAGTCTAAGTATCATGAATATGCTAAAGTATAGAAAGCGATAAACACATACCTCGAACGTGTATAAAACTTTAACAAAATCATTACCATGCATTCACAAGGTAAAATGACCAAACTTGACAAATCAACTCAATATTATACAAGTTACCGGACCAAAACTTGAGTCCAAACAACAACAAAAGAAATAGGAAAATAATACTCCTACAAAATTTCAATGTACAAAATTTATAATATTTACAACGAACAAAACTCCTAAAGGTAAACACAACAAGCTTTCAGAGAACACAAATTGACATAACAAAACAAATACAAATAACAATATGAAAACTGGGTGAAAATGAATTAACAAGTTGAAAATTGAAGATTTAAAATTTAGAACTTTTCCTTGTTTCAACTTGTTAAAACACAAATCACACACACATAAACAAATACAAACAAACATGCTTGTTTTACGTCGTAAGCTCGACGCATTTATTGTGCAAGCTAGTAACCTCCTCTCGTCAAGCCATGGTATTGTCACACCATGTAAACCTAAAGAAAGTGTCCTAACAATCACACAAGAAATATTACGAAAATGAGACAATTCACAACAATACGTGAAAACACATATATGCACAAATATCATATACAAGTTAATATACAATTTCTATACAACATATACATTAATTACAAAATTCAAAAACTAAATATTTATTGCAATACGAAAATAATAGAACACATCCCCGACAACAGCGCCATTTTGTCATATGCGGTATATAGCGGTAAGCAAAAAGTGAGTTATTATTTTACCGGGTGATATAGGTTATATCGTATCGTGTCCACAGATATTGGTTATTTAATTGCCATTCGAAAAATAATTCGTTAATGAGTTTGTGGATAAATGGGTTTGGTTTGTATAAAAAGGAAAATAAGCGAACATAAAAGTTATACACACAAGAAGAATTTCTTTATTCGAATAGGATAGAACTCTCGAGTTTGTATTTCTTCTATCCTATCACATACTTAAACTTTGTACCCAGTTACACCTAACCTTAACTACTCGCCAATATCATCACGTATCACTCACACATACTTCATTTCTAACGTAGAGCGAGATATCAACCGTGTCACTCCATGTTGACGATCGCTCAATACAACATAAAAAAACATAGAAGCATTAAGAGTCGATACCTAAGTGATTACTAAGCCTAAATATATCTCTAGAATATTAGCCAAATAGATATTCATCCTAAATCCAGATTCAATCCGTCCATCTCTGCGATGACTCAAACCCAAACACTTAGCAAGCTAACAAGGATAAACATCAATAAATATTTGTAAAGAAAGTTTCATACAACACCATGAGCAATAAATATACATATAATCAAGGTAAAGTTACATACAAAATCCAACAAATAATGGTAACAAAGAGAGGAAGAGGAGAAGAAACCAGATTTCCTGCAGTCTCAAACACGATCCATCAAGCTCACGACCCCGAATCATCCATTTGCAAACCACAAATGTTGTTGTCTAAGCTATAATTATCCAAAATGAAGGTGATGGAATTTGGGAACAAATACCACAAAAACCATCCACCCAAATATGAAATGAAAAGGAAATATAAAGAAATGTTGTTCTGTGAGAATCGCCTAGCGACATAAAGCTTCGCCCGACAACATCCCTTATTTACTTGGTCCAGGATAAGCCACATCCTCAACAGGTCAAAAATATCCTCCATCACCCGAAGATAGAAAGCTTTGCCCGGCAACACCTTTATTCCTCGCCTGGCGATGCAGCAGCGAAGCAACACCAAAAACTGGTCTTCTCACCCACTTTCACCCGGCGACATGCATTTCACTCGGCGATGTATAACAGTCTAGCAACTTCTGTTGCTTCCACTGCATCACTTCACATGGCCTCCAATCTTTGCCTTTTTCCTTTATTGATCAAAAATTACATCTTGGAGCTTTATTCCTCATTGCTCCAACCATGCTCAAATACCTATAAAACATATACAAAACAAATCAACCGATACAATATATACACAAAACATAACTAAACGTATTTACAATAAAAAGTAGGGTTATTCAACTGATATTAACAACAAAGAGTTGATAAGTGCAACAAAAAGTATATACAGAATAACTACAATTTTTCACTTATCAAACTGAACCCCTGATTTGAACTAAATCATGTTAATTCGCCCCAGATAGGCCAAAGGGGAGGGTGCATATATGAATGAATGTATGCCTGGCCCACTTTTATCAATCCATATAATTAAAAACCTGAATTAATGTTTCTCTAATTAAATCAATTAATTCAATTAATAGAAATAATTATGGATAAGGTGACGAGGCAAAACTTAAAGAATATGGACCAATGAGGAAGCCACATGCCCAAGGTCAACATTCAAATACTGTTCCAAAAAGAGACGTTGTAGCCCTAGCTTTGGTCATCTTCTTTGGCTGGCCACCGTTACCGGAGCTGATGAGGTACCATGAAAATGAATGCCAAGATCACTATCCTGCTCGAATTTTTGCATAGAACATGAATTTAACCTCCAAATTCTCATACAACCAAATGATCATCATGAAAAATGCAGAGAATTTAAACCCTAGAAACAGTAATTCAAGGAAATGCCACACATTCTTCATAAAACTCATGCCTACCCTAAGCTAGGACTTCAGATTCAATCTACACGCTCCTAATCATGGCATGAATTAGCATGTGGAGAGTAAAGAGTTTTAAATAACTTACCAGGCGGAAAAAATGTTCATCGCCTCTTCAATCTCTTTCAAGCGGCAAGAAAAAATCTACTCTTATATTTAATAATCCTCAATGATGAATAATAAAGATCCAACTACTTCATTATTTAATGCAAACTCAAACAAGATTTCACTTCTTGAAGAAAATGATAAAGAACCTGAGGATGTGATTGTTCCAGATGTGTAACAGTGTTCCTTGGAGATTCTCCTCAATGCTGTGATGAAGGAAAAAAGGATCTTGGAGAATGGTCCAACAATGAGAGAGATTTGAGGGTTTGAAGATGAGAGAGTGAGAAAAATATCAGATATGGATTTTTCAGTTGTTGAGTTCTCTAACCAATTCTCCAACTGCCTTTAACCATTTTCTATAATGCTTGTCATTCCCCCCAAAATCGGTGACAAAGTGAGATTTTATAGTGGTAGCTAATTGACGCGTGTGTTAGCTTTTTTTTTAATTCAGCTTGAGTTGAGTATTCATGAAGATAAAATGTAGAGGGTGAGGTAAGTGACTGTGTGTAGCTCGGGCTGGCTATTAGTATTGTGATGTTATTGCTGAGTTGATCAAATGAGGAGGGAGTATAGAAGTGTACGGTATGAGTTGCAAACAAACTTAATACACAAGTTTTTTCTTCTTCTATTTTGAGCAATTTTCTTTTACTATGCATGCAGGCAGGCATGTGTGTGGCTTTATTGAGTAACCTGTGAGACTCATACAAGTCATGCTGTAGGCCTTGATGCCTATAATCCAAAACAGTACCTCAATAAATGCAAATATGACTAAAAGATGAAATGTTTCCCGTATCCATGCACCCTTATTTGGGATCACATGTCTTAAGCTTCAAGCCTCCCTATGATGAGTACTTGAGGTCAATAGAAAGATCATATGAAGCTCAACATTTTTTTTTAGAAGCAACATTGAAAAGACGCCTTGAACACCCTTTAATCTTGCCTTGAAATCATGCCCTTCTAAATGCTTCGACACTTAGCCAAATCTAGATAATGTCTCATATTGATCAGTTATGAATCATCAACTTTGGGGAATCATAACTTTCACCATGTCTGCTCAATTTAAGAGACCTTGGCATCTCTATAAAGATGGTGAGAAGATGAACATCTTTGATGTGGGAGGATTTTGAATTGGTGACTGGACCCCATAGAAAATCTGATTGAATTCATGCACTTAACCATCTTGAAATCACTTTAAAAAAATTCTATGTATTCAACTTATCATGCTTATTGAAACATCATCTCTTGGACTTGATTCCTTCTACAAAATGGTAGTAGGAAATATCATCTTCAATTTGAGCTCATGATTTCTCAATTTCACTCTTTGATGAGAGAAATTCACACTTGATAAGTAGCTTGTATGATCATGGAATTTTCCACGCTTAGATAATTTTTCAAAACCTAATTTTCACCAATTTTGAGATTTTTCTTGACTTTCTTGATTCTTTGATCAATTTCTCAAATTTATGAAAAATAATGAGAAGTGTCCTTGTTGATCATAATTTCCACAGTTTGACCTCACTTTGACTCTTTATTGACTTTTCAGTCAAATTAGGTCAAACCTTCTTCATCTGTCAATTTTAATGCCTTGAGCCAACTTGTATGAATCAATGAGGCACATATGGCTATCTTGAATCAATGTCATGCACCACGAAGGTAATATTTGGTAAAAAAAGTTAACCCCGTGTTTTCTTGACCAAAACCCTAATTTGGGAAACCAGATTAATGAAAGCTTGTGATCCATCTTCAAACAAAGAACTTTGATCAACTGATGATCTTGAGGAACTTATCATAGAAGCAAGACCTTATGTCTTTAGAGAATACTCATAACGATTGATATCTCAAACTTGTATTGAATTGAATATCACATCTCATTCTTGATTGGAGAAAACCCTAATCCACAAGAAACTTTGATCCCATATCACAAGAACCAAATGCTATGCATGTGTGAATAACAGTGAAAACATAAGCCAATTAGGGTTAAATGTAAAAGGTAAAATTTTGTGGGTGCAACAGAAGGTGTTACAAGTTCCAGAAATACCCCAATCTACATCACACGTAAGTAAAAATTCTTTATTCCATCACGTCGTCATGGTCATTCTACCAATGGGGCGTGAATATATTAGGTCTTTTCTTTTGGTGCTTGTACCACTAAAGCTCTTATTAGTTTGAGTGAGCTATTTCACGAAGTGGATAGGCGGAGACCCTCTCCAAAATCACAGGAGAAAGGGTTCACCATTTCTATTTATAATAAATGATATTGCATATTGAGGGTTGAGTTTTAAAACTCTCAATAAAGTTCAATGTCAAAAATATGTATCTCAAGAAAATACATACAACATGAACTTTGCCTATATGAATTTCGAATTTCTCTCACAGAAAATTCATGAAACGGGAAAAACTCTTGGCCATAAATTGTGATGGGTGAGAGATATAGGCGAAGAATCGTTAAAGAGTGTGTGTAAGGTAACATTAGTCTAATCATAAGGGTACAATTCAAATCATTACTACCTAAAATTCTGAGTAGGCTTTCTGTTTTCTTTACTAAGTTTAAGTTCAAATCGAAAGATACTTAATTATATTAACATTCTTTATTTTTTTTCTTCTGGAATTGATCTTCTCATTATCATAACAAATGGGAGATTATTGTAATTAATTATAATTAATTACCATAAGTGTGTTCCAAAATGACAAGAAAATATGCAAGTAAAAATTGTTTGAATTTAGAAATAGGCAACACTTGTGAAGTGTTGCAGTAGGAAGTTTGATTATGAATTTAGAAATAGAAAACACTTTGTGAAGTGTTGCAATAGACAGTTTGTATATTAAAACCGAAAACGCTTTGTAGGTCGTAATATTTTGAAACAACACTACTTGGCCTATAAATTAATCATTCCGGATTCAGAAAAATACAGTAACAAAAGTACATTTTCTTCACTACAAATTTCATATTTTATCTTCCCTACATTTGAATTTTGATTGGTCTTATGAAAACTCGAAACATATTGAATTATCTTTGGTATATATTCATGCGCGTAGACTCTAAGACAATTTAAGAATACTTAAAATACAATAAAAAAACTTATCCGTTCATGATTCTAATCTCGATCTGTTTAATTTATAATTAATTTTAAAACACATCTACAATATAATCTATAAAGATTTGTCTAGACATAGACAAATTTAACATTACTATAGATATTAGAGAGTTGTACATATGATGGGAGACTAAAAGATAAAATCCATAGCTTCAGTGTTAGGATGTTGGACAAGCCCACTAGAGTTCTTAAGAAACCACTATGGCAGTAGAATTTTATTATGCATTAATGTTGTACCCCAAAATTTTCTCTCTCATTTTACTCAACACATGCCCATTGAGGTCCTCAAGTTGCTCAAGGATGCCCAAGAGTTGACCAGACAAACTGTCTCCTAAGGCAATGTACCCCAAATTAGGGTTTCCATTTTCATCAGAGTGTGGGAGCTCCAAAGTCCCAAATTCTTTCCATGGTCCTAATATGTTCTCAAGATAATCCATGTCAAGTTTTATGCCTTGCACAAGAGGTTTGCTCAATCAATTGCTCAGATGCCTGAAAATCAACTATACTAGGTCAAAAGTCAACTGTGGCCCACATTCAGTCAAACTTCAAGATTTTTGGTCAACATCAATATTTTGAAGTGATATTCATCGTTTGATCAAGGTTTGATCATGATTCCCCAAGTAATTCCCCAAATTCATCAAAACCCAAAAGTTGTTAAATTAGGGTTTCTTAGGAAAAGTCAACCAAACTTTGACCAAGCCTAACTTCCTCATACTTTATCAGAAATTTTCCATCCAAGACTCATTTTGAAGAGGATACAATTACCTACAATTCATCATCAACCCTCAAGTTAAAAATATGCACTCATCAAAAGATATGAATTTCCACATTATAAGTCCTTTTGAAAAGTCAACAAAAACACTTTTTGGGTCAAAGCTTCTTACATGAACATGGAAGACCCAATTGAGATTAAACCAAAACGGTTGTTTAGGGGACATCCTAAGATTTCTAAAAAGTCCAAGAACACCTCTCTAGGGTTAAAATTGGAAGAGATATGCCTTGTCAAAATTGACCATTTTTGCAAAATTGCCAAAAGTCAACTGTGCTCAAAAATACATGTTTTGTTAAATGGGCCTAACTTTTTATGCTTGCACCTCACTCATAACATGGTCCACGAACCAAATATTCACCCACACATTATTTGCTTCATTTTTCATTTTATTTTGATTTTTTATTAATTAAAAATTTAATTAAATCAAATAAATGACAACTAATAGCAGAGATTTGTTTTGATCTGATTTTTGGACAGAATCACAAGCTAATTATGTTGACATATTAGGATCAAATCGAATCAAGATGGATTGGCACAAGAATGGCATGATTAGGCCTAATTTGGAAACAAATCATACAAGGAAGGAATGAGATCAAATCTTTAAAATTTTCAAAGATACATGTAGTTTTTATAACCCTAATTCATTCAGGGATATATATTGAGCAAGGCCAGGCACGAAACAAAAGGATAGCAGTTGTGAAGAACACTAGAACAAACTCAAAATTTTGGCAAAAAGTGGTGATCTTATCTCTACCCTAGAGGACGATTCAAAGCATTCCAACACTCCTAATCGTATCCTGGAGCATCTCTGAAGCTAACAGGACCAGTAGCAAGCACTCTCACACCCAAAATCACTCCCTAGACCTCATACGGTTTGCCCTCTTTTTCAAAATCGATTACAGTAATTCTTGCATCATTAGCACATTTGAATGATATATTTGTTATTATTGATATGTTTGCAACATGACTGAATGGTTTAATTGAAGTTTGGATTCCAATATATGCATTTGCCATTGATAGGGTTTTCATGCTTGTTTTAGGGTTTTTATCCACAGGTAAAATTAGACCAAGAACAATCCACCATGAGGATCGTGGGATCAAGACCAGTTGAATTCTGGTCTTCAATTTCATTTATCATTTGTTTTGTGAATTTTTGAAATTTGCAAGGTTTTAGTTACAGACACTGTCTGTAGGTATAAGTCACATACCTAAGATGACAGACAGAAGGAAGAAGATGGTGATTTGTCATCACCCCATTGGATGATTTGAATTTCGTGCGTTTTTTATATTCAACCACTTTATTTCCTATATTATATTTTATTCTTATTGTATTAACAAATAAACAAGATAGCCCAGATGGCTAGGCGCGTTGGTGGTGAGTGTGAGGACCTGGGTTCGATCCCAAGTCCCAACATTTTCTTTGTTTTAATTCTCCAATGCAGGATCCTATGCGTCATCCTCTCAAACGCTCACCATGTGCCATCAACATCCAGCCAATAGATGCATCTCTGTCCAGATCCAACGCCTACCACTGAAGGATCATGGTGTACTCTCAGGTCAGCACCACATGGGATCAAGCGTTGACTGGGCTGACTTGCTTCATGGGCCTGGATATTTTCAACAATACACCCCCTAGAACCGCTCAACAACACAGGCCCAAATTTCCTTCTTTCATATTATTATTTATTTACTAATTATTCTCTCTTTTATCAAAATAACACATAAATCATTTTTTTATTATTAAATTAAAAATCACAAAAAACACTAAAAATCTTTTTTCATAAAAAATATTTTATTTCCTTGAATTAGTTAATTTAATTAAATTAGGGAAATTAAATCTTATTCTTGTAATTAAAATCAATTAGAAATTAGGGTTTAATTTTGTATATAATTAATTTTTCTTCAAAAAAATAACCTAAATATTTTTTCAATTAGATTTTTCAGTTTTCTAATCGTCCTCGCATTTAATTCGTCGCGTGCATTTTAATTACTTTTTTTATTATTTTTGTAAATGCTTCGAGTTTGTAATAGCTTTAATTAGGTTTTAGTTCCGCCTTTTATTTTATAGTCAAAAATAATTATGTATCTGCGAAAGCCATGTAATAGCTAGAAATTTAAACTTTCCGCATTTTAATTTCCGCAATATAAATTGCCTAGATGTATGGAAAGACTAACTGGAAATTAATACGGTAGAAAACCCTAAATGTGCAAAGACAAATTAACTAAAAAAATTCGCTCGCACATGCTCCCTCCTAGGGTTTACTCCACTCCAGTTGCCTTTGGTTAAACAGTCATGAAGCATAGGGTTTATTAGTGGTCATCCTCTAGCCCCGAAAGATCTAAAAATGACCCATTCGGATGTTGCCTCGAAAAATGGTCTTTAAGGCTTTAGGATGATTACTAACACCTTCTAACATTGCTTTTGTGATCGTACTTGTCCCTTCGAATGTCCCTTAAAACTCCAACGATGGTGCTACCTATTCCTTAATAATGGGATATCATTGTCTAAAGGAAAAAAAACAAACTTTTTTCGAGTAGGTAGATTAGTTCCTAGGTACTTGCTGAAATAAACTTTTCACACCAACACTTTTCAAACAAAGTTTTCAAAAACAACTTCATAACACTCTTGAGGACAAAAGCAAGGGTTAAAACGAAATAAAACAAAACTTTTCAAAACAAGCACACACAAGCGATTTCAAAATGAGAAAGTACCTAAGAGCCCGTGGAAAACCACGGATAGAAAGGATGCTAACACCTTCCCTTTCTATAATTTACCCCCCGTACTCAGAAACATCTCGAAAAAGGTTTTTTCTGTTCTTTTTCCTTTTCCTGATTGGATAAAATAAAAGTCGGTGGCGACTCTTGATTACCGCGACATTTGCGCACAAAAAATGCAAACCAGTATTAATAGTCGGTTCTGCCACCATATCACAGAACTGGCGAATCTGCTGGGGAATAATTCAGTGGGGTATACCTTAGTATCTAGGTCATTTTTTAATTGCTTTCTTGTTTGTTTTGTATGCTTTATTCTTAAACGGTTTTGCTTGGGCATTGTTAAAGATCCTACACCCGGATCTGGGGACACTTTTTAGGTAAACAGCAATAGATCATGGAGACTGTACAACATATACTGATATGGTTTAAGCGATGGCTGTGTTGGTGTAGCACTTTGGTTGGTACCGGTATCCTTCATGGGGAAACAAGGAGAATACGGGGCCGCCGCGTGGTGTCGTGAAGCACTAACAGACCTTAGAACCTTAGTTGAACCAACTTGCCCATTAGAAAGTAGTGAGATAGCTAGGCTCGGTATAAAGCTGGGGATTGGTTGATCCTCGATGCTACACTCATTGAGATCATACTTTCGGGATATTTCGACCGCAAGAAAAGATTGCTTGAGCTGAAACAATTCTCGATAAAGGATGGTCAGTGATATTGAGATCCCTTTAGAACCCGGTTACATATTTATAGGACAGGTTGAACTAATCCAGCTTCACGAGGGTATGAACTTAAAACTCAAGCAGGCCTTAAACCTAAGGACTTGGTGTGATTTGTCTGTGTTTGCTATACCTGTGGTTTATCATAACATCATGCATCATAACATAGCATCCATTCTTATTGCACTAACCATTTCAAGGACCAAGGGAATTTATCTTTGTTCTGTTTTGCAGATCATGGATTCCGTTCGTAGAAACACTATCTGAATCAGCTTTGTGAAGATACCTTCCCAACTCAAAGAGCTGGTATCAAGGGTTTCTGAAACTTATGCGTTCACCAAGAGACATGGTTGACTCCTCAACCTAGTTACTTCAAATTTTGATGAAAAGATGTTGAGTGTACTATTTCAGTTCTTTGATCCCAAGCACCACTACTTCACCTTTCCAGACTATCAATTGGTGCCTACCATGGAAGAGGTCTCTCAGTTGTTGGATATACCCATCCTTGAACAGTTGCCCTTCACAGGTCTGGAAGAAGTTCCTAAGCTAGAAGTCATTGCCTCAGCCTTTCACCTGAAACGGGTCGACGTGGTATCCAATTGGGAAACAAGAAGCGGAGTCATGGGTTTTCTGGCCTAGTTCCTGATAGACAAGGCCCAACAGTTTTGGGATGATATGGATTTTCAGGCTTTTGAGGAGGTATTGGCCCTTCTAATCTATGGTTTGGTACTATTCCCTAATCCATACTCATTCATAGATATGAATGCTATCAAGATTTTCCTCTCTCGCAACCCCGTGCCTACCTTGCTCAGAGATATTTTGCACGCTCTCCATACTCATACCATAAAGAGAAGAGGGGTTCTTATATGTTGCATGCCATTGCTGTCGAGGTGGTTTATTTCTCACCTCCCTAAGTCTATACTGAAGAATGAAGAAAGTTTGGGTTGGTCGCAAAGGATAATGTCACTCACTCACATGGATATTCTCGGGTGTTCCCGAGCTATGGAAAACACTGCTATTATTGACCGCTGCGGGGAGTACCCTAATGTCCCGTTACTTAGCATTAGAGGGGGTATAACCTACAATCCTTGTTTAGCTCTGCGACAATTTGGTTACGCTTGAAGGGATGGTCCCCATGAGTTACTTATCGAGGGCATTGTATTCAACTATGAGGATGATGTTCAAGAGTATCATCGGAGGTTCATACGAGCTTGGGGCATGGTAAACAGATCTGGCGCCAAGGCTTTGGGGCCAAAGGTTTCCATTCCTATGGAACCCTATCTCCAATGGGTACGAGCTCGTGCCCAGAAACTTACGATGCCCTATACGGACGTTCTACCAGTGATTATGGAACCCACTACTGAAGGGGGTATTCCTTACACGATTCTCTATCCTGATATGCCCACTGATCTTGGAGAATTACAGAGGTCTTGGATTCAGTTGAAGAAAGAGCGAGATACTTACAGGGATCAGTTCTATGCCTAGGAGAGGAAGGTTTTAGAGCTCACAAAGTAGCTCCAGGAGGAAAGAAGACTTAATGTCTATCTCGGCACAAAGAGGAAACATCCATGGGAATTTTGATTTTTCTAGTTTTTAGATTTGTTTTTAATTGTAACGCCTAAAAGGCAGTTGAACTTTGAATTCTACTAATAAAAGCTTTGTTTCATTTTGGTTCACAAAGTTAAATTTCCCAAAGTCTTTGAAAACATTGCATACATATTGTTGTACCCCAAAATTTGCCCTCGCATTTTTCCACAAGAGATCACAGCTTCAGGCTTTTCCTGATTTTTCAGATTGGCTTAAGAATCGGTCAAACAGACTTTTCTCGTCAGTCAGACAAAATTAGGGTTTTCATTGGTTTTCATGGCTCTCAAGCAGTTCATACAGTTTGTTTAAGGTTTGGTTGATTTTTTGCTCAGTCTTGATCAGGCGAACGTTCTTTGGCATTTAATCAGGAATTAGGGTTTTTGTGGGCACGTTCTCAGAAAGATTTAAATTCTACAGCCCTTTTCAAATTATGATGAGATATGGATTGAAACATTTGGATTGAGCTCGCACTGTTTGATTAAATCAGCAAAAGGATACATTCAGTTTGAATTTGCAGTGCTTGGTAAAAAATCAGTAAAAAAAGGGAATGCGCCTGATCAGTTGTTTTGATTAACTGTTGTTTTGCTTTGGATGTTGGAAATGCCAGGTTTAACTGATCAAATGCTAAAGCATTGTTTATTTAAATTATTTATTATTCTAAGATTAAATGATTGGAATTTATTTTCAATTATTATAATTAAAGAATTATAAATAATAAATAAACAAAAGGAGGAAAAATAATTAATTGGATAAAGAAACTTTTATTAATTTTTAAATTAATTGTACAATTGTTTTGTTGTTTACAACAATGATTTTACATTTTATTTAAACTTAAATAAAAAAAGCTATCCTAAACATTTTTCTAATCTTCAATTCTTCATCTGCCATCCCTTGCTCCAGTGCTCCATTCATTTTTTTATCTGCAAATGAAAAAGAAGAAAAGTCAAAAAGCAGATAAATAAATAAAAGAGACAGATAAAATTACAGTTCATCATTAAGGGCCACTGATTGGGATCAGTTAACCCTCTCTGCAAATCACGGGATTTCTCCCGGTTCACAAAGAGGGACGAATTTTTATTTGCTAAAATGCACAAGTCAAATTATCAAAATGCATAGTTCAAATCTCAAACAGCACTGCACAGTTCAAACCAAACTAAAAGTTCAAACTAAAAAATCCAAATTCAACTTTCTGTCAAAGATGTCAAACTGTACAAGGCTACCCAAGCTGTCAAAAAAAGAAGATTTGGAAAGATATCAAAGATACAAAAAGTACAAGAAGCTGTCAAAAGAAGAGATAAAAATGCAGAGAAAGCATGATATGCAAGCAAACAGCCAATTTCATCATTTCCCACAGCTGCCCTTTCAGAAAAAGTACAAAGCATAAATAATATTTTAATGCTAAACTGTACTGAAGAGAGAGAGAAGAGAAAAAGAAAGCAGGTTTACAAGGCTTTAGGCAGGAAGAAAGATATATAAAACAAAACTGAACGCAGTACAGTAGAGAGGCAAACCAATACACCAAAAAAATATACAAAACTGCATAAGCCTCCAGTCTCAAAACCTTGAACCTGTTTTGTTTACAAGCATAAGGAAAAAGGCCAAGCCTGCTGAACCTGCATTAACAAGCCTGAACTGATATCAAACCTCACCATAAACCTGTACAGGCATAACAACCAAAGGCCACAAGTTCACCCAAACCTAAAAAACCTGTCAAGGCCAAGCTGAAACATAAACCTGCAGTCAAAATCAAAAAGAAACAAAAACTGTCCAAGAACCTACAGTCTCAAACCTCAAAACCTACTATATCAAGATCAAAACCAGTAACCTCATGGCCTAAACCACAAACTTGTTTCCATAACCTGTTTAAGTTTTGAAACCTGCTATCTCCAACATAAACAACAACCATGGCCTAAAAGATCAAACCTTACACCTACTGTCCAACCAAAACCATATACCCATAACCTGCAAAAAACCATAACCATTGCCTAAACCTGCATAAACATATCATCATAGCCATTTCATAACCATGGCCTAAACCAGCATAAACACCATCAAACATTAAATCCTGTCAAACCATAAAAGCCATGGCCACCAACATATACCTTATGGCCTAATAAAACATATAACCTGCATTCAAGACCAAAGCCATAGCCATTTTCAAAGCCTAAGCTATAGTAACATAACCTTGGCCAAACTAAAAACCATAACATACATAACCTGTAAAACCAGTAAAACCAGGCCGATCCACACACAACATCCAAAAACATCATCATCCAAAACCATAAAACCAATTTCCCAAACCCACAAAATGCCTTCAGAATCTCTTCATCATTAGGCAATACAAGGTATCCACCAATATTCAAAACATCAAGGCAACACAAGGTATCCACCAACATTCAAAACATCAAGGCAACACAAGGTATCCACCAACATTCAAAACATCAAGGCAACCAAGTATCAAATATACAGAAGCAAAGCAGAAAGAAGAAGAAGTCCAGCTAGTCAAAACAACATTTCAACAATAGCATGTTCAAAGGAATAGTCAAGCATCAGGCCTCAGAAATTTTCATCACAGGCCATTAGAAAGGAAACCGGAGCAAGTTAGAAAGAAGAAGAAGGAAAGCCAAATCAAAACGAAAATGTTCCAACAACAAATGTTCAAGGCAACGCGAAAAGCATCAGAATATTCATCATAGGCCAACAAACAAAGGCGACAGAATCACAGCAAGCAAGCAAGAAGTAAGAACAAAATACCAGGCCCGTCGCTGTCCTCCTTGCCGTCTTGGCCGCCTTAGCTTGTCTCAACCTCCCTCCTCCGTCTCCAGGTAACATTTCACGCTCTTTTTCTTTCAAAACACCTCATGTAACAACAATAATTTGAAGTCAGAATCAAGAATGAACACAAATCAACACATGCATTAATCAACAAACCTAACGAAATAAGAAAACGAAATCGTACCGTAAATCCTTCGCCCCTAACGCTTTGCTGGAGAGAAGAAGAAGTGTTGAGATGCTGGTGGCCGTGGCAAGGGACTCAGAACGCAAAGATGAACGAAGACGAAGAGGATAGAAGACGAACGCCGCCGCTGCTCACAAACCCTAAAGCGTTATCCAAATGAAACGAATATCAAAAACCCTAAAACCTCTGTCTTACCCGTCTGGGCCTTGTCCCACTCCCAAAACGCCTAAGGCCCATTCAAACCCTTTTATTTAGATTTTTAAAACATATTATTTTGATTAATAAATTAACAAAACATAACATTTTTTTACACTAACAATATTTTTATATATAGCATAATTAAGTTTATATAGAAACTTATAAAAATAATATTTTTTCTCTATAATTAAACTTACATTTTCTTTTATTATTTGTACATAAATATATAATTTTTCTTAAGATAAATACTTCTCTTTTTTTTTGCAAAGATATTATATTTGTACATAATAAATGAAATGTATCTTTTATACACAATGTAATTAAAATTGAAAACATTTTTCTTTTCTTTTAAGTAAAATACTTATTTGTACATAAATATATAATTTTTTCTTAAGATTAATACTTAATTTGTACATTAATACTTTAACACTTTTAAAATATATTTTTCAATATACATAAACTTTAAAACATTTAATTAAAATACTCTTTATACATATTAACAATATACAAGATTACAAAAGACTAATTAAACGAAATATCTAATTCTTTTCTTTAAGTTAAAACAATGCTTAATAATACATTTAAATTCACATTGTCGCACCTGTAAATAAATTACATACACATATACATATACACTTACACAATGTACTTATATTTGATACAATATACATTTGCTTATCTTATACATTGCTATACGTTACATTTACATTTGATCGATTCGATTTGGTTGTAATCTATTGGACACTACATTCCTAAGTCTCATCCCCATTCGTAAATTTGTACCCCCACTCCCGGATACTTATTTTGTAATAGCGTAGACTTTACATTTCCGCAATTTACCGCTTTCAAATTATACCATGTTTAGACCTAGGGTTTGCATGTACATAAAACCAAACGCTAGATAACCTAATACAAGACAAATACATGAAATCAATACACAATCACACTTGCACCCCCTAGGGTAATCCCACATGTTGCCTTCCAAAATGGGCCATGCTTGCACGTCGAGTATCTTTGGCAAAACAAATTCAAATGATCATAAGTCCCTCGATGACGCTTTCGAAAGTTGCCTAAATGGAATGATCATAGTCCCTTTAAAGCAAATTGCCAAAGACACTTGGCACCATTGCATCATGGTCCATACGATGACCCGCGCCCGTCCCGTTAAACATCCTAAACGCAAGATTGTCCACCAAATTCAATGGTGGAACAAAATTGTTAAAAAGGGTTGAAAACATAGAGAAAACCTTTGAGTACAATAGGGGTAGACAACACTCTTAGTTACTTGAGATCAACTTGCAAAAAACACTTGCCTTCTTTTCAAACCACACTTCATGCACACTTTCAAAATAAACTCTCAAAAACATTTGAAACATCTTTTCGAAAAGATACACACCTTTGTAAAACATTCGAGTAAAGAATTGTTACAAGGGTAGCCTAAGACAAGGAATCTTCTTCCAAAACATTTTCAAAAACACACACACACACACACCATTTTCAAAGCAATCGAAAATCAAGGCAAGTGATCTAAAAAACCAAGTAACTAAGAGCCCATGGATAACCATGGATGAAAAGGGTGCTAATACCTTCCCTTTTCGTAATCTACCCCCCGGACCCACGAAATATCTCAAAAGGTTTTTGCTGTGCTTTTTCAACCTTTCCTTTAGGATAAAATAAAAAGTCGGTGGCGACTCTTGCTCAACCGAACAAGTGCGAATACAAACGCAAAACTCCTAGTCAGTTCTCCCACCGTATCACAGAACTGGCGACTCTGCTGGGGATTACACTTAAAAGTGGGGTTACCTTAGGGTTTAGATCACCTTTACTTTCTTGCTTTGATTGACTTGATTGCTTTATCTTTTGGGTTCTTGTTTGGGTTTGTTGTAAATCATACACCCGGATTTGGGGCACCTTCTTAGGTAAATAGCAAAAAACTGCGAGGGAACTGTGCGGGGTATACCGACACGGTTGAAGCAGTAAGCTATGTTAGTGTGACATATTTGTGAGTACTGGTAACCCTTGAGTTCAGTCAAGGAGAGTACGGGGCCACTGAGTGATATCGTGAAGCACTAACGAACTCTTAGAACCTTAATTGACCATCTTAGCCTTTTTAGGGGTAGTGAGATGATTGACTTTGGTGCAGTCCGAAGTGGATAGATACTCGATACTACACTCATTTGAGGGTTGTTTTCTTGGAATATTTTGGTCGCCAGTAAGTGGCTAAACCGAAACAATAAACACATAAAACAATCCAATGATATTGAGCTCCTTAGAACCGGTTTCTATTTTAGGACAGGATGAGCCAACTAACTTCAAGAGGGTACTTACCTAAACCCCATGCAAGTCTAAACCTAAGGACTTGTTTGCTTTGTGTGAATATGTTTGCCTGTATATACACTCACTTGCTTTTTTGCATACATGTACATAACATCATGACATCATACCATAGCATTTTCAATAACCATTTCAAGGATCTCGAAGGTTCTTTTGATGCAGGGTTACATTGAACCAGACGTCTACCAATGGGGCAAGAGGTTTCTCCTCTAACTAATCCAATCAAAGATCAAGTGCAACAACTTGAATCAGTGGCTATGACCCACTCGACATGGTGAGCTTGATTCTCGTGGAAAGACATCCACCGATACAAAGTTCTCCAAACAAAGATCAAGTACAACAACTTGAATCAGTGGCTATGACCCACTCGACATAGTGAGCTTGATTCTAGTGGAAGGACATCCACCGGTGCAAAGCTCTCCAATCGAAGACCGAAGTTCAACCTCTAACATTCTCTTGTGTTTACCCCAAGAGATCCTTGAAAGCATGCATCCGCATATCATGCATTGCATCTTGACAATTTTTCCTTTTCAAGTTTCCTTATTCTCATACTGTTTATTTCAGTAGAGATGGCCTTGGAACAGACTCTCAAGGATCTCCAAGCTCAAAACGCTCAACTTCAAGAGATGTTCTTGAACCTATCCAAGGGGCAAGAAGAGGTCAAGACGCTCCTCACCAGGGGCATGATCGTGGGAAATCCTGGGGACGACAGGGATGATCAGTGGGAGCTACACATTGAGATAGCCATATTGAAAGGAGAACTGGCGAGTCAGAGGGCTCTCATCCAGGACTTGGCTCGAAAACAAGAAGAGCTCGGGGTTCTTGTCAACAAACTGCTTCGGGATAATCAAGTGGGACAGACAACTGGGGCTGGAGATCAAATCGTCATTCCACCTTTTCTAAGACAAGAAGACAAAGGGAAGGCTCCCCTACTTGCTTCAGGGTCATAAGTCCAACCACATCTTACGCCTGTTCAACAAAGACAGGGGCATCAGCGTAAGAAGGTCGCGCCCAAAAGACAATTCACCAAGATCAACATGTCACTGGGTCAAGTGCTACAACGCATGTTGCAGGCAGGGCTGATTACATTAAGGGTCCCTCATCCGAACCCTAATACTTCTGCTCCTACCTATCATTCCAATAGGAGGTGTGCATACCACTCCTATGGTCCTGGACATGACACCGAGGACTGCTGGGCCTTGAAAAACAAAACTCAGGATCTGATTGACAATGGGGTGCTGAAGTTCATGCCAAGCGGTGAAATGAGAATCTTCCACTTTGGGTGCTCCGCTTGAAATGACAAAGCTCAAACTGGGAGACTTTTGTTCCATTTGAATTTTCAAGTTGTAATTCCTGTTGTTTTCAAACAATTAATTGTTGATGTCAAACTTTGTTTCATTAATGCATTGCATATGTTTGTCTTGAATTCATCCATTCGTTTCACTACTCTTATGCTTTCTTTATGATATTTTAACTCTTGATAAAAAGCTGCAAGCCTTTAGAGGGAGGATGACGAAACAATACCATAATCATATACAGTATGCTTTTGAACAGACCTTGCTGATGATGTACAGGCATCTCTTTCAATTCCCCAAACACTGGAGTTATAAGGAAGTTAATCCCTAGTCAACCCCTTCGAGCCAAAGAAGTAGGAGTTTTCTGTTTCTAAATGATCAAAACCTTTGACATAAACCCGGGGCAGGGTAGTATCTCAGTTAATTCAAGAGAAACGTGCATTGAAGTCGCAAACTCTCAGTTCGTAACACAACGAACGACGTCAAAGAAAAAGAAAAGCATTCCTTTGGAATCAAAAGACAAGGGTGGTTCCTTGTCTCATAGGCAGTCATTATCTCTCAAAATAGAAAAGCCCACCAAGCCAAAACCTATAAAGGAGGCTTAAGAAAGCTGGGGCATCCCGCTGACTGTAATCTCGAAAAACGGGAACAGTCAGGCAAAAGTTAGGGATAACAAATCAAAATCAAAATAGTGAGATAATTACAAAATCCTCAACAACATGAAAAATGTTGAAAAAGAAAAAAGGAGATGATGACTGTCTCCCCAAATTCAACCGGTGAACCATCGCCCAAAAGTCGTTCCAAACTCAAAACAGAGTGTGACGCGCAATTAACTGAGCTTAGGGTTGAAGAACATCACGAAGAGTGTGTGGGTATAAATACACTTTGAGCCTTTATCCTTTGTTTCTTAAACCGTGAACCAGGCCACGTTACAACCCTTCAAAAGTCCTAATTGAAGCATGGGTTAGTTCGAAAGCATACTGTTACAAAAGGTATCCTGACTCCTGTGAGGCTTTGCTCTAAATCTTGTGTTGACTTGTCTTATGAAAAGTTTTCTGCTAAAAAATGCATTTTGCAAAACTTCGAGACAAACATAAACTTTGCATTGCTTGAATATCACTGTTTGCATTTGACTATTTGTTTGACAGCGAAGAAATTCATACAGCGAATGTTCGGAGGAACGAAAACTCTCTCAGTGAGCAAAATCACTTCAAAAGGACGACACTTCCATTACAAATCTCCTATCAACAAGGGGGCCCGACATGTCACCATCCAGCACGCCTGGGGCAGTCCAGTCAAGGTTTCAACAGATCTTTCAAAGTTGAGTTAACCTGGGGCAGTCCAGTCAAGATTTCAACAAAATCTCTCAATTGCAGAGTAGCCTGATTCAAGTCTCCGTCACCATCACTTGGGGCATTCGAATGTAAAATTCAAGGGTTGCGAGCAGACTAAGTTTCTTGGCGATATCACATGCATTTGATACTGGGGGCAGTAGTGAAATCTCTCTAGCAGACCGGCAACCATGAGTTTATTTCCCCAACACTTGACAAGGTTTTATTCTCCAGCACAAGTTACAATTCAACAGCATTCTTAGCATATGCAATTTGATCAACAGGTTCCTTCATCTTGAAGTAGTAATCACCCAGGTTCCTTCATCTTGAAGTAGTAATCACCCAGGTTCCTTCATCTTGAAGTAGTAATCACCCAGGTTCCTTCATCTTGAAGTAGTAATCACCCAGGTTCCTTCATCTTGAAGTAGTAATCACCCAGGTTCCTTCATCTTGAAGTAGTAATCACCCAGGTTCCTTCATCTTGAAGTAGTAATCACCCAGGTTCCTTCATCTTGAAGTAGTAATCACCCAGGTTCCTTCATCTTGAAGTAGTAATCACCCAGGTTCCTTCATCTTGAAGTAGTAATCACCCAGGTTCCTTCATCTTGAAGTAGTAATCACCCAGGTTCCTTCATCTTGAAGTAGTAATCATCCAGGTTCCTTCATCTTGAAGTAGTAATCACCCAGGTTCCTTCATCTTGAAGTAGTAATCACCCAGGTTCCTTCATCTTGAAGTAGTAATCACCCAGGTTCCTTCATCTTGAGGTAGTAATCACCCAGGTTCCTTCATCTTGAAGTAGTAATCATCCAGGTTCCTTCATCTTGAAGTAGTAATCACCAAAAAAAATTTCACATCACCTGCAGCAATCAGAGGACTCTCGCAATCCCCAGCCAGAGAACCTTCCAGAAGCTAACTCCCCTCAGAGTCAAGTTTCATTATCCCCAGCGAAGCTAAAACTTCCAACTATCAATCCCCAAGCAGACTGAAGATCTCCTCAAGACAGGAATTCCCCAGTAGATTGGCATACAACCCAAGCTTCTGATTTCCCCAACAGTGGTCCCAATACTTCTCATTTTCAGCAATCAAGAGATTCTTGCCCTCCACAGCAGCAGCCAAGGAATTTTTTTCCCCAACAGCAGTCAAGATTCTTTTATCTTCAGCCATCCAGGATTCATTTATCCTCAGCAAGATAGCTCATTAGCTTACATGCGCATTCATCACATTCATATCATAAACATTGATGTCACATACATTGCATCATGCATCATAACATTGCATACAACTAACCCTTTACCTTTTCAGGTAAGATCAGTCGACAGACACAGATCATCTTCCGAGAATCATCCAGAAATAGTTCAGATGTGACCCGGACACGGAGACATTCTGATACTTATTCCAGATTCATCCAGATGCAGTTTTACACGAGCTCATCATCAGGAAGCCCTACACCGGTTCCTCTTCAAGACTTCTGAAAACAGTTCACGGGTTATCCAGTAACGGATGTTAACCTATCACTTGTTCAGACTCTTCTCAATTTTTGAAAACAGTTCACGGGTTCTCCAGTAACGGATGTTAACCTATCACTTGTTCAGATTCTTCTCAATACTTCTGAAAACAGTTTATGGATTCTTCCCAACAACGGATGTTAATCTACCAACTTGTTCAGATGCAATTTTTGAAAACAGTTTACGGACGCTTCCCAACAACGGATGCTGCTCTATTGCTTATTCAACCTCAAGACTTCTGAAAACAGTTCACGGGTTCTCCAAGTAACGGATGTTAACCTATCACTTGTTCAAACTATTCTCAGACTTCTGAAAACAGTTCACGGGTTCTCCAGTAACGGATGTTAACCTATCATTTGTTCAGACTCTTCTCAACTTTTGAAAACAGTTTACGGACGCTTCCCAATAACGGATGCTGCTTTATTTCTTATTCAATCTCAACTCCTGAAAACAGTTCATGGATTCTCCAGACACGGATGTCAATCTATTGCTTATTCAGACCCCCAGTTCAGAGATGTTCCGAAACAGGGAGGCCTTTATGATGCTCGTCCACCCACCCATTGACATACAGTTCAACGTCACCAAATGGCATCTTTAAGCCCATTTCCAGATGGCATCTATAAGCCCATCCTCCTACCAGCAGTCACCAAATGGCATCTTTAAGCCCATTTCCAGATGGCATCTCTAAGCCCATCCCCCGACAAGATTATGTCGCATCAGATGGCATCTTTAAGCCCATCACCAAATGGCATCTTTAAGCCCATTCACCTCTACCATCACATCACCGAGTGCAAATTTTCTGGGCACTTTAGTGTCCAATCTTCTTTTACCTTCAAGTCGTGAAAGGCAAACTTTCCAATCTAACTCTTCAGGTTCAAGAAGATTGAACAGGGGCAACTGTTGTACCCCAAAATTTGCCCTCGCATTTTTCCACAAGAGATCACAGCTTCAGGCTTTTCCTGATTTTTCAGATTGGCTCAAGAATCTGTCAAACAGACTTTTCTCGTCAGTCAGACAAAATTAGGGTTTTCATTGGTTTTCATGGCTCTCAAGCAGTTCATACAGTTTGTTTAAGGTTTGGTTGATTTTGGCTCAGTCTTGATCAGGCGAACGTTCTTTGGCATTTAATCAGGAATTAGGGTTTTTGTGGGCACGTTCTCAGAAAGATTTAAATTCTACAGCCCTTTTCAAATTATGATGAGATATGGATTGAAACATTTGGATTGAGCTTGCACTGTGTGATTAAATCAGCAAAAGGATACATTCAGTTTGAATTTGCAGTGCTTGGTAAAAAATCAGTAAAAAAGGGAATGCGCCTGATCAGTTGTTTTGATTAACTGTTGTTTTGCTTTGGATGTTGGAAATGCCAGGTTTAACTGATCAAATGCTAAAGCATTGTTTATTTAAATTATTTATTATTCTAAGATTAAATGATTGGAATTTATTTTCAATTATTATAATTAAAGAATTATAAATAATAAATAAACAAAAGGAGGAAAAATAATTAATTGGATAAAGAAACTTTTATTGATTTTTAAATTAATTGTACAATTGTTTTGTTGTTTACAACAATGATTTTACATTTTATTTAAACTTAAATAAAAAAAAAGCTATCCTAAACATTTTTCTAATCTTCAATTCTTCATCTGCCATCCCTTGCTCCAGTGCTCCATTCATTTTTTTATCTGCAAATGAAAAAGAAGAAAAGTCAAAAAGCAGATAAATAAATAAAAGAGACAGATAAAATTACAGTTCATCATTAAGGGCCACTGATTGGGATCAGTTAACCCTCTCTGCAAATCACGGGATTTCTCCCGGTTCACAAAGAGGGACGAATTTTTATTTGCTAAAATGCACAAGTCAAATTATCAAAATGCATAGTTCAAATCTCAAACAGCACTGCACAGTTCAAACCAAACTAAAAGTTCAAATTAAAAAATCCAAATTCAACTTTCTGTCAAAGATGTCAAACTGTACAAGGCTACCCAAGCTGTCAAAAAAAGAAGATTTGGAAAGATATCAAAGATACAAAAAGTACAAGAAGCTGTCAAAAGAAGAGATAAAAATGCAGAGAAAGCATGATATGCAAGCAAACAACCAATTTTATCATTTCCCACAGCTGCCCTTTCAGAAAAAGTACAAAGCATAAATAATATTTTAATGCTAAACTGTACTGAAGAGAGAGAGAAGAGAAAAAGAAAGCAGGTTTACAAGGCTTTAGGCAGGAAGAAAGATATATAAAACAAAACTGAATGCAGTACAGTAGAGAGGCAAACCAATACACCAAAAAAATATACAAAACTGCATAAGCCTCCAGTCTCAAAACCTTGAACCTGTTTTGTTTACAAGCATAAGAAAAAAGGCCAAGCCTGCTGAACCTGCATTAACAAGCCTGAACTGATATCAAACCTCACCATAAACCTGTACAGGCATAACAACCAAAGGCCACAAGTTCACCCAAACCTAAAAAACCTGTCAAGGCCAAGCTGAAACATAAACCTACAGTCAAAATCAAAAAGAAACAAAAACTGAAAACCAAAAACTGTCCAAGAACCTACAGTCTCAAACCTCAAAACCTACTGTATGAAGATCAAAACCAGTAACCTCATGGCCTAAACCACAAACTTGTTTCCATAACTTGTTTAAGTTTTGAAACCTGCTATCTCCAACATAAACAACAACCATGGCCTAAAAGATCAAACCTTACACCTACTGTCCAACCAAAACCATATACCCATAACCTGCAAAAAACCATAACCATTGCCTAAACCTGCATAAACATATCACCATAGCCATTTCATAACCATGGCCTAAACCAGCATAAACACCATCAAACATTAAACCCTGTCAAACCATGAAAGCCATGGCCACCAACATATACCTTATGGCCTAATAAAACATATAACATGCATTCAAGACCAAAGCCATAGCCATTTTCAAAGCCTAAGCTATAGTAACATAACCTTGGCCAAACTAAAAACCAGAACATACATAACCTGTAAAACCAGTAAAACCAGGCCGATCCACACACAACAGCCAAAAACATCATCATCCAAAACCATAAAACCAATTTCCCAAACCCACAAAATGCCTTCAGAATCTCTTCATGATTAGGCAACACAAGGTATCCACCAACATTCAAAACATCAAGGCAACACAAGGTATCCACCAACATTCAAAACATCAAGGCAACACAAGGTATCCACTAACATTCAAAACATCAAGGCAACCAAGTATCAAATATACAGAAGCAAAGCAGAAAGAAGAAGAAGTCCAGCTAGTCAAAACAACATTTCAACAATAGCATGTTCAAAGGAATAGTCAAGCATCAGGCCTCAGAAATTTTCATCACAGGCCATTAGAAAGTCAACCGGAGCAAGTCAGAAAGAAGAAGAAGCAAAGCCAAATCAAAACGAAAATGTTCCAACAACAAATGTTCAAGGCAACGCGAAAAGCATCAGAATATTCATCATAGGCCAACAAACAAAGGCGACAGAATCACAGCAAGCAAGCAAGAAGTAAGAACGAAATACCAGGCCCATCGCTGTCCTCCTTGCCGTCTTGGCAGCCTTAGCTTGTCTCAACCTCCCTCCTCCGTCTCCAGGTAACATTTCACGCTCTTTTTCTTTCAAAACACCTCATGTAACAACAATAATTTGAAGTTAGAATCAAGAATGAACACAAATAAACACATGCAGTAATCAACAAACCTAACGAAATAAGAAAATGAAATCGTACCGTAAATCCGTCGCCCCTAACGCTTTGCTGGAGAGAAGAAGAAGTGTTGAGATGTCGGTGGCCGTGGCAAGGGACTCAGAACGCAAAGATGAACGAAGACGAAGAGGATAGAAGACGAATGTCGCCGCTGCTCACAAACCCTAAAGCGTTATCCAAATGAAACGAATATCAGAAACCCTAAAACCTCTGTCTCACCCGTCTGGGCCTTGTCCCACTCCCAAAACGCCTAAGGCCCATTCAAACCCTTTTATTTAGATTTTTAAAACATATTATTTTGATTAATAAATTAACAAAACATAACATTTTTTTTACACTAACAATATTTTTATATATAGCATAATTAAGTTTATATAGAAACTTATAAAAATAATATTTTTTCTCTATAATTAAACTTACATTTTCTTTTATTATTTGTACATAAATATATAATTTTTCTTAAGATAAATACTTCTCTTTTTTTTTGCAAAGATATTATATTTGTAAATAATAAATGAAATGTATCTTTTATACACAATGTAATTAAAATTGAAAACATTTTTCTTTTCTTTTAAGTAAAATACTTATTTGTACATAAATATATAATTTTTTCTTAAGATTAATACTTAATTTGTACATTAATACTTTAACACTTTTAAAATATATTTTTCAATATACATAAACTTTAAAACATTTAATTAAAATACTCTTTATACATATTAACAATATACAAGATTACAAAAGACTAATTAAACGAAATATCTAATTCTTTTCTTTAAGTTAAAACAATGCTTAATAATACATTTAAATTCACATTGTCGCACCTGTAAATAAATTACATACACATATACATATACACTTACACAATGTACTTATATTTGATACAGTATACATTTGCTTATCTTATACATTGCTATACGTTACATTTACATTTGATCGATTCGATTTGGTTGTAATCTATTGGACACTACATTCCTAAGTCTCATCCCCATTCGTAAATTTGTACCCCCACTCCCGGATACTTATTTTGTAATAACGTAGACTTTACATTTCCGCAATTTACCGCTTTCAAATTATACCATGTTTAGACCTAGGGTTTTCATGTACATAAAACCAAACGCTAGATAACCTAATACAAGACAAATACATGAAATCAATACACAATCACACTTGCACCCCCTAGGGTAATCCCACATGTTGCCTTCCAAAATGGGCCATGCTTGCACGTCGAGTATCTTTGGCAAAACAAATTCAAATGATCATAAGTCCCTCGATGACGCTTTCGAAAGTTGCCTAAATGGAATGATCATAGTCCCTTCAAAGCAAATTGCCAAAGACACTTGGCACCATTGCATTCATGGTCCATACGATGACCCGCGCCCGTCCCGTTAAACATCCTAAACACAAGATTGTCCACCAAATTCAATGGTGGAACAAAATTGTTAAAAAGGGTTGAAAACATAGAGAAAACCTTTGAGTACAATAGGGGTAGACAACACTCTTAGTTACTTGAGATCAACTTGCAAAAAACACTTGCCTTCTTTTCAAACCACACTTCATGCACACTTTCAAAACAAACTCTCAAAAACATTTGAAACATCTTTTCGAAAAGATACACACCTTTGTAAAACATTCGAGTAAAGAATTGTTACAAGGGTAGCCTAAGACAAGGCATCTTCTTCCAAAACATTTTCAAAAACACACACATACACACACACCATTTTCAAAGCAATCGAAAATCAAGGCAAGTGATCTAAAAAACCAAGTAACTAAGAGCCCATGGATAACCATGGATGAAAAGGGTGCTAATACCTTCCCTTTTCATAATCTACCCCCCGGACCCACGAAATATCTCAAAAGGTTTTTGTTGTGCTTTTTCAACCTTTCCTTTAGGATAAAATAAAAAGTCGGTGGCGACTCTTGCTCAACCGAACAAGTGCGAATACAAATGCAAAACTCCTAGTCAGTTCTCCCACCGTATCACACATATCATACATATCATTGCATAATAGGATTCATAACAGGTTTCTCATCACCTCCGCTGTTTATTTCAGCAATGGCTCTTGAATAAATTGTGAATTTCATCACCAGCGCATGTTTTTTGTCCGAGCTAAAATGACACGGGCCGTGTCGTGTGACACGGGCACAAGTGTCAGCCCCTGTCCTGGCTCATTGCATGTTTCTGACCCCAGTTGAGTTGACACGGGTCATATCGTGTGACACGGGCACCCGTGTCAGCCCCTGTCCTACCCTTTTTGCCAAATTTCCATCCAACTAAATTGACATGGGCCGTGTCTTGTGACACGGGCACCCATGTCAGCCCATGTCCAACCTTTTTGATAAGTTTTCTCTTTAATCTATCATGTTGTATCCTTTTGAAAACGAAAGCAAATGATGTATGGATAATGATATTATAGTTTTAGAAAATTTACCTCTTGAAGTGAAAAATTTAGAACACATATGGATGTTTCCAGGTGCAAAGTGGTGATTGATTGAGCTCCCTTGGACCCTCTTGAAGTTATGTCAATCCTCACACTATGCTGAAAGTTGTTGAATGACTCCAACCAAGTCAAGTTGCAAAGTACTATTTTTGAGTTTGGAAGATGGTGATTGTGATATGGTGGGAGAATTGACTTGGGTGTTTTGCGTTTGATCGCAAATATTTCGGTTAGAAAGAGTCCTCACCGACTTTTCTTTTATCCAAAAGGAAAGGTGAAAAAGCACGGGAAAGACCTTTGAGATTGTTTCTTGAGTTTGGGGGGTAGATTATGAAAAGGGAAGGTATTAGCACCCTTTTCATCTATGGTTTTCCATGGGCTCTTAGTTACTTTCTAGATCACTTGCTTTTGTTTGAAATTGTGCTTTGTGTGGTTTTTGAAAGTATTTTGTAAAGAGGCCATTGTTTAGACAAACTTTGTAATGATTCTCGTTCGTAAGAATGTATACAAAGATGTTGATCTTTTGAAAATGTTTCAAGTTTGAAAGATGATTTTTTGAAAGTGTTGGTGTTTGTTTTGAAAATAGCAAGGATGTTTTGTTTTGAAAGTGAGCAAGTAACTAGGAAATTCTACCTACTCAAAAGTCTTTTATGTTTATTTCCTCTTTTCTTTGACATTGTTATCTTACCATTGATTTGGTAAGTAACCCTATCTTTGGATGTAAACGGGGCGGGCGTGGGTCATCGTATAACCATGATTAGAAATGTTTCAAGGTATCTTAGCATCTTTCTTTATGTACTAAGATCATTTTGAAAAGGCAACATAGATAGCATCATCGAGGGACTATGATCTTGTATTTTTGCTTGATTTTTCTAAGATATCTCACATGCATAATATGGCCATTTTTATAAGGCAACCAAGTGGATTTTACCCTAGGGGTGCTTGTGTGCAAGTGTATTGATTTTCATGCTTTGTTTAGTATTTGATTAGGGTTTGCTACTTGTTGATTTTATCTTCTCATACAAACCCTAATTACTAGCATTTATATAAAGCGATAAATTGCGAAAAATAAAATTACTACACTGTTACATCATTAGGGGAGGGTGTGTACAAATTTACAAATGGGAATTGTAAGAAAATTAAACCTAATTATCTATTACAACCATATTGAATATTGTACAAAATTGAAAATAAAATGCAAGAATATAAATGGAAAAAGAAATGACTTTTGTTGTTTTTTATGAGAGGGGTATTATCCTAATTAAGTGAGATGATTAATGAACAAAAAAAACAAAATTTGAACCTAAATTAATTAGGAGGGAAATTAAGTAACAATGTTTTTTAGGGTTTTATATATGAAAAGGTTTTTAACTTAATAAGAAAAAATATGAATATTAATTAATTAAAATAAACCTAAGTTCTAAATTGATTTTAACTAATAAAATTAAATAATAAACTAATTTAACCTAAGCCTAAAAATTAATTATTTAAGAAAAAAAGAAATTAATTTGTTTTAAGAAAATGTTTTTTTAGTCTTTTTGTTTTATGGAGAAAATAAAATATATAAGTATAAATAATAAACAAAAATAAATTTGGATTTTCATATGATTTTTAAAAATAATAATAGTAATAATAATAATAACAATAGTATTAATAACAATAATAAATAAAATAAAATAAGTCAGAGAGGTGGATTGGTAATGCAAGAGGTGTTGTGAAGAAAAAAAGATTAGGCCCACATGAAAGCCCAGGCGCTTCCAAAAAAAGCACAAAAAGTCAGAAAATAGTGAAAAAAATAACAAAAGGTCACGCCGGGGCTTGAACCCAGGACCTAAGTATGACATGCGCGCGCTTTAACCACAGGGGTGGTGATACATCTATTAACTTGTGTGAAAGGATAAATACATAACACAAAACGCGCCCTGATTACACTTCATCTTCAACCTCCAGCCAAAGGATTTGTAACTTCTTCATCTCTCAACAAAAATGAAAAGTTCAAACATGAAAGTTGTGGCATTTTTTCCCACGATTCCAACCATGTAAATAACTTAAGCTAACAGTCAAAGATGAATGGTAGTTTTTCTGGCCCTAATTTAAAACCTAAAAATTTCAGGAAACTTCAACTCTAAAATTCTCTAAGCTCAGGCCATATAAATGCAAATTATGGATATGTACAACTTCGTGGCAATGGTATCTACATTTTATCTTCACAAATCAAAATCAAATGATGCTTGTTTGAAGAGATGGAAGTTTGAAAACTTACCTCTTGGAGCTGGAGTCGTGTATGGAATTTGAGCAACCTTTGTGATGGCCTGATGATTTCTGTAGCTTGCGTGGATCTCCTTGAGTGTGTTCTAACTACTACTTTGCTTTGAGGATGGCTGAAACTCCTAACTCAAGTCAAGTTGTAAGCTTCAAATTTGGAAATGGTGGATAGTGATGGAGTAGTTACAGTCAAGAAACAGGGGTCTGGATCACTTTAATATGATTTATATTAAGTGTTTGGATGGTTAAAACTCAAAACGCACGAGTGGATTTGGAGATGGCTATGTGAAGTTCAAAACTGTCAAGTTATGGCACATTCTGAGTTGTAGAGTGCTTGGGAGTGTTTTGGGATCTTAGCATTCATGTGTTAGGTTGCAATAAACTTTTGTATATGTATGGAAAAGGTTTGAGATCAAATGCACTCAAGGTTTCTGATTTCTAGCCTTTTGGCTCTATGACTTGCTTTTGAAGAAAAGTGAGAAGACAAATCTCAAAGTAAGCATGTTCTGAGTTCAAAGAGGCTTTAGACACATTTCTTTTGGTTTATAGGGGTTGTGTGTGCATAAAGAACAAGTGCAACTCAAGGAGTTGACAATTTCAAAAGTGATGCTTTATCAAAATGGAAATGACAACTTTGTGCCATAAATGGAAATGTAACTTGGATAAAGGCTCAAGTGCTTGGATTAAAGCTCTATCAGATACGTAAACATTTAATTATGGAGTGACAAACAAGTTTAAAGCATTCAAAGCAAAGATTATGCAGCCTAGGCTTGGATTTGAATTTTTGTTCATCATGAAATGGCTTGTAATTTAAGTTTGAAAACCCTAATTTCATCTCTTCGATTCTCCTTGCTCACAAATGATCTCAAGGAGTTCTTGGATATTTCGGAAAGCTTGTAATGTGATATACAACACCTCTTTAAATAAATTTTGGAAATTCCCCTTGGAGCTATATGAAAAAGTGCCGTGAAGTTAGGTCAAAATCCTGACTAAAACAAGGGCAAAATTTCACTAAGTGTTCAATTTCAATACCATGACTTTATAAATTAATAACTTGAGATCCATGAATTTTTAGAAGAAGTTTTGTAAATTTATGTTGTATATATCATGGAGATCTACAACTTTCATGTTGAAAGTTTCTTTTGAATCATCTTGCATCATGGTGAAAAATTGGCTCAAAGTTATGAAAAAACATGAAGTTTTAAACACTTAGAAAAATTTCTAAAAGTTAGAAAACTTTGACTTTTCAAAATGAAATCTTGACTTTTTGATTTCTTGATGAATAAGTTTCATATTTTGACATGTTTTGGTGAATTGTGATATTTGACATTGGATTTTGACCAAAAAGTCAAAGTTTGACTTTTCAGTGTATAGTTGACTTTTGATCAATTGACCGAAAATTCACTATCAATCCAATTGATCTTGAGCAATGTTTTAGGTCATGCCATTAGGTCAAAAAGATGAAATTTAACTCTTGAAACCATGCTTCAAACCAATTGACCATTTGCTAGGTCAAAAATCATAAATTGCCCTTTCTCAGTTAAAACCCTAATTTTGACCATTTTGCCCTTTTAATGATTTGATCAAATTCCTTGAGGAATTGTGGTCCAACATTGATCAAATGATACATATGAGTTTATAATGTTGATATGGATCAAAAATTATGAAGTTTGACTGTAAATTGGTCATAGTTGACTTTTTTCCCAATACAGCTGATTTTTAGGGCAATTACTCAATTGACTGAGCAAAAGTGTGATCCAAGGCTTGAAACTTGACACGAGTAATATTGGGGGCCCATAATGATCCATGAAAGTCATATGAAGCATTTAAAGTTCAATTATCCTTATGCAATCTCAAACCCTAATTTTGGTCATCAGTGCTTAAGGAGGTGTCCTGAGTTGATCAACCCTAGTGCAGTCTTGAACCAAGAGAGATCTTTGTGAGAAAATATTTGATAAGTGAGATGGAAAATTTTGGGTTATAACAGCTTCCCCTATTCAATCTTCTTAAACCTGAAGAGTTAGATTGGCGGAATTGCCATTCGTGACTTGAAGGTGGAAGATGATTGGACACTAGAGTGCCCAGAAATTTGCACTCGAGGATGTGATGGTTGATGGTATAGGGAATGGGCTTAAAGATTCCATTTGGAGGGGTGATGGAAAGTTTTTGGAGATGGGCTTGTAGATGCCATCCAAAAAAAATGATTGTTGAACTGTATCTGTAAGATGAAACTGAATGAGTATCAGAATGGCGTCCGTGTCTAGAGCGTATCTGAACTATATCTGAAGGATGAATATGAATGAGTATCAGAATGGCGTCCATGTCTGGAGCGTATCTGTACTGTTTCTAAAAGCTGAATCTGAATGAGTATCAGAATGGCGTCCGTGTCTGGAGCGTATCTGTATTGTATTTGAAAGATGAATCTAAATGAGTATTAGAATGGCATCCGTGTCTGGAGCGTATTTGTACTGTATCTGAAAGCTGAATCTGAATGAGTATCAGAATGGCATCCATGTCTGAAGCATATCTGAATTATATCTGAAAGTTGAATCTGAATGAGTATCAGAATGGCATCCGTATCTGAAGCGTATTTGTACTATATCTGAAAGGTGAATCTGAATGAGTATCAGAATGGCATCCGTGTCTAGAGCGTATATGTACTGTATCTGAATAATTGAGTCAGAAGAAACCCGTGTAGGATTGCTTCAGCTGGTCGTGTAGATAATTGTCCCGGCTTGTCTCAGGTATCAATCTATGACCTTTGTAAATTGTTGATGATAGCCATCTGTTGACTGATCTTTCCTGAAAATATGAAAGATTAGTTGTATGCAATGTCATGATGTATGAAATGCATTATATAATGATATTCTCAATAAAAATGAATGAGATTATGTTGTATGCGTTCGTGTTGTCAATGTCATGACGTAAGGATGCGATGTATGGGTATGTAAGCTATGTTGTTGTAACACTGTTGGATTAGGGGAAATAAATCCCTGACTGTTGTTGGGGCCGTGGAGTGTAAGTCTTCATGTTTTGAAGTGTTAATGAGTTGATGAGCTCCTATTTGTTAGAGAAATAAACTTTGTTGTAAGGGAAATGCCGTGTATGGCTTCATGAAATCCTGTTGGGGAATCCTGAGAAATTCGACAGCTTCTACCGGGGAGTCATAATTGGAAATTTTGTTCCGCTGGGGATACGAGAGAGCTTGGTATCATTAAGCTGCACATTGTAGGGAATTTATGGAATAGTCTAAAGATATCATCCTATTTCTTAAAGCCATTAGTGATTGTTTTCCAATTTTGCTTATTTGTAAATAATAGTTACGTTCAAATGCATATGTTCAAAAATAAATCATTGGACGTTTTTGTAAACAAAACACAGAAAATAAAGAAAAACATATAGTTTTGCACTTCCAAAGGGGTATATTTGTATTAACTTGAATAAGTATTTTATACAATCAGATGAACATCCTAGTAAGAGAATGTCGTCGTAAAAAATGAAAATTTGATACAAAGAAAAGATAGATATGTGCAATAATCCCATGGGGTTCCCATTCAGCTATGACCTCCGCGCCTTTGAGCATCTTGTCCACTTGTTGTCTTGTCTGAAGTTGATTGGATTGATCAGAACCGCTGAGTTTGTCAATCGAAGCCAAAGGTTGTCCATAAAGGTGATCCAACGGGACATAGTCGTATACTTTAATTCCCTAACTTTTTCCTGGACCGCCCTTTCGGGTTTTCAGTCCACCGGGATACCCTTTTTTTTCCCAAGTCGCCCTTTCGAGTTTTTAACTTGCCGGGTGTACAATTTTTTTTGTTTTTATCCCTAATTTTTTCCCGAACCTTTTTGGTTTGTCGGGATGCCCTTGTTTTTCCTAGGTGTGTAAACCTAGCGAGTCTTTTATGCGTAGTATCTTTTGACTATGTTCGCGTTCATAGGGTGTGGGAGGTCGTCGCCATCCATAATGTTCAAGATCATTGCTGCACCAGAAAATATGCTTTTGATCACAAATAGTCCTTCGTATGTAGGAGTCCATTTTCCCCTGGGATCACCTTGCGGCAGTATGATGCGCTTGATCACCAAATCCCCGACTTGATATACTTGGTGTCTGAGCTTTTTGTTGAAAGCCATAATCATCCATTTTTGATACATTTGACCATGACAGACAGCGGTAAGCCTTTTCTCATCAATTAAGTTCAGTTGGTCAAGTCGAGTTTTGATCCAATCATCTTAATTCAACCCTGCATCCTGCATGATTCTCAGAGAGGGGATCTGGACCTCAATAGGCAAGACAACCTCTGTGTTATATACCAGAGATAAGGGTGTTGCCCCGGTTGATGTGTGTGCCATGGTACGATAACCGTGGAGAGCGAATGGTAGCATCTCATGCCAGTCTTTGTACGTGACTGTCATTTTCTGTATGATCTTTTTATGTTCTTCTTTGCGGCTTCGACATCACCATTCATCTTTGGCCGGTAAGGGGGAGAATTGTGGTGCTGGATCTTGAATTGTGCATATAGTGCGGTGATCATAGTGTTGTTGAGATTCGTGCCATTGTTAGTGATGATTCTCTCTAGGATATCATACCGACATATGAGATTTTGTTTGATGAATCGGGCTACAACATACTTGGTAACGGAAGCGAAAGAAGCCGCCTCAACCCACTTCATGAAATAGTCAATGACCACCAAGATGAAGCGGTGTCCATTAGAGGTTGTTGGCTTGATCTAACCAATCATATCGATGCCCCACATAGCAAAGGGCCAAGTAGCCGTCAAGACATTCAAGGGAACCAGAGGTATATGCAACTTGTTAGCATAGATCTGACATTTATGACAAGTTCGAGAGTGTTTATAGAAATATGCTTCCATGGTAGACCAGTAATAACCTTCCCGTGGTATTTTCTTTGCCATTGTATGCCCACTGGAATGGGTGCCAAAAGTGCCCTCATGTAGATCAGCCATGAGCTTTTCTGCCTAAACCTTGTCCATGCAATGGAGAAAAATAGATTCATGGTTGCGTTTGTAGAGAATGCCATTACTAAGGAAGAACTTAGAAGAGAATCTCCTTAATAACTTCTTATCATTGACTGAGGCTCCTTCTGGATATTCTTGGTCCTCGAGATACCTCTTAACTTCGTGAAACCAAGGTCGGTCCACTACTTCTTCAGTATTAATCTTGTGACAGTGGGCTGGTTCATCCATTCGTTCAATGGTGATCTGGGGAGCCTCGTTATCCCATTTAAGTTTAAACGTGGATGACATTGTGGCTAGCGCGTCTGCTAGTTGATTTTCTTCTCGCGGGAAATGCTCGAAGGTAATCTTCTCAAAATGTGGGATCAATGTCAACACATGTTCTTTGTAGGGGATAAGGTTAGGGTGTTTGGTGTCCCACTCCCCTTTGATCTGGCTGATGACCAAAGTTGAATCTCCGAATACATTTAAGAATTTGATCCCCAAATCTATGGCAGCTTTGAGACCAAAAATGCATGCTTCGTATTCTGCCATGTTATTTGTACAATTGGAGCAGAGTCTTGCCATAAAGGGAGTATGACATCCTTCAGGAGATATGAGTACAACACCTATACCATTTCCGAGTGCGTTGGATACCCCATCAAAAACCAGGGTCCATCAGGATCCTTGTTCAGGTCCGTCATATGGTCTGAATTCTTCGCAGTTGTTTATCATCATGATGTCTTCATTTGGAAATTCGAACTTCATGGACTGGTAGTCATCTACAGCTTAATGAGCCAAGTGATCAGCTAATACACTGCCCTCTATTGCTTTTTGGGTAGTATACTGAATGTCATATTCCGTCAGGATCATCTTCCATCTTGTTATTCTCCCAGAAAGGGCAGGCTTCTCGAAGATGTATTTTATGGGATCCATTTTGGATATCAATAAGGTAGTATGTGTCAGCATATATTGTCTTAGTCGGCGAGCAGCCCATGCTAGAGCGCAGCAAGTTTTCTCGAGCAGTGAATATCTTGTTTCACAGTTGGTAAACTTTTTGCTCAGGTAATAAATAGCATGCTCTTTTCGGCCAGACTCGTCATGCTTCCCCAGCACACACCCCATGCTCTTTTTGCTCTAAATGTCTTGACGGCTCCTTAGCCCTTTGCTATGTGGGGAATCGATATGATTGGGGAAATCAAGCCAACGACCTTTAATGGACACTGCTTCATCTTAGTGGCCATTGACTATTTTACAAAGTGGGTTGAGGCAACCTCCTTCGCTTCCGTCACCCAGAATGTTGTCGCCCGGTTCATCAAGCAGAATCTCATATGTCGTTACGGTATCCCGGAGAGGATCATTACAGACAATTGTATGAATCTAAATAATACTATGGTCACTGCCCTGTGCAAGCAATTCAAGATCCAGCATCACAATTCCTCCCCTTACCGGCCGAAGATGAATGGTATTATTGAAGCCGCGAATAAGAACATCAAAAAGATTATACAAAAAATGACAGTCACATACAAAGACTTGCATGAGATACTACCATTCGCTCTCCACGGGTATCATACCATAGCTCACACATCAACCGGGGCAAGACCCTACTCTCTAGTATACGGCATGGAGGTTGTTTTGCATATTAAGGTCCCGATCCCCTCTCTGAGAAATATGAAGGATGCAGGGCTGAATGAAGATGATTGGATCCATACTCGACTTGATCAACTAAACTTGATTGATGAGAAAAGGCTTAATGTTGTCTGTCATGGTCAAATGTATCAAAAACGGATGATCAAGGCTTTCAACAAAAAGGTCATACGCCAAATATATTAAGTTGGGGATTTGGTGATCAAACGCATCATACTACCGCAAGGTGGCCCCAGGGGAAAATGGACTCCTACATATGAAGGACCATTTGTAATCAAAAACATTTTCTCTGCTGGAGCAATGATCTTGACCACCATGGATGGCAATGACTTGCCGCACCCTTCAAACGCAGACATAGTCAAAAGATACTACACATAAGAGACCCGCTAGGTTGACACACCTAGGCAAAAAAAGAGCATCCCAACGAACCAAAAAGGTTCGGGCAAATATTAGGGATAAAACAAAAAAATTTGTACACCCGGCAAGCTGAAAACCCGATAGGGAGGCTTGGGAAAAAAAGGGTATCCCGGTGTACTGAAAACCCAAAAGGGCGGTCCAGGAAAAAGTTAGGGAATTAAAGCGTATGACTATGTCTTGTTGAATCACCTTACAGATAACCTGACAAACTCAGGGATTCTGATCAATCCAATCAGCTTCAGACAAGGCAACAAATAAACATGATGCTCAGAGACACGAAGGCTATAGCAGGATGGGAATCCCATGGGATTTTTGCACATAGCTATCTTTTCTTTGTATCAAAATTTTCATTTTTTACGACGGAATTCTCTTACTAGAATGTTTGTCTCATTTTACAAAAATACTTACTAAAAGTCAATACAAAGATATCCCTTTGAAAGTGCAAAACTACCTGTTTTTCTTTACTCTTGTGTTTTGTTTACAAAAAGTGTCCAATGATTTATTTTTGAACATATGCATTTGAACATAATTATTGTTTACAAATAAACAAAATAGAGAGACAATCACTAATGGCTTTAAGAGATAGGGAAATATCTCTAAGTTATTTCCATAAAATCCCCTGCAGTTCGCAGTTTAATCCCCAGCAGAGCAAAGCTTCCAATTATTAATCCCCAGTAGAAGTCGTTAAATTTCTCAAGGTTTCCCAACATGATTTTACAAGCAGTACACGACATTTCCCTTAAAACAAAGTTTATTTCTCTAAGTGGAAATTCATCAACACTTCAACTTCACAACATGAAGACTTACACTCCATATCCTCAGCAGTAATCAGGGATTTATTTTCCCCAATCCAACAATAGTGCAGCAGATTAGCTCACATACGCATACATCGCATCCATATATCATAAACATTGATAACACAAATGCATTTATACCTCGCATTTCATACAACATGACTATGCATATTAGCTAACATTTTACCCTTTTCAGGATAAGATTAATCAAAAGTTACCATTAACAATGTTCAAAGTTGTTCAGATACAGTTTAGATACGCTCCAAACACGGATGCCATTCTAATACTCATTCAGATTCAACCTTCAGGTACAGTTCATATACGCTCCAGACACAGATGCCATCCCGAAACTCATTCAACTCTCAGATACAGTTCAGATACGCTCCAGACATGGATGCCATTCTGATACTCATTCAGATTCAATTTTCAAATACAACTTAGATACGCTTCAGACACGGATGTCATTCTGATACTCATTTAGAGTCTCTTTCAGATACAGTTCAGATACGCTCCAGACGCGGATAATCATCCAAACTCATCTTCAGATACTCTCCAGACACGGACGACATTCTGATACTCATTCAAATTCAGTCTCTAGATACAGTTCAGATACGCTCCAGACACGGACGCCATTCTGATACTCATTATTGCAGCTTACAGATACTGTTCAGCAAAAATTTCTGGATGGCATCTACAAGCCCATCTCCATCAACTTTCTATCATCTCTCCAAATGGCATCTTTAAGCCCATTCCCTCAACCATCACATCATCGACTGCAAATTTTTAGGCACTCTAGTGTCCAATCATCTTCCACCTTCGAGTCACGAATGGAAAAGCTCGCCAATCTAACTCTTCAGGTTTAAGAAGATTGAACAGGGGAAGCTGTTGTACCCTAAAATTTTCCCTCTCACTTATCAAGAATTTGCTCACAAGATCTCCTTATCTCAAGACTGCACTAGGGTTTGATCAGTTCAAGACACCTCCTTAAGCATTGATGATCAAAATTAGGGTTTGAGTTTGCACATAGGTTTTTGAACTTCCAATGCCCCATATGGTTTTCATGGATCATTGTGGACCCCCAAGATTACTCATGTCAAGTTTCAAGCCTTGGATCACATTTTTGCTGAGTCAATTGAGCAGTTGACCTAAAAATCAACTATATTAGGGAAAAAGTCAACTATGGCCAATTCACAGTCAAACTTCATAATTTTTTATCAGCAACAACATTTTAAACTCATATGTATCATTTGATCATGTTTTGACCATAATTCCTCAAGAAATTTGATCAAATCTCCAAAAGGGCAAAATGGTCAAAATTAGGGTTTTGACTGGGAAAGGGAAATTTCTGATTTTTGACCTATAAAATGATCAATTTGTTTAAGGCATGATCTCAAGAGTAAAATTGCATCATTTTTACCTAATAACATGGCTCAAAACATTACTCAAGTTCAAAGGATTGACAAATGAATTTTCAGTCAACTGATCAAAAGTCAACTGTATACTGAAAAGTCAAACTTTGACTTTTTGGTCTAATTCAAATGCCAAAGATCACATTCATCAAAACATGTTAAAATATGAAACTTATTCATCACGAAATCAAAAATTCAAGATTTCATTTTGAAAAGTTAAAATTTCTAAACTTAGAAATTTTTCTAAGTGTTGGGAATTTCTTATTTTTTCATAACTTTGAGCAAAATTTTCACCATGATGCAAGCTGCTTCAATAGAAACTTCCAACATGAAAGTTGTATATCTCCATGAAATCTACAACTTTTATTCACACAACTTCTTCCAAAAGTGCTTGGATATCAATTTATAATTTTAAGAACATGTGGTCATGAAACAAAACACTTAGTGAAATTTTGCCCTAGTTTGGTCAGGATTTTGACCCAACTTCATGGCACTTTATCATATAGTTCCAAGGGGAATATTCAAAATCAATTCAAATATGGGTTGTATAGAATATTATAAGCTTTCCAAAATGTCAAAGAACTCCTGGAGATCATTCTTTAGTAGGGAGAATCGAAGAGATGAAGTTAGGGTTTTATCACTTGAATTACAAGTCATTTTGTGATGAACCAAATCCAAAATGCAAACTATGCTGCATAAACTCTACTTTGCAGGCCTAAAACTTGTTAGACACTCCATAATTAATGGTTTACACAGCTGTTAGAGGTCTCATTTCAAGCATTCAATGCATGGACATGCTTTATATCCATTTTTGGAAGAAAGTGTACATTGCCATTTTGATAAAGTGACTTTTTGCACAAAACTTGTTCTTGAGGCTTGCACTTGTTCTCTTCTGATCATACATGTCTTATAACACATGAGAAAGGGTTTAGATACTTACAATCACCCATCCCATGCTTGTACTATACATTGAAACTTGGTTTCCCTCTTTTCTTCAAAATCAAGTAACCTTGCCAATAGTTTGAAACTGGTACTTCTGACTTGCCAATGCACTCGAATCCTTTTGCTTATACATAGACAAACCATTTGCCACAAATACACGAATGCTCAAGCCCTAAAAAGACTTAGAACTCAGAATCACATCTCATACCTCCATTTTCACATAAACTGACCAAAAACTTGAAACTCATAACTCCCTCGTGCGTTTTCAAGCCTTTTGGTTTCGAAAGCTTCTAAAAATCATTTAGAACTGATCCCACACCCTATTACAGAACTATAACACCATCTTCCATTTTCAAAAATAGAGCTTTTCACTTGGACTTTTCCATAACTCCTCAGGCCCTTTCAGCTCAAGCTAAGTATTCCATTAGCTTCCTGGGAACTTGAGGAAGCTAACCCAACCATTCAAACTCCTTGAAAGCTGCTCAAACTTCAAACCCGATACCCTCTTGAAAGGTAAGTTTTCTTTTGGAACTTCTCATACAGGCATCATCAATGATTTATTTGTGAACAAAACATGTATATATCATTTCCCTAAAGCTAACCATGTCGATAGTTTCCATTAATTTTGCTTAAGCTTAGAGAATTTTAAGATTGAAATTTCTGAGATTTTTAGGGTTCATTTTAGGGCCAGTGAAATTCATGCTTATCTTTGATCTATAGTTTTAATGCTTTACATTTCTGAAACCGTGAGGAAATTTGCCATAAGTTTCATGTTTATAGTTTTCATTTTTGTTGAGAAATGAACAAGTTACAGTTGGTCTGGCTGGAGGTTGAAGATGAAGTGTAAATCATGGTGTGTTTTGTATCATATATTTATTGTTTTGCTTATGTTAACGGATGTATAGCCACCCCAGTGGTAGAAGCGTGCGTCTGTAACCTTTGGGACCTGGGTTCGAGCCCCAGTGGTACCCTTTTAATTTTTTCATATTTTTGCATTCTGACTTTGTTATTTTGGACAGGCGTTGGGCCTCTTTGGGCTTGGTTTGTTTTTATTTTTTCTAGCTAACCCCTTGTTTCATATATACACCCATGGCCCAACTTTATTTTATTTTCTTATTTTTCTTTTTATTTATTTTCTTAATTATTTTTATAATATAAAAAAATCATAAAAAATACAAAAAATATTAGATTTTTATTTTAACATAGTTTATTTATTTTTCCTCATAAAAATTATTTTTATTTAATAAATACTTTATTCATTTCACTAAGAATCTTGTAAATTTAATTAAAAAATAGGTTTTACTTATTTTATTTTTACACCAATTTAAATATATTATTTTTATATAAAAAAGGCCAAAAATATTTTATAATACTATAATTTATTTTCAAGACAAAAAATACAAAAGTACTTTTCTTAAACTTATTTTCTTTTTAATCAATTAATAGATTTAGGGTTTCATTTAAAATATTTTCTTCTTAAATTAGGTTTACTTTTATTATTTTAATTAATTATTTTCTTTTAATTAATTAAGTTAAAACAAATTCCTTTTCCTAAAAAAATCCAAACAAAATTATCCATTTTTTTTATATATTTGCATTCTTTCATATTTATTCATCTTGTACATTATTTATTTCAATTCTTGTGCAAATTCAATTTGGTTGTAATAGATTAATTAGGTTTATATTCTTGCAATCCCCATTTACAATTTGTACACCCCCCTCCCACAAACATTGTAATAGCGTAGTAACTTTAAATTCCGCAATTTATCGCTTTATATACAAATGCTAGTAATTAGGGTTTGTATGGAAAGACTAAAACCAATACTTAGAAAACCCTAATTCAAGACAAAATCAAGCATGAAAACAATACACTTGCACACAAGCACCCTTAGGGTAAATCCACTTGGTTGCCTTTACAAAGAGGCCATATTATGCATGTGAGGTATCTTAGCAAAAACAAGCAAAAGAATACAAGATCATAGTCCCTCGATGACGCTATCTAAGTTGCCTTTCAAATGATCTTAGTCCCTAAAAGAGAATGCTAAGATACCTTTCAACATTTCTAATCATGGTTATACGATGACCCACGCCTGTCCTGTTTACATCCAAAGATAGGATTGCTTACCAAATCAATGGTAAGACAACAATGTCAAAGGAAAAGAAAATAAATAAGAAAGACTTTTGAGTAGGTAGAATGCTCCTAACTACTTGCTCAATTTCAAACAAAACATCCTTGCTATTTTCAAAACAAACACCTACACTTTCAAACATCTTACAAAACTGAAAACATTTTCAAAAGATTAAACATCTTTGTATACATTCTTACAAACAAGAATCATTACAAAGATTGCCTAAACAATGGCCTCTTTACAAAATACTTTCAAAAACCACACAAAGCACAATTTCAAACAAAAGCAAGTGATCTAGTAAGTAGCTAAGAGCCCATGCAAAACCATGGATGAAAAGGGTGCTAATACCTTCCCTTTTCATAATCTACCCCCCGAACTCAAGAAATAATCTCAAAGGTCTTTCCTGTGCTTTTTCACCTTTCCTTTTGGGTAAAAGAAAAGTCGGTGACGACTCATGTTAACTGCAACATTTGCGATCAAACACAAAACCTTCAAGTCAGTTCTCCCAACGTATCACAATGATCAAGGGTATTCCCTCGACTGGTGGCAACAAAATAGGAGGTTCTTGCAGGTACTCTTTGATCTCGTCGAAGGCAGTTTGGCACTCATCATTCCATTTGACTACTTGATCTTTCTTTAATAATTTGAAGATTGGTTCACAAGTAGCTGTCAGGTGAGAAATGAATCTGGCAATGTAGTTTAAACGTCCCAAGAATCCTCTGACTTCCTTCTCGGTGCGGGGAGCAGGTATTTCTTGTATAGCTTTCACCTTGACGGGATCCACTTTGATACCTTTACCGCTGACGACAAATCTTAGGAGTTTACCAGACTTCACCCCAAATGTGCATTTATTCGGGTTCAACCTCAGCTTGTATTTCTTTAGTCTCTCAAACAGTTTCTGTAAATGATCAAGATGTTCTTCTTCTGTTTGAGATCAGGCTATCATATCGTCCACATAGACCTCTATTTCATGATGTATCATGTCGTGAAATAGAGCTACCATGGCATGTTGATATGTTTCCCCAACACTCTTCAACCCGAATGGCATAACCTTGTAGCAGAATGTCCCCCACTGTGTGACAAAGGTTGTTTTCTCCATGTCCTCAGGTGCCATTTTTATTTGGTTGTAGCCTGAGAAATCGTCCATGAAGGAAAACACCTTATGTTGTGCTGTATTGTCAACCAAAATATTTATGTGGGGAAGTGGGAAATAATCCTTAGGGTTTGCCCTATTCAAATCTCTATAGTCCACGCACATTCGTACCTTGCCGTCCTTTTAAGGAACGGGAACAACATTGGCGACCCATTGCGGATAGGAGGTGATGGCCAAGAATACAGTGTTGAATTATTTCATGACTTCGACTTTGATCTTCTCTGACATGTCTGGTCGCATGCGACAAACCTTTTATTTTACCAGTGGACAGTCTTCTTTTGTTGGTAGACGATGTACCACGATATCTGCATCAAGTCTTGGCATGTCTTCATACGACCAAGCAAAGACCTCAACATAATCATGTAGTAACTGAATCAGACATTTCTTGACACTAGGTTCCAGATTGGCACCCATCTTGACTTCTTTCTTGTGCTCTTCGGTACCTAGATTAACTGTGTCCACTGGTTCTTCGTGGGGCTGAATGGTCCTCTCTTCTTGTTGTAGTAACCTTGCTAGTTCCCCTGGCACTTCGCAATCTTCCTCACATTCATCTTCGGCTTGGTAGATTAGATTTTCAGAGTCACAAAAGGCCATAGCAGAATCCTTACCCATGGGATCCCGAATGGATGTAGATCTGCATTTTGAATGTGAGTGTGTGTAAGAGTATAGCTATCTTTGAAAGAAAATAAAAATGTAAAAGAGAAAGACAAAGAACACAAAGTTTGTATGCAAAAACGTCCATGAATCATTGATGACATATGAAAATGAGATAACAACCCTTACAAAAGGACCGTTGTTCCTCGGGTAAGACACAAGGTTTAAAAAGTCTGAATTGTTTAATTATTACAGATCCGATAAAATTTAAAGATAATTACTGTTGGATAAAAGTAATTGGAACAAAATCTTCAGCTTCCCAATTGCTGAGTCCTCTATTGACAGTCGGGAAAATCCATTCCTCCAGGTCGTAGTTATCCTCATCATCCTCCAGTGCGTTGACTCCAAGGTTGCTGATCTTCAAAGGGGGTGCCCAGGCACGAGCACAGCGTACAGCTTTCTGGGCTCCTGAAGTGAAACCCAAACCAAATTTGTCAGACTTGTATGGGATATTTGGGAGTTGGCCCCAAATAGTGCACCCACTTTCTTCTATCACTACCTTGGCATCTTTCAGGGAAGACATATTTAGCGGAGGTCTTGTAATCTTTAGGATTTGAGAAACAGCTTTGGTTACTGCCACGGTCGGTGGGACTTCCTCGAAATGTTGAAACGGAGTTTCAATGAATTCCCCATCTAATTCCACGTATCTGAAGGAGTTTAAATGATTGGCCATATATTCCTCTTCTCCATGGACAATAATGATCTTCCCCTTGGTTGGGTACTTCAGCATTTGATGTAACGTAGAGGTGATAGCACCAACATTATGAATCCATGGTCGGCCCAATAAGCAGGAGTAGGAAGGGCAAATGTCCATCACGTAAAAAGTTGAATCAAAGGTTTGGGTTCCAACTTTTATGGGGATGTCCACCTCCCCATGCACCATTATATTTGAACCGTTGAAGGCCCTTACCACTATATTGTTGGGTTTTAAGGTCAAACCTTCACAATCGAGTCTATCAAGAACCTTCTTAGGCAGCACATTCAAAGACGAACCGGTATCCACCAAGATATGGGCCAAAGTTGTGCCCCGACATTCGACAGAGACATGCAATGTCTTGTTGTGCTTACTCCCTCTAGGTGTCAAGTCAGCATCAGAAAAGCCTAAACCATTATCCGCGGTCAAGCTGGCCACACAGTCTTGGAACTGGTCAGCAAAGGTTTCTTGTGGTACATGGGCATTTTTAAGGAATTTCACCAAGGCCTTTGCATGAGCCTCAGAATACAACAATAAAGCCAGCATGAAATCTTTGACGGAGTCTGACCTAGCTGCTCGACTACGTTGTAGTCGCTCCTCTTTATAATCTTCAAAATTTCTTCCATCTCCTTTTTGGAGGCCTCAGGGATAGATATTGTTTATGCCTTCATTCGGACAAGCTCAACCAGAATTCCTTTGCCCCGAGCCTCGGTTGACTCGAAGGTAGGAGTGTCAGCAGGTGTAACTATAGGAATTGTAGTAGTAGTAATAGTGTCAGCAGGGGTAATCAAAGGGATTGTTGTAGTAGTAGTGTTAGCAGGAACAAGAACAGATATGATCACAAGGCCGGTGATAGTCTTCAAAGGAGAAATCTCTAGAGAGAAAATTCTTCCGCTTTGAGTTATCTTGCTGGTTCCCGCAATATTACTGATTTCTAGGTTATCTTCCTCAGAAGTCGAGTCTTCAATAACCGGCCAATCTTGCTTGACACCGTGATAGTAGACATTGCCCCCATAATTCCATGGGATGGTCTTATTTGATGAGTACGGGATTGGCCCATGCATAGTAATTATTAGCGGAGCTACTTTAGGAAATAATGTAATCCTAACGGGTCTTTTGGTGCAGACCCTGGAAGGATTGGCAGAAATAGTTATTATTGAAACATCTTTGTAAGAAACAGTTGGCACAAGAGTCTTTTCGAACAAAATCTCTTTGTCATCCATTAGGCGTTGAACACCTGCTTTCAATAGATGACAACTAGTTGGTCGGGATAAACAGAAGTAGCATCCTTCATCATAGCCCGAAAATAAACCGGCCTTCAATAGGTTCTTCTTGATGGTTAGGAGAGGAGTAACAAGTTCATAAATAGTAGAAACAAACATATTATCTTCGACAGTGTTAACACCACGGCCATGCTTGGGCATAGGAGCGGTAATAACATTCGGGATCTCAGGAGCATCAAACTCAATTTCTTTGGCTTCAAGGAGCTCTTGTACTTTGTTTTTCAAAGCCCAACAGTTGTTAGTATCATGGCCTGGGCTCTCTGAATGGTATGCACAGCGAGTATTAGGATGATAATGGGGAGATGTTGTGTTACGATTCTTCGGAGCTTCTTTCAAAGTTACCAGGTTAGATCCCAACAAATGCGGCAGTACTTGAGATAGTGTCATATTAATCCGGGTAAATTTTCTTACTAGCCTTTTTGTTATAGGATGATTGTTCCTTTGTTGAGTAGGCACAGGCTTAGGGATCATGACAACCCCCACCATTGGACGGCATTCAGTTCTTTCTTGATTCCTTTGAGGATACACAACACCTACTTCTTTCTTCCCAACAAATGGTTTTCTTACAGCGGCGGAGGATGCGTCTTTCTGGATCTTCCCACTCTTAATCCCAGCTTCCACTCTTTCTCCGGTCATGATTAATTTCGTGAAGCCTGCTGAGGAGCTTCCAATTAAATGATTAAAGAAAGGACCGAACAGGGTACCCAAGAACATGTCTACTAGTTCTCTTTCAGAAAGGGGAGGTTGGACTCTTCCTGATAAGTCCCTCCATTTCTGAGCGTAGTCTTTGAAACCTTCATTTAAAACCATAGCCGTACTATGGAGTTGAGTACGGGTAGGAGCAAGGTCCGCGTTATATTGATATTGTTTATAGAAGGCAACGGAAAGGTTTTCCCAATTGTGGATGTTGACCCTTTCTATTTGATAGAAACAATCAAGTTGAGTTCCGAATAGACAGTCTTGGAAAAAGTGGACCCATAAATCTCTGTCCGCAGTGTGAGGCTGTGTCTTTCTCATATAGGATCGGAGATGCATTTTGGGGCACGAAACTCCATCGTATTTAGCAAATATCGGTGCCTTGAATTTTGGTGGAATGATAATCCCAAACACCAAGCCTAGCTCCTCTAAGTCTAGCCCAGGCACTTTCTAGATTTCCATTGCGCTTAGTCGTTCTTCCAGATACTTGTCATCGGCCGGGGGATACTGCTCTTCAGAGTAATCCTCTTCTTCTTCCTCTTCAGACTCTTGTTGGACAACTGCTTCTTTGCCTTTCCTATCTTGATTGTCTTTTTCACCAGATGACATTGCAAAGTCTAGGGTCCTTCTTTCTTGTCCTTGGAATCTTCTTCCCATATTCAGAACTCTGATTACTTTCTTTTTCTTTTTCTTCTTCTTTTCTTCAATCAGCAAGGTTTTCAGATCTTCTTGTCCTTTGGCTAGAGTTAAAAACAACTGTTGAAATTGAGCATTATGTGCTTGGAGGTCCTTTACCATCTGCTCGAGATCCATCTTACTGAAATAAACAGTAGAAAGATGAGGAGACTTGCCGTAAGAAACCTGTTTATGTTATGATGAATGGTAAATGTATATGCAATGATTTCAAGGAACTTAGAGATTTAAAATTGCTTTAGACCAAAAAGAGAACACACGTCATATTAATAAATCAAGCTTGAGTAAATCATGCCTCTTTTGGGCTTACAAAGAAGTACAAAAACTCTAAGATAAAAAAGTTGTACGCATCCTCTTTGGTGCAATGTAGGCATTCAGGCTCCGCTCCTCATGAAGTTTCTTAGTGAGTTCCAAAACCTTCTTCTCGCTGGCGTAGAATTGGGCTTCGAAAGTGTCTCGCTCCCCCTTAAGCTGTATCCAATCCCTTTGTAAGTCCTCAAGAGAGGTGGGCATGTCAGGATGCAGGATAGTGTACGGAGCATCTCCTTCCATAATAGGCTCTATGATTATCGGGAGAATGGAAGGATAAGGCATTATAAGACTTTGAGCACGAGCTCGTACCCATTTGAGGTATGGCTCAAGAGGGATGGAATTCTTATGCCCTAATGTCTTTCTATCTACCTTGTTCAACATCCTTCAAGCTCGGATAAATCTCTGGCGATGACCTTGATCGTCGTTCTCATAGTCAAATACCAAACCTTGAATGAGCGTCTCATGTGGGCCATCCCTTCGGGCATAACCAAACTGTCTTAAGGCTAAGCAGGGGTTGTAGGTGATACCTCCTCTAATGCCAATTAAAGGGACATTATGGAATTCTCCACAACGGCGACAATAGTAATATTCTCTATGGATCGGGAACACCAATGAATGTATGAATGTTTGAGCGTCATCAACCTATGTGACCACCTTGAACCTTGCTCGTTCTTCAATACAGATTGGGGAAGATGAGAAATAAACCATCTTGCCAAAATATTAGTACAACACATAAGGATACCTCTTTTCCTCATAGTACGAGTGTGAAAGGAATGTAGGATGTACCCTAGCAAAGTAGGCACCGGGTTACGAGACATGAAGATTTTGACGGTGTTCACATCTATGAGTTGGTCAGGATTTGGAAACAAAACCATCCCATAGACGAGGAGAGTCACAATTTCCTCAAAGGCTTGCAAATCCAAAGAGTTCCAACAGTTTTGGGCTTTCTCAAGCAAGAACTTTGCTAGGAAACCTTTGACACCACTCCTTATTTCCCAATTAGTTGTGATATCAAATGGTTGCAAGTGTAGAGCTTGAGAAATCTCTTCTGGCTTTGGATCTCTTTCCGTACCGTTGAAAGATAGTTGATTGAGAATGGGAATCCTCAAGAGTTAGGAGAATTCTTCCAAAGTCGGCACAAGTTGATAATCAGGAAATGTGAAGCAATGGTGTAAAGGATCAAAGAACTGAAAGAGCATCTTCATCATGTCTTCATCAGTGTTGAAGGTGACCAAGTTTAGTAGGAGACCATGTCTTTCAGTAAATGGGGAGTTTTTAGGAATTCTTGATGCTAGCTCTTTAAGTTGAGGAGGGATCCTTACAAGGTTGACTTGAATGGTTTTCCTGTGAATAGAATCCATGTCCTACAAAACAGAACAAAGATAAATCCCAAGATCCTTGAAATGGTTAGTGAGTATGAGTATGATGTTATGATGTTTATGATATTATGTACAAGTATATATACACAAACAAAGCAAACGAGTCCTTAGGTTTAGGCTTGCATGGAGTCTCATAGGTAAGTGCCCTCTTGAAGTTTAGTTGGCTCAAACCTGTCCTAGTAATAGTAACTGGGTTCTAAGGAGCTCAATATCACTGATTTGTTTCTTTGGTCATTGTTTCAGAACAAGCCTCTTTAATAGCGACCGAAATATCCCAAAAAACCAAACCTCAATGAGTGTAGTATTGAGTATCTATCAGCTTCGGACTGCACCAAAGCCGGTTATCTCACTACGTCCTAATGGCCAAGTTGGTCAAGTAAAGGTTCTAAAAGTTCATTGGTGCTTCATGACATTACTCAGTAGCCTCGTATTCTCCTTTACTACTCAAGGGCTACCGGTACCCACAAATATGTCGCACTAACGTAGCTATTGCTTAGACCATGTCGGTATACCTGCACAGTTTCCACAATGTATTGCTACTTGCCTATAAGGTATTCCAAATCCGGGTAGAGGATTCATACCCAAACAAAGAACCATAATGTAAAACATACAAGTCAAACAAAGAAAGCAAGTAAATATGATCTAACCCTAAGGTAACCCCACTTTTATTTTTTTGTCCCCAGCAGAGTCGCCAGTTCTGTGATACGGTGGGAGAACTGACTTGGGTGTTTTGCATTTGATCGCAAATGTTGCGGTTAGCAAGAGTCGCCACCGACTTTTATTTTATCCAAAAGGAAAGGTGAAAAAGCACAAGAAAGACCTTTGAGATTATTTCTTGAGTTCAGGGGGTAGATTATGAAAAGGGAAGGTATTATCACCCTTTTCATCCATGGTTTTCCATGGGCTCTTAGTTACTTGCTAGATCACTTGCTTTTGTTTGAAATTGTTCTTTGTGTGTTTTTTGAAAGTATTTTGTAAAGAGGCTATTGTTTAGGCAAACTTTGTAATGATTCTCGTTAGTAAGAATGTATACAAAGATGTTGATCTTTTGAAAATGTTTCAAGTTTGAAATATGTTTTTTTGAAAGTGTTGGTGTTTGTTTTGAAAATAGAAAGGATGTTTTGTTTTGAAAGTGAGCAAGTAACTAGGAACATTCTACCTACTCAAAAGTCTTTCATGTTCATTTCGTCTTTTCTTTGACATTGTTATCTTACCATTGATTTGGTAAGTAACCCTATCTTTGGATGTAAACGGGGTGGGCGTGGGTCATCAGATAACTATGATTAGCAATGTTGCAAGGTATCTTAGCATCTTTCTTTAGGGACTAAGATCATTTTGAAAAGACAACATAGATAGCGTCATCGAGGGACTATGATCTTGTATTTTTGCTTGATTTTGCTAAGATACCTCACATGCATAATATTGCCATTTTTATAAGGCAACCAAGTGGATTTTACCCTAGGGGTGCTTGTGTCGAAGTGTATTGATTTTCATGCTTTATTTACTCTTTGATTAGGGTTTGCTACTTGTTGATTTTATCTTCTCATACAAATTGTAATTACTAGCATTTATATAAATCGATAAATTGTGAAAAGTAAAGTTACTACGCTATTACATCATAAGGGAAGGGGGTGTACAAATTTACAAATGGGGATTACAAGAAAATTAAACCTAATTATCTATTACAACCATATTGAATATTGTACAAAATTGAAAATAAAATGCAAGGATATAAATGGAAAGAGAAATAATTTTTGTTGTTTTTTATGAGAGGAGTATTATCCTAATTAAGTGAGGTGATTAATGAACAAAAAAACAAAATTTAAACCAAAATTAATTAGGAGGGAAATTAAGTAACAATGTTTTTTAGGGTTTTATTTATGAAAAGGTTTTTAATTTAATAAGAAAAAAATATAAATATTAATTAATTAAAATAAACCTAAGTTCTAAATTGATTTTAACTAAGAAAATAAAATAATAAACTAATTTAACCTAAGTCTAAAAAATAATTATTTAAGAAAAAAAGAAATTAATTTGTTTTAAGAAAATGTTTTTTTAGTCTTTTTATTTTATGGAGAAAATAAAATATATAAGTATAAATAACAAATAAAAATAAATTTGGATTTTTATATGATTTATGAAAATAATAATAGTAATAATAATAATAACAATAGTATTAATAACAATAATAAATAAAATAAAATAAATGAAATAAAAACTAAAATAAGTCAGCGAGGTGGATTGGTAATGCAAGAGGTGTTGTGAAGAAAAAAGATTAGGCCCACATGAAAGCCCAGGCGCTGCCAAAAAAGCACAAAAAGTCAGAAAATAGTGGGGGGAAAATAACAAAAGGTCACGCTGGGGCTTAAACCCAGGACCTAAGGGTGACAGGCGTGCGCTTTAACCACTGGGGTGGTGATACATCCGTTAACTTGTGTGAAAGGATAAATACATAACACAAAACGCGCTCTGATTACACTTCATCTTCAACCTCCAGCCAAAGGATCTGTAACTTCTTCATCTCTCAACAAAAATGAAAAGTTCAAACATGAAAGTTGTGGCATTTCTTCCCACGAATCCAACCATGTAAATAACTTAAGCTAACAGTCAAAGATGAATGAGAATTTTTCTGGCCATAATTTAAAACCTAAAAATTTCAGAAAACTTTAACTCTAAAATTCTCTAAGCTCAGGCCATATAAATGCAAACTATGGATATGTATAGCTTCGTGGAAATGGTATCTACATTTTATCTTCACAAATCAAAATCAAATGATGCATGTATGAAGAGATAGAAGTTTGAAAACTTACCTCTTACAGCTGGAGTCGTGTATGGAATTTGAGCAACATTTGTGATGGTCTGATGATTTCTGTAGCTTGCCTGGACCTCCTTGAGTGTGTTCCAACTCCTACTTTGCTTTGAGGATGGCTGAAACTCCCAACTCAAGTCAAGTTGTAAGCTTCAAATTTGGAAATGGTGGATAGTGATGGAGGAGTTACAGTCAAGAAACAGGGGTCTGGATCACTTTGATATGATGTATATTAAGTGTTTGGATGGTTAAAACTCAAAACGCACGAGTGGATTTGGAGATGGCTATGTGAGGTTCAAAACTGTCAAGTTATGGCAGATTCTGAGTTGTAGAGTGCTTGGGAGTGTTTTGGGATCTTAGCATTCGTGTGTTAGGTTGCAATAAAATTGTGTATATGTATGGAAAAGGTTAGAGATCAAATGCACTCAAGGTTTCTGAGTTCTAGCCTTTTGGCTCTATGACTTGCTTTTGAAGAAAAGTGAGAAGACAAATCTCAAAGTGTTGTACAAGCATGTTCTGAGTTCAAAGAGGCTTTAGACACATTGATTTTGGTTTATAGGGGTTGTGTGTGCAGAAAGAACAATTGCAAAGCTCAAGGAGTTGACAATTGCAAAAGTGATGCTTTATCAAAATGGAAATGGCAACTTTGTGCCATAAATGGAAATGTAACTTGGATAAAGGCTCAAGTTCTTGGATTAAAGCTTTATCAGCTGTGTAAAAATTTAATTATGGAGTGACAAACAAGTTTGAGTCCTGCAAAGCAAATATTATGCAACCTAGGATTGGATTTGAATTTTTGTTCATCATGAAATGGCTTGTAATTTAAGTTTGAAAACTCTAACTTCATCTCTTCGATTCTCCTTGCTCACAAATGATCTCAAGGAGTTCTTGGATATTTTATAAAGCTTGTAATGTTCTCTATAACACCTTTTTGAGTCACTTTTGGAAATTACCCTTGGAACTATATGAAAAAGTGACATGAATTTAGGTCAAAATCCTGACTAAAAGTAGGGCAAAATTTCACTAAGTGTTCAATTTCAAGACCATGACTTTATGAATTAATAACTTGAGATCCATGCATTTTTAGAAGAAGTTGTATAAAGCAATGTTGTAGATATCTTGGATAACTACAAGTTTCATGTTGAAAGTTTCTTTTGAATCATCTTGCATCATGGTGTAAAAATTGGCTCAAAGTTATGAAACAACATGAAGTTTAAAACACTTAGAAAATTTTCCAAGTTAGAAAACTTTGACTTTTCAAAATGAAATATTGACTTTTTGATTTCTTGATGAGTAAGTTTCATATTTTAACATGTTTTGGTGAATTGTGATCTTTAACATTGGATTTTGAGCAAAAAGTCAAAGTTTAACTTTTCAGTGTATAGTTGACTTTTGATCAGTTGACTGAAAATTCACTATCAATCCAATTGATCTTGAGCAATGTTTTAGGTCATGCCATTAGTTCAAAAATATGCAATTTAACTCTTGAAACTATGCTTCAAACCAATTGACCATTTGCTAGGTCAAAAATCAGAAATTGCCCTTTCTCAGTCAAAACCCTAATTTTGACCATTTTGCCCTTTTGATGATTTGATCAAATTCCTTGAGGAATTATGGTCAAAACTTTATCAAATGATACATATGGTTTTATAATGTTGATGTGGATAAAAAATTATGAAGTCTGACTGTAAATTGGCGATAGTTGACTTTTTCCCCAATACAACTGATTTTTAGGTTAACTGCTCAATTGACTGAGCAAAAGTGTGATCCAAGGCTTGATACTTGACATGAGTAATCTTGGGGGCCCATAATGATCCATTAAAGTCATATGAAGCATTGAAAGTTAAATTATCCTTGTGTAATCTCAAACCCTAATGTTGGTCATTAGTGCTTAAGGAGGTGTCTTGAGCTGATCAACCCTAGTGCAGTCTTGAACCAAGAGAGATCTTTGTGAGAAAGTATTTGATAAGTGAGAGGTCAAATTTTGGGGTACAACAGTTATGATGATGTTACAAATGTTTTTCTTGTGCTTTAACAACTTCTATGTGATGTATGTGAAGTATTTGGGTGGTTTGTTTGGGCAAAACTTGCAAGGTTTGAGAGATTCAAAGATATGGACTCCAAAGCTCAAAAATGGAGGTTTTGTGGACATTTCTGGTTTTTTGAGAGTAAAGGGGGTTTGAGGGCTTGTTCTTTTTTATTTATATTGCAATTGACCTCTCTATTTATAGGGAAGAGGTTTGAGAAGTTGAAGTAATCAGATTTACAAGACAATCTCTATGGTTTGGTTGAAAGTGAAAAACTAAGTTGGATGAATTTTCATAGTTTCAATGCTTCAAGTACAAGCATATTATGAAGTTGTTGGGTGCAGAGGGTTTTTTCCATTCTTTTGAGCTTGCTTTAATCAAACATAACCATTTCAAAGCTCAATGCATTGACATTTTGCAAAAGCATGCTTTTCAAAAATAGAAGTGTTAACTTTGTGCCATTAATGGAATTATGCTTTGGACAATGCTTAAATCAAATGGACCATAGCTCAAAAATTTATGTAAACATTAAATTATGGTGAGATTTTCAAGTTAGAAAGCTTGAAAAGCAAGATTATGCAACATATCATGTAGATTGGATTATGTGTTCTTCACCAAAATGACATGTAATTCAAGAATGAATGCCCAACTTCATGCCTTTGAATTTCCTAGTTCAAGTATGATAAGTTCATGATCTTCGACATTTTGGAAAGCTTGAAACATTGTCTACAACTTTCATGTTGACCACTTTGGCTAAATCAAATTGGAACTTGATTAAAATTGGCCAAGAAGTTGGGACAAAAATCTGACCAAACTTGTTGAAAATTTCTCTAAGTGTTTATACAAAAATGTCATGACTTCATAAGCCTATATCTTCAAATCTAAGCATATTTTGGACATAAACCCTATAATACAAAGTTGTAGAATTCATCAAGATCTACAACTTTCATGTTGAAAGTTTTGTTTGAATCATCTTCTATCTTGGTGAAAAAATATCATGAAGTAATGAAATTATTAAGTGTAAAAACACTTAGAAAATTTCTAAGTATTGAAACTTTGACTTTTTATGAACTCTCTTGACTTTCTTGATTCTTGTTGACCAAGTTTTATATTTTTGAATATCTTGATGAATTTTGACTTTTGAAATTCAATGTTGACCAAAAAGTCAGAGTTTAACTTTTTGTGTATTGGTTGACTTTTCGTCAGTTGATCCAAATTTCAACTATCAAACCTTTGATCCTGAGAAATGATTCGAGCCATGAAATTAGGTTAACATGTTGTGTTTGAGTCCTTGAGATTATGCTTCAAGCCATTAGGTCATGTATTAGGTCAAAAGTCAATGATCAGTCATTCTCAGTCAAAATCCTAATTTAGAGGCTCAGTGCTTTAGAGGTGAGCTTGTCTGATCAAACTCTTGAGAACCTTTGAGCATTTGAGATCTTTGGTGAGAAATATCTTGAAAGAAGAGAGGGAAAATTTTGGGGTACAACAAGATCCTTTGTTCTTGAGTTCTTTTTGGAAGGAGCTTTTCCGTGTGCAAGGGACGTCTCTAAAATACAATATCGTTTATCAACCGGAAACCGACAAACAAACAGAAGTCATGAATTGAAGTTTAGAAACATGCCTTCAGTGTTTTACCAGTGACAATCCACGCTAATGGTTCAAGTATCGTCACCTGGAAGAGTATTGGCATAACTCCTCCTTACACGCAACTATCAAAATGACTCCTTTTGAGACGTTATACGGACGACAACCTCTAACGGCCATATATTATATCAAAGTTCATGCTAGCATTCTGTCACTTGATTTATCCATATACAACAAACAAATATAATCAACAACTTGAAACTAAATCTATCTCACATCCAGAAACTCATTAAAGCTCAAGAGAATAAAAAGCGCATAGATTGTACCTTTGTTGTTGGTGACCTTGTATGGCTTCGTCTACAACCCTATCGAAAAAAATCTATCCACCGAAGAGCATCCCAAAAGCTATCCAAATGATATTTTGGACTGTTTCCTGTTTTATGTCTTATCATACCCATAGCCTACGAACTCTAGCTTCCGCCATCTTCTCGCATTCAACCAGTATTCCATGTTTCCCAGTTGAGAGCTTACCATGGCAATGACCCAAAAAATGAACAGATCCCCTTCCTCCGAACATCTGCGATGATGCATGTTTGGATGAAGATGTTTGGACGAAGATGTTCAGATATATTAAATATTTCAAAATTCTATAAATATACATTTAATATATCTGAACATATATTAGAAAGTAAAAATAAATAATTAAATAAATAAATATTTAAGTACGCAGAAGCAGGTCTATAAAATAAGAAATAAACAAAAAATTTAAAACTAAAATCCATAAATTTACTATTCAACATGTAATATTTATTTTATTAATTGTCGATACTCTTTCTTTCTTCCTTAATAAAAAATGATATTTACTTTTCTTTTCTTCTCCCTCGATCAAAATCTTAATTCTGATATCAATTATTAGAAAAATAGTAAATAAATAAATAATTATTTACGTCGAAGCATATTCATTAAAGAAGAAAAATAAATAAAAAAATACAAAAATAAAATTAATAAATTTTTATTCAACTTTTAACTTTTGCAAAACAAAATAAGAAATTTTCTGATACAATTGTAATTTTAAAAAGAAAATTGAAGTGTAATTTTTTAACGAAAAAATTATAAATTCTCTTTCAACTATAATTTTTAACCGAAAAATTACAAATATTTTTAACTATAATTTTTTGATAGAAAATTTACAAATTTCTCTTGATTATAATTTTTAGACAAAAAAAATTGTAAATCCTTTCAACTATAATTTTTATACAAAAAAAATCGTAAACTCTTTCCACTATAATTTTTAAACAGAAAAAAAACACTCAAGATTACAATTTTTTAACGAAAAATTGTAAACTACATGACACAGAATTACCAAAACCACATTACACTCACAAAACTACTTTTTATTGTGGTGAACAAATTTTAAACTAACTCTTTCCACTATTCAATGTGTGAATATCAATTTTATTCAATTGAGCATGGATATCTTTCCTAGACGAGAGGGAAAACAAGACATTGAATTTGAATCCAATGTATTTAAAAGAGTCATATCTGATGAGGCTATTTATTTGATCAGGACCAACCAATTATATAAAAGATAAGCAAATTAAAGCAATCTTTACTGTATTGCTTTGATTTTGATATATTCCAGCATTTATATAGCTTAACATTTGCACAATCAACTAAGGCCATTGAGCATGAACATAAATATATTCCAACTTAATCAGTGTCCCTTTTGACCATAATATTTGTTCTATGTAGCTTATGCCTATTGCATAATTGCATCATAATAAAGTACTTTATTGATAAGTAACAGCTAAAGTTGGGGAATTTTGATGATAAAGATATACATCCTTTAGTTTAAAATGGAGGCATTTTGTTTAAGAAGCTTATGCTAAAGGAGTTTTGCTGAACTTTTGAGATACTCTTGGTAACATGGTTTTGCTTTCATTCATATTTAAATATTGCTCCATAATAGAATATTTAGTTAGTTTTTGTTTTCCTAGAGGTATTACTACGGTATATATTGACTATAGTTGATTTGATCACTAAGTGAATAAAAAGAAACATTGTGCAAACTTTTAGTAACATTTTTTTATTTATTTCTAAAAAGTAATAAAATACTATTTATGAAAGGGAAAAAAAACAACCTGAGATATGATAAGACTCCTTTTCTAAAATATTTTTGACCTAAATATATTTTATTGGTAGGTATGTTTTCCAAACCTATTAAACCGTCCTGATGAATCTCCTTGCAATTCTTGTGTTAAAATTAATTGTTTGGTACCATAAATTGAATGTATACTTTTGGATAATCAAGATGATTTCATATCATTTGTTTTTTATTTTTTTAATTTTTTAACAAAAAAAATGGTAAATTTTTTTTAAATAGTCAAAAGACTCATACATAATAGTATTGTGTCTTCTAAATTAATTGATATATGTTTGAATTGATTTTACCTTCAAAAAATTAATAGTGATGTAATTTGTTATCCATTTGCTTTGTATTTATATATAATCTTTATTATATCATTTAACACTTCAAATTTAGATGGAAAATTTTATCAATATAAATGTGTGAGTGTGTACGTGCGTACATGTGTGAGCGTGTGTACTAGAAATAGATGCAGTTGATGAACTGAATGTCTTGAATCAATGGTGTTGATCTCTGTTACAGCGGCATTGGGTGGACCTGCATGGTTAACACTCATATGTCAAAGTCAGTTCAAGGTTCAAGAAGAGTATAATAAAAACTGGAGATTAGAGAATACAATTTGTCTCTTGTGATGACTAACTTTATACTTTGGGTTGAACAGAGTGGATTTAGAGTGAATTGGGTGTTGTAACCCAAAATCTGCTCTCTTCATTGTGATCCTAATTGGTCTATATTTCATCATCATATGCATGCATGCATTCCATGGGATCAAGGTATTTTGGTCAACACAACAAAGCTCCCGTATTTGTTCAACGCATGTCGAGTTGCGGAAGATTTGGGGGGTTTTCGGTGAATTTTGAGCTGTGCGAATGGGAAATAGTTTTTCAGTTGATTTGAGTTTGGAAATTCATATCTCCTAGCTGGAAAGATATTTTGGATTTATTCTTGAGATTTTGAAACCGTCTCGACCTTCACTTCAAATTTCGTGTTCAGACCAAAAACTAAATCTCGAAGGAAGGTCTTCGAATACACCATTCTTTTGGAAGTTATACAGTAAAAAATACAAAGGAAGTGGGCTGAATCTTTATTTCATGTGCGCTAAAAAATTCATAACTTTTGGACGGATTATCGTATCCGTGCAATGTCGATTGCCAAAATTTTGTCTCAATGTCATCTTGGTGTCGTCTTTGGAGGATAAAAGCTGATTCTCAAAGGAAGGGTCCATGAATTTTGAGTTTCTGAAGACATATTGGTGCTGAACCATAATTCATTTGTATTAACATTTGATACGGTAAAATTCATATCTCACTTGATTTTTATTGTATTGAGCTTGGTCCAGTGGCATTTGGTTCACGAATTTCGTCTACTACAAATCATCTTCAGATGCTAAAAAAAAAATGGTGACCCGAAGGCTTTTGTTTTTGTTATTCTTCGCGCGTGACACAATAAAATTATGCTCAAGAAATTATTTGTGTCTGACACGGTGTCAGTAAAATTTTGAAAATTTATAACTTCCTCTTTGTTTATCGGATTGATCCCGTTCTTTTGGAAACGCGTTACAAATTTGATTATCTTCATTTTTTGTGTTGGAACTTTTTGAAGATTCTGTATGGATGATGACGTGGCACTTCGCGATCGTGTCGGGTTCACACTTTCAAGTCAAGACCCAATCCAATTGCACATCCTAGGCCCAATTGGACCATGTATATGATCTCAAATCTGAATTTTGGAAAGAGAGTCCTCATAATTCACAAAACTCTCATAAATACAAAAATATTTTCTCTCAATTGTCTCAAAGATCAAATCAAAGTTCTACAACTTTTTTTATCAAGAACACAACAACAATTTGATCAAGATTTGAAAGTCAAGATCGAAAAATAATTCATCTTTGATCATCGATCCGTTCATTGCGATCTCAAAATCTAAGCTTCCTCTTCACTTCTATCGGTGAATTTTCTTGAATTAAGCACTTTTGAAATACGTGATTATTTGAGAATCACTTTTTCAATCAAGCATGAAATGAATTTAGGGTAAATTTTGAATTGAGAATACGAATCTAATACTAGAATCGTGATTTGATTTGATCATCATATGTAGATCCGGAATCGGATGGTAACATTAAGTGCTTAATGAATTAAGTTGATTTTGGTGAAAGTGCTTAATTGTTGAAATAAATCGAGGATGTTACATGAGGTTTAATTGTTGATCTTAATCAAGCATGTGAAGTTTAAATCTAGACCTTGAATTATGCAAAATCATGTGTTAAATGTGTGGAGATTTGGTGTTTGATCAATTGCCTAAGCCATGAGTCAAAATATCAAAAAGTTAGAAAAAGCCACTTTCTTCCTGCGCGGTAACCAATTAACTGGTTATGGTAACCGGTTACCACCGTTTCCACGTAACTGAAATTTAATCTGCACGCGGGTGACCTGTTACCCAGTTATGGTAACCGGTTACCTCAAGACAGTAGTGTTTTCCTTAACTTTTTGAGTTATGGTAACCGGTTGCCCAGACACAAATATTGAATTTTGCTTTGTTTTAATGCATGTTTGTACATATTGCCTTGTTTATTCTAACTCCTTTTGTGAATACTTTGCAAGGTACATTCTTAACCCTTCAACCTCTAATTGGAACACGATTATTGGTTAAAAAGTGCTTTATACGATCAGTTATTAGTGAAAGTTTATGTATGATGCTCAAATGATATTATTCTTGCATAAATCTTGTTTTGTGGAGGTACCCTGGCCTCACACGGATGTGTAAGTTACACATTCCTCCGTGTGATTGTTGTTTCATATATTGTATGAATTATATTTCGTGTAGGTACTTTGGCATCACGCAAATGTGTCTGCTACACATTCTGCCATGTGATTATTATACACTGTATGGATTGTGTTTCATGCAGATGTATTTTGATATTCAGATGTGTCATGTACACATTCCGATATTGATTTGTTGATACTTTGACGCTTAGGCTGATGGTATTTTCTTTGTTGGTGATAGAAGCTCGCAAAGTTTTCTGGGTTTCTTTGTTATTGCTTCCCTTCTATTTTTCTTTTCACATTTTATTTCTTTCTATAGATCATGTCAAGTAGGACTTTTACCGTTTTCCTTTCCATGAGAAGTAGGAATATATATGTATAATAGGGATCTCTATTGCTGATCATGTCAGGAATCCCTCTGGTTTATTTAAAGACCTGTTTAGGGCAATTCCGCATTATGTGCATTATGTGTGCTACTCGTGTTTGTTTAAAATCCTACCTTTGAAGTAGGTATTCTGCAAGTGTGTTTACATTTGTGCTCTCATATTCCCCCATCCTAATAAGTCCTCAAAAGGAGGCGAGCAGAAAGGGTTCTCAATCGACCCCTGCATTTCGTCTGTGTCATCCTTAGCTCACGTTGTACGTCGATGCTTTGGATTTATGCAGATCATGTGTATCGAGTCGGTCAAGTGGAAAAGGGTTTTGTAATCAAATCCCCACACTTTATCAAGAGTTCACAATGGCCATTGCTGACACTTCTCTACCCGCTTGTTTCCTTCGGGTGATCCGCTCCCCTTAGCTAAAGTAACAATTTTGTTTTTTATTTCATCTCAGTCTCCCATTTGTTTGCTTCGGGTGATCCGCTCCCCTTAGCTAAAGTAACAATTTTCTTTTTTATTTTATCTCAGTCTCCCGCTTGTTTGTTTCGGGTGATCCGCTCCCCTTAGCTAAAGCATTCTCTCTTCATAACCCCATCCCCTGAGTCAGTATACCCCGATTGCGTTCTTTTTCCAAAGCACTTGTTTGTATATATCGTGCTCCCTTAGGATGTGCTTGTTTCTTTGCTGATTCGAGCTAGACCTTAGAATAGGTATCCATGCATGCTAACTTAGGATAGGGATTTCCCATTCAAAACTCAACCTTAGGATAAATCATTGTATGATAGCATTTGCGATAGATTTATGATAGTCTCCCTTAGATGTTTTTGTTTTCTTTCTTTTGCATCCTTGCATTAAGACTAAAACTCTTTTCATGGAAAATGCATAAAATATCTAATAACTTTCAAATCCTTTTTTAAGGTAAAAAACATCAACCAATGCAAACTCTTTTGCACCTTCGGGCCCCTTTTCTTTCAATTTTTTTTGAAAGAGTATTTTAGTTTCTTTCCACTACAGGTCGTAAGTCTCCAAAGGTCGAGCAAGGATGGAATGATTGAATTTAACATTGCTCAACTAAAAAACACAAATCCACCAAAACAAAAGAGTTGAACTATGGTTGCTCTGATTCCTTAAAAGGGATAAGTAGGCATTAGGGTAGGGCCCGAACGAGCACAACTTTATTTTTCCTACATAGTTTTCTCTTTTCTTTTGCATGCATTCCCTCTTTCTTTTTTACTTAAAACCTTAGACATAGACTTTGACCATACCCATAGATTAGAACAAACAAGAGTGGATACCGTAGAGTACTACTGGCGTGTGGGGTGCTAATACCTTCCCCTCGCGTAATAGACTCCCTTACCTAATCTCTTAGTCGTTCGACCTTGATTTCACCCTCCTCAGGTTTACTCGATGTTTACCTTTCCCTTCCCGTGGGATAAAAAACATTTAATGGTGACTTCATTGATTTCATCTCGATGATTTGTTCAGCCAGTTGTTTCAGCTGGCGACTTCACTAGGGATAGGTTAACCTATTGCTAGTCCATCTCGAAGTTGCTCCTAGCTCTTGTTTTCTTTTCATTGGGTGTTTATTTTTATGCTTCTAGTTTATTCATCCATACATGATTACCTGAGCATACGTGTTTGCATACCATTTTATTTCTTTCCATATTGGTTATCTGTTGGGCTGAATTTTGGCTCTCCATGTTGGATGGGTGTTACTATTGAGGTAAAATGCCCAGTACCCAGGCTAGAGTGCACTATCTAGGAAACCTAGGAATATAGTAGAACATGACGGTTATTGGATGAAGGTTCTACCAGCGCAGCCATGTCGTCTATGCTCAGATGAGGTTTAAATGGGGTGTTATCGTCATCCACGTATGTGGCTTCATGATAGTGCTTCCAAACGAACCCGTGATTTTGAGTTACCATTGGCTTAACCTGACATAGTATTTACTTGTGAGTGGGAGAGATAATTTTTTATAGGTACAAATGGTGACTTTATTCTGATGGTGATCTTGTTCTGTTGGTGACTGTATTCCTCTAGTGACTTGGTTTTCTATGGTTTATGTTCTGAACTATTGATCTTGATATTCTTAGCACATCTAGATACGGCATAACGGATTTCCGATGTTGGAAATCTTGATTCCATGAATTATTGCACCTTGCATCATAGCATATTTATTTTCACAAAAGAAATGTAAGGAAAATATATGTCTAAAAAAGGTTAACCTGCATTTGCATTTCATTTCTAGGGTGTTTCAGAGTAAACATCTGTATCAAAAATGACAAACAACCATGATGTTGTCAAGAGAGACATTAAAGACGTGTTCGATTACAAGTTTGGTGCTTCCAGTTAGCCTCGTTTGAAAGAATTGATTAGGGCGATGGTTTATACGAATTCACAAGCAAACAATATGATGATCTTTTGCCTTTGTTGGATGTTCAAGTGGAGGATAGAGCTCTTCATACTTTGTTGCAATTCTATGATCCGGAACTGTGATGTTTCACATTCTAGGATTATCAACTAGCGCCGACTCTTGAGGAGTATTCATATATCTCTAGGATCAAAATCACTGATGATATTCCTTTTCATGTGTTCCAAATGAACCCAATTATGATGCCATCGCTAAGGCGTTTTATTTGAGCCTGAGCAATGTGAAAGGAAATTGGAGGAAGAGAGGTAAAACCAGTGGTCTCTCTGAGGATTTTATGATATGCATAGCTAGAAAAATGGAAACTAAGCGTCTGTGAGTTGAGTTCAACTCTCTTTTAGCTGTTTTGATTTATGGTCTAGTTATTTTTCTGGATATTGAGAATTTGGTAGATCTGACAGCTATTTGTATGTTCATGAATCGAAATCAGGTATCGACTATTCTGGCCAACACTTACTTTTGCTATCCATTCTAGGTATGGTAAGAAAGGAGTTGTGGTGTGCTGCATCCCATTATTGTACAAATGGTTCATGTATCAAACTGACGACCAAAGGACCATTCATGGACACTCTGAGCACTCGTACATGGGCCACAAAGCTCATGGCTCTCATATATTTTGACATAACCTGGTATAGGCATCATCTTGATAGTACTGCAGTTATCACCAGTGGTGGAGGTTTCCCCAACGTCCCTCTCATGGGGATACATGTAGTAATTAATTATAACCCAGTTCTTGCCCTACGCTATCTAGGGTATGATATGCGGAGTCCTCCTAAAAACAATGAAATCAGTGAATCAGCATTTTGCAAGAAAGGGGAAGATCCTGAGTTGTTAAAGAGGGTAGTGATTTCTTGGACCAAAATCTTTAGAAAAGGTAAATATTTCTTCGGGCAGAGGGAGCTTACAGCCTATGGACCTTATGTTGAGTGGGTCGAAGTGAGGGCGAGAATACTTCGGTTACCATTTGCAAAGGAAGATCCCTTGTACCTGCAACCTGACAAGTTGCAGCATGATGTTCCAAAAGAACATTTCTACCAAGTGCAAGGAGATAATCCACATCTTCATATCAACTTGGGAGCCAAAAAGATGAAGCTTTATTTTCTAAGGGAAGATAGGAAAGATTTAGCACGCAAACTCAAAGAATATGAGAAAACTAGCACTTCTAATAGATCCAGAGGTGAAGATGACTCTATTCCTTTTGAATACCACAAAAAATTGTTGCCTCTTGTTGTACCCCAAAATTTTCCCTCTCATTTATCAAGTAATCTCTCACAATATCTCATTTGGTTCAAGACTGCACAAGGGTTAATCATCTCAAGACACCTCCTCTAGCACTGATGACTAAAAATTAGGGTTTGAGATTGAACAAGGATAAATGAAATTTTATTGCCTCATATGAATTTCATGTATCATTTTGGACCCTCGAGGTTTCTCATGTCAAGTTTCAAGTCTTGGATCACATTTTTGCTCAGTCAATTGATCAGTTGACCTAAAATCAGTTGTATTGGGGAAAAAGTAAACTATGGTCAATTTACAGACAAACTTCATAATTTTTGATTCATATCAACATTATGAACTCATGTATGTTATTTTATCAAGTTTGTATCATAATTCCTCAATAAATTTGATCAGATCATCAAAAGGGCAAAATGGTCAAAATTAGGGTTTTGACTGAGAAGGTGCAATTTCTGATTTTTGACCTAACAAATGGTTTATTTGTTTAAGTTATGATATCAAGGGTTCAAATGAATCATTTTAACTTAATTGCATGACTCAAAACATTCCTGAAGTTCAATTGGTTGACTGTTGAATTTCAGTCAACTGATGAACAGTCAACTATACAACTGAAAAGTCAAACTTTGACTTTTTGTGCAAAATCAAGTCCCAAAGATAAAAATTCATTCAGACATGTCAAAATATGAAACTTTTTCATCAAGAAATCAAAAAGTCAAGATTTCATTTTGAAAAAGTCAAAATTTCTATACTTAGAAATTTTTCTAAGTGTTGGAAAATTCATATTTTTTCATAACTTTGAGTAAAATTTTCACCACGATGCAAGATGATTCAAAGGAAACTTCCAACATGAAAGTTGTAGATCTCAATGAGATATAAAACATTGTAGAACACAACTTCTTCTAGAAATAAATGTATTTCAAGTTATGATTTTAAGAGTACATGTTCATGAAACTTGGAAACTTAGTGAAAATTTTCCCTAGTTTACGCAGGGTTTTTGACCTAACTTCATGGAAATTTTTCACATAGTTCGAAAATGAATCTTAAAAAATGTCTAACATAGAGGTTGTAGATGATGTTACAAGATTTTCAAAATATCCAAGAACTCCTTGAGACCATGTTTGAGCAAGGAGAATCGAAGGCAAGAAGTTAGGATTTTATTCTTGAATTACAAGTCATTTCTTGATGAACAGATAATTGAATTTCAATGTTAGGCTGCATAATATTGCTTTGTAGGCCTTCTAACTTGTGTATTTATCCATCATTAATGGATTACACAAACTTTTTATCTATAATCCTAGTTGTTTAAGCTTTATCCAATTCACATTACTATTTTGGGAAGAAAGTGAAGAATGCCATTCTTGAAAAGCAAGCTTTATGCACAAAGTCAATTCTTAAGCCTCTAACTTGTTCCCTCTGATCACACTCCATCTACAAAGTCATAAGCAAGTGTGTTTAAATCATAACCACTCTATCTTAGCAAGTACACAAGACTTTGAAACTTGGATTTCTCAAAAATCACATGTTATGCTTAAACTTGTGATTTTGAATTATGATCAACAACAAGCCTCCAAACTTGTTGCTTATAAATATAGTCACTATTTGTAAGCTAGGACACAAGCTTGAACACCCTGAAACACTCCCAAACTCCCTCAAATCAGAAATTTCTCAAAAACTCCATTGTTGCATAGTTTCTGACCTTGAACTCCAAACTTCCATTTCCCTCGTGCATTTCTTGGCCTTTTAGTTTCAAAAGCTTCCTCATATCAAATATAACTTATCCCCATCCTATTTCTAGAACTGTAACACCATTTACCATAACCTCCATAACCAAAAACAGAGCATTGCAGTTGGACTTCTCCGGGCCATTTCAGCCACTCTCAACTCAAGCTAAGCATTGCATTAGCTTCCTAGAGACTCAAGGAAGCTAACCTGATCATTGCAGCACCTTGAATCAAGCTCAAACTCATTTCATGATTTCCAGTTTTGAGGTATTTTTCTTGAACTTCTATCTTCTCATTTAGGCACTGTTAGGCTTGCATTTGTGAAGATAAAATGTAGACATCATTACCCTGAAACTATACATGTCCATAGATTTCATTTATGTTGCTTGAGTAGGGAGAATTTTGAGTTTGAACCTCTGAAAATATTTAGGTCAAAATTTGGTACTGTTAGAAATTCATGCTCATCTTTGAGAATTAGCTTAAGTTACATATTCAGAATCGTGAGGAAATTTCTAACAAGTTTGATGTTGGAAGTTTTGTGAATGGATGAGAAATGAATGAGTTACAGGTTCTCTGGCTGGAGGTTGAAGATGAAGTTCATTCAGGGCTTGATTTATGTTACATATTTATTGTTTTGTTTATATCAATGGATGTATAGCCACCTGTCATACCCCCAAATTTTCACGCCTTAATGCTATCATCAAATTTATTTTCAAACTTGGGTTTTACATGGTGAAAGATTCCTTTGGTTTAATTACATTAACATTTTGGGGCTTTTAATAAATATTCACTTTCAAGTCTGTTTAAAAATATAATAATTATTTGTATTTTTAAAAAATAGCAAATAATTGTTCACCTTCATATAGTTTCAATTGGCTTTTTATTCCAATTAAGTAACATAGCACAATTGGTAAGGGAGAAAGACTTGCAAGTAGAAAGTCACGGGTTTGAATCTCACTTGGTGCACTTTAGATATTTTTGTTATTTATTATTACTAACTTTATTTTCATTTTCAATTATTTCTAACCAGAAAAATCTAATTTTTATACTATTTTCGTATTTATTTAATTATCATATTTAAAATTTTTTTTATTAAAATCATTATTTTATTTTTAAAAAATAGTCAAAATACCTTATAAATTAATATTTTTAAATCAATCTCAATATTTAAAATAGTCATGAACAAGGCTAAATTCATAATCTTGTTCACCAAATTATGGACAAAATATTCAATCAATTTCCAATTTTTAAAATTATGACAAAAATAGATCAATTTCAATTAATGCACTTTGGATATTTTTTGTTATTAACTATTTTCTAATTATTTTCAAAATCACAAAAATCATGTTTTTTTTATTATTTAAATATTATTTTCGTATTTTTAATTATGGCATTTTTTAAAAATAATTATTTATTTGATTTTATGCATTTTTCATCAAAATTGAGTGCAAAAATCATAATAAATACCACAAATATTTCCTTTTCGAGATAATCATTTCTTATTGGTTGATCTGCGTCAATTTGTGTCATAATTAACTTCTGATTGGTCAATTTGTTTACCAAGAAAGATCTGATTTATATTATTCCCTTTTTTCCCTGTAACCTGATTTTGACAGTCTATAAATAGGGCCATATTTTCACACTTCTAGGACATCCAGAAATATTCACAATTTTCACCGTATCGATAATTTCCAACACTATCCAAACTTGCTAACTTGATTTTACAATTCTTTTTGGTTTATTCAATGGTTGTTGACTATATCAGACAACAACCTAAGAACAATACACTTCTTCCTCTTGCATAATTTTCTACACATTTACAAACAATGATTTTTTTGGACCGATGATTTCATATGAGGCCCCCCAATTTTATTTTTGATTTTAGTTTTTCTGTTCTTTTTTTACCACATGATGGTTATTGATGGTTTTTATTTTCAAAATTATATTATTTACTAACTTTTTTCGGAAGCCAATTTCCATATTATATACATTTTTACGATCCAGAATCATCAACAATTTCACCAATAATTATAAAATCTACAATTCACTAGATTTCTCCTAAAGTTGTTATTCTTCACATCGAAGAACAACAACAAAGAAACATGAAGTCTCCATCAACTTGAAAAAAATTCTCTGCACTAAAGGAAAGAAGAAAGGAGATTGGAGGAAGCAACTTAAGTTTGGTCACGGCACTTCAGGTTGATTTCTCTTTTACCATCTTATTTAAACTTGTGCATGATTGCTTGCTGTTGGGTTAATTGTTTGATGTATTTCTTTGGTTGATGTCTGAATTCAAAATTCAATTTGTTCTTTGTCTATGATTATTTTGTACATAATTCTTATTTTTAATAATATATTTATTTTTATTAATCATATGTAGTTTTTATTGTTAATAATTATTAACATAATATTATAAAGAAAACTACACAAGAAAAACTAATTTTTCACCATTGTTATATTTGTATATTAATTTGTGTATTTTATTTTTAAATCTTAATTAAATCTGGCCATGTATCTAATTTTGATTGGAATTAATGTTAATAAAAAGAAATAAAATACAAATCTTTTTAGCCTTATTAAACTAATAATTAAATATAACAAATAAATATTTTATTTTCTATAAATTCTTTATTCGTTAATTTTTTTTAGTCATTAATTAAAGGATTTTGGGATATATGTTAGGAATAGTAAATATATTAATTTAGAATTAAATTAATGATTCTTTAAGCTATTTTAATTTAGAATTAAATTAATGATTCTTTAAGCTATTTTTAGTGTAGTTAAATATTAACCATATTTTTTATATCTATCAAACTTTTTTTCAATATATATATATATATATATATATATATATATATATATATATATATATATATATATATATATATATATATATATATATATATATATATATATATATATATATATATATATATATATATATATATATATATATATATATATATATATATATATATATATATATATATATATATATATATATATATATATATATATATATATATAACACCAAAAATATATCTTAGTATTTAGACTAATAATCGACTTGGTACATAATTTCAAATTTCTTTTTAAATTTAATTAATTTCAAACATTCTATAATTAATAGAAAATCCATCTTCCAATAATTAAATGGGTCGACATATCGTCTACGGATTTATTATTCAAAATTAAACTTTTTAATTAAAGTTCTGCTTAATCTAAACATCCCTCTAGTTTTACTGTCATAACTAAAACTACATCCCCCTGATTTAATTCAATTATTAGTTTTTTATTATTATATTTTTTTATCTATTTTATATATTGCATTTTTTATTCTATTCTTATTATTATTACTATTATTATTTATAATTATTATTATTATTAATATTTTTTTATTATTATCACATTTTATTATTTATTTATCGTGTAAATAAATTATTTTTATTTAAAAACTCATGAACATATTTTCTAGTTGCATTAAAATATTTTTAGTCATGCATTAATTAATATTTTCGCAATTTATATGATTATAAATATCAACAAATCTCAAACCTATTTTTCGCAATAAACTAAGCTAAACAACATTCTTTTTTGTAAAAAGGTTTCAAACGGATTTTGACTAATTGCGCTTTTAGTCAAAATCTCTGCAATCACTACTCCCGGTTAAATGCGAGGCGATTTAAAATACATTTGCAACCCCTAAAAAATACTAACCTCATACAAACTACGAATTGGGACTCTGATTCCTCATAAGAGGATACGTAGGCATACGATCAAAAATTATAGCGAGTTCCCCTATAAAAAATTTAAACCCGTTCCCCTATAAAAATATTTAAACCATTTCCCCTAATTAAAATTTAAAATCCTATTTTACCCAAACCTAAACCTAAAACCTAGTATCCTTGTGAACAAGGTAGATGAAAGGTGCCTAACACCTTCCTTTCGTCTAATAAAGTCTGAAACCTAGAATCTCTGTCTGCGAATTAGGGTTTCCTATTAGATGCCCTTCATTAGGATAAAAACTGATAGTGGCGACTCTGATTTAAAAACCAGTTGCTACACTACCCCAGTGGTAAAGCGCGCGCTTGTTAACCTTTGGGACCTGGGTTCGAGCCCTAGTGGTACCCTTTTGTGCATTTTTCATATTTTTCACTTCTTCTTTTTTTGTTTGCAGCCAGCGCTGAGCCTCCAACATTGGGCCTGGTTATTTTCTGCTTCCTCTAACCCCTCCTTACTTTTACACCCCTGGCCCATTTTTCTTTATTATTTCATTTTTATTTTTTTATTTTATTATATTTTTATTTTTCTTTAATATTATTATTATTATTATTATTATTATTATTTTTATTTTTATTAATAGAAAAAATCCAAAAAATATTTTATTTATTATTTACACTTACTTATTTTATTTTCTTATAAAACAAAAAGATAAAACATTTTCTTTTAACAAAGTAATTTCTTTTTTTTAAATAATTAATATTTAGGCTTAGGTTTAATTATCATATTATTTTCTTGTAAATTATAATTAATTTAGAATCTAGGTTTCTTTTTTAATTAATTAATTTTCATATTATTTTTATTAAGTTAAAACCTTTTCACAAAAAACCCTAAAAAATATTTTTTAACTTAATTTCTTTCTTAATTAATTTAGGTTTAAGTTTTGTTTAATTTTTAATTAATCATCTCTCTTAATTAGGTTAAAACCCCTTTCATGAAAACCAAACAAAAATCATTTCTTTTTCCATTTTGCATTTGTACATTATTTATTCAATTCTTGTACATTTATTCAATATGGTTGTAATAGATAGTTATGCTTAATTTTCTTGCAAATCCCCATTTGTAAATTTGTATACCCCCTTCCCTAATGATGTAATAGCTTAGTATTTTTATTTTCCGCAATTTATCGCTTTATATAAATGCTAGTAAATTAGGGTTTGTATGGAAAGATAAAATCAACAAGTTAGCAAACCCTAATTCAAGATAAACAAGCATGTAAATCAAACACACTTGCACACTTGCACCCTTAGGGTAATTCCACTTGCCTTACAAAACTGGCGATGTTATGCATGTGGGGTATCTTAGCAAAAAGCAATAAAAAATACAAGATCATAGTCCCTCGATGACGCTATCAAATGTTGCCTTTCAAAATGATCTTAGTCCCTCAAAGAGAAATGCTAAGATATCTCACAACATTGCTATCATGGCTATATAATGACCCACGCCCATCCCTTTTACATCCAAAGATAAGGCTTCTTACCAAATCAATGGTAAGATAGCAATATCAAAGGAAATGAAGAAATGAACTAAGACTTTTGAGTAGGTAGATTGTTCCTAGTTGCTTGCTCATTTTCAAATCAAACATCCTTGCTATTTTTAAAACAAACACCAAAAACTTTCAAAAACACTTTCAAAACATTTCCCAAACTTGAAACATTTTCAAAAGCTCAACACTTTGTATACGTTCTTACGAATGAGAACTATTACAAAGTTTGCCTAAATGATGGCGCCTTTTTAAATTACTTTCAAAAACAACACAAAGCATATTTTCAAACAAAAGTAAGTGATCTAGCAAGCAACTAAGAGCCCATAGATAACTATGGATGAAAAGGGTGCTAACACCTTCCCTTTTCATAATCTACCCCCGAACTCAAGAAACAATCTCAAAGGTCTTTCCTGTTCTTTTCAGCCTTTACTTTTGGATAAAAGAAAAGTCAGTGGTGACTCTTGCTAACGGCAACATTTGTGATAAAACGCAAAACGCCCAAGTCAGTTCTCCCACCATATCACATCGCTATTGAGAAGAAGTACAAGCAGAGTTGTTGAGATAGAGACATACTCCGGGTATCCAAGGCTGAAGCAAAAAAGCATGCTGAAGCCAAAATCAAAGATTTAGAGAAGTTGCTCCGAGATAAAGATGCTTAGCTCAAATCAGAAGTCAACCATTGTGATACGGTGGCAGAACCGACTATTTTGGAAAATGCTGGTTTGCGTTTTGCGTTTGTATTCGCAAAATATCACGGTAAGCAAGAGTCGCCACCGACTTTAATTTTATCCAACCGGAAAGGAAAAAAGCACAAAAAAATTCCTTTTTCGAGATTTTGAGTACGGGGGGTAGATTATAGAAAAGGAAGGTATTAGCACCCTTTCTATCCATGGTTTTCCATGGGCTCTTAAGTACTTGCTCATCTTTTAAAATTGCTTGTGTGTTTTGAAAAGTTTTTATTTTACTTCGTTTTAACCCTTGTTGCTGTCTTCAAGAGTGTTACGAAGTGTTTTTGAAAACTTTTTTTTGAAAAGAGTGTAAGTGTGGAAAAGTTTATTTTGAGCAAGTACCTAACAGTATCTACCTACTCGAAAAAAGATTATTTCTGTTCTTGTTTCCTATAGACAATGCTATCCTACTATTGAGAAATAGGAAGCACCGTCGTTGGAGTTGTAAGGGTCAATTTGTAAGGGGCGTACGATCACTAAAGCAATGTTAGAACGTCTTAGTAATAACCCTAGTGTCTTAAGATCATATTCGAGGAAACATTTCTGAGGTGACGTTTCCGAGGCAACATTTCCGAACGGGACATTTGATCTTTGTTTAGACAGGAGGGTAACCACTAAGACTCCCTGTACTTAATGGTCGTTTACCGAAGGCAACCGAAGTGAGAGTATACCCTAAGAGTGCGCATGTGCGGGTGATTTGATTTCAGTTATTATCTTTGCACATTAGGGTTTGCTAGCCATTTTAAATTAACATACAGTCTTGTCATACAATCCTATTAACATACATCTAACAGTTAATATTTGCGAGAATTAAAATGCGAGAAATAAAAACCTACGCTATTACAAGGCTTCGGGAGAGGGATTACATAGCCAAAAAAAACCGTAAAACAATAAATAAAAGGAAATCCTAATTAAACTATTACATACCATGAGCAGTTACATCAATATTGCAAAAATAATAAGCGCACGTGGTGAAACAAAAACGAGAGAATTAGGGTTTTGACCCCAACTACCTAATTGAAAGAAAAATCATTTTTTTGTGGTTTTTGATTATTCTGAGAAAATAAGACTTTAATTGAATAAATAAAAAAACCTTAATTACTAATTAATTTAAAATTTAAGAAAAATATATAATCGACCTATTTTTGTATTTTTATTTTATTGAAAAGAAAATAAAAATTAAATCACATATTAACCCTAATTTTTCTAATTGATTTTAAATATATAAAGAAAAGTTAGAATTAACCTAAATTAGATTTAAAATAATATTAAATTAAATTTGGTAAAATAATAAAAACCTAATTCTAAATTTGTGAAATTGATTTTATGATTTTTTTTGGAAAAAAAAAGAAATTAATTTTGGTTAAAAATAATTTAAACAAATTAAATAAATTAAAACCAAAAAATAAAAAGGAAGAAAATGGGCCTGGTTTTGTAGCAAGAAGGGGGGGTATGAATTGCAATTCTGGGCCCAAAAGCGCCTGGCCCTGTTTGACTTTTCCAATTCCATGTTGCTTGCTTGACTAGGCGTATGGTGGATCCTCATGGAGTAGCCTTGGATCTGAAGCCTTGGTGATCTGATGGTGGGACATTGATGATGCACGGTAGGATGATGGTATGCATGTGTACCTGATTATGCAAGACAAAATAATAGAAAGCAAAGTTGGGGACCTGGGAATCGAACCCAGGCCCTTTGGCATTTTACCCTGCGCGCTTACCAGCTGAGCCAACTTTGTTAGTTGTACATGGAACAACAAACAAACATTATATGGAAAAACAAAATAATAATTATCAAACGCGCACAGATTTGAATGGGCGAGTCAGAGAGTGCCACGTTATCATCTTCCTCGTGCCTCCATCGTTTTAGACGAAGAACATTTACCTACGAACAAATGGGCGTAGGTACAACCCTGTGCTCCTCCAAAATCCCATACAAGCATGATAAATGCAAAACAATGGTACCAATCAACTCGTTGCAACCTCACGAGCATCATGGTACTACTATCCATGGCCAATTGTCCCTGTACAGAAAAACCCTAAAAACGCAAAAAGAACCCTAACTATGGCATCTTGATGTATAGTCAGCAAAAACGAAATTAAATGTAACCATTAGTTTGCAAATGACTCAAGGATTAAGAATATGTCAACGAATCATGCTAAATATGCCAAAATTATTGAATTCGATTTCAAGAAAATGTGAAAACCGTGGGGTACTTACAGTGTAATCCTGGATGTTAGGAAGCTTGCTAGTGATTGCAATATGATCCAGAGATATCCAGCAAGCGATTGAGATGGCTGGAAAGGCTTGAGATGGCCTGAAACCTGGAAATTGATTCACCACTTTTGTTGAAATTTTGCACGTTTCTTTTCTTTTTTGCACGCCTCTCATCCCCTTGTTTTTGATCTGAAGATGTTCCTTATGTACCCTAGAATATATTAGGGTTACAAACTTGTATCAAATCTCTCCAATTATGATTATTGAATCATGATTTGATCATTGTACAAAATATTTCCAAATCAATCCAAAATGCAATCTTTTGTGTCCAAATGAACCTTGCACGATTTGATTCCATCTCTAGCTGTATAATAGACCTAAACATGCACAAAATCTCAAGTCTTGATTAGTTTTTGATATTTTCATGATTTTATTTTGATTTAATTAAAATGAAATCAAAATAAATAACAAAAATAAAATAAATACAAGTGGAAGATCTCATGGGTCATGGGTCACATTACAAATTCAATGCAAGCATAAAAAGTTGGGCCTATTTGACAAAAATTGCAATTTGGGACACATTTGACTTTTGGCAATTTTGCAAAAAGGGTCAACTTTGCCAATGCATAACTTCTTCAATTTTGACCCTAGAGATGTGTTCTTGGACTTTTTAGAAATATTAAGATGTCCTCTAAGCAATCCTTTTGGTCTCATCTCAATTGAGTCTTCCATGTTCATGTATGAAGCTTTGACCCAAAAGGTGTTTTTGTTGACTTTCCAAAATGACCTATGAAGTCCAAATTCATATCTTCTTGTGACTGCATATTTTGAACTTGGGAGATGAATATGAATTGTAGGGAATTACCTCCTCTTAAATATGAGATTTGGATGGGTCATTTTTGATAAAGTATGAGAAAGTTATGCTTGGTCAAAGTTGAGTTGACTTTTCCTGCAAAACCCTAATTTAGCAACTTTTGGGTTTTGATGAATTGTGAGAAATCCTTGAGGAATCATGATCAACCCTTGATCAAATGATGAATAATACTTCAAAATGAGAATTTTGACCAAAAATCTTGAAGTTTGACTGTATGTGGGCCACAGTTGACTTTTGCCCTAGCATAGTCGATTTTCAGGCTTTTGAGCAATTGACTGAGCAAACTTCCTCTGCAAGGCTTGAAACATGACATGAATGATCTTGTGAACATATTAGGGAAATGGTGAGCATTTGGGATCCTTTGGACTCAAACATCTCGATGCAAACTGAAACCCTAATTTAAGGTAGACTGCCTTAGGAGAGAGTTTGTTTGGTCAACCCTTGGACTTCCTTGGGCAATTTGAAGACCTCACTTGGCATGTATTGAGAAATATGTGAGGGAAAATTTTGGGGTACAACAACCATATACTCGCAGAAGAGGCCCATCTCGAAGGGCGTAGTACTCAGTTGTCACATGCCGTCGAAGAAATCGTCAGGCTCAAGGGCCAGATGCCATTATGAGTTTTCAGATTATGCAGGGTTTGATGTTCATTTGTTATTTTATTTTGCTGTAAAAGACTACCTCCATGCTTGTTGGTTGGGTTCTTATCTTTATTTGTTGTATCTTAACTGATCATATTGTACAAACTCAGTTGGCTTGAGATTTTATGAATGAAAGAGATCGTTATTGTTTTTGTGTTTTTTTTTGTTTACTTTTTTGTCTATCTCTTATCATGTTATTTGATATTTTCGGTATTTGAAAACATTCTTGGGCACGTTCGAAACTATAAAAAATTTCATGCATAATCATTCATTCATGCATATCATATCATGACAGGTGGTTCCCACAGGTTTTCTTATATTCGACTTGGTTTTTTTCCAGAAATTGCTACTACAAACTCGCACCACTACAACACTCGAAGTTCTGCCAAAACACAAATGGAACAACTTCAGGCAGATGTTGTTGCTATGGGTATCAAGATGGACACTCGTGTGGACCAGCTGATGGAGATTATCCCGAATATGGCCCGCCAACAGGAAGAGATGAGAGCCTTGATAGTGAGGCCTGATGAGACTATGAATAATGGGAATGAGACGTTGATTGTCAATCCTTCAGGGGTTGTTGTTAACAGCCCAATCTGTAATCCAGGCGTGCAGAATGTGAATAATGCTTAAAATCTGAATGGAAACCAAGGTGCCCAGAATTTGAATGGTGGTAAGAATGTGAATGGAAACCCAGGCGTCACTCAGAGTGTGGATCTGAATGCAATTGCTGGTTGGAATATTCAGAACGGTCAAAATTGTGAGTCTTAGTAACTGTGTTGGTAATCAAGACATGCCTGTGGTCCAAGTTGTTGGAAATAATCCGCCTCCACTCACTCCTACTCGGCATCATGATGAGCAACAGTTTGTTCAACCAAAACATGTATATGTTCCTAATCGTCGACTTGAAGAGGATAATTACGATGACTGGATGTCTCTGGCTGATGAGCCAACTAAAGCTGACAAAAAGCCGCGTATGCTTGAAGAGCGTATGCGAGCGTTTAAGAATCATGGTGCTATGGGCCTTGACATGTATGATTTGGATTTAGTCCTAGGAGTGAAGGTTCCTCCAAAGTTCAAAGTGTCATAATTTGTCAAATACAAGGGTATCTCTTGTCTTAGGACGCATGTCAAATCCTATTACAGGAGGATGTCTGCGTATTCTGATGACGAGAAACTACTTATGCATTTTTTCCAAGACAGTTTAGCTAGTGGACCTCTTGAGTGGTATATTCAATTGGATGGTACTCGTATTTGTACATGGAGAGAGCTGGTTGAAGCCTTCGTCCAACATTATCGATACAATACTGATATGGCGCCCACAAGAACCCAACTGCAAAATTTATCCTAGAAACATATTGAATCTTTTAAAGAGTCTTCTCAGAGGTGGCGCGAGATGGCTGCTAGGGTTCAACCCCCTATGATGAAGCGCGAGATGGTAGATATGTTCGTTGGAACTTTACAAGGGCATTATTACACGAGTTGTAGTACTTATGGTTTGTTCTCTGAAATGGTGACATACGGGGAAAGAGTCAAAATTGGGATCAAGTTAGGAAAGATCCAAGACGTGGTTGTTAGAAATAATGCTAATGCTGGTAACACTAAGAAGTCATTTGGTGGCCACCAGGAGAAGAAGGAGAATGAAGCCAATACGGTCTATTCTCGTAAGGGGAAAGGTAGATACCAGGATACAAATCACCAGATTGCTTCTGTGACAATACCATTTTCCGCACCTCAGCAACAAACATATGCACCCAGGCAGGGCTACCAACAAAGGCCAAAATCGCCTCCTAGAAAGTTCAACACAATTCCTGTACCTAATGTGGAGTTGTTCACTCAGTTACTAGAATTGAAGTTGGTTGAGAATCATACAATGCAGATTAATCCAGAGAAGCTACCGCCAAATTTCAATGTTAATGCTAAATGTGAGTTTCATTCCGGAGTACAGGGGCATAACAATGAGAAGTGTATGGCGTTCAAACATAAGGTAAAAGATATATTGGGCTCTCAGGCTATTAATTTTGGGCCAACACCTAATATTACTAATCAGTCTTTTCCGCCTCATGGGTGTGCCACTGTCAGTGCCATTATTTAAGATGAAAGCTTGAATCTTGTTATAGATGTGAATCAGCTAATGACACCCCTCTCATTTGTGAAAGAACAGTTATCGCAAAAAGGTGTGTTTCTGGGATATGGGTTTGATTGTGAATATTGTTTGGTACAACCAAAGGGTTGCCAGTGCTTGAAGGATGTAGTCCAGGATTTGATTACCAAGGGAGTTCTGAAGTTTGACCGTATAGTTGCTGAGACTAAAGTTAGTGAGGATGAGGTTGATGTGATAACTATTCCTATCAAGGCAAAGACCATTCAAGTACCTGTTACAATTCCAGTTCCTGTCAGGAAATCACCTATAACCATCACTGTACCCGGGCCGGTACCATATGTCAGCGACAAAGCAGTTCCCTAGCATTATGGTGGTGAATGTTATCAACAAGGGAAGAAACTTGTTACTCAGCAGTCCGAAGATGGCAAGTTTGAAGAAGAGAAGTCTGAGATTTATGACATCATGGATGAAAGCAGGATTACCCACAGAAGTCATATTTTCTCTCTGCCAGAACGACCTGAAAGTAGTGCAAATTTCGCAGCTAAGTCTAAAGGCAAGTAGGTTTTAAGTAGTGGAGAAAAACTGGGGCAAGATCCTTCTGTTCCTATTCTAGATGCCGATATGGCTAAAGATGTGACTGAATTGATGAACATAAAGAAAAGTGACTACAAGATTATTGATCAGTTGAGCCAGACGCCCACCAAGATTTTGATTCTTGCTTTGCTCAAGGATTTGGAAGCCCACAGGAATGCGTTGATGAAGCAGTTGGGGACTTCTTTTGTTCCTCAAGAAATTTCAGTGAATCAATTGAGGGAATCATGAATAGTATTTCTTCAAGTAATGGACTTGGCTTTACAGACTTTGATCTACCCCCTGAAGGGAGAAAGCATAATAAAGTGCTGCACATCTCCATGGAGATTACAAAAACTACTCTATCCTGTGTGCTGGTGGATACGTGATCATCTCTCAATGTGTTTCCTAAGTATTCTCTCATGAAGCTTGATTATGAAGGGGTCGTGTTGAGGCCTAGTGACTTGATTGTCAAGGAGTTTGATGGGTCTAAAAGGACCGTGTTCGGGGAGGTTTATTTGCCTATTAAGATAGGTCCCTAATTTATCAATGCAACATTCTTCATTATGGACATTAATCCTTCTTATTGTTATCTGCTTGGCCGTCCGTGGATTTATTGGGTCGGCGCTGTCACGTCTACCCTGCATCAAAAGCTGAAGTTCTTATTGAATGGAAAGGTGGTCACCATTTGTGGTGAGGAAGATTATATTGTCAGTCACTTAAGTTTCTTTCGCTATGTTGAGGTGGAAGGTGAAATATATGAGACTCCATGCCAAGAATTTGAAACCGTACAGGTTATCAGAACTCCTCGCCAAGAGGTTAAGAAGTCGGAGGTCTCCATGTCATCATACCGTCAAGCACAAGCAGTTATTCGATTTGGTCATCTTGAAGGATGGGGAAGAGTGTTAAATCTCCTCACACAGACACACAAGAAAGATCTAGGCTTCTTGGTTGGTCGAAACATGCCAATTGCTGCTCCTCTTAAGGTTCAAGGTATTCCTCCGCCGATTCAGATTATCAGTGGTGGTGTTATCCATGAAGAGGCTCATGATGTGAGTGAGGAAGGGGATAGTGATTTCAAAATGGATAAGTGGGTTCGTCCTACTGTACCAGGTAAAGAGCTTGCTAATTGGTCTGCTGAAGACGTCATCGAAGTCACCCATTATGAAGAGTATTTTTCTTTTGTTTTTCATCATGCAATAATTCCTATGTTCTACCTAAGACGTAGTGAACATGCTGTAGGGCCATGATTTTTTTCATTTCAAATTTATCATCAACAAAGGACGTCTTTTTGCATTCAAATATTTTGCTCCCCGTCTTTCTTCTTTTTAAATTTTTGGCAATATGATTTTTATTTTTCTTTCGTAATCTAAAACTAAAATAAAAATAAAAACAATCATGCAGATTTTGTCCCCCATTAATCTCGGAATATTTCGGAAATGGTTCCGCTATGGCTTATTATGACTTTGAAAATCAAATCTATCAAGCTAATGAAGAAGCCGGAGAAGATTGTGAACTTCTGGAAGAGCTATCCAGATTGTTGAGTTATGAAGAAAAGGTCATTCAACCACACCAAGAGATTGTTGAAGTGATTAACTTGGGTACTAAAGAGGTCCAAAGAGAAGTCAAGATGGGGGCTGCTTTGGAAGACATCCCAAGCCATGAAGAGGGACCCGAGCTAGGATCACGATGGATGATGGTGCTCAAATGCATTGGGTAATGGTATCGTTGTTGTTATTACTTCTCCTGAAGGTTTCTATACTCCTTTCACTGCCAGAATTTGCTTTGAATGTACCAATAACATGGCCGAGTATGAAGCTTGCATATTCGGGTTAGAAGTTGCTATTGATTTGTGAATCAAGATCCTAGAAGTATATGGGGATTCTGATCTAGTGATCAGTCAGATCATCGGAGATTGGGAGACTCGTCACCCTAATCTAATTCCGTATCGCGAGCATGTTTTGAGGTTGATCCCATACTTTGATGAAATCACTTTCCAGCATATCCCAAGTGAGGAGAATAATCTGGCAGACACTTTGGCTACTCTGTCGTCCATGTTCAAGGTTAGGTGGGCTAACCATGCTCCCACAATCTGTATTATGAGGTTGGGTGAGACTGCGTTCTGTTAGTAGATAGAAGAAGAGGCGGTCGATCAAAAGCCTTGGTTTTATGATATCAAAAGATATCTTGAGATGAAAGAATATCCAGAGGATGCCTCTATTACTGATAAGAAGACTCTGCAGAAATATGCAGCCAGAATTTTACTCAACAATGGTGTTTTGTATAAGAGGAACTATGACTCTGTTTTTCTCAGATGCATGGATATACACGAAGCCAACGAAATCATAGAAGATGTACATGAAGGATCTTTCATGATGCATTCCAATGGACATACCATGACCAAGAAAATCATGAGAATAGGTTATTATTAGTCTACCATGGAAAATGATTGCTAAAATCACTCCATAATCTGTTACAAATGTCAGATTTATGCTGACAAAATGCATGTGTCACCCAATCCGCTGAATGTCTTGACTTCTCCTCGGCCCTTTGTAATGTGGGGTATTGATATGATTGGGAAGATTGAGCCAACTTCTTCCAACGGGCATTGCTTTATTCTAGTGGATATTAACTATTTTACCAAGTGGGTTGAAGCAACATCATATGCCCACGTCACCAAGCAATTTATGACTCGTTTCATCAAGAATAACATTATTTGTCGTTATAGGATGCCCGAGAAGATCATCACTGATAATGGGTCCAATCTCAACAACAAGATAATGAAAGAGTTGTGTGAAAGCTTCAAGATAAAGCATCATAATTCTTATCCATATCGCCCAAAGATGAATGGCGTTATCGAGGTAGCTAATAAGAATATTAAGAAGATTGTGAAAAAAATGGTTGTGACCTATAGAGATTGGAAAAATATGTTGCCATTTTCTTTACATGGTTACCGCACCTCGGTGCATACTTCGAATGGGGGAACCCCGTTCTCTCTGGTATATGGCATGGAAGCAGTCCTACCCGTAGAAGTGGAGATTCCTTCTTTAAGGATAATGAAAAATGTATAGCTTGACGGGGTTGAATTGGTTATGAATAGACTTGATCAATTGAATCTCATTGGTGAGAAGAGATTGACAGATATTTGTCATGGGCAGTTATACCAGAAGAGGATGAAGAAAGCGTTCAATAATAAGGTTTGTCCTCGAACTTTCCAAGCTGGTGACCTTGTGCTGAAGAGGATCTTGCCTCCCAACAATACATATGCTAGGGGAAAATGGGCTCCTAATTACAAAGGACCTACGTCATGAAGAAAGTCTTCTCTAGAGGATCTATGATGCTCACGACTACGGATGGGGAGGATTTCCCTCACTCCGTCAACGCAGACATAGTGAAAAAGTACTTGGCATAAATAGACCCGCTGAGTTGACTGGCTCAGGCATAAAGGGGCATCCCGATGAACATGGAAAATGAATAAAGGTTCGGGCAAAAATTAGGGATATATGAATAATAGAATGAAAATGGTGTACACCCTCTAAATTGAAAACCCGAAAGGGAGGCTTAGGAAAAAAAGGGTATCCCGGTGGATTGAAAACCCGAAAGGGAGATCCAGGAAAATGTTAGGGATTAAAGTGAATATTATAGTTTGCGTGGTATCTGTAATGTCATTCTACACTGTTATTGGCTATCTTGGAAGGATAAGGAATCAATCGAATCAGTTTGTTAAGAAAGCAATATACCAAGGAGCTTTGACGTTATAAAAGTCATAGCAGTGTCGGGACCCGATAAATCCGCACTCACATTGCCACCATTGTTTTCTCCTTTGTATGCTTTGTATGCAATTACCTCTTTTAGAAATTGCTTCTTGATGTAAATTCCTATTTACAGGCCAGTTAATTAATAAAATTCTTCTCTTTTCAAATTATATTGATTTGTTTTCATTTTTGCTGTTTTGTTTGTGAAAAGACGTCTAACATTTTTGATAAACTTTGTGTTTAAAACATTAATGCTTTATATCACATGATATCAATAACTGAAATTACCTAAAGTTTTGGGTGTTTGAGATGATGGCTAAGGTAATCATCCCATACCCGGGGCATATTGTTGTGGTGGTTTCTACCTGTGTAGGTACTTTTGGTCTTTTGTGACAAGGAGGGTAACAGTAAATGGGCATAAAAAGGCCTGGTTGCGACCAACATGAGTTCTTTATTGGAACGGAATCCCATATTCCCAATGAAGACATACTCTCACCTAGATAGAATCCCTTTATTCCCAGTGAAGGGCTCCTGTCAACTGGAAGATCCTTTATTCCCTGTGAAGTATCTTATACCTTCCCAGTGAGGTTTGATCATCCATGTGTAGTCCCCGCTGAAGTCATCACTCTTCATAAGAGTTTGTTCAAGGGTTTGTCCCCTCCAGATGAGTTATCTCCAAAGAATTGCATTTCATTATGATTTTGTACGATCTTCTCCTTCAACGCAGTCTACTCTATTTGGAGAATCTGGGAAGATTCACTTCATTTGACTGAATATCTTTGTTATACCCCATTTGAAGTCAATACCATTATGTCTCTGTTATTGGTATTTATCTCCCCAGTAAGGAAGATCCCTTTTCCCATGAAGCTCATATCTTTTCTCCCAAGGATGTTTGCCTTGTCAGGTTTTCATGAAAAGATGTTTGATCAGTATGCTTATATTGTCCAGCGAAGCAAATCTCCTGTTGTTCTGGAGCAGTGTGCATGGGTGAATATCGTTTAGGGCTCTTTTATCCCCAATGGTAGAGTATTACTAAAATATTTCCTCAGTGAAGTTTTGAATCTCAAACTTATGGTTCAAGGAGGCCCTCGTCTTCCTTAAGCAAAGATTGTTACCCTCAACGATAGTATTCCCAGTACAGACAAAGTAAAATTCTTTTGCTAAGAGTTTCTATGTTTCCTCAGTCAAAGTCGAATTTTGATGATCTGCTAGAGTAACTTGTCTATTATTCCCCAGTGAAGCGAGTTTTCTTTCCCTAGTGGAACAAGTGTCGCATTTCCCCAGTATGGTGTACATAGGAATGCCAGTCATAACTCTTTCATCCCCGATGATAGAAGATTTTGTTGAGATGTCCCCAGTGGAGTTTTTGTCCCAGGAGGTTTATTTCTTCCCTAAGTGAAGATTTCCCCCGATGGTTTTATCCCCAATGTGGTCTGAGTAGAATTATTTTTATTTGAAAATTTATATACTCCCAAGTAGAAGTTATCTTCGTTAATAAGTTCTACGTAAGAAAGCTTCCATCCCCAGCGAAGCTCTCCTATTTCTAACAGAAGAAAATTAATTTGTTCTCCAGGAAGTTGGGAGTTTGACCAGAATTCAAAATTTTCTCTAAACTGCAGTTTATCTTTGTAGTATTTTCCCCAGGAAGTTACTTCCCTAGTGATATCAATCTTAGGAGGTCGGTGGTTCCAAATCTCATTTCCCTATTGAAGACCAGAGGGATGTTTTCTCTACAGAAGTTCAGACGTGTGAAGAATAATTGTTAGGAAGTTCATTTTCTTCTCAGTAATCTATTATTGATGTGTTTTCCCAAGTGCATTGCTAAACATGCATCACTACACTGCATCTACCAAAACACGTAGCATTTCCATTGTATGGAGCATTATGCTATAAAAGAAATTTTTTCAAACATGTATAAGCATAAGCCAATTATGTTTACTTACAGTAACCAAATTGTTATGTGCTCAGATTTGAATTACCTCCACAGCTAGTTCAGGGTGATCCTATTTTGTTTCCCCCAGTGGAGTCTGTGTTTGATTCCACTAGTCGGGTCTTTGGTACTTCCAATTTCCTTAATACGTTGTGGTTTTATCTTGCCCTTGCAAGCCCTTGTTTATTTTTATCCGTTGTTTTCTTTTTTGTCAGAGTGCGAGTAAGAGTCGGTGTATAACCTTTCTTATTTCTCAAGTATTTGAGTATCCATACTTGGTATGTGGTAATTCAGATAATTGCCACTCTTGAAGAATTAGACCCCGCTTCTGGCCTGAGGGATATTGTAGTTCTTGCATATTTGTAACCTACCAAAATTCCAACGCGTATTGGCAATCCTTGTTAGAGTCCCCTTCGGTCGGTCTCTTTCTCTTGTAGAGTTCATCTTTGATCGATGCTCTCTGAAGGTCCCACTTAGTCAGTTCCTTATTTTTGGTTTATCCGCATTAGCCGAGTTCTCCTTCTGTTAGTCTAGCCAACATTCCTTGCTCAGAGTTCTTCAGTGTCTCTTCAAAGTCCAGTTTGTCTGGCATCCTAAGTTAGGTGAATCCTTTCTTGTTAAGGATTTCCTCGGTCAACCTTTTTCTCATGTTCACTACCAACTCTGAACAATTGTTTCTTAATGCCCAATTTTTCTTTTGAGTGTCTAACCCTAACCAGACATGCATATCTTTATCCTCTATAAACTCGCCTTTGATCGGTGTTCTTTCATAGGAATCTATCTTCGGTATAGTATCCCTTGTTAAAGATTCCCCTTCAGCTGATTTCTTTATTCTTAAATCCACCTCCGGCTGATACCTTTTGTTAAAGATTCCCCTTAGACTGGTTTCTTTATTCTTAAATCCATCTTCGGATGGTACCTTTTGTTAAGATCCCCCTTTGGGTGGTCTCTTTTAATTTTAAGTTCGCCTTTGATTGGCGTTCTTTCCTTAGGAATCTACCTTCGGCATAGTATTCCTTGTTAAAGATTCCTCTTCGGCTGGTTTCTTTACCCTTAAATCCACCTTCGGCTGGTACCTTTTGTTAAGATTCCCCTTCGAATGGTCTCTTTTTATTGTAAGTTCTCCTTTGATTGGTGTTCTTTCCTTAGGAATCTACCTTCGACATAGTAATCCTTGTTAAAGATTCCCCTTAGGATGGTTTCTTTACCTTTAAATCCACCTTCAGCAGGTATTGTTAAGATTCCCCTTCGGCTGGTTTCTTTATTTTTAAATCCACCTGCGGCTGGTATCATTTGTCAAGAGTCCCCTTCGGCTGGTCTCTTTTCGTTTTAAGTTCTCCTTTGACCGGTTTTCTATTCAGAGTCAATGTCTATTTGTATCCCCAGTAAGTTCGCCTTTGATTGACGTTCTTTCCTAGGAATCTACCTTCGGCATAGTATTCCTTGTTAAAGATTCCCCTTCAGCTGGTGTCTTTATTCTTAAATCCACCTTCGATTGGTACCTTTTGTTAAGATTCCCCTTCGGAAGGTCACTTTTCTTTGTAAGTTCGCCCTTGATCGACATTCTTTCCCTTTTAAATCCACCTTCAGATGGTATAATTTTTTAAGAGTCTCCTCTGGTTGGTTTCTTTACTTTCGTATGTCTTCCCTCTACCTAGCATACATATCCTGTTATTAATAAGTATAGAAAAAAAATATGTGCAATGATACCCAACTGGTATCAAAATGAAAATTTTACGGTTCTATTAATTATTCAATCCTCTTTCACCTTGATTGTTCGAAAGGCTTCCACCAATCTCACTATCTGGTTAAAGAAGATTGAATAGGGGCAGCTGTTGTACCCCAAAATTTGCCCTCTTCATTGTGATCCTAATTGGTATATATGTCATCATCACATGCATGCATGCATTCCATGGGATCAAGGTATTTTGGTCAACACAACAAAGATCCCGTATTTGTTCAACGTATGTCGAGTTGCGGAAGATTTGGGGGGGTTTTCGGTGAATTTTGAGCAGTGCGAATGGGAAATAATTTTTCAGCTGATTTGAGTTTGGAAATTCATATCTCCCGGTTGGAACGGTATTTTGGATTTATTCTTGAGATTTTGAAATCGTCTCGACGTTCTCTTCAAATTTCTTGTTCGGACCAAAAGCTAAATCTCGAAGGAAGGTCTCCAAATACACCATTCTTTTGAAAGTTATATAGTAAAAAATACAAAGGAAGTGGGTTGAATCATTATTTCATGTGCGATAAAAAATTCATAACTTTTGGACGAATTATTGTATGCGTGCATTGTTGATTGCCAAAATTCTGTCACGATGTCATCTTGTTTTCATCTTTGAAGGATAAAAGCTGATTTACAAAGGAAGGATCCGCAGATTTTGATTTTCTGAAGACATACTGGTGCTGAACCAGAATTCATTTGTATTAACATTTGATACGGTAAAATTTATATTTCACTCGATTTTTATCGTACTGAGCGGGGTCCGGTGGTGTTGGTTCATGAATTTCTTCTACTACAACTCATCTTCAGATGCTGAAAAACAAATGGTGACCCGAAGGCTTATGTTTTTGGTCTTTTTCGCGTGTGACACAATAAAATTCCGCACAAGAAATTATTTTTGTCTGACACGGTGTCAGTGAAACTTTAAAAATACATAACTTCCTCGTCGTTTATCGGATTGAGACTATTCTTTCGGCAACGTGTTGCAAATTTGATTATCTTCATTTATTGTGTTGGAATTTTTTGAATATTTCGTACGAATGATGACGTGGAACTTCGCGGTCGTGTCAGGCTCACCCTTTCAAGTCAAGGCCCAATCCAATTGCACATCCTAGGCCCAATTGGCCCATGTATATAATCTCAAATCTTATTTTTGGAAAGACAGTCCTCATAATTCACAAAATTCTCATAAACAAAAAAAAAATTTCTCTCAATTCTCTCAATTCTCTCAAATATCAAATTAAAGTTCTACAACTTTTTTTTATCAAGAACACAACAACAATTTGATCAAGATTTTAAAGTCAATATCAAAAAGCAATTGTTCTCCAATTGTTGATTTGTTTGTTGCGATCTCAAAACCTAAGCTTCCTCTCCACTTCTATCGGTGGGTTTTCTTAAATTAAGCACTTTTGAAATAAGTGATTATTTGAGAAGCACTTTTTTAATCAAGCATGAAATGAATTTAGGTTGAATTTTAAATTGAGAATATGAATCTAATACTAGAATCATGATTTGATTTGATCATCATGTGTAGATTCAGAATCAGATAGTGAAATTAAATGCTTAATGAATTAAGTTGATTTTGGTGAAAGGGTTTAATTATTGAAATAAATTGAGGATGTTGCATGAGGTTTAATTGTTGATCTTAATCAAGCATGTGAAGTTTAAATCTAGACCTTGAATTATGCAAAATCATGTGTTGAATATATGGATATTTGGTGTTTGATCAATTGCCTAAGCCATGAGCCAAAACATCAAAAAGGTAGAAAAGCCATTTTCTGCCTGCGCGGTAACCAGTTACCCGATTATGGTAACCGCTTACCACCCTTTCCACGTAACTTAAATTTGAAATCCGCACGTGGGTGACCGGTTACCCAGTTATGGTAACTAGTTACCTCAAGACAGTAGCGTTTCCCTTAACTTTTTGAGTTATGGTGACTGGTTACCCAGTTATGGTAACCGGTTACCTCAAAACAATAGCGTTTTCCTTAACTTTTTGAGTTATGGTAATCGGTTACCCAGTTATGGTAACCGGTTACCCAGATACAAATATTGAATTTCTCTTTGTTTTAATGCGTGTTTGCACATATTGCCTTGTTTATTCTAACTCCTTTTGTGAATACTTTTCAAGGTACATACTTAAGCCTTCAACCTTTAATTGGCACATGTTATTAGTTGAAAAGCGCTTTATGCAATCACTTGTTAGTGAAAGTTTGCGTATGATGCGCAAATGATATTATTCTTGCATAATTCTTGTTTCGTGTAGGTACCATGGTCTCACACGGATATGTCTGCTACATATTATGTCGTGTCATTGTTGTTTCATATACTGTATGAATTATATTTTATGCAGGTACTTTGGCATCACACGGATGTGTTCGCTACACATTCCGCCATGTGATTGTTGTACACTATGGATTGTGTTTCGTGAAGGTGTAATTTGATATTTGGATGTGTCTGCTACATATTCCGATCTTGATTTGTTAATACTTTGACGCTTAGGCTGCTGGTATTTTCTTTGTTGGTGATAGCAGCTCACAAAGTTTTATGGGTTTCTTTGCTATTGCTCGCCATCTACGGATTGTTATCTGTTTGGTACATTTCCCTTCTATTTTCCATTTCACATTTTATTACCTACCAGAGATTATGTCAAGTAGACTTTTACTACTTTCCTTGCCATGAGAAGTAGTAATAGAGATGTATGACGGGGATCTCCGTTGCTGATCATGTCAGGAATCCCTCTGGTTTATTTAAAGACCTGTTTAGGAAAATTCCACATTATGTGCATTATATGTGCTACTTGTGTTTGTTTAAAATCCTACCTTCTAAGTAGGTATTCTGCAGGTGTGTTTACATTTGTGCTCGCATATTAATAAGTCCTCAAAAGGAGGCGAGCGGAAAGGGTTCGCAATCGACCATTGTATTTCGTCTGTGTCATCCTTAACTCACATTGTACATCGATGCTTTGGATTTGTGCAGATCACGTGTATCGAGTCAGTCAAGTGGAAAAGGATTTTGCAACCAAACCCCCATACTTTGTCAAGAGTTCGCAATGGCCATTGCTAACACTTCTCTACCCGTTTGTTTACTTCAGGTGATCCTCCCCCATTAGCTAAAGTAACGCTTTTATTTTTTATTTCATCTCAGTCTCCCTCTTGTTTTCTTCGGGTGATCCGCTCCCCTTAGCTAAAGCATTTTCTCTTCATAACCCCATCCCCTAAGTCAGTATACCCCCGATTGTGTACTTTTGCCAAAGCACTTGATGTGTTTGTTTCTTTGCCGATTCGAGCGACCTTAGAATAGGTATCCATGCATGCTAGCGTAGGGTAGAGATTTATCATTCAAAAATAAACCTTAGGATCAATCATTAAATGATAACATTAAGGATAGATTTAGGATAGTCTCCCTTAGATGTTTTCGTTTTCTTTCTTTTGCATCCTTGCATTAAGACTAAAACTCTTCTCTTGGAAAATGCATAAAACATCTAATAACTTTCAAATCATTTGTTAAGGTAAAAAACATCAACCAATGCAAACTCTTTTGTGCCTTCGGGCCCCTTTTCTTTCAATTCTTTCCTAAAGAAAATGTTAGTTCCTTTACACTACAGGTCGTAAGTCTCCAAAGGTCGAGTAGTGATGGAATGATTGAATTTAATATTGTTCAACTAAAAAACACAAACCCATCAAAACAAAAGAGCCGAACTACGGCTACTCTGATTCATTAAAAGGGATACATAGGCATTGGGGTAGGGCCCGAATGAGCACAAATTTATTTTACCTATATAGTTTTCTCTTTTCTTTTGGATGCATTCCCTCTTGCTTTTTTACTTAAAACCTTAGACATAGACTTTGACCACACCAATATATTAGAACAAACAAGAGTGGATATCATAGAGTACTACAAGCGTGTGGGGTGATAATACCTCCCCCCCGTGTAATAGACTCCCTTATCCAATCTCTTAGTCATTCGACCTTGATTTCACCCTCCTCAGGTTTACTCGATGTTTACCTTTTCCTTTCCATGGGATAAAAAACGTTCAATGGCGACTTCAATGATTTCACCTCGATAATTTGTTTAGCCAGTTTTTTCATTAGGACTTAGATATTTGAACCTTTGGTTGGTCCATAACAGTCTCCCCGAATACTTTGTCAAACATAGAGTCAGTTGGGCCCTCATGTAGTTACTCGCTATTAGCTTCATCAAAGGTTTTGGGCATGCATGAGAGTTTTCTATTTGTGCATGAAACATAAGTCTTGGAAACCTTCCCTTATATTGTTCCTTAATTTGTTTCACTTGAAGCGCTTCTCTTCGGACAACTTTTGAGACCAATGTCTCATTAATTTCCATTTGGAGAATCCCTTGTTTGACCTCTTATCTTGGGACTGAGGTGATTTTCTAAGGAGCTTCCTCTTGGTGAGTCCCCTTTTGCTGGAGGCCCATCTCCCTATGTGTCACTCCCTTTCCGAGTCTACTCGCTTATTTAGAAGCTTATTTTGGAAGTACCGGTCATTATTTTACTCCCACCTAGACCACTATTCCTATCGCATTCAGCTGAATCCTCTTTCTGGCCTTGATGAGGTAGTGATGAAAAAATACTTGCACTCTTAGTTTTAGGGGCTCATCTACGAGGAAGGGTTCAGCTCCAGTGAGGTGCCGTCTGTGGAACCTTGTTTTACAGGTGATATGTTTTTAACAAGGAAATCAACTTTTGATTATGACAACTAATGTCTTTTGATATTCAAGCATGATCAGTTAAGTGGATAAAGATGCAAACCTAATTGAAATTATGGAACTTGCAATACAAAGGTCAAGACTGATGTCTTAACATAGAAACACGATGTCAGGACAAATGTTATGACATTTGTTGATAGAAAATTTGTTGAAATTATTGATTACGCAGAAAGATAAATAGCATAAATTTAAATAACACAATCAATTGTTAACCCAGTTCGGTGCAACGTCACTTACTCTAGGGGCTACCAAGCCAGGAAGGAAATCCACTATGATAGTATTTGTTCAAAGCTAAACCAATCCTAGTTTACAATTTATCTCCTAGACACTACCTTGTGCAACTTCTACCTAGAGACCACTAGATATGAGAATCCTACCTCATTTCCAATCACCGCAGTGATATACCTACAACCATAAACCTTGTGACTAGACTTAAAACCAAAAAAAAAGATTACACTTCCAATAAACACTACTAAGTTTTTATTAAAAGCTTAAACTAAGAATAATACTCAACAATTTGCTTAAAAGCTCATGAGTAAGAACAATACCTTGATAAACAAGCAACAAACAGTCAACTCAATGCATCAAAGATACACGAGTGACACACAAAGAACACAAACACAAAGAACCTAAAAGACTCCCAAAACCCTAAAACCTTATGTTGCACCCATTTTTTGTTATTGTGAATGGGCTTGGACTCTTCAAAATATCCAATCTTCACATTTAAAAACAATTGCAAGATCTTCTCATAAAATTAGGAATAAATCTTTTTAAATCTTCCTAAAAAGTCTCCTAGTTCCGTTTTAAGAAATCTAATTATATCTGCACTTTGTTCCTAAATCATCTCCTTGACTTGCGCATAATGATGGGGTATATCCAAAATGATCTCATCAAATTAAAACAAATTTGTAAGTTCCTTAGTTTTAAGGATTGGCATTAATTTTTGTAAAATAAATATAGCAGCAATATGTTAGATAGGATGTGTGAACTTACTAATTGGAACAGGTTGAGCAAGAAGTCATATCTTATGTTGGGACATGTTGAGTTGAAGTGTTTCAACATCTGGAGCAATATATCAGATAAGATGTCCTATGAAGGAGAATACGACATCACGCCTGAGTTGAGCTGGATTAGTGGATTCAGTTATGATTTAACTGTTGTAGAATATTCTGGGAATATTATGCAATATTATATGAAGCTGATTTAAAGGTCAAGAAGAATCAAATCATAATATTGAAGATTATGTAGTTTCTAAATATGGAGATATTTTAGGAAACTAATGATTGAAGACCTTGATTGTCAGGGTACTCGTAGTTCACCTTTAAAATTTTTTAAAACACAAGTGTGTTAATTAATTGTAAGAGACGAGACATCATCGTCGTATCCGAGTGGAAGAACATACTTACTACCCACAATTATAAGAAAGGATAATTTGCATCATCTCAAGGTGGAGGATATGACTTGGATTTTAAAATCAACAAAGCCTCGCTCAACACCCAATCTTAGAAGTATAGTAGCTCGCATCACTACAAAGATTGACAAGAGTCGAATCTTTTTGAGAAAAGTTTAAGATAAAAAGCCAAAGTGGCAAAATAGTTTGAATGAGATTGATTGACTTTTAGTCTTCTCACAAAAATGTACAGGTATTATTAAGTTGATTAAAGTTTGATTAAGAAAATATTTTGAAAATGCATGGACATAAGTCCAAGTTTATTGTGAGAGCGGTTCAAGTTTAGAAAACAAGAATATTTTTGAAAAGGAGGGAGAAGATTCTTGAAATTAAATAAGATGGGAGAAAATGAGGGGATTATCCTAAATCATAAGGTAATAGCTAGGGAACATAACCGTATAACCAACAAGAAGTCAACACTTGACACAATGAGTCAATGTAAAATTCCCATCCTTTGGATTTGAAACTAAACAAGCAAAGATGATAAACCTCTTAAGAAAACCAAGCTTCAAATGCATTAAGTATTCACAAAAATTGGGCAGAGTAACAGCTATATATAGATGACTTCTCAATCACAGACAAAGTATATAATCAGAATAACCTGCACACAAAGAAAACAAACAACCCAATGTCTCGGGGTAAACCCCAAGAACTCCAGACAAAATCACAATAGAAGTCACAAGGTCTCAAGGTATGTCAAGGTCTCTAATCTTAAGCCTAAGAAGTCCATAACTCCAAAATGCCAAGGATAGTAACCAAATAGTCCAAGTAACATTAAATTTTTGTATTGTTCAAGTTGGTTATTAGGTATCTTCAAAAAAAATGAAAGCTAAAGTGAGCAAAACAAAATGACATAAAGATAAATGCTCAAGTGAGCAAATATGAAAATAGCATGAAATGTAAATGCTAAGATAAATGGTGCTTAAAGTAAAAGCAAAAAGTAAAAGCATAAAAAATAAAAGTCAAGTGTTAATGGGTTAGAAATTAGAGTTTGTTGAATTACTATCTTGAAACTTTCATTTGAAAACTCATTAAAAGATTGATAAAATCAAAGACTCTCAACAATAAGTTTCATTTGCTTGTTGTCAAGTATATCATTCATTTCAAAATCTCAAGGCAACAATAAATGATCAATGACATTTAAATGATTCCCTTAATCCAATATTATGAAGATTTATTAGAGGATTGATAAGACCAAATCCTCCTAACAATTAATATTAAGGTTATTAGATCAAAGTTTCAAATTAAACATAGTTGGGATTGCAAACATAGGTTTGGACCATAAATGATCATTTCTCGAATCGGGACAACATTTAGCGTTATGTTAAGCAATTGTAAGTGGACTTATATATAAGTCGCACCTATTTTGAGGTTAGTCAATATCAATCTATGTACTATATAGTTAGAGGAATAATATGTAGATCATTCTCTAATAACATATGGTACAAGTAAGAAGAGAATGAGATGAAGAGGGAAGGGGAATATTTGAATAAAAAAATTGATCAAACTATCATTAAAATCACCCATCCATTTTGGTGGAGTTAAACTCAACATCCAAGATCCAATGATGAAGTTTATGATCAATAATCACATAGTCAGAATATATAAAAAAAATAAATTGCATTTATTGAATAAAATAAAAAGAAAAATGATTTTTAAATTGTTTTTAAAATGAAGATAAAAGGGAAAATAGCAAACTATATTTAAAGTGTCAAAGAAAAATTAGAAGAAACCATAGAAAAGTCAGAAATGATCTCAAATATTTTTATAAATTTTTTGGTAATTTTGTTAAAATAGAAAAGTATTTTTAAACTAATTAAAATTACTCAAATAAGTGAAAAAAGATTTAAAAAAAAGTAGAAAACAAAATAAAATTCTAGAAAAATTTCAGAAAAGGCAGAAATAGAGAAAATGATCTTGATAAATTTTTTTTAGAATTTAAAAATGCCAAAAAGTATTTTTAAAATAACTAAAATAAAGCAAACAAAACAAAAATTATGAAAAATATCAAACATTAAAATAAAAATATGCAAAAATATTCAAAAAAGTCAGAAATAATTCAAAGTATTTTTGTATATTTGTTTTTATAATTTTTGGATAAAAAATAAGAGAGTTATGAATTTTTGACGACCAATTCCAGCCAGGGCATATCTGTAGACGACCAATTCCAGCCAGGGCATATCCTGTATCCAGCCAGGGCATATCTGTAGACGACCAATTCCAGATTCGATTCCTGTATCCAGCCAGGGCATATCTGTGAGTAACAGATTGTAGATTCGATACCTGTATCCAGCCAGGGCATGTCTGCATGAAGAGTTTAGAGATTCGATTCCTGTATCCATCCAGGGCACGTCTGTAAGCAACCTTTTTGAAGTTCCGGATTCGATTCCTGTATCTAGCCAGGGCACATCTGTGAGCAATTGATTGTAGATTCGACACCTGTATCCAGCCAGGGCATATCTGCATGAAGAGTTTGAAGATCAACACCTGTAACAGGCCATGAAACCATCTTCCTTTCTCAAAGCACGCAAGTTATCGCTAAGGAATCTCTTACGCGATTGACACCCCCGATGGAATCTATAAGCCCATCTCCACAACTATCCATCACATTTCCAAATGGCATCTATAAGCCCATTCACCGATTATTCATCACATTTCCAAATGGCATCTATAAGCCCATTCCCGACAAGGTTCTGTCACGTCTCCAGATGGAATATATAAGCCCATCCCCCTATCCACCATCTTTCCAAATGGCATCTATAAGCCCATTCCCGACATCACATTGCTGATACCACACTATGTAAGTGCAAATTTCTGGGCACTCTAGTGTTCAATCATCTTCCACCTTCGGATCACGAAAGGCACACAAGCCAATCTACATCCTCAGGTCTAAGAAGATTGAACAGGGGCAACTGTTGTATCCCAAAATTTTCCCTCCCATATTCTTCAAAGTTTATCAAGAAACATCCTCAAGTGGTTCAAGATCTCTCAAGGGTTGCACAGTTCAAACACCCTCCTAAGCCAGTCAAATTAGGGTTTTGGTTCTTGCAAGGAAGTTGAGGTTTTCAAGGGCTCAATCAAGTCCTATAGTCCTATACACATTGTCAAGCATCTACATGCCAAGTTTCAAGACTCATAGCATCAAATTGCACAGTCAAAAACCCTAATTGCTTCACAATCAACTGCAGGGGCAAAATGGTCATTTGGCAGTCAAAAGTCAAAAATTTTGGTCAACATCTTATTTTGAAGCCACAATCATCATTTGGTCAAGTCTTGATCATGATTCCACAAGAATGGCTCAAAAATCATCAAGATGCAAAAGTTTCCATTTTTGGACAGCTGAAAAGTCAACTGTAACTTGACCAAGGCATAACGTTTTCATGGTTCATCAGAAAAATCCCATCCAATGCACATCTTGAAGGGGAGGACATTTCCTACAACTCATCTTCACATTCCAAGTCCAAGAAATGCTCTCACAAAAAGTTATCAATTTCAACATTATAGGTCATTTTCAAAAGTCAACAAAAAGGCATTTTAAGTCAAAGACCATAACTTGAGATTGGTAAATCCAAATGACATGGGACCAAAGGCATTGGTTATAGGACTTCAAGACCTTTCCAAAATGTCCAAGAACATGTCCATATGATTAAAATTGAGCAAGATATGCATTGGAGAAGTTGGGAAATTTCTGTGAAATGGCAAAAGTCAACTATCCTTGAAACTTCATTTTTTGACAAAAGGGCCCACTTTCTTCCACTTGATTCAGCCTTGTCATGCCACCCACGTGTCCCATGATTAATTTCAAGACCAAACTTTTATTTTTTCATTTTTATTTAATTTTTATGGATTTAATTCATTTTAATCCATAATAATTCAAATAAAATCAAAAAAATTAAAAGAATGGTATCTTGAGGTTTGAATGGCTTTCATGTGTCATATTCCACATACCAAATTTGTGCTAGGGCCATTTTGAGCATAAAATTCAAAATTTGAACAAACTTGGAATGTTCTTTAATGGTGATAAACCAAAATTCAAAAACTTGATTGCAATGGATCCCAAGCTCATAATGTGACCTATTCTCATTCATTACTACATATGCAAGTGTGACAAGCCTCATTCACGACCTGAACATCCCTGAAACGGCCAAACCAATTCCAAAAAAAAACTAAAGAAAGTTTGAAACTGAATTCCACCTTAGAAGCCCTTTCAAGGAGATTTAAGGATTCAGACCTATTGCTGGAAGCTTCAGGAGTGATTTGGGATCAAAACCACTTGCTAGAACTCAAGAAAACACGCTACACGATCATACAATTTGCATATTTGTCTCACAATCATAATTCATTATTCTTGCATCATTGATGAAATTTTTTGTGTGCTTTACATTGCTAACACTCTTCTGAAGCTAATGGTATAAGGCAATTGCGTTTTGGAGCCCTGAATCCCAAACCACCATGGATAAGATTTAGGGTTTTCAAGCTTTTGAATTGGGGGTTTATCATATAGGTAAAATCAGAACCTCCAACGCCCATGGTTGAGATCGCTGGAACGAGACAAACACAAAACTATCCTCGCGCCATATTTATGTAGCCTGGATTCCTATTCGCTATTCTTGGCAGTTTTGCTTTGTGGGGATTAAAAACCCCCGCTAATTGCTTTCTCTTTTACATGCAAAATGAAGAAGACGGTGAGCTGGCAAGGTCCTAGTGGCTCATTCAAATAGCGCGCCATTTGTTTTTGTTTTTAGCACATTAATCACTTTATTGCATATAATAATCAGGTTTGGATTTATCAACAGAAAGGCGCCACAACTCAGTTGGTGGACGTGTCCTTGAATTATCCCTTGGGACCTGGGTTCGAATCCCAGGTCCCCCTGATATTTGTTTCATATTTTGTTCAACATAATTTCATGCAGCGCTTTCAATGAATTCCACCATATGCCTCCAGGCACCATCATGCCATGTGTCCCAATCAACAATCCAAAGGCCAGGGAAGAAGGAGCACCATGTTCTTCAGTCAACCAAACGCACCTGAATCCAGAAAGTCAACAAGCCTGAGCTTAGTGGGCCAAAAACTGCAATCAACACCTCCAAAAAAGGCCCAAACCCCCCATGGTTTTGTTACTTTTTTTATATTTTTCTTTTCCTTATAATTTCTTTTTTTTAATTATTATCATTATTGTCAATTAACCTAACAAACTGATTTTTTCCATAAAATTCAAAAAAACCAAAAAAAAAAACATTTTATTATTTATTAACTTATTTTGTAAATAAAATTCTAATATTAATTAATTAGTTGTGTAATTAGAACAATTTTAACTTTTTTTTAATAAGTAAAATTAATTTTGAATTAGGTCTTTCACTTCCAATTTTTAATTTCTTTTTTTATTTTATTTCATTAAAAACATAAAAATACAAAACAAAAAAACATTTTTTCTTTAATTAAATAATTAATTAGTTAATTAGGTTTAATGTTTAATTTAATTCTAAAAAAGGGTCAAAACCCTCAAGACGTTCCCGATTAAATTTCTATTCGCGCTTTATTTTCTTTTGATTATATTTATGTATCTGTACAGAGTATGTAATAGCTAATTAGGATTTTATCGCCTTATTTAAATTCTCGCACTTTATTTTACAAAACAGGTTTTTTTTTGTTTTTGGCGATGTATAGACCCGCGCCTTGTAATAGCTAGATTTATCTTTCTGCAATTTATTTTCCGCACTCCTAATTGTTAAAAAATGCATGAAAGAATGTATGAAAAATAAAATCAATCAGTAGCTCACAAATAACCTGCAAAGATAACCTTAACTGAAAAACAACACACAAAGCACATGCCACTCCTAGGGTACGCCTCACTGGTTGCCTCGAATGTGGTCATCAAGTATAGGGTATCTTAGAGGTCGCCCTTCTGTCTAAAAGATCTAGTTGCCTCGAAACGGTTGCCTCAGATACAAAGGATCTAGGACATTAGGGTTACTTCTAAGGTGTCCTACTATTGCTTCGGTGACCACGCATTGTCCCTTAATCGAATTGACCCGAATAACTCTAACGATGATACTACCTACCTCTCAATGGTGGGATAGCACTATCTAAAGGACTCTTACACAGCCTAATTCCTTAGAGTAGGTAGATTCTCATGGGTACTTGCTCTTTCTTTCAAACAAACAAAACAACTTTTCGCACCTACACTTTCAAAAGGTTTTCAAACAAATTTTTCATATACTATTGAGGACAGATACAAGAGTTACTTAGAAATTTTTCAAACGAAACTTTTTCAAAACCCACACACACTTGAAAAGCAAACAAATCTTTTGAAAACATAAGAGCAAGTACCTAAGAGCCCGTGGATAACCACGGATAGAAAGGGTGCTAACACCTTCCCTTTCTATAAATCTACCTCCCGAACCGAGAGACATCTCAAAGAAGGAATTTTGCTGTGCTTTTGTCCTTTCCATGTTGGAGAACATAAAAGACGGTGGCGACTCTTGCTTACCGCGACATTTCGCAAACCAGCTTAAAAAACAGTCAGTTCTATTTCAACCGATCACAATGATGTATGGTGATCCACTGTTAACAAGCACGCATTGGAGTCACGAAAGTCAGACCAATCACAACATTTCAACTGTCCTGCTCTCATTGGTTGAAGAGGCCACATAGGTCATCTTTAACCTCCAGCTACCCTACAACTAGGGAGAAATCATGATCCTTAAATCTGTAAATTTAGACACTCATATTGGTATCATTAGACGTGTCTCTTCAAGATGATCACCACCATATCCTCGCGCCAAATTTATATAAAACATAGCTTACTCGATTTGGAAAAAATCAGAGATGTCTTGAAAATTTTGAAATCAAAAATAGAAGTATCGAATGCGTTGATTCACCAAAATTGAGTTAATAGCAAGCAACAGTGAACATCATAGACCATTCCACTAATTTGAGTTAAAAGATTTGGTGCCTTAAACTACTTGAGCGAAGTCAAATGAAATTGCTCTGTAAATGGACCTGGATAGCACGATTCAAGGCACCTCAAGGCTTGATTCTTCTTCTGTTAGCTTCAGTGAAGTTCAAGGATGAAGGATCAATGAAGAAATTGGATTGAAAAGTGGTGAAAAGAGGAATTCGAAATCTCAGAAAAGGGTGTTATGGAGGGAGTTTGACACAGTGATTTTGGTTGTTCAAGCTTGAGAAAATGAGTGAGATATAACCCTCTATTTTTAGGGAAGAAAATGGGATGCTCAAGCGTGTGGAATGATAAAGTTTGGAGGGAATTCGTGTGAAGTTGCAAGCATGAAAGTGTGACTCATATTTTGATAAAATCTCAGCCAAAACTTTTGCTTCAAGGTGCTAATCACTTCAGGAAGATTGTTAAACATGATTAGAAGTAAAAACACGCAACAATTTAGTGATTAGAAGTTGAATTGTGCATTTCAAATTCCGAATTGGAGGAAAAAATCAGTTTTAAGTGATTGTCTTTAAACTCACGGTGTGCGTAATTTAGGGAACCTTAGGGCATGATTCTTGAAGCATTTGAAAGATAAGGTCACAAAATTTACAATGTGCAAAGAGTGAGATCAAATGGATGCTTGAGATAAAAGTTGTGATGACTCAAAGTTGAGAAAAAGATGCTGACTTTTTGTACTTCGAAAAATTCTAAGTTTTTCTTCAAAAGTGACCTATAATGTTTTGATTCCAAAAAAGATCTTCCTTATAAATTGAGCTTTGATAATTTATTCTAGCTTGAATTAGACATCCCAAAGATAATTTTGAAACTTGAATCACTCAAAATTTCCAAATATTGAACAAGTTATGATCCCTTGAAAATGGTGAAAATCCATGAGGTGACCTATAATCTTTTGAGTGCTTAGGGAATCTTCCACTCACTTTCAAGCTTTACCCATAAAAGATGATTTTAAGTTCACATCCTTAAGATCATTATGGAAAATTAATGGGCTCAAGGAGATAAAAATTGTCCAAGTATGATCTTTTGAAGTAACATAAGAGAATTTGATGGCATATATAGACGACATGTAATCTTTCTTCATCATTAGGAATCTTCCACATAAACCTTTCTTGAAAATTTTGAAGTGATTTATTTATAACCATTTAAAGAGAAGTATGTCTTTGGAATCACTCAAAAATACCAAAAGATGAGCAAGATATAACCCTTAGAAGTTCAAAACCCTAGCTCATAGAGCAACAAAATGCCTTGGAAACCCTTTCAATTTTGACAAACTTTTTTGCACAAATACTTTTTTCATGTGAATAGAAGTTGTTGAGGATGATAATGAGAAACCATAGAAGCCATAACCACTTACAAATATTAATAATTGAGTGAATTATGCACTTGTGATCAATGAATCAAGAACTTGTCCAATTAAGTCAAACCTCTCCAATCAACCTTTGCATCCTTTGACTTTCTATGACAAATTAAGGTATGATGAATCATAGTAGACCTCATTATGATGTTTCTTTTAAGTACTCTCAATGATGAAGCTTGAATCTCAATGAAGATTTATTGAAGAAGGCATGGACATAAACTCATGCACCTATGAATCACCTGATGAGATGTGTTGTGCCTTCACCTATATGATTATCAATTAGAGTAAACATTAATTATATTTGTTAGTTGAAAGTTAATCAACACAAATAAAATATGGCCATAATATATAAATCAAGGTGCTTGGTGATTCCTCATGAGCCAAACCCAATTGTGATCTTGATATGGTTGAATTGATATGAGATGATAGAGGAATCTTAGGGGAAAATTTCGGGTACAACAGCTGCCCTTATTTAAGTGTCTTATATCCGGAGATACGAAGGTTAAAATATTATTGTCGATGTGATTGAAGATACTTAAATATAAAACAAGCTCTATTTCTTGCCCTAAGATGTCATGCAACGCTTATGATTGTGCATGCAAACAAATAGATCCAAAAGAGACACAGGACACCACTGGGGAAACAGAAAATAAAATAAAGGATCAAAGGAAAACCCGACCAGGAAAATAAATCACCGGTGAACAAATAACTCGACTATATTAGGGTAAAGCCCAAGGAGGAGATAAACCAACATCAACTCAAATATTGAGGAGAGAAAAAAAAATATAACAATGATCGACCGATAACTGGAAAGTATCCATCATTGAGAAGATAGCAAAAATGGTATCATCTACTCACATGGAGAAGAAAGTGGCATGATAGTACCAGCAAACATAAATATTAGGGTAGGTCACAAATGACCAGCATCAATACTTATGACTGGAAACAAACAAACTTCTTCAGAGAAAAGTGAATCTCAACGAGGAACTATCTCCCATAATGACGAGATTACCATTCATCGGAGTAACAAAACTCAAAAACGAACTATCTCCCATAATGACGAGACTACCATTCATTGGAGTAAATAAATATCAACAACAAACTATCTCCCATAATGACGAGACTACCATCCATTGGAGTAACAAATCTCAATAATGAACTATCTCCCATAATGACGAGACTACCATTCATTAGAGTAAATAAATCTCAACGAAGAACTATCTCCCATAATGACAAGATTACCATTCATCGGAGTAACAAAACTCGATAATGAACTATCTCCCATAATGACGAGACTACCATTCATTGGAGTAAACAAATCTCAACAATGAACTATCTTCCATAATGACGAGACTACCATCCATTGGAGTAACAAATCTCAACAACGAACTATCTCCCATAATGACGAGACTACCATCCATTGGAGTAACAAATATCAACAAAGAACTATCTCCCATAATGACGAGAATACCATTCATCAGAGTAACAAATATAAACAACGAACTATCTCCCATAATAACGAGACTACCATCCGTTGGAGTAATAAAACCACAATCTTCTCTGGGAACTAATAGACTTACTAGGGAAGTATAGGTTGGTCAAATAAAGAGACCTGCCACTTGCTCTTAAAAGAAAAACTCTGGGCAAAGAAACATGACTTCTCTGGGGGAAATTTCAATATATTCATATTGAGGAGATAACATCTTCCTATGCAAAATAAATGCACACTCTCAATCCAGAGTTCAGAACCAGACAAGGAATTGAATAGGAAGGCTAAAGCAAGATTCTTCCACGAGAGATAACTCACTGGGGAAATTGAAAGAATATACACTTTTTGCTTAAGGTTGAAACTCTATTGGAGAGATGGTAACATAACTTTGCGAAATAGGGTAATATGCCAACAAAATGTTAATGAATGCAGAAGTGCAGTGAATTTTAAATTGAGCTATGGATGATGTATTTATGAATTTATGAATGTCATCATGTATATGCTGACAAAATAGATGTACAACACTGGAGGTAACTAGATAGAACCAACTTGGGGTAATGTCAACACTCGGCTAAATCACATCCAGACTGAAAGTTTCATAAGAAAGTAAGCACCAACCGAGGAAAAAAATCCTATTTCGCGGCTTAACTCCTCTGGGAAGAAACATAATCCGAAGATAATCAAAATAACAAATTAGTACAGATACAGGGATATAACATCCTCCACCAGGCTTCACCAGGGAATATCACACAGACTTTAATGGGGAAAACAAATGTTTCAACGTTTAGATTTTCACTGGAGATCGTAATACTGACTTCTAGGGAAGATGAAAACCACATCATTGAGATATCAACTGTGGATCTCGTGTTGACTTCATTGGGGAGGACAATACCATATCGTCGAGGAGAGCCCAAAACACATTCTTTCAAAACCAAGAGCAATGTCTACACAAACTATTTTGGGGAGAAATGATGAAACCACACGGGAATAACAACTTTCAGAGAGACACGTTATCTCATCTTTACTTGGGGATTTAAGAAGTCATACAATACAACAAGAAATCAAAATTATGGGGATTTTAAATCAAACCTAGCACTTGGAGGGAGAAAACCCAACAAATTGTCAATTGTTTCAACACTTCTTAGAAAGTAAACTGCCCTTGCCTAGTTGCCTTACTGGGGATTTAAAAAACAATCTGGAGAAAACCGGATCAAGACTGGGGAGGATAGGACCATAAATCCAACACCACACCAAACATAAATCATATCATCTTAAACTATTTGAGAAATACAAAGAGATCATGCGCATATTAGCAAGAGCGACTTAGGAGGACCTTCCTGAATAAAATATACTTCCAAAATTTCAGAGTTTGTCCATCCTTGGAATCACCATTTTTGTTTTTCTTGAGTCATAAAATCTAAAGCGAAAGTAACTTGTAAATTCTTTTCAAAAACACTTTTGCTGTTAAATACCTTTGTTTTGAAAATTACTATCAATAACAAATGGAGTCTTTGTAAGCAGAACAAAATAAGAATTACAAATAATTGGATAAAAGCTCAAACTTTATTAATAGAATGGTAGTTTGCGAATGGAAAGACTCCATAGATTATTACAAATTTTGTAAAGTGGTAATACATTGGAAAAGATACATTGAAATACAATGACCACTATTCTCCCTAACAACTTTGAATTCCTGAGCAGCGACTTCGATCGAAGTGTGATGAGGACCCAGGGAGATTATTACTTTAATGATCAAGTCTTGTCTGATACAGTTACTTGCCAAGAAATCCCTAACATTTGCCTAGGTTTCCCTTGCGGGTTTTCAACTTAGAGGGAAGAATTTATTCTGTTTGAGTCTCTTATTTTTGCCTAGACCGCCCTTTCGGGTTTTCATCCTACTGAGACACTCTTTTTTCCTAAGCCTCCCTTTTGGGTTTTCGACTTAGTGAGTTGTTCTTTTATTTCTTTAGGCAAAGTATTTCTTGACTGCATCAACATTCATAGGATGTGGGAACTCCTCGCCATACATAGTTTCAAGAATTAATGCACCGCCAGAGAAGGCTTTCTTGATAACATATGGGCCTTAAAAATTGGGAGTCTACTTGCCCCTATAATCAGCGTTAAAAGACATGATCTTCCTGAGCACGAGGTCTCCTTCTCTGAATTCACGAGGCTTGACCTTCTTATCAAAAGATTTCTTCATTCTCTTCTGTTATAACTGACCATGACACAAGGTCGTCATTGTTTTCTCTTCAATCAAATTCAACTGGTAAAACCTGTACTGGACCCATTCAGCCTATGATAACTTGGTTTCCGTTATCACACGTAAGGAGGGAATCTCAACCTCAACGGGGAGCACTGCTTCCATACTATACACAAGAGAGAACGAGGCTGCTCCTGTTGAAGTGCGGATGGATGTACGATATCCATGAAAAGCAAAAGGAAGGATCTCATGCCAATCTTTATAGGTAACAACCATCTTCTAGTTAATCTTCTTGATGTTTTTATTAGCAGCTTCAACAACCCCATTCATCTTTGGCTTGTAAGGAGATGAATTGTGATGGACAATCTTGAGTTCTTCACAAAGTTTTTTCATCATCTTGTTATTCAGATTTGAGCCATTGTCAGTGATAATCTTGCTTAGCACAACATACTGACATATAAGATTTTTCTTGATAAAATGTACTACCACCTGCTTAGTAACATTAGTATATGAAGCTTCTTCCACCCATTTGGTGAAGTAGTCTATTGCCACCAAGATAAAATGATGTCCATTCGACGCCTTGGGTTCAATCATTCCAATCATGTCAATACCCTGTCGTACCCCAAATTTGCCCTACCTTTTTTTACTTTTGCCTGACTTTGAACTTTGCATCCCATTTGCATCAATTTCACTAAGTCATTTGCATATCCCGTATCTCATGGAATCAGGCGCCTTGGTTTGAGGTATTCGGGTTGTGCCCTCTTTATGTCTAATTTTATTTTGAAGTTCTCTTATCAGGTAAAGTGAAATTCATCTGGTTCTCGATTAGTGGATCGTAGGATGGATTTTTGAGGTATCATGGATTTCTTTCTCACCAAGTTATAAGGTTTTTTCTCGCTCGAATTCATCAGAGCCTGGATTAGGGTTTATTTCTCTATTTATTGGTCAAGATGTTAGGGTTTTGGATCCCTGGTTTTTGTGAAGATGTTTCTTTCGCCCGCCTCAAGGATAACTCAAGGTCAATTACATTTGGTTAGGGATTTCATCTCCTCGCATTTCAAGTTTTCTTCTTAAGATCTCTAAGTCACCGAGTCGAGAGTTTGAAGTTTAAGTTGACGAATGCAGAACTTAGTCATAAGAAATAAGGTTGAATGTTCATCATGATCAAGGCATGTTTTGTTGCTTCAGTTACCAGTTACTTGGGTTTTGACATGATATGAATATTGGGAATTGAAAGACAAGGCGCATGGTTACTTGAGATACAAGTTACTAAGGTCATGTTTGATTTCTTAAATTTCATGTTATGAAGTGAGGAGTATTGTTTAAACCATTCAAGTGGAAATTGCTATGTTCAATCAAGATTCAAGAGTTCATTTTATTTACATACAATAAATTCGTCATTCATAAAATTCACTCAAGTTTTGTGTTCAAGTTACATTTCTGGACAATTTGCAAAAGGGATTACAATTTGAATCACAAGTTACAATTGTTGTTTACAAAGCAAAAAAAAAAAGAATTAAATGTTTGTTTCTTCAAGCCTCTTTGCTTCATCTTCAAGCCATTCGTCCTCACTCCTCGCCATGGCCTCTTCGTCTTTTAATCTTGCCTCGATCGTCCAATTCTTGTGTTCATGAAATAAGAAAAAGAGAAAGTTAGCAATAATCAACACGTGAAAAATTCCAAACAATTATTTGTTAAATAAGAAAGCTCATCATTAGGGTTTGCATTTGGAAACAAAATTTAAAAGGGGTTTGTATTTATCATGGGCTATCTCCTCCTACTTTTGAAAATCACAAAAGGTGTGGGTTTTGGTTCACAAAAGGGAAAAGAAATGTGCAAATATTTTTAAACTACTATACAACAAAACAAACTGCAAAAGCAAGCTCAAAACAGCAAATATACGTAGGGCAAGGTTGAAAATAACAGCAAAAGTAGCACAAGCACAGAAACAGGGCAAGGCTGCCAAACAACAACTAATGTAACAGCAGCTGCAAGCTGCCACATAACTAGAAAAAGGAAATAACAAACAGCAACCCACTGCCAAGCAAAACAAGGCAACAAAAAATAGCAGACAACATCACAAAAACAACACAGCAACATAGCTTCCAAACAAGGAAGCATAGGCAAAATATAAAATAAGCAGCAACCTTCCAAGCAGAACAAATGCAACACAAAGGCAACAACAACCAGCAAGTGCAATAAGACATACAAAACAACAGCAACTAGAAATAGCAAACTGCCAAGCACAACGAATAGCAGCACAACAGCTAAACAAAAACTAGCAAGAGCAGCAACTAGAAAGTATATAGCAGCAAAATAGTAGCAAATACAACAAGCTAGATCACAAAACCCTATTGTATCATCATTTCCCTAAATTGTAAACCCTTCAAAAAAAATTTAAAAGAAGCAAATAGCTTGCATCATTGAAAGATAAAGAAGAAAAGAGATAGAGTTAGGAAGATGTCACCCAGTAATAACAGTCCCAAACCATCAAAAGTCAGCCATGCACTTTACTGCCTAAAACTATGTCCAGCCTGCACACAAACACCAAACAGAACAGGCCAAAATTTGCACCGATATAGGCAAACCAAAAACCTGCATCCTAAAGGCCGCAAAGTCAACAAACCAATTATGTTTGAATCATATAGCTCTTCCCTCCAATTATTACCCTCATCTCACTATAAAGCCACTATTTCATTGAACACAAAGGAGAAAAATAGCCAGCAAGAAAACCAGAGGGAGATTTTGCACACAACCAAAAAATCAACAAAGAGATAACCGAGCCAGCCAAACCAAGTAACAAAGCCAACCAAACCAAGTAACAAAGCCAAAAAACCAGAAAAGGATATAGACATTTCAAAGCCTCAAAAATAAAACCCATTCACAACCGCAACTTGAAACTGCAAAATCTCTCAAGCATCCACAACATCAACTGTTCGGCACACCTAAACCAGATGAAAATGTTAGAAAAAAATAATAACCAAACTCTGTAGAAGTGGAAGGAATTCTCTAAGCTCACCTCTCTTGAAGCCCTCTCTGACAGGTAACTATTTTTTTACCATTTATACATCTCCATGTTTGTGTTGACTGTTAGGTGAGCAAAGTCCTTTTTCTTGTTTTGTTCTTTCATGAAAGTGTTGGTCTTCAAATCTGAGCCATAAATAAAGAAAACAGTGAGTGGAAACGGTGAGTAAAGTGTGAAGCCAAATCGATTTTTTTTTGTGTGGTAAATAGATTCTGTACTATGAAAGTGGTATTGCTGTTGAGGGAGAGGCGAACAATGGAAGTATCACTTATCTTTGAAATCAAAAATAGAACAATAACATGCAATGGAATTAAAAACCCAGAAGCCATATCAAAAGCTTATAAAAAATCAGAAAATGATTTTTCTTCATCTTCTCAGCCCAAACTTCCTTTCATCATCATACCCTTTGCCTCAATTTCCATCCAACCCCTCTCTGATCTTCTTCACTCTTCCACTCTCTATAACCAAATTCAAAACCGAAGTTAACAACTAAGTTCAAAGCCTTTTTTTGGATCGAAAAAGAGAAAAAACAAAAAGGAAGAGATATAACGAATTATGGAAATGAACCCGACGAATCTCGCAACCCGACGTCTATTGTGTTCGTCGTAGGTTGTTAATTATTTTTTTATTTAATTTCTATTGATTTAATTTCCCTTTGTCGATCATTTAGTATTTATATTTTGTTTGTCTAACTCCAAAGGAAAAATTGAATTCATTGACTTCATGTCATCGAGTATATTTAATACGATTGTGTGAAAACCGCTTTGTACATTTTTTTAGTTTTATTAATCTAAAAAAAATCTCTTCTAAACCCTAATTTAAAAAAAACTCGCACCTCTTTTAAGCCAAAAACTTCTACACTAGGTCGTCGAATTTTCAAAATCTCATCCCCACACTCATTTAGCAAGCAAGCCAATTTTAACTAAAAACAGATATTTCAAAAGGTTCCTATAGGATACTATAGATACATAGGGTTCTAGTACTTTCCCTTTGTATAACCAACCCCCTAACCTTCGATATCTTTCAAATGCATTGTATTTTTCTTTACTTTTAGTATTGCATTTACTTTGCATATTTATGGGTTTTATTTCGCACTTTTCCCTTTTCCCTTGGAAATAATAAAGCGCGGTGCCAACTCTTGCTTATTTACGAGTCAAGTTAATTAATAGCTTCAAAATAAAAAATGGCAATAATTTTATTTTCATATTCTAAATATTTTCTTGCACTTTCTGAAATAAAACATAAAATCATCAATCATGCAGATCTGTCTTGAACTCCATTGGAAATGATAGTGCTATGGTTCCTTATATCCTTGAGAATTCAGTTGACCATGCTAACGAAGATAGTGGGGAAGATTGTGAAGTCCCAGAAGAACTGGCCAGGGTCTTAAGGCAAGAAGAGAAGGTTATCCAGCCATATCAGGAAGAAACATAAGTCATCAATCTCGGTACCGAAGAGGTAAAGAGAGAAGTCAAGATAGGTGTTGCCTTGCAAAGTGAAGAAAAGAAGGGGTTCATTGAGTTGCTTCGAGAGTATGCTGACATCTTCTCCTAGTCGTATAGAGACATGCCCAGTTTAGATACTGATATAGTGATGCACAGATTGCCACTCAAGCCAGAATATCCTTCTGTAAAGAAGAATCTGCGAAAGGACCAGACCAGACATGGCCTTAAAGATCAAAGAAGAAATTCAGAAATAGCTTGATGCATGCTTCCTATCTGTGATAAATTATCCTCCTTGGATTTCTAACATTGTGCCTATAGCTAAGAAGGATGATAAGGTACGCATGTGTGTTGACTATTGAGACTTGAATAGAGCAATCCCGAAGAATGATTTCCCGTTGCCTCATATTGATGTATTGGTTGATAATACTGCTCAGTCTTTAGTGTTCTCTTTCATGGATGGATTCTCGGGCTACAATCGGATAAAGATGGCTCCAGAAGATATGGATAAAACAACTTTCATAACTCCTTGGGGTACCTTCTGCTATAGAGTCATGCCTTTTGGTCTCAAAAATTCTGGTGCAACATATCAACGAGTTATGGTGACTCTCTTTCATGACATGATTCATAAAGAAATTGAGGTGTATGTGGACGATATGATCGCAAAATCACAAACTGCGGAAGAACATTTGGTCCATTTATAGAAGTTGTTTGATCGTCTGCGAAAGTTTAGATTAAGGCTTAATCCCAACAAATGCACCTTTGGGGTTCGACCAGGCAAGCTACTTGGTTTCATCGTGAGTCAGCGAGGGATTGAAGTAGATCCATACAAGGTAAGAGCAATACAGGATATGCCGACACCGAAAAATGAAAAGGAAGTACGGGGTTTTCTTGGAAGGCTAAACTACATAGCCAGGTTCATTTCTCACCTTACTGCTACTTGTGAACCCATCTTTAAATTGCTATGCAAGAATCAAGATGTTCGTTAGGATGAAATTTGTCAAGAAGCCTTCAAGAAGATTATGCAGTATCTTCAAGAACCACCAATACTCATACCACCAGTTCCAGGGATACCTCTCATTATGTATTTGACAGTGCTTGAAGGATCTATGGGCTGTGGGCTCGGACAACATGATAATACTGGACGAAAAGAACACGCCATCTATTACCTGAGAAAGAAGTTTACTGATTGTAAATCAAGGTATTCCTTACTTGAGAAGACTTGTTGTGATCTTACGTGGGAAGCTCAGTGTTTGAGGCAGTATATGTTAACGCATTCCACACTTCTTATATCTAAGATGGATCCGATAAAGTATATCTTCGAGAAACCATCACTTATAGGCAGATTGGCTCAGTGGCAAATGCTTTTGTCCGAGTATAACATCTAGTACGTCACACAAAAGGATATCAAAGGTAGCATTCTTGCTGATCATCTAGCTCACCGGCCATTGGAAGAGTATCAGTCAATGAAGTTCTATTTTTCAGACAAGGAAGTTATGAAACTTGATGATAACGAAGGACCCAAACCAATGGAGCGATGGACTCTCACATTCGGTGGTGCATCAAATTCTATGGGCCATGGCATTGGGGAAGTTTTGACATCTCCATGCAATACTCACATACCTTCCACTGCCAGGCTATGTTTTGATTGTACGAATAATGTCATAGACTACGAAGCTTGGGTAATGGGTCTTGAAGCATCCATTGATTTTAAGATCAAGATTCTTGAAGTTTATGGGGATTCTGCATTAGTGATACATCAAGTACGAGGTGATTGGGATACACGACACCCTAATTTAGTTCCATACCGGGATTACATATTAGAGTTGTTGCCCGCTTTCGATGAGATTACCTTTGAGTACATTCCTAGAGAAACAAATCAAATGGCAGATGCTCTGGCCACTTTAGCAGCAATGTTCAAAGTCAGTTACTTGAATCATGCATCAAATATAATAATTTGTCGTTACAAGGAGCCAACGCACATTTTCCATGCTCATTATCTCACAACTAAAGATGTATCAGGTGAAAAGCCATGGTACTTCGACATCAAAAGATATCTTGAGAAGAAAGAGTACCCCGAGGGTGCTACAATTTATGATAAGAGGACTCTCAGAAGGTTGGCGTCCAAGTTTTTACTGTCAGGAGATGTCCTGTACAAAAGAATTTATGATTCAGTTCTGCTCAGATGTGTGGATAAACACGAAGCATAATCCATTATACGAGAAATACACGAGGGCTCTTTTGGGACACATGTCAGTGGACATTCCATGGCTAAGAAAATCCAACGAGCAGGTTATTTATGGATGACAATGGAAAGTGACTGTTATGTATATGCGAAGATGTGCCATAAATGTTAGGTCTACACAGACAGGATACATGTCCCTCCCACTCCGTTGAATGTGATGACTTCGCCTGGCCCTTTGCAATGTGGGGCATTGATATAATTGGACGCATCGAGCCGAGTGCTTCAAATGGACACAGGTTTATTCTTGTTGCTATTGACTACTTCACCAAGTGGGTGGAAGCAGTTTTGTACAAGAATGTGACCAAGCAAGTTGTCACTCGTTTCATCAAGAAAGAAATCATTTGTCGTTATGGAAATCCTAACAAGATCATCACTAATAACGGGCCGAATCTCAAAAACAAAATGATGAAGGAAATGTGTGAAGAATTTAAGATCGAGCACCATAATTTATCACCTTATCAGTCGAAGATAAATGGGGCAGTCGAAGCTGCTAACAAGAACAGAAAGAAGATCGTCTAGAAAATGGTAAGAACATACAAAGATTGGCATGAGCTGTTTCCTTTTTCCCTGCACGACTATCGAACTTTGGTGCGTACTTCTACTGGGGCAACTCCTTTTTCACTAGTCTATGGTATGGACGCGGTACTCCTGGTCGAAGTGGAGATTCCTTCCTTGAGGGCTCTGATGGATACTGAACTTGATGAAGTTGAATAGATTCAAATGATACTCGACTAACTCAATCTCATCAAAGAAAAACGCCTAGAAGCCATTTGTCACAGTCAGTTATATCAACAGCGTCTCAAGAGAGCATTTGACAAGAATATTCGACCTCGAGAGTTCCACACAGGTGACCTGGTCTTAAGGAAGATTCTCCCAATCTACACTGATCCAAGAGGAAAATGGACTCCCAACTATGAGGGACCGTACATCGTGAAGAAGGCTTTCTCAGGAGGTGCTCTAATCCTGACAAACATGGATGGGGAAGACGTTTCGCTTCCAGTCAATTCAGACTCAGTCAAAAATACTACACATAAAAGGATCCGCTAAGTTGAAAACCCGAAAGGGCGGATTAGGAAAAAGTTAGGGCTAAAAAATAAAAAAGAATAACCCATTAAGTTGAAAACCCGAAAGGGCGGCTTAGGCAAAAATGGGTGTCCCGGTGGATTGAAAACCTGAAAGGGCGATCCAGGCAAAAATTAGGGACAAAAAAGCGAGAGACTGCAATTTGCAAACTCTTCACGAATAACGAGAACACCCTCCTAACACGTGATGGGTCGACTCAACTATTATACTTCGGAAGCACAATGCTAGGACGATTCAGGATAGTGGAATTATAGCAATATCAGTTTTAATAGAAGTTCGAGATTTTCTTATTGCCATTTTACTTGTTGTATTTTGTTGTTCCTAGGATTGATCCTAGGAATAGTTGGATGAAGATAACCTCCGCTGTGAAAGATATCCTGATATTTGCCCAAATCAGACTTCGGCTTCATATTCTCACCTTTACCATTCTTCACAGAGAATCCCAAACCAGCTCTATTCTTATTCACAGGTGGATCAACAATCTGCCCCCATACTTTACTAGGGCCATTACGCACTACCTACTGAGCATCCTTAATTGAAGCTATAGAATTATCATTTTCCCTTACATTATCAACAGATAAACTTGGAACCGAGTTCCAACAGCAGCTTCATCCGCTTCCACAACACTGAGAGAGGATAAATAATATATTAATAATGCATGTTCTCCATATATGACGACCACCTTTCCTTCACGCACAAACTTCAGCTTCTGGTGCAAAGTTGAAGTAACGACCCTTGCCTCGTGTATCCATGGTCGTCCCAGTAAATAACTATAAGCGGGAACAATATCCATAACCTAGAAAGTAATCTTAAATAAGTGCGGGCCTATGTGAATAGGCAAATCTACTTCCCCGGTGACAGACTTCCTCGGTCCATCAAAAGCTTTCACAATTATGCCACTCGGGTGCATGAGAGTTCCCTGGTGCTTCAACTTTATGAGTATGCTCCTCGGTATGACATTTAAAGCAGACTCATTATCAATCATCACATTGGACAATGAATCGTTCTTACAATTCATGGAGATATGGAGAGCCAAATTATGATTCCTTCCTTCATCAGGAAGCTCATCATCACAGAAACTCAGGTTATTACATGACGTAATATTCGCTACGACACTGCTGAATTGGTCCAAAGGCATGTCACTTTCCATGAAAGCTTGATCCAATAATCTCATCAAAGAATCCTTGTGGGCAGAAGAGTTCATTAGCAAGGCTATAATGGATATCTTTGATGGAGTCTGCAACAATTAATCTACGGTCCTATAATCCCTCATCTTGATAATATTCAATATATTATACATATATTTTTCTAGAGTAGTACCACTAGATTCCCCCACTTCTTTCTTAGGTTCAACACTTTCAATAACCTTTTTATCAGCATTAACATTCCCTCGAATGATAAGTGCAAAAATACGGCCACTGCGGGTCACTCAGTTGGCTTCAGCAATATTCTTGACATCAGAGAAAGGTTGGATGGGAACTTCCACACCGTCCTCTAGGATTTTTGCATTGTATTTATATGGCACGGCCTTGTCTGATTCATAAGGAACAAGACCCGACAAGAAAATCACCACTGTAGCAACAACTGGTTTTCTATGGTACTCAATCTCTATAAGGGCGGGAACACCAAAACAAGGCACGATAACATTCACCCCTTCTTCAGAATGCTTAGACATCATAGAATCATTGCTGGAGAACACATCTTCATCTGAGGAAAAGAATTCATCTGCAGAAGCATACTCATCATCTGACCCAGTCTCAGCCAAGCAATCTTCAATCACATTAATCCCACAGTAATCATCTTTATTGCCTGAAACCTTGATATTACCATTGTCCAATAACTATCGAACACCCTTTCTCACTATGGAACAACCACGTGAATCTCTGGAACAAATCCATAAAGATCCATAATGGTGTTCTTCTTGACCATCCATGTGACAGAAGGTAGTGTGCAACTGCACCAAATCATCATTCTTATGATTCACGTCAAAAATCTGGAATTCACCGGGACATCCATAGACCATATTCACATCTTCTTCGTACTCTTCCCTATTCCTGATTATATGAATGAGGCCTTCGTCCATCATTTCCTAAAGATCAAATTTTATCTTATAACATCCCTGGATATCTGTACTACAAACACCATAACCAACATGGTCATTCATATAGTAACTAAACTCGTAGAGGTCAGCATGTATTTTTACCAAATCTCCTCTAACCACGTTGATATCAAAAATCCAGAAGTGCTCTGGACAACCAGCAACCATGTTTACAACATTTTCTCCTCCATGTTTTGGAAAAGGATTATCTTTCACGTTAGGGCAAACATTTTTAAAGGATAAGAGGCCATATCCCACCATCTTTTGTACTTCAGATTTCAAAGGATAAAAGTTCTCAATATTGTGCCCTAGTGCTCCCTGATGAAAAGCACATGACTGGTTTGCCTTATAATACCAAGGTAAAGGTGATGGTATAGCAGGGGCGGCCTGGTCTGAACCAACTTCTTCTGAATTAAAGCCAGAAGTAACTGTGCATAACTCATAGGAATAGAGTCAAAAGCCTATCTCTTCTGACTTTGGCCTTGATTTCCCTAAGGGGATGGTCTCTGATAGGCAACAATGGTTGGAGCTACATTGATAACTTGGGTCACATAAGAGACTTGTTATTGGTACCGTTGATGTCTTCTAGGTGGCTTAATCCTACTCTCTCCAATAACAACATTCGTTTCACTTTCTTTCGAGAGAACCCGTATGACAACTTCTTTGTTCCCTTATCTTTTGTCAAGCGCCCTTCTATAACAGCCTCTTCCAAATGGACACCCATGCTCACCATTTCGGTGAAATCACTCAGCATACTGGCGACCATCCTCTCATAATAAAATGATCCAAGGGTTTTCAGGAAGACCTTGGTCATATCTTGTTCTCCCATAGGGGGCACCACCTGGGCAGTTATCTCGCGCCATCTCTGTGCATATTCTTCTAACGACTCCTTGTCTCTCTGAGCCATTGCTCTCAACTGGTCACAGTCAGGTGCCATGAACATATTGTACTTGTATTCTTTGATGAAGGCTTCTCCCAAATCATTGAAGGTATGAGTACTACTACTGTCCAGACTCATATACCACTTCAGAGCAGCACCCGTTAAACTATCTTGGAAGAAATGAATGAGAAAACACTGATCATCAGAATGGGTAGACATTTTCCTGATATAAATCACCAGGTGGTCACGAGGACAAGAGTTGCCCTTGAACCTCTCAAATTCCGGCACTTTAAACTCCGCTGGCACCTTTACATTGGGAGCTAGGCAGAGTTCATCGACATTCTATCCAAACAATTCTTTTCCTCGAAGGGCCTTCATTTCCTTCTGCATCTCATTGAACTAGTCTTGAAAGTCATCCAACCGGTCATAGAAACCCATACTTTCGTTCGGTGGAGGAACAGGACGATAAATGTTATCATTAACAAATGGCATATCATTCACCGATGGAGGTGCCTTATAGTGGATCTCATTTTTAGCAGCAGGAGTAACATGCATCACAGGAGGCACAAGAACAACAACAACTTGAACAATTGGAGCGACTGGAGCATCAATATTGTACCCTTATGGCATGAAATTTTCTAGCATTCCACACGGGTAACCTTGAGGCATACGATTCTGTGCAACAGAAACTGGGGTAACTGATGGACCTTCAGAAGTAATTGTTGTTTGTTATGGCTGAGCAAGTGGTGGCAGATTCGGAGTAGCCACCAACGATTCCATCAAAGCATTCATATTGGCCATACCGGCCTTCAAAGCAGTAACTTCTTCGCGTAGCTCGCGATTCTCTTGTTCAAGATTCTCCATTTTCTTCCCAGAATTAGCCCGAGTATTGTACTAGTGAGATAACTTGCTAAACAAAATCAGAGGAATATGGCGCCAAGCCTTTTCAATTTCTCCCTTAGCTTTCTTATGATCCTCTCCATATTTAAGAAAGAAACCACTCAGATGAATACTATTTGACTTATCTCTCATCAGATATCAAAGTTGTCATTGTGCAAGAACGAGATTGTAGTTAATTCCTCCCTTTGTACCAAGAAGATGTACATTAGGGAAACTACCACAACTATCGACAATCTCCACATTATTGTAAGCCTGATGATACCAAACAATATCTAAATGAGTGAGCGTTATAATCTTCAGAGCCCAACGAGATTCTTTCTTGATATCCCAAAAAGCATCAGACCGAGGTAAGCGAGAAATAAACCACTAATACAATAAAGGCGTACAACAAATGATCATTCCTCCATGATAAGAATCCCGAAAATGAATGGAGTAATAAGAATCCCATAATAACGTAGGGACTCGATTCCCTATCAAAAAGATCCTGATGGCATTGATATCCACAAAGTTGTAGGCGTTCAGAAATAAGAACAACCCATAAGCAAGCAGAGCACAGATGGCCTCAAAAGAAACCGTACTCTTCATCCTAGCAAAGTAGCGAGATTTATCCAATAAAAACTGAGCGGGTAAGCTTCTGATTCCTCCTTTGGTAGTCATGTGGGCCTCAATCTCAGACTTTCCCAAATGAACCCTAGCAACAATCTCAAGAGACTTTGGCTACCCCTCCAAACCATTGAAAGGAACACGATCGATGATAGGTAATCCCAGTGGATAAGAATACTCCTCCGATGTAGGCATCAAATGATAATTAGGGAAAGTGAAACATCGATACATCGAATCATAGAACTAGACCAAAGTCGAGAGAATACCCTCCTTCATCCTGAGCTTCATGAGAGACACGATGGATCCATACTTCTTCGGAAAATCTATAGAACTCTCAATCTCGAGAATTAGACTCATCAAATCATCTATCTTAGGATTCTTGAAACTGTACTTCTGAGTCTTTATTTTTCCAGAATCCATGGTGTTGTACCCCAAAATTTATCCTCTCACTTATCAAGAATTTTCTCACAAGATCTCATTGGGCTCAAGACTGCACTAGGGTTTGACCAGCTCAAGACACCCCCTTATGCACTGATGACCAAAATTAGGGTTTAAGTTTGCACAAGGATTTTTGAACTATCAATGCTTCATATGACTTTCATGGATCATTATGGACCCTCAAGATTACTCATGTCAAGTTCCAAGCCTTGGATCACACTTTTGATCAGTCAATTGAACAGTTGACCTAAAAATCAGTTGTATTGGGAAAAAAGTCAACCATGACCAATTTACAGTAAAAATTCATAATTGTTGATCCACATCAACATTTTGGACTCATATGTATTATTTTATCAAGGTTGGACCATAATTCCTCAATAAATTTGATCAAATCTCCAAAAGGGCAAAATGGTCAAGATTAGGGTTTTGACTGGGAAAGGGCAATTTCTGATTTTTAACCTAGAAAATGGTCAATTGGTTTAAGGCATGATATCAAGAGTCCAATTGCATCATTTTGACCTAATTACATGATTCAAAACATTGCAAGTCCATTAGATTGACAGATGAATTTTGCAGTCAACTGATCAAAAGTCAACTGTATACTGAAAAGTCATACTTTGACTTTTTGGTCAAATTCAAGTGCCAAGGATCATAATTCATAAAAACATGTCAAAATATGAAACTTGTTCATCAAGAAATCGAGAATTTAAGATTTCATCTTGAAATGTTAAAATTTCTTAACTTAGAAATTTTTCAAAGTATGAAAATTTTCTTATTTTTTCATAACTTTAAGCCAAATTTTCACCAGGATGCAAGATGATTCAAGAGAAACTTCCAACATGAAAGTTGTAGATCTCCATGAAATATACAAATTTTCTTCACACAACATTTCCTAAAAGTTCTTGGATCTCAAGTTATAATTTTGTGAATACATGCTCATGAACTAAAAAAGACTTAGTGAAATTTTGCCCTAGTTAGGCAGATTTTTGACCTAACTTCATGGAAATTTTTCACATAGTTCCAAGGGGAATCTTCAAAATCAATTCAAATATGAGTTGAATAACACATTGCAAGCTTTCCAAAATGTCCAATAACTCCTTGATATCATTCTTGAGCAAGGATAATCGAAGGCAAGAAGTTAGGGTTTTCAAACTTGAATTACAAGCCATTTTGTGAAGAACACTTGATCCAATATTCAAGCATGTTGTACAAATATTGCTTTGCAGGCTTCAAACTTGCTAATCACTCAATAATTTAATGTTTAAACAAATGATAGAGCCATTTTCCAATCATTTGAGCCATTATCCAAGTTGAATTTCCATTTTGGGAAGAAAGTCACCACTTCCATTTTGGAAAAGTGACTTTAATCACAATGTCAACTCTTCATGAGCCCATACATTGTTGTTTCTGACTAAAAAGCATTTAAAATCAAGAAGAAACATATCTACAGCTTGCTAACCACCCTGCAAATCCTTGTACTTCACATTGAAACCATGTTTGTCAACTTTGCTTCAAAAACAAGTAACCAAGCCATAACATGTGATTTCAATTTCTGAGTTGTTTCAAGCCTCAAAACCTCTTGTCTATAAGTACATACACTATTTGCAATATGACACATGGATGCTAGTGCCCTGAAACTATCTCAAACACTCAAAAACCATAAATCTGCTCAAAAACACCATTGATATACATTTTTGAACCAAAACTCATCATCTTCATTTCCACTCGTGCGTTTTGAAAACCAATCATTCAAACACATTCTGTACATCATACCAAAGCAATCCAGGCCCCTGTTTCAAGACTATAACTCCTCCATCACCATCCACCATTTTCAAACATCAAGCTTGCAGGTTGACTTGAGTAGAGAGATTCAGGAACTTTCAAGACAAAGTAGGAGTTGGAATACACTCAAGGAGGTCCAGGCAAGCTAAACATATCCTCAGGCCATCTCAAAAGTTGCTCAAACTCCATTCACGACTCCAGCTTCAAGGGGTAAATTTTCAAACTTCTATCTCTTCATATAAGCATCATTTGATCCTTATTTGTGAAGACAAAATATAGATATCTTTGCTCTAAAGCTAACCATGTTCATAGTTCCCATTTATATTGATTGTGTATAGAGAATTTTGGATTTGAAATTTCTGAGAAAATTAGGTTTCAATTTAGGGCCAGCAAAATTAGTTTTCATCTTTGACTTTTAGCTTACATAAGTTATATAGTTAGATTCGTGGGAAGAAACACAACAACTTTCATGTTTGAACTTTCCATTTTTTTGGAGAGATGAAGAAGATACATGTGGTCTGGCTAGGCGCGAGGTTGAAGATGAAGTGGTCTTCAGGAAACAATTTCTAATATATATTTATGGTTTGGTTATATGATCGGATATAACAGCCACCCCAGTGGCAAGCGCGCGCGTACTAAGTCACTTCTTACCTAAAGGGCGAGGGTTCGAACCAATGTGAACCCCCCTTTTGTTTTTTTTCTTCATATTTTCTGATCCTCTAACGTTTGTTGCAGGCGCTGGGCCCTTTGGGCCTGAAATTGTTTTTTTTATTTGCTAGCTCACCTCCCTGCCTACTTTTGGCACCCCCTGGCCCATTTATTTTTATTTACTTATTTATTTCATTTTTTTCTTTTAAATATATTTTCTAAGATACTAAAAATCATGAAAAATACAAAAAAATGATATATTTTATATTTTGACTTATTTTGTTTTATTTTCCCATGAACAAAAATATTTTATTTACTATACTTTATTTATCTTTCTTATAAATTGAATTGATGTTATATTATCTATTTTTCTTCATACCATTTAAAAATACGTTATTTAAATACCAAAAAAGACTAAAAATATTTTTAAAGCCATATGTTATTTTCAAGACAAAAATACAAAAAAAAAAACTTTTTCTTTAAACTTATTTTCTTTTAATCAACTAAATAGAATTAGGGTTTTATTCAAAAATATTTTCTTAATTAATTTCTTTTCTTAATTAATTTAAGTTAATTTAATTTTGATTTTAATTATTTTTCTCTAATTAGGTTTAGGTTAAAACCTCTTTCATATAAAAATCCAAACACAAAAATCATTTCTTTCCATTTGCATTTGTACTTTATATATTTCTTCAATTATTTGTACATATTCAATTTGGTTGTAATAGATTAATTAGGTTTATATTATTGCAATCCACATTCATAAATTGTACACCCCCTCCCACAAGTATTGTAATAGCGTAGTAATTTTAAATTTCGCAATTTATCGCTTTCATATATACAATGCTAGTAATTAGGTTTTGTATGGAAAGAATAAAATAAATCAAATAGAAAATCCTAATTCAAGACAAAAACAAGCATGAAAAGAACACACTTGCACACAAGCATCCCTAGGGTAAAATCCACTTGGTTGCCTTACAAAATGGTCATATTACGCATGTAAGGTATCTTAGCAAAAACAAACAAATACAAGATCATAGTCCATCAATGACGCTATCTAATTTGCCTTACAAATGATCTTAGTCCCTCAAAAAGAATGCTAAGATACCTTGCAACATTGCTAATCATGGTCATACAATGACCCACGCCCGTCCAGTTAACATCCAAAGATAGGGTTTCTTAATAAATCAATGGTAAGACAACAATGTCAAAGGAAAATAAAATGAACAAGAAAGACTTTTGAGTAGGTAGATTGCTCCTGATTAATTGCTCCATTTAAAAACAAACATCCTTGCTATTTAAAAAAAAACAAACACTTACACTTTCAAAACATCTTGCAAAACTTGAAAACATTTTCAAAAGATAAAACATCTTTGTATACATTCTTACGAACAAGAATCATTACAAAGATTTCCTAAACAAAGGCCTCTTTACAAAATACTTTCAAAAAACCACACAAAGCATAATTTCAAACAAAAGAAAATAATCTAGCAAGTAACTAAGAGCCCATGGAAAACCATGGATGAAAAGGATGCTAATACCTTCCCTTTTCATAATCTACCCCCCGAACTCAATAAATAATCTCAAAGGTCTTTCCTGTGCTTTTTCACCTTTCCTTTTGGATAAAATAAAAGTCGGTGGCGACTCTTGCTAACCGCAACATTTGCGATAAAACACAAAACCCTCAAGTCAGTTCTCCCTCCGTATCACACAAGGTCAAAAGTACCTGAGATATTCTCAAAAAGTCAACTTTAAGTCCCTTGATTCAAAATGTTTTAAAGGATGCTCATGGGTGCATGAATGCATGATGCAATAATCACATAAAAGATCACAAACATAGGGTTCATATGTTCGACTTCACGAGAATGAGGTCAAAGGTACTACCCACAAGGTATGGTCTAATAGTTTATCGCATGCTGAACAAGTTTCTAAGAGGTTCCCAGAGTCTACATCCTTCCTTCGGATATTACCAACATCCTGATTCACTCGGTAAATAGTAATATTCTTAGGAAAAACTTGTCTAAGTATAGTATCGCGTGACAACCATTTCTGGATTACTCTGTCATAGTTTTCGCACTACACCTAAAAGGCCAAGATGGGTTAAAGGTTCTACGGTCCTCAGTTTCAGCAGGCTCCCAGGTCGAAAGCAACATGTTTTTCCGATTACTCGGTAAACGACACTACACTCAAAGAAGCCTCCACTGAGTGGGGGATCTCATGTCTCCTTTTTTGGGATTACTCCCTCTAAGTTAACATGACTATATCGCCCGTCCTATCTTAAGTTTTCCCAAGTCCGGGTAGAGGACTTATGAGAAATCACCAAGCACCCTGAAAACCAGGAAAATCCAGTCAAACAAATACAACACATAATATACAACAAACAATAACATATACACAAATAAACAAAGATAGGCTCAACCCACTTAGGGATGGACCAACAATTGGTCAAACTGTCCCCAGTGAAGTCACCATTTTTTTCTGTCGCAGTAGAAATGTTGAGACTAAGTCATTGGATTGACTTGACTTGCACAGATCAAATAAAAATTGCCACCATGCTTTATTGTTTCCAGAGGAATGGGAAAAGAGTGAATAACCCAAAAAGAGGGGGAGAGAATCTAAGTTCGGGGGTTGGTTATGCAAAGGGAAGGTATTAGAACCCTAAACATTTATGGTACTCTGCATGAAGCTCTTTGAAAATTTGTGTATTTTGGCGATAAATGTTGTATAAAATAGATGGTAGAGATGAGAAAAAGAAATATTTTTTTTACAATTTTTGCACCCGCTACGGTTGCAAACCTTTAGTGCCTACGTACCACCTTCCGTGCAATAGGGGATCAGGGTAGTCGTAGTTCACCTTTAAAAAAAATTTAAACACAAGTGTGTTGATTAATTTTAAGATACGAGACATCATCGTCGTATCCAAGTGGAAGAACATACTTACTACCCATAATTATGAGAAAGGAGAATTTGTCTCATCTCAAAGTGGAGGATATGGCTTGGATTTTAAAATCAACAAAGCCTCTCTCAACACCCAAGTGGAAAATATCTCACTTCACTCCATATCGTAGAAGTATAGTAGCTCGCATCACTACAACGATTGACAAGAGTCTAATATTTTTGAGAAAATTTTAAGATAAAAAGCCAAAGTGGAAAAATAGTTTGAATGAGATTGATTGACTTTTAGTATTCTCACAAAAATATCAAGGTATTGTTAAGTTGATTAAGGTTTGATTAAGAAAATATTTTGAAAATGCATGGACCTAAGTCCAAGTTTATTGTGAAAGTAGTTCAAGTTTATAAAACAAGAATAGTTTTGAAAAGGAGGGAGAATATTCTTGAAATTAAAGAAGATGGGAGGAGATGAAGGGAATAACCAACAAGAAGCCAACACTTGACACAATGAGTAAATGTAGAATTATCATTCTTTGGATTTGAAACCAATCAAGGAAAGATAATAAACCTTTTAAGAAAACCAACCTTCAAATGCATTAAGTCTTCACAAAAATTGGGCAGAGTAACGACTGTATACAAATGAATTCCCAATCACAAACAAAGCATATAATCAGAATAACCTGCGTACAAAAAAAAAACAACCCAATGTCTCGGGGTAAACCCTAAGAACTCCATACAAAATAACAATAGAAGTCACAAAGTCTCAAGGTAGGTCAAAGTCTCCAATCCTAAGTCCAAGAAGTCCATAAGTCCAAAATGCCAAGGATAGTAACCAAATAGTTCGAGTAACATTAAAGTTTTTTATTGTTCAAGTTGGTTATTAGGTATCTTCAAAAAGAAAATGAAAGCTCAAGTGAGCAAAACAAAATAACATAAAGATAAATGCTCAAATGTGAAAAAGATGAAAATAGCATGAAATGTAAATGCTAAGATAAATGGTGCTTAAAGTAAAAGCAAAAAGTAAAAGAATAAAAAATAAAAGACAAGTGTTAATGAGTTAGAAATTAGAGGTTAGTTGAATGACCATCTTGAAACTTTCATTTGCTTTTTGTCAAGTATATCATTCATTTCAAAATCTTAAGGCAACAACAAATGATCAACAACGTTTAAATGATTCCATTAATCCAAAATTTATGAAGATTTATTAGAGGATTGATAAGACCAAAGCCTCATAACAATGAACATCAAGGTTATTGGATCAAAGGTTTAAAATTAAACGTACTTGGGCTTGCAAACGTATGTTTGGGCCACAAATGATCATTTCTCAAATCGGGACAAAATTTAGCGTTATGCTAAGCAATCGTAAGTGAAGTTATATAGAAGTCACACCTATTTTGAGGCCGATTGATAACGAGAAAACGTATCGTATAATTACAATGCTTTTTACCGATTTTATATTACATTAAGTCGTCTAACCTCCGATTATTCCGAGTTTATTTGTCTTTTTACAGGTATAACATTTGTCAACTCAAACCAATGGAAAAGGACAACATGAAGAAGGCTAGACAATAGACAAAGAGAAAAAGAACTAAAAATACAAAGTTTGGATTTTTGCACCTGTGACGACCGTCACACCCTGTGACGACCGTCACGCCTCCCCAACTAGAAATAACGCTCGTAACACATTGTTGACGAGCGTAATGCGCTATTTAAGCGCATTACGACCGTCACCCACCTGTGACGACCGTCACGCGCGTAAAGAGGAACGTTATGCTTTGGTGGAGACGTGGGCAACATGAGGAAGAATCCTTCTCCAATATTTCCTCCACTCAGTGACCATGCATCCTATTTTTACGCCACTCAAGCCTCTTCTCAAGACACTTTCAACTGCCATTTCCTCTGCTATATATATGTGTGGTAGTGCAAAGCTGCAGGAGTCGAAGAATTTTCTACAGACCAAATTTTATTTTCTTTTGCATTTATTTTCCATTTTCCTTGTTTTGGAATATTGTTTTCACGTTCCTGTAATTTTCATTCAAAGTCTTAGTTTTTAGTTTTAAGTGTTAATTCTTCTTTCAAGAATTAACACGAATTATTTACTGCAAATCAAGCTCGAAGATTGGATTATTGTAATACTTCAAGATTACCATAGCAACTTTGATTCCAGGTTTTATATTGCAATTATTATTCATTCAGTTTTTATATTATGCCAATTATTGCTATGAATTATATTTTGAACTGTATTGCTGTTAAGTTAATTATGTCTGGATAAATTATTAATACCGGTATGTGACCGTAAGAACTGAAAGAATTCAGTGATAGCTTGGCCAAAAATATTTATAAAACAATTTCTGGTTTCCAATTTCCAAGATTAATTTAACTATCCTTGTCACGAGAGTGAGAGGTTAATTAACACGATTTTGCCACGAGAGTGGGGAATTAATTAAGGCAAGAACCTGCATGTGAGAGCTGGGGTTCAACCCAGATAGTGGTAACGAAACATTGATTTTTAAATACACGAGAGTGTTTTAATAAATTAATTAGATTCAAATTGTTTTCAAAAAGTGTTATTAAATTTAAAGTACATCCACTAGGTTTAGTAGCATGACTTATTTCATAAACACGAGAGTGTATGTCTCAGGTTTTTAAACAATTAGCTTTTACCGAAATACTTTATAGGCCAAGCGATTCACCGAATTCCCTAAGTCCGATTATCACATACCGGTATAATTAGTACTATTATTTTTAATTAAACTGTTTCCCCCAAAAATCGAATATTCATCGCTTAGTTAGACAAGCTGTAGCATTAGATCGTATGCGATTGATCCTCAGTCTCTGTGGGTTCGATAATCTTTTAAAACTAGAACGACTGAACTGTATACTTGCAGTTAGTATCCCGACAGACTTATAAAGTCCTGATCACCGATCAATAGCAATCTATGTACCATATGTTTAGAGGAATAATATATAAATCATTCTCTAATAACATGTGGTACAAGTAAGAAGATGATGAGATCAAGAGGGAAGGGGAATATTTGAATCAAATTTTTTTGATCAAACTATCATTAAAATCATCCATCCATTTTGGTGGAGTTAAACTCAACACCCAAGATCTAATGATGTTAATGAAGTTTATGATCAACAATCACATAGTCAGATATATAAAAAAAATTGCATTTATTGAATAAAATAAAAATAAAAATATTGTTTTAAAAATGAAGATAAAAGGGAAAATAGAAAACTATATTCAAAGTGTCAAAGAAAAATTAGAAGAAACCATAGAAAAGTCAGAAATGATCTCAAATATTTTTATAAATTTTTTGGTAATTTTGTTCAAATAGAAAAGTATTTTTAAACTAATTAAAATTACTCAAATAAGTGAAAAAAGATTAAAAAAATAGTGGAAAAAAATTTAGAAAAATTTCAGAAAAGTCAGAAATAGAGAAAGTGATCTTGATAAAAAAAATTAGAATTTAAAAAATGGCAAGTATTTTTAAAATAATTAAAATAAAGCAAACAAAACAAAAATTATGAAAAATATCAAAATTTAAAATAAAAATATGAAAAAATATTCACAAAATCAAAAATAATTCAAAGTATTTTTGTATATTATTTTATAATTTTTGGATAAAAATAAGAGAGTTATGAATTTTTGAAATTAAATTAAATTTAAAACAAATTTTGTAAAAATAAATAAATCAGAAATAATGTGAGGCTTTCGATCTAATTCATTAAAGCACGTTAGCGCATCAGATGATTCGAAAATGATGATGTATGGAAATCCACGATCAAGAAGCGCGCACTGGAGTCACGAAAGTCAGACCAATCACAACATTTCAATTGTCATGCTCTCATTGGTTGATAAGCCACGTAGGCCATCTTCAACCTCCAGCTACCCCTGCAACTAGGGCAAAACCATGATCCTTAAATCTATAAATTTAGATGCTCATAGTGGTACCATTAGACGCGTCTCTTCAAGACGATCACAACCATATCCTCGCGCCAAATATAAAACACAAGTTACTCAATTTGGAAAAAAATCAGAGATGTTTTGATAATTTTGAAATCGAAAATAGAAGTATCAAACGTATTGATTCACCAAAATTGAGTTAATAGAAAGCATCAATGAACATCATAGACTATTCTAGTAATTTGAGTTAGAAGATTTGGTGCCTTAAACTACCTGAACGAAGTCAGATGAACTTGATCTGTAAATGGATTTGGCTAGCATGACTCATGACACCTCAAGGATTGATTCTTCTTCTGTTACCTTTAATGAAGTTTAAGGATGAAGGATCAATGAAGAAATTGGATTGAAAAGTGGTGAAAAGAGGAATTCGAAATCTCAGAAAAGGGTGTTATGGAGGGAGTTTGAAAAAGTGGTTGTGGTTGTTCAAGCTTGAGAAAATGAGTGATATGTAAGCCTTTATTTATAGGGAATCAAATGGGATGCTCAAGCATGTGGAATGATGAAGTTTGGAGGGAATTCGTGTGAAGTTGCAAGCATAAAAAGTGTGACTCATATTTTTGCTCAAAACTCAGCTAAAACTTGCGTTTCAAGGTGCTAATCACTTCTGGAAGATTGTTAAACATGATTAGAAGTAAAAACAACAACAATTTAGTGATTAGAAGTTGAATTATGCATTTCAAATCCTGACTTGGAGGAAAATATCAGTTTCGAGTGGCTGCCTTTGAACTCATGGTGTGCATAATTTAGGGAACCTTAGGGCATGATTCTTGAAGTATTTTTAAGATAAGGTCACAAAATTTACAATGTGCAAAGAGTTAGATCAAATGGATGCTTGAGCTAAAAGTTCTGATGAGTCAAAGTTGAGAAAAAGATGTTGACTTTTTTTAGTTAGAAAAATTCTAAGTTTTTCTTCAAAAGTTACCTATAATATTTTGATTCCAAACAAGACCTTCCTTCAAAATTGATCTTTGATCATTGATTCTAGCTTGAAGTAGACATCCCAAAGAGAATTGTGAAACTTGAATCACTCAAAAGTTCCAAATATTGAACAAGTTATGATCCCTTGAAAATGGTGAAAATCCATGAGGTGACCTATAATCTTTTGAGTGCTTAGGGCATCTTCCACTCATTTTCAAGCTTTTCCCATAAAATAAGAGTTGAATTTCACATCCTTAAGATAATTTGGAAAATAAATAGGCTCAAGGAGATAAATTGTTTTCCAATTTATGATCTTTTGAAGTTACATAAGATAATTTGCTGGCATATCAAGAGGACATGTAATCTTTCTTCATCATTAGGTATCTTCCACATAAATGTTTTTTGAAACTTTTGAAGTGATTTTTTTATAACCCTTTAAAGAGAAGCATGTCTTTGTAGTCACTCAAAAATACCAAAAGATGAGCAATATATAACCCTTAGAAGTCCAAAACTCTAGCTCCTAGAGCAACAAAATACCTTGGAAACCCCTTTCAATTTTGACAAACTTTCTTGCATAAATACTTTTGTAATGTGAATAGAAGTTGTTGAGGATGATAATGAGAAACCATAACAACCATAACCACTTCCAAATATTAATAATTGAGGGAGCTATGCACTTTTTATTAATGAATCAAGAACTTATCCAATTAAGTCAAACCTCTCCAATCAACCTTTGCATCCTTTGACTTTCTCTGACAAATTGAGGTATGATGAATTATAGTAGACCTCATTATGATGTTTATTTGAAGTACTCTCAATGATGAAGCTTGAATCTCAATGAAACTTTATTGAAGAAGGCATGGACATAAACTCATGCACCTATGAATCACCTGATGAGATGTGTCGTGCCTTCACCTATAGGATCATCAATTAGAGAAAACATTCATTATATTTGTTAGTTGAAAGTTAATCAATAAAAATTAAATATGGATATAATATACGAATAAAGGTGCTTGGTGATTCCTCATGAGAAAACCTAAAGATAAGGAGAAGAACCAAACCCAATTGTGATCTTGATATGATATGATATAGGAATCTTAGGGGGGGAAATTGGGGGTACAACATAGGGAATCTCCTCTTTAGGTGCAGAAGGATGGTATCCAACATCTCAAAGTCAAACATGAGGCCTGAATTTTAAAATTTTAAGAAGAAGATTCTTGAGATGGGTAATATGTAGGTTTCTGCATGTACATATAATCTGGTGTTGAAAGTTGGTCAGATAGTGATGGTTGATCTTCTTGTATCCCTTGCAAGAGTTATGGATTACTATGATGTCTCCAGACCATAGTTGATGGTGAGATCTATGTGTTTGAGACTGATGTCGGATCTAATGTTAGAATATCGTCTTAGAGTGAGTTTTATTCCTTCATCCAAGGAAGTTATTGTTGTACAGAGTGGAGTTTAAGGTCAAGACACTGACCTACTCTAGAATATTTTATGAATGAATGTCATCATCTGGTTCCAGACGTATGCAGAAGAAGGATGTCAGACCAAATTGGCCTACCTTGTGTGAGAAGGTAATCTTATTTGACTTATGATAAATACTTTGACGGAAGATGAGTATTTGTTTATCCTCTAAGGAGGTTGTGCATGAGAATGGTCGTGAATACTTTGACGGGAGACTAAGTATATGTCTGAGGAGATTATGCAATATTGCATTCTAAACATTGTGTTTTAGAGAGTATGTGAGAGTTTATTTCTCTTCATAACATTCAGGTGTTTGGAATAACCTGAGTAAGTTGCACTGGTTATGTGTTCTAAAGGGAGCTTCTTAAAGTGTTTCTATGCATAATAAGTCCTTTGAATGATAGATCAAGAACCAGAATGATTGGGATCTGTATTACGGAGCTGTTGTTCCATATTATGTCTTAACATCATGATTGATGATGGTTGTTTTGTTATTAATTCTTGGGATTGTGCATGTGTAGTTGGATTCTCAAGCATTATTGTCAAAAGTGGCATTTCTGACTATGTGGATTAAAATATGGAGAATCTAATCCTGTGTACAGTAGTATGCTCAGTGAATGCATGACTACTTTATTGAAGACTCCACTAGTATCAACAACTACTAGTGGATAAAAGGGAAAAAGACTGCTGACAGATACTGAGGTTTGAGCAGAGTATTTTGAGGAGGTGTTTTTCTTCTGCTGCAAGTCACTCCAGAAAAGGTTTGGTAATTTGGATCTTAGTAAAGCTTTTAAGCAAAGTAAGAGTTTTTGGAGTTTGTGAGTAACTTCACACCTAGTATGCATGACATATTGCCTATTCAAAAGGTCATGATACATAGTATGGTTATGAAAGGACAATTATCAGATGTTTCTTTATGTTGTGAAGAAATCAAAGGCCTTTGAAGTATTCTCAAGGACAGAAAATATCTTACACTGATTTGACTCTACTGAGGGAGTCAGGGTTCAACATATGCAGGAAGTGTTATCCTTCAACATGGATTCTTTTGTGTGTTTTCATCTAGTTATCAAGTTTTCATCTTCAGCTGGAGCATTGGTTATTCATGACAGGGGGAATCGTGTATTTTCTTGTGGATTGTTGCTACAATGGTACATATATTGCTAGAGTTCTGCTCAAGCTTGTGGAGATCTTATGCCTCTTATGAGGATCTTATGTCTGAGAGAATTTATTTTTCTCTATAGATTTTTTTGATTGAATCTCTAAGGGTCTTTATTATTGAGAGATGTCACAAATGTGATATTCTGATGTCTTGGTGTGTATCACTAAGTCTAAATGAAAGGAGAACACATAGATTCCAGTAGAAGATAGTGTGGATGAAGATGTGTTAGTCAATATTTATGCTTGCAATGTCTGACTGGATGTCAGAACATTATTCAGGACATATTTCCTGTAAGACCAACATGGGAGTTATATGAACAGTTTGATCAAACATGTGTTAGAAGGTGTGTTTGACTATGCATGTGCATGTATTGGGATTGGTTCTTTTGAGGAGAAACAATCAAGAGCTATTAAAGACGTACAAAGTTTTTATTAGACGGTTCACATTGTTGTTTGGTGGCATTTTCTCCTCAAATAATGTTTTCTTTGACCAAGATTATTGCTACATTGAAGGATCATTATTTCCCAAGAAAATGAGCTCTATTTATAGAGGGTTCTCCTGTCCTCTTTCACTATATGAGTGTTCATCATCATAATGGATTTTATTCAAATTTGGGTAAGTTATGCCTAGGTCTGGTATTGTGAAGGATTCCTTTGCCAGGTTTTGGCTAAAAAGAGGGAGAAATATGGTTATCAAGGTGCTCAGCCGATTAATCTGGAGGCTACTTTTACAGATCTGTCACAAAGATATCGGATATGAAGTTATATATCCTATGTCTGCATTCTTTTATGACTTATGATCTGAGTTATGAACAAAATTATGATCTGTGTTCTGAGTTACCATGAGTGGTGGTTGATTTGTCTAGGTCGACTGGTTGCTGCTGATCAAAAACTGGTTAAGTAATCTCTTATGCCACCATTGGTCTTTTGTGACAAGGAATGGTTCCTGGTTTGAGAGGGAGTGTCAATTATCTTCTTCCTCATGTACACCAAATGACTTCAGGACTTTCTACTCCTTTTCTTAAAGGTGTTGTTCTTTGGTGATAGGTTTGGTACTATAATGGAGCTTATTCAAAATGCTGAAAAGAAGATGTCTAAAAAGATGTCCTGACATGTTATCTGAAGACTGACTCCATGGTGTTGTACTGCTAAGTTAAGTAGTAGTTTTTGAAGACTACTGTTGAAAAATTGTTTTAATTTATTGGTGTAATCTGGGTTATAAGTTTTATTATTTGTTTTAGCCAAAAATTTTCAAAGGGGGAGATTATAAGTTCCTTAGTTTTAAGGATTGACATTAATTTTTGTAAAACATATATAGCTGCAATATGTTAGATAGGATGTGTTAACTTGATAATAGGAACAGGTTGAGCAAGAAGTCATATCTTATGTGGGACATGTTGAGTTGAAGTGTTTCTACATCTGGAGTAACATGTCAGATAAGATGTCCTATGAAAGAGGATACGACATTGCGCCCGAGCTGAGCTGGATTGGTGGATTCAGTTATGATTTAACTGCTGCAGAATATTTTAGGAATATTATGCAATATTATATGGTGTTGATTTAAAGGTCAAGAAGAATTGAATCAGAAGATAGAAGATTATACAGTTTCTAAATATGGAGATATTTTAGGAAACTAATGATTGAAGACCTTGTTTGTAGAAGAAGTTACTATTGTTTTTCACAATTGATATGTTGTGTTTTGAAGGCCCAAATCCACTTGGATATAGGTTATAAATAGAATTCTTTGTAACCTAGGAAAGGTGCCAGTTCAAGATGTAGAAGTTTAGGGCTTTGTCTTTGTGCCGCTCTCTAGGAGAGCTGGTATATGTGAACCACTCGGGTTGTGAGATGGTCATTGTGTTCTCACTCAGAAGCCCGTAGGTAATGAGTTGAGTATTTTTCCTGGAGGAAACTTTGAATCAAATCCAAGTTGTGTACTTAGTCAAGATTCTTGGCTATGAATTCTAATGGAAGTGTGTCTTCCGTTTTGCTATCATGTAAGTGTGTCTTCCTGTTTCTGTCCATTGTTGTCTGTAACTGAAGAGAGATTGAGGAGGATCTCATATCTATGTGAGTCTTAGATAGAAGTCTAGTAAGGGTAGTGATTAAGTGATTAGGCCGTAAACTAGAGGTTTGTTGTTAGGTCTATGAATTGATACTATTTGAATAGACTTATCCCTGGCTTGGTAGCCCCCAGAGTAGGAAGGTTGTTCTGAACTAGGTTAACAATTCTTGTGTGTTGTTATTTCTTTTCAGTACTACTTTTATTGTTGATACATTGCATGTTTGTTTATGTCAGATCACATGTCTTAACATATCATAGGACATCTGAGTTTTGTCATACCAGAATTTCAAAATTTGTCAAGAGATACATAACAGGAGCGACTGTTGTACACGGTCCAAGATGTCATGACACTTGTCTTCGACATCTTACTGAAAACACATAACAGTAAAACTGTTATAACAGTTGATGAAGATGTTATAACATCTTGCACAACATCAATATAGAACCATGTTTAACCAAAATTTATCCAATCATAAAACCATGGAACTAACAATCTCCTCCTTGAGCAAATTTTGGCTAAAACAACAAAAACACAATAAACCTAGAGATATAAACTGCAATCATAAAGATATGTCAGGATAATATGAAGTTACAAAAAAAAGGACCATTACTCACCCTATTTTACACAATCATTTCTCCCCCTCAATGGGAAGAACCTAAATCACCAAATATGAACTACCCAAGTTTACACATCAGAGACAACATCAGTAAAAGATAAAAATAGCCTCACACCAGGATTTCCTCACATCAAGCAAGATCTCAAAACATTAGACAAGACATCATGACCATAATCTTCACTAGCAGACAACAATCGTAGAAAGTTCAAACTCCAAACCAGCATGACAGACTATCATTCTCCCCCTTTAACAGTTGCATCCAACAAGCAACCATAATCACTACTCTCTCCTTAGAAGTAGCACAGTCATATCAGTATGCTAATCAACATGTCAAGACACGTTTCATAACATCAGGACACACATAAGGCACTAACACTTTACTCCCCTTTTTTAGCCAGAAGTTTGACAAAAATATGGATTAAATGTAAACACACAAAAAATGGAAGCACACATATTGAACACAAGCAATAAACACAAATGGAAGCACATATTTGAAACACACAATGTTGATGGAACCAAACAAACTTCACCAACTTCAGATGGTTATCCACCTCTTTCCCCTGTCAAAGATCCTCGTGCACTCCTTGGTGTTGTCACCATCCCTTTGCAAATAGCCTTTGTCCCATCAAATAGAAACTTTCTTAGGTTTCCTAAGCATCAGAACATAGATGAAGGATGTAGTATCAATTACACTCCTCCATAACTGTAATTTCTATAACTCCTCAATAGTACAAGTTTCAATCCCACTGTTTATAATAGTAAGTTGTTACTTGTTGTCCATATGCTCCAAAGTAATAACTTTTCCTTAAGCAAGATTCTTGATAAGTTGCTTATAACTATCAAGGTTCTTGTTCAAGCCATGTTGGATAAAATATCTGATATTATTCATATCTTCACCAAATAATGTCATGACATCATGTTTGACATTATGATCCTTCAACATTTAGTCAATCCATACTAGTTGAGAATAACCTCTCCTAGTTCCACCATACTTAGATACAATAGTAATTTCAGAGGCACAAATCAGAGTGTTTCTTAGATACAAATACCTACTGACCCATTGTGACCCACTAATGCAATTCAAGATTCTTCTTTCTTGAATATTAGAACACATCCTTGGTTCATGTTTAGAAACAAGACATGAATTAGAAATATCTACTTCATTTGAGTGTGTTGTGTTGATCTCCTTGAGATGATCTGTCTGAACTCTAACTTCACAATTATCCAGATTAACACTTGTGGACTCACATATAGCTTCTCTTTTAGTCTCCTCAGTCTGCCAAAAAGATGCTCCAACATTTTCTTCAACATCCTTTATCTTTTCAGGGAAAGAATCGTCAATTATCACACTTGTAGATTCCATAACATCTTTAGTTATAGAGTTAAACACTCTATAAGCTCTTTTTTTTGAAGAGTAACCCAAAAATATTCCTTTATTCCTTATGAGATTCTCCTTACTTTTTTTTATCTTTGTTCACTAAGACATACCATTTAACTACAAAGGTATGAAAATACTTGACTGTAGGCTTTCTTCCAGTTCATATCTCATAGAGAATGGTTGAAGTATCTCCTCTCAAAGTGACCCTATTATAAATGTAGCAAGCAGTACTCATAGCTTTAACACAAAACTCCAATGGTAATTTCATGGTGGAGAGCATAACTCTAGCTGGTTCTTGTATAGCCTTAGTCTTTTGCTTAACAATTCCATTTTGCAGAGAAGTGATGTAATGATAAAATTCATAACTAATACCTTCAGAATCATAACATTCAGAGAATTTTGCATTCTCAAATTCCTTGCCATGTTCACTTCTGATCTTGACAATCACACTCTTCTTCTCCTCTTGAATGTTTTGACACGGATTTTTAATACTTCAAAAGCATCTGATTTTTCTCTAAGAAAATTCATCCAAGTATTCCCAGAAAAGTCATCAACAACCACATAGACATACCTTTTTCCTCCCAGTCTATCTATCTGCATAGGTCCCTTTATATCCATATGAAGAAGTTTCAACACTTTGCAAGTAGTCTAATATTGCAACGTCGGGTGTGACATCATGGATTTCTTTCTAATTTTACACTCACCATAGACATTACCTTCTCCAATTTTGATAAAATCTACATTCCTTTTATATTAAGATGTCTAAGTTTCTAGTGCCATAGTTTTACTTCATTCTCATTTTCTATTGAACATGTGGAAGAGTAAGTAATTATTTGAGATTCCCATAAATAGAAGTTGTCTTTAGACCTTATGCCCTTCATCACAAAAACATCTTTTTCATCTTTGACCAGACATTCATATTTTAAGAAATTGACTAATAGACCTTGGTCACACAATTTACTAATGCTTATGAGATTAGTAGTTAATCCTCCCACATAAAGAACATCTTCTAAACTAGGAGAACCAACACACATCAACTTTCTAACTTCTTTGATTTCACCTTTAAACCCATCACTAAATCTTACAGAACTTGTGGGATGAGGCCTAATAATCACCAATAACTTTTGAACTCGTGTCATGTGCCTAGAGCACCCACTATCAAAATACCAATCTTCGCTATTTGAGTCTCTTAAGGAAGTATGAGCAATAAAGTTCATATCCCTATTTTCAACACTTCTTTTTTGCTCACTTGATCAGCCTTAGAATGAAATGAAGATTTTTTTTATCTCTATACAATTTATAACAGAAAGGATTTATATGACCATTCTCACCATAATAATGGCATATCAAAGTTGATGATTGAAATCAGGATAATGTTTTATCATGTATGCTAGGATGTTGTAACATGTGGTTGGACATGTTGATCATTCTCTTCCTTTTGGAAGAAATGGACTCCTCTTCAGATACTCTTCTTTTTATGTTATCATATTGATAATCAACTTCAGTATCTCCTTCCTCTCTCACCAAATCAGCTTTACTTTTCATCTTCTTCAAGGAGTCTGACATGTTATTGAGCTTAAAATTTAAGATATGTAAAACAGAACATAGAAGCTTCTTCTTCTCACTCTCCAATTCAGCTATGATGTTTCTTTGTTCTTCTTTTGTCTTAAGGCTTTCTTCACAACTGTCACATGTGTCCTTATAGGATACATCAAGGTCTTCATATAGGACACATTAATCATAAGTTTCTACTTCATCTGCCCATCTTCCAGAAAGAGCCACCATAAGTTTTGCAGATTCATTGTTAGCCTCATCTTCTGACTCATTATCATCAGACAAAGACACAGTAAATCCCTTTTTATGCCTCTTGAGAAAAGTGGGACATTCTGGTTTGATGTGACCAAAACCTTCACACTCATAACATTGAATTTCTTTGCTTTGATTTTTCTTTTCCTCAGGTTTGGTATTCTTCTGAAAATCATCATCACTCCCGATGTCAGATGAGATATTCCTGACATTTGGTCTTCTTATTTTGTTCAACTTTTTCATAACTATTTTGAATTTCTTTCCAAGCAACACAATAGTATTGGACAGACCTTCATCAATATCTAAATCAACTCGGCCTTCTTCATATTCAACATTAGAAACAGAAGCTATGCCCTTCTTCTTTTTCTCAGACTTGTCACTAAAGACTAACTCAAAGGTTTGAAGTGAACCAATAAGTTCATCAACCCTCATATTGCTGATGTTATGATCCTTTTCAATGGTTGTTACCTTCATGTCTAATTTCCTAGGTAGAGACCTAAGAATCTTTCTAACAAACTTTTCTTCTGACATCTTTTCTCCCAAGGCACTGAATACATTAGCTATTTCAAGATTATTCATATGATATTCCTGAACGGTCTCATCATCATTCATCTTTAGATTCTCAAATTTAGAAGTTATAAGTTGGAGTCTTGACATATTTACTTTAGATGTACCTTCATGATTTGTCTTGAGAATTTCCCAAGCATCATTTGCTATAGTGCATGTATTAATCGGCCTGAAAACATTCTTGTCTACTCCATTGAATAAAGCATTCAAGGCTTTTAAATTTCAAAGAGATGATTTATCATCCTCATTATTCCAATCTTCTTATGGATTTAATGACACTTTCTCGTCTTTGTATTTATTAACAGGATGCTCCCATCCTTTCAAAACATCCTTTCAAGCCTTGTTGTCCATTGAATTCAAAAAAGCAACCATTCTAACCTTCCACCAATCATAATTGGAACCATCTAATACAGGTGATCTATTGTTGTATCTGATCAGTCATCATTTTTGATATGTTCTCTATCACTTATTTGACATTAATATTGATAGTCTGTGGTATTTTGCGTTAGTTTCGTTAGCATTTTAGTTAATTTCATTTATCGTTAGTTGATTTAAGCATTTCTTCAATTTTAAGTCTTATATTATATTTTCTTCATTTTATGCTTTGGTAGTGTGTATTTATTTATTTTCATATCAACTTAAGGACTCAAGAAAATTTAGTGTAAAAAAGTGCAGAAATCAGGATTTTCGGAGGAATAGAATGCAAGTGTCAGGAGGCCTGCTATGGCAGCTCGTGTTGCCTGACACGATTTTGTAACCAGTTTTAAATTCAGAGTCGCCACCCTTAATTTTTATCCTAAGGAAGGGAGTATAAAGGATAACCCTAAAATAGTCAGAGATTCTAGATTGTTGACTCGGTTCTAGAAGAAGAGAAGGTGTTAGGCACCTCTCATCTACCTTGTTCACAAGGATACTAGGTTTAGAAGTGCAGTTTTAAAGAAATAGGGTTTTAATATTTTATTAGGGGGAAAAGGGTTTTAATTTTAATTAGTGGGACTCGCCATAATTTTTATCGTATGTCTATGTATCCTCTTATGAGGAATCAGAGACCCATTTCGTAGTTCACGGTAGGTTAGTGTTTTTTATCTATTACGTAGAATTGCTTTTGAATTATCCTTGAACCTTGTCTAGGTTGTAAGTTGTGTGAGTGTAGACATAGTTCACAGTTAATTTGAAAGTGATTCTCCTTAATCCTTTTTCGAAACTGATCTTGATTTTGATTAAGTTAATAGAAAATGATTTGGTGTTTGGTTAGCTATATTAAGACGTAGAGCGGGGGAGTCTAATATAGTCTCTTCATCACGTGGCCAGATATTAACCATGTGTCGCTCGTGAATGATGAATTTGATGAATTTTGTGGGTTTTAATATATTTGTTTTTGAATAATAAACTGGTAGACGATGTGTCGACGAATTTAATTACTCGAAGATAGATATCCTATTATTTATAGAATATTTGAATTAATTATTTAAAAAAATGTTTGATTTACATGCACGTTGAATTTGTTATGTTTGTTTTATTTATCTCTTAAGATTTTTATAATAATTAATGAAATTAATATAATCAAGAAATAACCTAATTAACTAAATGAAATTAACTTAAATAAGACCAACCTAAAAAATCTAATTAAGTTAATCTAACTAGCCATTAGTTAAAACAAGATTGGCTCAGATCATAATGTTAAACAAATAAAATACTTATTTAAACTATTGAAATTAAAGGAATAAAATGCTATAACAAAAAAAATGAGAAAGGAGGTATATGCAAAGTAAGAAACTTGGGATGAGGGTCCAAAAGCCTGATACTACCCTACTTCTAAAAAAAGTATAATTACAATAATAAAACAAAACAAAATAGAAAATAATGATGCAGTAGAAATATAACATGTATAAGTAAAAGAGAAAGGTACCTGAGTGAACAACAATGGAGGATCGGAAGGAAGTTTGCTCGCCGAAGTTATTTATGGATGGTTTTGACTATTTTATGAGTTTTGTTGTATCAATTTCATAAATACTTTTATCCTTTTGGCAAAAGGAATGTGTGGGAATTCTGTGTGGACAATATGTACAGGTTATGTGTATTTGCGAATAAAGGTTAAAAAATAAAATTTTATATGGGGATGTATACCCGTGAGAAAAAAATGTCACTGGTGGTGGTGAATAGTTCAATGAAACAATAAATCTTAGAAAACATTAGTAGAAGGTATATAGTAAATAACTAGCGATAAATTGGTAAACTTAGACGAAAAAGAAAATTAGTAAAATTGGTAATGTAAATTGCTAAAGGAGAAAATAACACTAGTAACAATTAGTAACATAAATTGTTAGTTAAAAACAAATTAGCATGATTTATAATGAAATTATTTTTTCTAATGAATTAGGTTTCCTTATATTAAAAATATTGCAAATACTATAAAAAGCAAGTGATAAAAATTAGAAATCGTGAGTGTGTAGTATCAAAAGATGAGTGAAAATTATTAGCGTAAAGTGATAATTAGAAAACATAACCATCAGACAATATCATCATATGGTTTCATCAACAATAAAATTAGAATTAAAATTAAAAATAAAATGGGTGGCTTCATATTTAATCATTGGCCAAAACGTAATTTTGAAAAAAATAGAAGTTTGAAAAAAACCAAGTGTGGTTTCTTTGTTGGTGAATTTGTGAGAAATTGTAGATATGTAAACAATAGCGTAGAGTGAAATTGAGGATCTTATTGATGTCTGATATAGACAACAATAAGGTTTGTAAGAGAGATGTGTTGGTTTTCGTAGATCTGTAAAATACTTGATGAATTGTGTGTGTGAGAAATTTTGGATGAAGTGGGTGAATTGTTGATTTGTTCTGTTTCCTTTTAATTTTTAGGATATCACATTGATGATGATGAATACATATTAAATATCATGTTAAAAAAAGCAACAGTACGTTATGTATTTGTGTCCTTCTCTATGTTGTGTTCAGCCTGTGTTTGACAATAACACTTTACCAAAAAGAAACTACACAGATGAATAAGAACTCAAAAACTTCTAAGTTAATTGTTGTGTTGTTTTGAGAAACAAAAAAATTGTGTAGTTATTAGCATATGAGACTGGATTAGTGTATGTGTTAATGGTTAGAAATACCAAATATAATATAATAGCAATGAGAATTAGGAATCAAATGATAATTTTCACAAAAATATAATGAACAAGGTAACCATCACAGATTCATCATTGGATTTAAACAGTGAATAAATTAAAAGTAAGAAGATAAAATTGAAAATAAGAGGGAGGCCTCTTATTAAATCACCAGCCAATAATATTTTGGAAATAACACCAATAAAATTCTTTAGAAGAATTTTGAAAAGAAACTTTCAAACGTGATGTGTGAAACTGTGAAATTCACATAGATTTTGGATACGTGGATTTGTAGTGAAATTGTGAATTTCTGGATATTGTGAATTATGAATGATCCGAAAGTGTGAAAAACATGTTCTATTTATAGATAAAAAAACCACCCAAATTGGAAATAAAAACAAAATTGACCAATCAGAAATTAAGTGTGACACAAATTGACATCAAATGGCCAATAAGAAACACTTATTTAGAAAAGGAAATATTTTTTCATATTTATTATAATTTTTAAAAATACCATAATAAAAATACGAAAATATTATTTAAATAATAAAAAACAGCTTTTTTTATGATGGAAATAAAATTAGTGATAATAAACCATACATATAAAAAAAAGCACTAAGTAAGATTCGAACCCGTGACCATGTATCTGCAGGCTCACTTCTTTACCAATTGTGCTATGCCATTTCATTCAAAATGAAAAAGGCAATTTAAAACATATGAAAAATGAGCATGTATTTGCTATTTAAAAATACAAATAATTTGAAATAAATTATTATATTTTTAAATAGTCTTAAAAACAAATAAAACCCAAAATGTTACTAATACCCAAAAAAATTATGAAACCAAGTTACAAAAATGAGGCGGGAATATTTGGGGTATGACAGCTGCCCCTATTTAATTTCTCTTCGATTAAAGTGTGTGAGAATACATAGGTCTCACATGTTTGAATCAGAGGGTTATTAAATAATGGAAGATCCCAAAATTTGTCTGAAAGATTATAAGGATACGTTGTACAACGTTCCCATGAGTGTGAAGAATATGCATAGATGATGATGTATCATCTTACCCGCGTTTGAACCAAAGCTGATTTGACTTATATATGACGACGTGAATATCCCGTCAACATCTAAAAGAGATTGTAGAATTTTGTATATTTACCGTAACCTAGGATGTAAATGATACAAGCTTGAAAAGTTGACTTACTAACACTTGGAGACTAATATAGTAAGTTTTGGTTTGATTAGATTTTGTTTATTCATCGCTAGGGGATTGATAAAATAAAGTATGATAACCCATTGCTCCATGGAGAATGATGAAATGGATTAGGAAGGTTTATTCACATATCTATCGCAACCTAGGGGATAAATATTTAAAAAAGAGCTTGATTACAACATCGTTGTATGGAGACTGGAGCAATGAGTTATGTCGCAGATTTTACACATTGTTGCATGGAGGCTGCCGCAATGGGTTATATCACATAGAAAGATTGATAAGAACATTGTTGCATGGAGACTTATGCAATGAGTTATATCGCAGATTTCACACATTGTTGCATGGAGACTGGCGCAATGGGTTATATCACAGAGAAAGATTGATAACAACATTGCTGCATGGAGACTGATGCAATGAGTTATATCACGGATTTCACACATTGATGCAGACTGACACAGTGGGTTATATCACAGAGAAAGCTTGATAACAACATTGCTTCATGGAGACTGATGCAGTGATTTATATCGCGGATTTCACACATTACTTCATTGAGACTGACACAATGGGTTATATCATAGAGAAAGCTTGATAACAACATTATTGCATGTAGACTGATGCAATGAGTTATATTGTGGGTTTCACACATTACTGCATGGAGATTAATGCAATGGGTTATATCCTATAGAAAGCTTGATAAAAACATTAGTGCATGAAGACTGATGCAATGAGTTATATCACGAATTTCACACATCTCTGCATGGAGACTAACGCAATGGGTTATATCACAACGAAAGCTTGATAACAACATTGCTTCATGGAGACTGATGCAGTGAGTTATATCACGAATTTCACACATTACTTCATTGAGACTGATACAATTAGTTATATTATATATTTCACACATTGTCGCATAGAGACTGACACAATGAGTGGAGTTGCTGATTTCATAACATTGCTATCTGGAGTCTGACACAATGAGTTGGATCATGAAGAAAGAACATATTGTTGTGTGAAGAATGACGCAAAGAGCTATATCGCAGGAAAACTGATAACAATATTTCCGCATAGAGACTGATGCAATGAGTTATATCGAGGAAGAGACTTTGATCATGACATTGCTGCCTGGAGACTATGTAATGGGCTGAATTGCAGATTTCACACATTATCGAATGGAGTCTAACACAATGAGCTAGATCGCGAAGAAAGAACATATTGTTGCATGGAGACTGACACAATAATTTAAATTGAAGTTTTCACACATTATCGCATAAATACTGACACAATGAGTGGAATTACTGATTTCGCAACATTGTGAGTCTGACACAATGGGCTAGATAGCAAAGAAAGAACATATTACTACATGGAGACTGACACAATAAGTTAAATATAGAAAATTTCACACATTGTTGCATAGAGACTGACACAATGGATGGAATTGCTGACTTCACAACATTACTGCCTAGGGTCTGACACAATGAGCTAGATCGCAAAGGAAGGGCATATTGTTGCATGGAGACTGACCCAATAAGTTAAACATAGAAAATTTCACACATTGTCGCATAGAGGATGACACAATGAGTGGAATTGCTGACTTCGCAACATTGTTACCTGAGGTCTAACACAATGAGCTACATCATAAAGGAAGAACATATTGTTGCATGGAGACTGACACAATAAGTTAAATATAGAAAATTTTCAAACATCGTCGCATAGAGACTGACATAATGGGTGGAACTCCTAACTTTGTAGCGTTGCTACCTGGGGTCTGACACAATGAGCTAGATTGCAAAGAAATGACATATTGTCGCATGGAGACTGACACAATAAGTTAAATATAGCAAATTTCACAAATTGTCGCATAGAGACTGGCGCAATGGGTGGAATTGCTGACTTTGCAACATTGCTGCCTGGGGTCTGACGCAATGAGCTAGATCACAAAGGAAGAACATATTGTTGCGCTGAGACTGGCACAATAAGTTAAATATAGAAAATTTCATGCATTGTCGCATAGAGACTAACACAATGGGTGGAATTACTGATTTCGCAACATTGCTGCCTGGAATCTGACACAATGGGCTAGATCGCAAAGAAAGAACATATTGTTGTATGGAGACTGACACAATAAGTTAAATATATAAAATTTCACACATTGTCGCATAGAGACTGACACAATGGGTGGAATTGCTGACTTCGCAACATTGTTGCCTAGGGTCTGACACAACGAGCTAGATCGCAAAGGAATGACATATTGTTGCGTGGATATTGACAAATAAGTTAAATATAGAAAATTTCACACATTGTCGCATAGAGACTGACACAATGGGTGGAACTGCTGACTTCGCAACATTACTGCCCGGGGTCTGACACAATGAGCTAGATCACAAAAGAAGAACATATTGTTGTATGGAGACTGACACAACAAGTTAAATATAGCAAATTTCACACATTGTCGCATAGAGACTGACACAATGGGTGGGATTGCTGACTTCATAATATTGTTTTCTGGGGTCTGACACAATGAGCTAGATCGTAAAGGAAGAACATATTATTGCGCTGAGACTGGCACTATAAGTTAAATATAGAAAATTTCACGCACTGTCACATAGAGACTGACACAATGGGTGGAATATATATGAAGTTATTTTGAATGATCCACATCTTAGATAACTAAATCAGAGATGAGAACAGATTTTACTATTTTTTTTCTAACTGAGGTAAGAACTTATGGAGGGCCCTAAGATATTGGCTCTGTTCGTAGTAGGTTTTGAGAAATGTCATGCATGATGCATATGTATGGAAACATGTACTTTAGAGTGCATATGTAACGAATTTGTGTATGCCTCAAATATATGTTAGTGCAAACTGTATGTATATGCCCCAAATATTATGGAAAATGTTTTTGATAATTCTCCTTTGTTAATCCGTCGGGTTCTTGTAGTTATAAACATCCTAACGTTGTTTGTTGCCAAATTATTATATGTCCAAGTTAATTTGAATTTGGTGAAAAGTGTCAGCAAGATTTTGATGTCTGTATCGTAGGAACATGCGAAGGTATGGACGTAGACATATATATTGCCGTGGACATAGACATAGTCGTGGACATAGGCGTAGGCATGGAAATATGCACAAATTTCTTTAGATGTTTTTCTAATCAAAATAGTATTTGATGCTTTATCAAATGTTCTTTGGTGTTTCCGTATGTTATGTGCACCAAATGTTGTGAATGACCTTGAGATCTTTATATGGTTATGTGTACGTCTAGCTTAATGTGAAGCTTTTCGACAGGAAATCTATTGCCGAGATTTCCAAGGAATCTACTGCCGAGATTCGATTGAGAATTATCTTCTGCCGAGGTCTTCTGGAAAATTAATCGTTGAGATTAACCAGGGGAATCTACTACCATGATTTAATTGAAATACCTTCTGTCGAGGTTCAATCTAAAATTACCTTCTGTCGAGGTCTTCTGGAAAATCAACTGCCGAGATTAACCAGGAGAATCTACTGTCGAGATTTGATGTAGAAATAACTTATATCGAGGTGTTATGGAAAATCAACTTCCAAGATTAACCAGGGGAATCTACTGCCGAGATTCAATGTAGAATTGATAACTTCATCGATAATAATGATTGTCTTCACATGTAACATGGTTTATGCTATGCATGTATATTTGATTGATGCATGAAATGTAATGATTGATTGATGCATGTAATGAGTGACTTGGATATGTGTAAATGGATGTTGGGTTTTGAAATGCAAATGTGTAGTTGGGCTTTTTGAGATATGCGCGCCCTATGTTGTCGGACTTCGTCAAATGGATAAGCTGATAAGTATAGTTTAATTTTGGATCGAAGAATCCTAATGCATGATTTATGCAGCTTTATACTTTATGATTATGACTCAAATGGTATTTTATAATGGTGCCCCTGTGATGGGTCGTGGATGATTAAAGCATATATGTTTGCCTATGCAACAAAGTTTCTTTCCACATAGTGGTTGAATATTGTGCTATCATGATTTCTCGATACTCGATTTGAACTCGAAAATTGCTGATGCAGGAGAAGGATCCACTAGAGGTTATGAAAGTACGTTGAGAGCTCGCCCCTATGTGGACTGTCTTTCCCTGATTTGTTGGTAGGGTTTTGGAAGAGATTCTCTTTGATACGAGCTTGGAAATAGTTTGATCATAATATGAATGACCCCACTATTTTGTACTATGAGCCTGATTAAAATACTCTTGAAAATTTTGTCTTTGATGAACCATTTTGAACCAACTCCTTTTGATCAAGCCTCGTAGTGGTTTACCCCAACACTCGAATTTTGAAAGAGGTGCCCCTCAATCTCTAGGATCTGGAGGAAGTACCCTAAAAAAGAACATAGACCTCATCATGAACTTGACATAGATTTCCCCAAGTATTTGAAGCTTGAAAAGTTTGTACTTGAAGTTGCTTGAAGGGAATTTGGACCCTACGTGCAGTACGATGAACTGCGTACATACTGCCCTAACATTTGAATCTTGGAAGGTTGCCTCTGATTATCAATGCCTTGAGAGATTTGTTAAAATGAGGAAACCTAGTCATACCCTGTTGTGATATAACTTGATTAAGGAATTCTCCTTCGAAAGGTATGCCCCTGATTGAATAATGCTTTGAAACTTGATCCAAGTTGATTGAATCTCGGAATGATCACCCCTTGTCAGTAGTATTTTCATGTGATATACCCCTACAATCATTAGTATTTTCCCATGTTTAATGGGATTCTCTTAGATGTTTTGGCCCTAGTTAGAAGCTTCTTTGAAATGCTACCTTTGATCAGACCTTCTTTTAAAACTCATTGATGCTAAGTATTGATTCGTAGATGAAATTGTACATTTTGAAAAAGTAATTCTAATGTGATGCACATACAAGTTCTTGAAATCGAAGTTTGATTATTGAAAAGAAATGGATGATTAGGAATAGATATTCGAATAAGCGAAGTGATTAATAATTTTAACAAACATAGGAGTCAATTTAACATAAATCTTGTTGAGTATGCTTTCATAGTGAACTTAGCTTCAATTAGGACTTTTGAAGGTTATAACATGGCCATGGTTCATTGTTTAAGAAACAAAAGATATAATTCTCAAAATTTATTTAGCCCACCCCATTCTTCTTGATGTTCTTCAATCCTAAGTTCAATTAATCCAACAGATACGCTTAATCCCCAAGAGAAATTTCATAGTCGTGCAAATTATGAGAAGCGTAGATAAAGATCCAAGCGCCGACAAAAAAGCATTGATAAGATCCAAGTGTTGATGATAATCCTTGATGATTCTTGAGGTGGCAGTCACAAGATTTTTCTCCAATTTATTCGTTTTTAATCCTTTATTTTGCATGGACCAATTCCTTTTGAATTTATGGTCAATCGGGATGCCCTACCTTTTGCCTAAGTCAAGTTTTTTTTTGTTTTTTCTTTTTGACTTAGCGGGCTTTTTTATCCTTTTTAAATTCTTTTTGTTTTTCGATTTTGACACTTGTAACTCTCATGCTGATTGTTGTAAGCTTTACCTTGATGTACTGAGGAAGAAGGCATCATGGACTTTGTCTTTATTGATTCCTCAATCTTGGATGATGAACGGGAAGAAGATGATGTGCTCAAATATTTTCTTAGATCATTCTCTCAATGATGTATCGAGGAAAAATATATGCTTCAACCTTTGCTTAGGTCATTTCGATTCTCCTGGGATTTGAATGCATCGTCGAATTAATTGAAATCCATCCTGCCCCTGGTTAAGATTGTGATTTTTTTAGAAAATAGAAAGAACTATGACTTCTGGCTCGAGGGGGTTAACTATAGATTATCTCCTTATATCTCCAATGCTTTGGAAGTGAAACAATTCCTTACCTCGCCAGCTAAGCCTTACTATTAAAAAGCATTCATCAGCAAAATTCGATTATTTTGTATTTTCATCATTCTCCATTGAAGTTTGTTAAAGTTATGCAATGGAAGATAGAAAAGAAGAGTGAAACTGGAAATTCATTGTTTATTTGTGGAATGGATCGATTTCAAAAACATGCATGGTTATTTTATTACAATTACTTATCCAAAGATACACATTTATAGAAAATAAAATTAACAACTAGGAAATCACAAATTGAAATAATAAAGGCCTAATGATCTAGAGATAAGACCCCATGTTGATCCAGTGACTTTAGGGGATTCTTCTTAGTATTTCAATATGTCAAATCAAGGGGCGACCGTTCACCAATGGGATCCGTTATTCAAAAGTCAACTGCTTATTTTCAATCAAATCTTGGACCTTGTGTTTGAAACTCCAACAGCGTTCAAGGGTATGTTCTGAAGAGTTGGTATGATACTCGCACCTGGAACTTGCATCATACTTAGGCAGGAGCGTCCCATTCGAAGGATTCAGTGACTTCCTCTCTACCAAAGATGCCTTGAGTGAATGTTATAGTAACTGACTGTGCGGTATGGGAAGTGGATCAAATCTCATTGGTGGTAGTTTTTGTCTTCCCCTTTGTTTGAAATATCCCTTCTGTTGATAGGGTTATTATAGTTGTTGTTGAGGTAGGGCATATGTGGTGATAAATAATCCCGTGGATGGGATGATGAAGGGCTAACTTCGCTCCTTAGTAATAAATGCATGATCAAGTTCATTTGAGTCTTCAACCGGTGGAACTCATTCTTCAATAGTTCTTGGCTTCTTTCGAGTTCCTCCGTGGTTTCTTGAGACATGCTCTCAGTTCGATTATGAGTATCGAGAATCTTGATAGTTAGACCATAAATGGATAAGGGTGGAAGTTTTCTATAAGTGGAGGAGATATGAGCTTTATGAAGATGGATGAAACTGGAAATGTATGAAAAATGCTTGAGTGTGCAAAACATTTTTGGCTTTTTATGCATGCAAAAAGTTTCATGAATATGCAATACGATGTAGACGTAGTATGAGAGTAGATGTAGGGGTACCCTATACAAGTTTAATGATAGCCATGATGATATCCTACACTGACTCAGAGGTTGAGACAGGCAGGGATTCCTTACAGACGAAGATAATAATAGACATGGATTTGTACATTGTCTCATAAATTGAGACAGGAAGGAATCCCTTAAGGATTTTGGCCAAAGAAAGATGACGAGGAATCTTTACAGGATGGGAATTATGACATAGATGGAAACCCTATGGGAGAAAGATAGTAGTGGAAGAAAAGATAACCCTTGTAGGTTTACAGATTATAGTAGGATTTGTGAAAGGTATCCTTAGAAGGTAGGTTCCTAGTCTTAGCCTACGAATATTCTACCCTCCCATAAGGTGGTTTTCTTAAGGGCGGCATGAATAAAACTACAGAGAAAGGCACAAGGGCCTCCCTTAAGTGGAGTCTCTTTACAGGTTGAAACTTTCATCTCTAGGTCATGAAAGGTCTCATCAAGAATTTTTTGGTTTAAAGGTCGTACAAAGAGTCATAGTTGTTATTCCGAAGTCCTACTTCCCAAGAGGATGTGTCTCGAGAGGTATTCCTTTTGCGGAATTCCATCGAATCTAGGTGAAGTTGTCATATAAACTCATAGGGATGATGTAACCCCTTGGCTAATAGACGAACCTTCTTTCTAAGGGTTTTTGAAAATATTATTTTGCAAAATTTAAATCCCACCACAAATATAATATGATAAATATAATAAACAAAATAAATGAATAAATAAATAAAGAAAAATAAAGAAAAAAACACAAAAGAATAAGAAAAACCCTAAAACCTAAAGGAGAGGCTTCTAAACCTAGGGTTGACTCCCCAACAGAGTTGCCAATTGTTGTAACCGGTTTTAAATTTAGAGTTGCCACCCTTAATTTTATTTCCTAAGGAAGGGAGTATAAAGGATAATCCTAAAATAGTCAGAGGTTCTATATTGTTGACTCGGTTCTAGACAAGGGGAAAGTGTTAGGCACCCCTCATCTACCTTGTTCACAAGGATACTAGGTTTAGAAGCGCAATTTTTAAGAAATAGGGTTTTAAAGTTTTATTAGGGGAAAAAGGGTTTTAATTTTAATTAGTGGTACTCACCACGATTTTAATCGTATGCCTACGTATCCTCTTATGAGGAATCAGAGTCTCATTTCATAGTTCGCGGTAGGTTGGTGTTTTTTATAGATTACATAGAATTGCTTTCAAATTATCCTTGAACCTTGTCTAGGTTGTAAGTTGTCTAAGCATAGATGTAGTTCGCAGTTAACTTAAAAGTGATTCTCTTTAATCTTTTTTCGAAAGTGATCTTGATTTTGATTAAGTTAATAAAAAATGATTTGGTATTTTGTTAGCTATATTAAGACGTAGAGCGAGGGAGTCTGTTATAGTCTCCTCATCACGTGGCCAGATATTGGCCACATGTCGCTCTCAGATGGTGAATTTAATTAATTGTGCAGGTTTTAATATATTTGATTTTGAATAATAAACCGATAGATAATGTGTCGACCGATTTAATTACTCGAAGATGGACATCCTATTATTTATAGAATGTTTGAATTAATTATTTAAAAAAATGTTTGATTTACATGCATGTTGAATTTATTCTGTTTTTGTTATTTATCTCTTAAGATTTTTATAATAATAAATGCAATTAATATAATCAAGAAATAACCTAATTAACTAAATGAAATTAACTTAAATAAGACCAACATAAAAAATCTAATTAAAGTTAATCTAATTAGCCATTAGTTAAAACAAGATTGGCTGAGATCGTAATGTTAAACAAATCAAATAATTAATTAAACAATTGAAATTAAAGCAATAGAATGCTATAACAAAAAAATGAGAAAGAAGGTATATATAAAGTAAGAAACTTGGGATGAGGGCCCAAAAGCCCGATACTACCCTACTTCTAAAAAAAGCATAATTACAATAATAAAATAAAACAAAATAGAAAATAACGATATAGTAGGAATATAACAAGTATAAGTACAAGAGAAAGGTACCTGAGTGAGAAACAACGGAGGATCGAAAGGGAGTTTTCTCGCCGGAGTTATTTATGGATGGTTTTGAATTTTTTATGAGTTTTGTTGTATCAATTTCAAAATCATTTTTATCCTTTCGGCAAAAGGAATGTGTGGCAATTCTGTGTGGACAAAATGTACAGGTTATGAGTATTTCCGAATAAAGGTTTAAAAAAATTGTTCGGGGTTAAATATCCGTGAGAACAAAATGGCACTGGTGGTGATGAATAGTTCAATGAAACAATAAATCTTAGCAAACATTAGTAGAAGATATATAGTAAATAACTAGCGATGTATTGGTAAACTTAGACGAAAAAGAAAATTAGTAAAATTAGTAATGTAAATTGCTAAAGGAGAAAATAACATTAGTAACAATTAGTAACATAAATTGTTAGTTAAAAAAAATTAGCATAGTTTATGATGGAATTATTTTTTCTAAGGAATTATGTTTTCTTATATTAAAAAGATTGCAAATACTATAAAAATCAAGTGATAAAAATTAGAAATTGTGAGTGTGTAGTATCGAAAGATGAGTGGAAATTATTTGCGTAAAGTGATAATTAGAAAACATAACCATCAGACAATATCATCATATGGTTTCATCAACAATAAAATTAGAATTAAAATTAAATATAAAATAGGTGACCTCATATTTAATCATTGGCCAAAAAATAATTTTGAAAAAAATAGAAGTTTGAAAAAAACCAAGTGTGGTTTCTTTGTTGGCGAATTTGTGAGAAATTATAGATGTGTGAACAATAGCGTAGTGTGAAATTGTGGATCTTGTTGATGTCTGATATAGACAACAATAAGGTTTGTAAGAGAGATGCGTTGGTTTTCGTGGATTTGTGAAATTCTTGATGAATCGTGTGTGTGAGAAGTTGTGGATGAAGTGGGTGAATTGTTGATTTGTTCTATTTCCTTTTAATTTGTAGGTTATCACAATGATGATGATGAATACATATTAAATCTCATTTCAAAAAAAGCAACAATATATCATGTATTTGTGTCCTTGTCTATGTTATGCTCAGCATCTTTGTTTGACAATAACACTTTACCAAAAAGGAACTACACAGATGAATAAGAACTCAAATACTTTTAAGTTAACTGTTGTGTTGTTTTGAGAAACAAAACAAATTATGTGTCGTTGTTAGCATATGAGAGTGGATTAGTGTCTGTGTTAATGGTTAGAAATACCAAATGTAATATAAAAGCAATAAAAATTAGGAATCAAATGATAATTTTCACAAAAATATAATGAACAAGGTAACCATCAGAGATTCATCATGGAATTTAAACAACGAATAAATTAAAATTAAGAAGATAAAATAAAAAATAAGAGGGAGACCTCATATTAAATCATCGTCCAAAATATTTTGAAAATAACACCAATAAATTTCTTAAGAAGAATTTTGAAAAGAAACTTGCAAAAGTGATGTGTGAAACTCGGAAATTCTAGAGATTGTGAATACGTGGATTTGTAGTGAAATTGTGAATTTCAGGATATTGCAAATTGTGGATATTGTGAATTGTGGATGATCTAGAAGTGTGAAAAATATGTCGTATTTATAGATAAAAAAACCATCCAAATTAGAAATAAAAACAAAATTGACCAATCAGAAATTAAGTGTGACACAAATTGACATCAAATAGCCAATAAGAAACACCTATTTAGAAAAGAAAATATTTTTTCATATTTATTATAATTTTTAAAAATAACATAATAAAAATACGAAAATAATATTTAAATAATAAAAATGGTTTTTTTTTATGATGGAAATAAAATTAGTGATAATAAACCAAACATATCAAAAAAATGCACCAAGTGAGATTCAAATTGGTGACCTTGTATCTGCAGACTCGCTTCTTTACCAATTGTGCTATGTCATTTCATTCGAGATGAAGAAGGTAATTTAAAACATATGAAAGGTGGGCATGTATTTGTTATTTTAAAATACAAATAGTTTGAAATAAATTATTATAATTTTAAATAGTCTTAAAAACAAATAAAACACAAATGTTAGTAATACCAAAAAGAATTATGAAACTAAGTTACAAAAAAGAGGTGGGAAAATTTGGGGTATTACACATGGCCCGTAGCAAGTCTGGTTCTCCTACAAGAAGAAAAGAAAATGAGCAAGTCAGCCATGTGCTACTGGTGCCTGTGTTGTCTAACACAGCTCATAGCAGGAGCTCTGGGACTTAAAAAGAAAATGTTATTACCAGGCTTGCGCTACGACCGCCCGTGTTGCCTAACACGGCCCGTAACGCACGAGTACGCTGATTTTTGTAACTTTTCATATTTTTCCAGAGTGTCGAGCTGAAAAGGCGTTTTAAGCATTTCCAACTGAGGCCAAAGGATATTTTCTATTTATAAGAGTTTTCACGAAGAATTAGAGGACTTTTGACAATCGGAGAAAGAAAACCTTGAAGGAAGATTGGAGAGCTCATGATTATGGGTGAATGTGAATCTTCATGAACAGACAGGATTGAAGATCCAATTTCTGCCAATTACTTATAATGTCTAGAATTTATCTTTTGTATTCTTTAAACTCTATGAGTAGCTAAACCCCCCAATGTTAGGGGTTTCCTTGATTTGAGATTGTAATGACTTTGATTTCCTAATTTCAATACTATTCATGTTTTCATAATCTATTTAATTGTACAATGTTTTAGATGTCTTCTTTGCCGAACTAATAAGGATTGATTGACGGTTATCAATTAGGCTAGACCGCCTTTATTAATGCTTTTGTGCGATTAAACTATAATAGATATCACCTAGGACTAGGGATACCCTGTAGCAACCGGTAAACTCTTGATAATACAAAGGCTTGATTTCATCATAAATTTCTAGGGTCTTAGAATTTAGGATGAACGATCAAAGGTTTCTCCATTAAGGATTTAGGAGAAAATAAACTAAAGAAGCGGTAATTGATTATTCTAATGTGTTGTTAAAATAAGAATTCAAGGTTATTACATGAACAATCATACACTTTCCCTAGCATGCTACTCCTATTTATCAAATTCAATTTATTTTCCATTTACTTTTATGTGTCAGTATTTTACAATTAACAAAACAAACCCAAACAATAGTTTTTGTTTAATTGAGATATAACTTGAACTAGATATTTCTATGCAATCTTTGAGATCGACATTTGGGGAATTTTCTCTTTAATGCTGCATAGGAAAAATAGTACACTTGTTATTTTACCGATCAAGTTTTTTGGTTCCGTTGCTGGGGACTGCTAAAATATAGAGTTTTTATTTTAGTTCAATTGAAATTGTGTTTCTCTACAACTAAAATTTAATTTCAGTTATTTTTTAATTTTTTTGCTATTATATTATAGTAATTGATATGTTTCTAATATTTTTTATGCGAGGATATCCCTCAGCAGAACTTCCTTTTGACACAGAAATTGAAAGAACTTTTCATGCAAGGCATAGACAAGCTTAATTAGCTAGACTGGCATCCGACGAAGAAGATATTTCAGTTCATTCAGAGTCAGAGGAAGAAATACCAATGGCTAAAAATCCACTAGTACCTAAGAGACTCCTTGGTGACTATGGTGAGACAAATCACTCATATTGAGAGGAGGTCCTTCTCTGGAAGGGTCAATGAAGACGCTAATAAGAACTTAAAAAGGTTTCTGACCATGAGCACCACCTTGAATATTGATGGGTACACTGATGAAGCGAAGAAGTTAAGAATGCTTCTGTTCACTTTAGTTGATGAGGCTGAAGAGTGGTGAAACAACCTGGCCCAAACTTCATCTGATAATGAAATCAATAAATTCGCCACCGAATGCCTTTTATCCCGCAAGAAGGGAAAGGTAAACATCGAGAAAACCTGAAGAAGGTGAAATCACGGCCTTGCAATCGAGAGATAGGGTAAGGGAGTCTATTACGCGATGGGAAGGTATTAGCACCCCACACGCCTGTAGTACTCTACGGTATCCACTCTTGTTTGTTCTAATCTAAGGGTGTGCAAAAATCTATATCTAAGCTGTACAGGGAATGCATGTAAAAGAAAGGAGAAAAGAATGTAGGGAAAATATAAGTTGTACTCGTTCGGGCCCTACCCCAATACCTACGTATCCCTTTTAAGGAATCAGAGCAGTCGTAGTTCGGCTCATATGTTTTGGTTGGTTTGTGTTTTTTATTTAAGAAGATAAAAGCAACAATAAAGATGGCAAAACATTAGATAGAACAACAAAATGTCAACAATGATGATAAAATAGCAAAAAGAGATGACAAGACATCGCATGGCAACACAAACTTAGATAAGGAGATAAAACGCCAGCATGATAGCAGAATATCAGACAAGATGATGAAACATTACACCTAATAATGATATTGAAAATCAAAGTAGGATAACAAACATGTGTGATAGTGAAACACCGGCTAAGAGAATGCGCGATGGCAAAACATCGGCTAAGAGATAGGAAGATAACATGGCAAAGATGGCGAAACATCAATAAACGGGAGAACAAAACATCACGCCTAACAATGATATTGAGAATCAAAGTAGGATAACAAACATGTGCGATGGTGAGACATCGACTTCAAACAAATATGCGATGGAAAAGCATCGACTAAAAGATAACAGGGTATCATGGCAAATATGGCGAGACATCAACAAAGCAGATGATAAAACATCACACCTAGAAATGATATGGAGAATCAAAGTAGAATAACAAACATGTGCAATTGTGAGACATCGACTTCAAACAAATATGTGATGGCGAAGTGTGATACGGTGGGAGAACTGACTTGAGGTTTTGCGTTTTATTCGCAAATGTTTCGGTTGAGCAAGAGTCGCCACCGACTTTTTATTTTATCCTAAGGAAAGGTTTAAAAAGCACAGCAAAAACCTTTGAGATTTTTCTTGGGTTCGGGGAGTAGATTATAGAAAGGGAAGGTATTATCACCCTTTCTATCCATGGTTATCCACGGGCTCTTAGTTACTTGCTTAGATCACTTGCCTTTTGTTTTCAATTGTTTTAAATGGTGCTTGTGTGTGTGGGTTTGAAAATGTTTTGAAAAGAAGCCAATGTGGTGGCAACCTTTGTAATGATCCATGTGGGGATGTATACAAAGGTGTATGTCTTTTGAAAAGGTTTTCAATGTTTTTGAAAGTTGTTTTGAAAGTGTATTGATGTGTGGTTTTTTGAAATAGGCAAGTGTTTTAGTTTGCAAGATTGATTCAAGTAACTAAGAGGTTATCTACTCCTAAATTTCTCAAAGTTTATTGCTATGTTTTAACCCTTTTAATAAGTTTGTTCCACCATTGTATTTGGTGGACAATCTTATGTTAGGATGTGAAAGGGACAGGCGTGGGTCATCGTTTAGACCATAATTGCAATGGTGCCAAGTATCTTTGGGCAATGTTTTCTTTAAGGGACTTGATCATTTTAGGCAAAAAAGGCGTCATCGAGGGACTATGATCATTTGAGTTATTTGTTTTGCCCAAAGAGACCTAACATGCAATATGGCCTAATTTTGAAAGGAAACAAGTGGATGTAACCCTAGGGGTGTTAGTGTGCAAGTGTGTTTTATTGCATACAAGAGTTTTTCTTTGAATTAGGTTTTTCTATTTCATTGATTTTATCTTGCCATACACGTCCTAATTACTAGCAATAAGAAGTGGAAATGTAAAATCCTACGCTATTACAACAATTAAGGGAGGGGGATACACATTTGTACATGGGGGGTTCAACGAGAAAAATAGACAAAAAAGAAAATAGCAAAAAAACAAGATATAGAGAGAGAGAGGGAGCCCGCGCGCTGCTGGGAGGTCATCAGAAGTTCTGACTCAGATCCGCTGCCAGATGATCAACCTGTTAGTGAAACTGGATGAGTCAGAACTTCTGACTCTAGAACCTGCAAAACAGAACCTTGTTAGTGGGGAAATCAGAAGTTCTGATTTCCCTGTGCTGCAAGACAGAAGTTTGTTAGTGGAGAAACCAGAAGTTCTGATTCTGCTGAAAAGGCAATAATTCTCAGAGGTTCTGATATCATTGACAGCAAAATAGGCTTCAGATGTGCTAACGTCAAAGTCAACACTTGGCTTTTTCCTGTACTAATCAGAACATCTGCAATCCTGTTGTTACTCCACAAAACAGGAAACATATTTGGAACAGATCCAGCAAATAGCAAAAATGTTTCAGAGGTCAGAATCACCAAGGTCACAGGCAAGTCCTATACTGGCTCAGAACGTTCTGAGGTATGAAAGTCCTCAGAACATAAACAGCAATAACATGAATATTTACATTATGTTACTTGAATATGCACAGCTGATGATGCTTAACAGTGTGGTGAGGGTCAGCAGGTGCTTACCTGACTGTTTGGAAAGTTGTGGGTGAAAGTTAGCTTTTGGTTCTGGTGCTGTTCTGGAAAGATTTTCTTTGAACAAAAGGGAAGTAAAGGTGTATGCGTGTGTAGGGTCAGAAGTTTGCAAAGAGTGTTTTTGGTTTACAGAAAAGAACTGGATATTTGATGAAGTTTGAATGTGAGAAACTTAAAGTTATGAAACAAAGCTGGAGATTTTGGCAGAGTTTCAGAATGTTGTGTTGCTAGGAGTTTTGTTTCTCTCTTAGCAATTTTTTTGTTTCTTTTCTTGAACGTCTTTTGCAGTGGTGAAAGCTCTCTATTTATAGGCAAAGTTCTTGTGGATGCCTTGAACATTTAAAGCGCCAACAGAGTTTGAATTTGTTCTTTGACAGAAATTCCTGGGAAGTTGTGATAACAGCTATCTTTCAGCCTAGGTTGCAGCAGCAGGCGTAGATTGGGGAGAAGTGACCTCTGAAGTGGGCGGTGGCGTGAAGACCCATGCCAGAATCTGTGCAAAAGCGTTTTCCAAGCCACACGTGAATGCTCAGGAGTGGTTGGAAGCATTAATGGGCATTAAATGGTGACAAGACCTGTCAATACCAACATTCTGGTAATGGAAACCAGCGTTGAATCAGCAGCGTACACCATGCTCTGGCCTTGGCTACCTGTTGTCTTAACAAGCTCTGGAAATTCTCCTGGTTTTCTGGTACGTTCCTTGGATTTACTTCTGGACAATCTGGAATTAGAGATTCTGTATCAGTGTAACACTCATTCTTCTGACCTTTCATCTTCTGATTTCAACCTGTTCTGAAGGAGCCTTCAGACTTTCCTGCTTCTCTTGCATTCCTTTAGCAAATTCTGACTGAGCTTGTGTAACTGCTGAAGGGGCATGTTCTGTTTGAGGCTTACATTCTGAACCATGTTTACAACTTCTGATTGAACTGATGTAGCTGCTGAAGAGCCAACTTCTGACCACGCTGAGCCAAGCTTGCAACTTCTGACCGTTTTCATCTGGAATGGGTCCAGAAGTTCTGAAGCGCTGATTTTCTAAAAAACACTTATTTTAAAGAAACATTCTAAGTACTTAGAATTTGATTTTTTCTCAAGATAAAAGCGTTGCTTCTGGAGTTCGTGAGATCATCTTGCTCTTGTAAGCGGCTTGCTTGGGCAAAAGGATAACTCAGGACTTGGATTTGTTTCAGGGGGACTTTGAAAAATCCAAGATGGTTTCCTGAAGAAAGGGAGGGCAAATTTTGGGGTACAACACAAAGCATCAACTAAAAGATAACAACATGTCATGGTAAGGATGGTGAAACATCAATCTGACAAAGTTTAAAATAAAACAGGAAGGCACACAAGCATTTAAGAATGGTTTGTATTTTTTACCTTGAAAAAGGATTTAAGTTCATTAGAGATGTTTTATGATTTACCAAGAAAAAGAAGTTTTAGTTTTAAGATGCAATATGCAAAGAAAAAGAAAACAACTAAGGGAGACTATCCTAATCTCTAGCCCTAATGTTATCATATAATGGTTGATCCTAAAGTTGGGGATGAAAGAGGGAATCTTTTCTATCCTAAGTTATCAAGCATGGTTACCTATCCTAATGTCTAGCTAGAGAACTAAACATGCACGAGCGATCCTAAAGGAGCATGGTGAGGGTGTGCCAACTCAAAATATACACACAAATATGAAATCAAACAAACGAACCAGAAAGCTCAAAAGAGCAAACCTATAGATCCGATCTAAATTAGCATACATAAGAAAGTCTAACAAAACTATCCTATGGGGAACAGAAAATGAGAGCAAAGTCGTGATCTCAATTTCTAAATTAAGTGACTCATCGATCAACAATTAAAGAAAACAATGACAATCCTATAGGGAACATGCACTGAGAGGGAAGACGTGATCTGAATTTCTAAATTGAGTGACTCATCAATCAATAATTCAGGAAAGCAATAACAATCCTATAGGGAACATGCACTGAGAGCGAAGTCGTGATCTCAATTTCTAAATTGAGTGACTCATCGATCAATGATTAAAGAAGTAGACACGAACACAACACATATAACAAACAAAATGCAGAATTCCTGTTATAGGTCTTTAAAGAAATTATAGGGCCTCCTGACATATATCGGCAACAGAGGTCCCATCATGCAATAGAAAGAAATAAAGAAGGGAAATAGTTAAAAGGAAATAGTGCAATACCAAACGGATAACTATCCATAGCAACTGAGCAATAAGAAAAAGAAACCCAGAGAACTTCAAGCAAGCTAGCATCAATAGATCAATCAAGTCAGAAATTACGCCATCAAAATGTAAGCACAGAGGCTTTCAAACATGATCATATCCAACAAGTGATGTACAAAAATCATAATCACATATATATCCTGAAAAGACTATCAAATATACCAAGCACAAGAATGGTGCAAGCACAATCAATAGTGTTCACAAATAAAGTGGAACAATGCAGCCTCAAGTCAATAATGGAAAACTTTTCTCAGAGTACCTCACACATTCAACAGATAAACTAGTGTTCTCATAGATAAAATGATGAATCACATAAGGTATGGATGATGACACAATAAAGGCAATGGGAAAACATGATAGCAAATATCATAGCATTATACATGAGAAACACCAAGTAGGCATAGACAATAATTTGGTAAAAGCTAAAAGACGGTTGCTCCTTTTAATCACCATGTTGAATTGACAAGTAAATATCAATCAAGGATCAAAGGAGCTGGAGAAGAATATAATTAAAGACCTTGAAAGTCAGTAGCAAACACTACCTAACCATGCATACATATTTTATTATGATTCACAAGCATACTAGAAGAGAGATTCTACAAAAATGTACCACAAAGTTTGGATCACAAGTTAGTACTGAAAGAATGTTAGACAAAACAAAGTTAGAGAGCTTAAACCATTAAAAGATTTGAAATCATGCTTCTAACATATCTTGAGGATATGATAAAAAGGTTAGAATGTTGATTCTAATACATGTTGCACAAGTGCATTCAATATACCTCAAAGATTCAAAGTGAGAAAAGGAAGGAACATCAAATTCATATATGAATGAAAATGGTTCAAGCACTAGAGATCAATTATTATCAAGTACTTATGAGACTATCATTGAAGTTTCATTTCCCTACATATTATCATTGGTCACTTGATGACCTCAAACTCAGGCTAAAAGCTCAAGTTTCAAAGTAAAAATCAATAAGAAAACAAAAGATACAAAGCATGCATCAAAAGGCTCAACATTCAATTATGAGGAAATTAAATTAATTGACTTAAGTTTATGTGAATAAACAGAAACAACATGATCATTAGGTGTCTAAATTATAGGCCTCACATAAGTTCATTAGCCAATGAACAAGTTACAATAAAGAATCCAAACCCAATTGGTCACCTTCACTTCAAGAATACATCAAAAGTAGAAACAAGGATCAACCAATCACAAAAAAAATCTTAACATCTTTTAAGTGTATAGAAGTCAGAAAACAAGTCTTAAGTTCATGAGTAGTTGAGGAGGGGATCAAATAATGCTCAAAGTTCAAAATTAGTTGACCAAAGTAGAAAACTAGACAAGTTCTCAAAATATTTTGTGGAAAAATATCAAACCAATTCCAATAATCCAAGAAAAAATAGATTTAGATCCTCAACCCATCCATCAAACTAAAACAAGATCCAAATCCCATTGGAAAGCCAAGGCAAAGTGATTTTAAAACTGAAACTTGCACAATAAACAACAACACCCTAATTGTTTGAATTTTAATCCTAAATATTGATTAGGTAAGATCAAAATTCAAACAATTAAAAACAAATTATACACCAATCATGAGAAGACTCAAGAGATCAGAATACCTATTTTTTCCAATTTTTACAATTAAAGAGAAAGTCAAAGAAATCAAATTCAAACAATTTAACAATTAAACAAATCACCTACATTTCAAAATAAAATTGTAATTAAAATAAGGTATTAAAACAAAAATAAACATCAAATAAACAATTATTTCAATTTACTAAATTTTTAACCAATCAAATAATTTTTAAAAATTCCAATAAAATTACACAAGATAGTAGAATTTGTTTTAGACTTGTGATAATTTTTTCAGAATTTTTTAAATTGTTTTGATCAAGAAACAAAAATCAGAAAATCAATTGAAATCAAAATATAAATTTATATTCGAAAATTCAAATGGACCGTTCAGATGATGACACCTTATCATCCCTAACCTCTAGCCAAACCAGAAAAAGCGCGCGCCCACCAGTGTTGCACCCTAACTTCAGGTCCTTTAAACAAACTCGTTTCTCAACCATTTTTCATCAAATCAAGTGCAAATTAAAGCCAATACGACAATGAATTCAATGCAATTCGAATCACGTCAAGTAGTCAAACATGGATCTAGAAAATTATGCACGAAAACAACAAAAACTCACTGAAACCTAGAGTTGCAGAGATCTCAAACAAGCGTTGTACACCAAATCAAACCATGAATTGCTTCAGAATCATTCATATAATATCCACAAACAGATATCCATGCTTAATTTTAACAAAAAACAACTACATTTAAAAAATCAAAGTTGAATGAACCTACCTCAATTCAAGATCTAAATGCTTGATTCCATCACTCCAGGTGCGATTCAAGGCTTGCTTTAGCTTCCTTAACACTTAAGGATGAAGAACCAAGAAGAAAAACTCCAAATGCACCACTGAAACTTGAGATTCGAATAAAAGTGCAACTATGGAAATTATGAGTTCAGATATGGAATTTGGAAGTTGTGAGCTCTCTCCCTCTCCTTCATTGCTTGCTTCTCATTATATACAACATGTAGAGTAGGTTTTTCAAGAGAAATGGGCTTCAAAATGAGTGCATTGCCCAATTGAAATTTTTGCTATGTTGAAAAGTGAAATTTTGACCATGCCAATGGCTCGTGCATTTTTCTTCCTTTCAATTGCTTTTGAGGCCTTTCTCACTCAGATTTTGGTCCACCAAATCTTGGCCCTTGATTCCCCCTGATGAGATCGTGCTAACGTTTTTGCAAATTTGGCAAGTTTTGTCAATTTTAAAGTCATGGTGGTACAACTGCATATATGGCACGATTTTGCTGCCATTATGGGCTTCCATAAATCACAAATAGGTCATTGACCTGATTAGAAGTGAAGAGAATGACTAGAAATGAAGTTCTCAAGTTTTGGCATTTTGACCCTTTGTGAAAATTTAATAAAAATGGCCAAATTTCAAATGATCACAACTTGCTCATTCTTTGGAATTTTGAGCCAAATGAGCACTTTTTGAAAAGGTCTTGGCAAGCTATTCAAATTGATAGTAAAAGGTATCACATTGGATTCAAATAAAGCCTCCAATACTTGACATGAAAATCCAAAATTTTGGGAAATGACCTATAATTTCCATGACATTCAAGATTCACAACTCTTCACTCTTTTAAGTATGACATTAAAAAAAAACATCATGTCAAAGAGCTTCCTCTTAGCTTCAAATGCATACCTCATTTGCATTTTTTTGATCTAAGATGAAAAAGTTATGAATTTTTTTAAGTTAATCACTTAAGCATCCAAAAATAGTAACTTTCCAAATTTCTTCATGAACAAGTTTCAATTCAAACTTCAATTTTGTTGATCCAATGATCAAAATGGACTCAAATAAAATGAAAAGTGCACCGTTGAATTGATGGTTGACCAAAAGTTCACTTGGTCAACTTTGACTAATTTTGGCCAAAATGACCATTTTTCCCTTTTGAATCAATTGATCCACTTCTCTTCAAAATTGATGATCAAAATTCCAAACATATGATATTCCAAACATATAGAGACCATGTATAAATATTTATCTCTAAGTACTCAAGAAAACCTGATGAAATCTCAAACCCTAATTTTGGTCAACACCTTAGGAGAAAGATGAATCATCTTCAAAACTTTAAATCCTCTAGATATCTTGGCCAATTTCTTGCACAAATATATCTCCAATGTCAATGAGGTGTTGTAGCTTTAAAATCATGACTTGCACATTCATTAATAGCCTTGATCAACCAAAACCCTAATTTTGACTGATGAACCAAAAAGATGTGATCCTTAACCAAAATCCTACTTGAGCAACTTGTCAACACAATCAATCTTCAAAATCTTGAGGAAAACTTGATAACCAGAATAATTTGTTCCCATCACAATGTATGAATGAAATTCAATATGATGTTTATGATGGAACATAAGCCTGAATAAGAGGGTAAAGTTTAGGGTGCAATAGCTGCCCCTATTCAATTATATTTAACTGGATGAGTGAGAAAAGAGACGGCTTTCGAGCGTTCAGAGTTGAAGATGATTGAATATAAAAGAACCCGAAAATTTAAACTCTTGAAGAGAAAACAGAAGAACCCCTAAGACATGCACCAGAATGAAGTTGTAATGCAGATTTTAATAAAAATGAGACAAAACCAAAGCTTAGAAGAATAGATGAAACTAAACCTCCGCAAAAATGTGTTGGGACAAAACTGGACCACCAAAGGGTGAGATAAGGCTCAAACCAAAGAGAATAGGCGAAACTAAACTCTGGAAAAGAAAAAGTACGCAGGTGAGGAGAAGAAACTCTGAGCTCGACCCAAAGCGAAGTGGCTAGAGTGCATGATTCTAGGAGCACCCGCTAATCTCAAACTAAGATACCCAGTATGAAGGAACTGAAGAAATACAGAAGTGAGGAACAAAAGCGAGACGAAACTCGAACTAAATAACTAGTTAGATGAAACTAACCTAGATGAGTACCAGGACGAAACTAGATTTCACGCACGGGTGACGAGGCGAAACTCGACCCATAGCGAAGTGATGGGAGCGCATGTTTCTCAGAGCACCTACTGGTCTCAGATTAATGGATATACAGTAATGAAAACTGATAGAAAAATCCAAGGAACACAAGAGACTGAATTCAACCAAGGATGCAGAACAAACACCGCAAAGAGACTCAGTAAACGATAACCGAAAAGGGTTCGGTAAACAATAACTGATAAATTCCAAGGTATGAAAACAAAAATGAGATGAAACTCGACTCCTTATAACTAGTTAGACAAAACTAGACTAGATGAGTACCAGAACGAAACTGGATTTCATGCACAGGCGACGGGATCGAAACTCAACCCAAAGCAAAATGATGAGAGCGCATGTTTCTCAGAGCACCTGTTGGTCTCAGATTAATGGATAAACAATAACGAAAACTGATAGAAGAATCCAAGGAACACAAGAGACTGAATTCAACCACTGACACAGCATGAACACCGCAAAGAGACTCGGTAAATGATAATCGAAAAGGGTTCAGTAAACAATAACTGATAAAGTCCAAGGTATGAAAACAAAAACGAGACGAAACTCGACTCATTATAACTAGTTAGACAAAACTAAACTAGATGAGTACCAGGACGAAACTGGATTTCATGTGCCGGTAAGAAGACGAAACTCTGAGCTCGACCCAAAGAAAGGTGATTAGGGCGTACACCCAAAAACATGCTGAAAGCGAATATCAGGACGAAACTGGTATTCGAAAGGTATATCAATAAACTTTAGAAAGAAATGACGAGAGTAGTGAAGACTAAACTCGAGAAGACTGTGCCAGGGTGAAACTGAACTACAATCAAGAGTAGACACTAAAACAATCAAATGATTAACATCAAAAGGATATTTGTATGGGGTGAAACTGAGATAATGATGATGAATACCTCACCGAGGATATAATTCGAAGTATTAGCAAATTCATTGGGGAAAACAGAAACAATAATGGCTTATGTTTCGATGCATGTTTGATTTTTTTTTATGCGTAACGCTCCATATAATGGAAATGCTACGCGTTTTGGTAGATGCAATGTAATGATGTATGTTTGTTTAAATATCTCATTGGGGAATGGCCAATCGAGAAGCCAGCGACCAAGAAGTCAGGATTTGGCAAGACTTTGCAAAAATAAATTGTAAAATCTGCTGGAGAAGAGAAGATACGAGGAAATGCTGGAGAGAAACCCTTTAGGAGATGAGACTCTGCGGTGAATAACAAATGATTAACCGGTAGAAATGGGATACAAACACAGAGAGGAGTTGCAAAAATAAATTGAAAACTCCTAGAGAAGATCAGATCAACATTGTAGCTTCTAGAGAGGAATGCCAAATGAATATTGGACATTGTGGGAGAAGATCAGAGCAAGATTGTAATCTCTAGGATGACACCAAGATAACAAACCAGACGCGAGGGGTAAAAACCTTTGCCGGGGGAATAAAGCTATGTTGAGGAAACGAGACTTCACCGGGGAAACAAAACTCTATCGAAGAGCGTTTTGTTGGAGATTTTGAACTTTTGGAATGCAACCATTAGATTATTCAGATAGCCACACAATATCGACTTTATTGGGGATAAGGAAAGATCCTAACATAGGGATGCCCCAAGCAAACAGATTAGTTTGGAAATGAGAAATCAAGACGATAAATCTCTAGTCGGCAACTCCACTAGAGAATTGAAACTTCTTTAGAATGTGAGTTCCCATTTAAACCACTTCACTGGGGATATGTGACATCTTCAGACTTGGAGTCTTATAACAAATCCTTTCTCTTGAAAAATATTTTTGGGGTAATAAAAAATCTTCTAAGGAGGCGAAACTTCACTGGGGATAGGGAAAGATCCTTTTCAAGACACAAATGGCCCCTGTCCAACAAAACAACCAAATCTTCCCCTCTTGACAACTTTAAGCTCTTTACTGATGTTCATTGTGTAAGCTCTTTTTGATGTCAAACCATTGTTTTGTATGCAAAAGGATGTTTATTATGAGAATAACAACCCCTGATGCAACAATTACCTAAATCTTGAAATTGAAAACCTTGAATGAAAACGATGTTACATCCATGTCATGAGTGAATCACTAGTTAGAGTACATAATTTCAAAAACTTTTTCTCTTTAAAACAAACATGATGCAGGCGATAAGATACCAACATATATATGTAACACATGTTTAGGAAGCGCTATCCTGTTGTAGTATGATTTCGAGTTAAATCCATGTTTCAGTTAGGACTTTTGAGGGTTGTAACGTGGCTTGGTTCTCGGGTTTTTGAAAAAAAGATTTTTAAGGCTCGAACTTATTTGGTGCCCGCCCATTCTCCATGATGTTCTTCAGTCCAACATTCAGTTAACTTGATGCGAGTACTCATCTATCAAAAGAGGCTATAATGATTAAGGGATCTCAACAGTTACTTTGACACGACAGTCACTTTAACTTTTGGTTTTTTGGGTGTTCGATCACACAATGTTTCTTTTGATGAGGATTTTCATTGGATAATCATTTTCTTCCTTTCAGGGTTTTCAAGTTCCTCCTTTTTTCTTTCCCTAACTTTTGCATGGACCAATTCTTTTGAATTTCAATTTGGAAGTCCAGCGGGATGCCCTAACTTTTGCCTAAGCGACTTGTTTTCAAGTTTCGACTTAGTGGGGATTTATTTGTTTCTTTTTTACATAGTTTTATTTTTGAATAAGTCTTGTGACCCTAAGTCTTTGAACCCCCTTTGTTTTAAAAGAAAAGTGACTGCCTCATTCCTTGGTCGGCAAGGGATAACCATTGTTGTATCGATTCTATCTCGACCTCAGGATTTTTTTTGTTTGTTGTGATTTTTTTTGAACTGGGGAAATAACCATTGTTGTTTTGACATTTTTCCGACCTCATAATGCGAGGGATTAAAGGTGGCGATCCTTAAATGGGACGCTCCTTCTGAAGTTTGAATTCCCGATCAAATTATCTGAACATCTACCTTGCCCCGTGTTTAAAAATAAGGTTTTTTTTTTAAATTTTTGAACAGAAAAGAAACTCCTACTTCGAAGGCTCGGAGTGGTTAACGAGGTCCTATCTCCCTTATATATCCAGTGTTTGGGGATTGAAACAAAGCATGTACATCGTCAACAGGGTTCTACTGAAAAGCATACAATCAGAGATATCACCCTTCCTCCAATCTTTTGACTAGGCAAAAGAGTTGGCGCAGTTGGTATCAAAATGATAGAAAATCATTTAAAGAGTGATAATGAATAGATTAAAACAAAAGAAACATTTCAAGGCAAACATATTCAGTGCATCCGGTTTGACATTCAAAAACAAAAAAGTTCCTGCATGCATACAATGTTAAATCAGTCAATCAAAATACACATGAAAGTACAGAAGAGAAAAAATGCCACCCTGGAAGAGAATTGTCTCTATACAGACTTGTCAATGTACCGAAAACTTGCCACTGTTCTGACACATTATCACTTTATTATAAAGGGAAGTTGCGAATGGTTTTCTTTGCATCTTTCCGATGAAATGAGCATTCAAAAAGGGAGAGATAAACCTTTGCCCCAAGTACGGAGTCATGAAACGGCTTAGCAAAACATCCACACAAAAAAGTAGATGAGTGTCAACAAGAAGAAAAATAAACATGCCCCTTGCATAACATGACAGTTGTATACATTATCCATATTTCAAGAAACGATAGCTTAGATTATCATGTTCATGTAGGGCCAACAATGTTCATATGCACATGTTTATCAAAATATTGGACATTTTTTGCAAACAAAACAGTAAAAAGGAGTTTAAGTGAACATATAAGAGAGGATCTTTTATTGATTTTGAGAAATCAGCCAGTGAAAAAGGCATTTACATTTGGAAGTAGCTAAATGAAAAATCAAAACAAACAAGTGTTTCCAAATTGCAATGCAAATACAAATGTCCATCAAGTTCCGACTCTGCTATAACTCTTATGACTTTAACGCTTTCTTCTTCCTACTTTTGACACAAACGTCTTGGATTGGCTTCGAACCTCTGCCAGGTGACCGAAAGAGAGAAACAAAAGAAATCATGCTGAGCGTAGTCATTTGCTTTAAGTCCCTAACTTTTTCCTGAATCGCCCTTTCAGGTTTTTGATTCACCAGGACACCCTATTTTTGCCTAAGATTCCCTTTCGGGTTTTCAACTTAGCGGGGTTTTTTTTAAGCAAAGTAGTTTTTAACTACGTCAGCATTTACAAGAAGAGGGAAGTATTTTTCGTCCATGGTTGCGAGCATCATCGCTCCACCAGAGAAAACTTTTCTGACCATAAATGGTCCTTCATAAGTCGGAGCCCACTTGCCTCTGGGATCCCCTTGGGGAAGAATTATCCTCTTGAGCACAAGATCACCTGGCTTGTAATACTGGGGCCACACCTTTTTTGTCAAAAGCTTTCCTCATCCTTTGTTGATATACCTGACCATGAAACACAACTGTTAATCTCTTCTCATTGATGAGTTCTAACTGATCCAGCCGATTTTGTACCCACTCACTTTCATCAAGCTCAACATCCCTCATGATCCTAAGAGAAGGAATCTCGACTTCTACAGAAACACTTCTTCCATCCCATAAACTAGAGAAAATGGGGTTGCCCCAATCAAAGTACACACACTGGTATGATAACCATGTAGAGCAAAGGGCAACATCTCGTGCCAATCTTTATAGGTTACTACCATCTTCTGTACAATCTTCTTGATATTCTTATTGGCCGCTTCAACAACGCCGTTCATTTTTGGCCGATACGGGGAAGAGTTATGATGCTTGATTTTGAAGGACTCATAAAGCTCCTTCATCATCTTGTTATTTAAATTGGATCCATTGTCGGTAATGATCTTTTCAGGCACTCCGTAACGACAAATAATATTGTGCTTAATGAACCGAGTTACCACCTACTTGGTGACATTCGCATAGGATGCAGCTTCAACCTATTTAGTAAAATAATCAATGGCAACCAGAATGAAACGGTGTCCGTTGGATGCATTCGATTCGATCTTACCGATCATATCAATTCCCCATATCGCAAACGGCCAACGGGAGGTCAAGATATTCAGTGGTACGGGCGGCGCATGCACCTTATCAACATAGACTTGACATTTGTGGTAAATTCGTGCATGATTAAAACAATCAGTCTCCATGGTGGACCAATAATAACCAGCTCGCAAAATCTTTTTGGCCATGGTATGTCCACTAGAGTGAGTCCCGAAGTTTCCCTCATGTATCTCCTCAATGATTCTAGCTACTTATCTTTTGTCAACACATCTGAGCAGTAAACCATCATGATGCCTCCTATACAACACATAACCACTGAGAAAGAACTTTGCCGAAAATCTTCTCAAGAACTTCTTATCTGTGACAGACGCCTCCTCAGGGTATTCTTGCGTTTCAAGATATCTTTTGATATCATAAAACACAGGTTTAACATCTGATTCCAAATTGGCTTCAAAGCAAAAAGATGGCTCATCCAACCTTCTGATGGTAATAGAAGGTGCTTCGTTAGCCCACTTAACTTTGAACATGGAAGACAAAGTTACCAGTGCATCAGCTAGATTGTTCTCTTCTCTAGAAATGTGTTCGAACGTGATATCTTCTAAATACATCAACCTCATAACATGCTCGCGACAGGGAATCAGGTTCTGATGACGAGTCTCCCAATCTCCATTAATCTGGATGATAACAAGATTGAAATCCCCGTAAACTTTCAAATATTTGATCCGCATGTCGATTGCTGCTTCAATCTAATAAATGCAAGATTCATATTCGGCCATATTGTTAGTACAATCGAAGCAAATACGAGCTATGAAAGGAATGTGGAATTCTTCAGAGGAAGTAATAACAGCTCTGACACCGTTGCCCATGGAATTGGAGGCACCGTCGAACACAAGCGTCCAACCTGGTCCTGGCTTGGTTCCTTCATCTGGGCCCAGTATATTACAATCTCGAATATACATTATTTCCCAATCTGGAAAATCAAACTTCATTGGTTCATAATCGTCCACGGGCTGATGAGCAAGATGATCGGCCAATATACTACCTTTGATCGCCTTTTGCGTAGTGTACTGGATATCATATCCAGTGAGTATCATCTGCCAACTGGCCACCTTGCCTGTAAGTGCCGACTTCTAAAAAATGTACTTGATTGGATCCATTTTGGATATCAAGTAGGTGGTGTGAGTTAACATGTATTGTCTTAAGCATCTGGCAGCCCAATCAAGTGCACAACATGTTTTTTCCAGCAATGAGTACCTTGACTCGCACTCTGTAAACTTCTTACTCAAGTAATAAATGGCTTGTTCTTTCTTCCCTGTCTCATCATGCTGACCAAGGACACAACCCATAGAGTTTTCTAACACATTTAAATACATGATTAGCAGCTTTCCTTCCACCAGCGGCATGAGTATCGGTGGTTCCTGCAAATAATCCTTTATTTTGTCAAACACCTTCTGATAATCTTCGTTCCAACTTATTGTCTGATTCTTCTTCAACAATCTGAATAAAGGTTCACATGTGGCCGTGAGATGCGAAATAAATCTAGAAATGTAGTTTAACATCCCCAAGAAACCATGGACTTCCTTCTCTGTTTTTAGTTCGGGCATTTCTTGTATCTCCTTGACTTTAGCTGGGTCAACTTTGATGCCCTTTTCAATTACAATAAATCCCAACAACTTGTCGGACCTCACCCCGAAGGTGCATTTATTTGGATTCATCCTCAACAGAAATTGCCTCAGTCTCTCAAACAATTTTTCCATATGAACCAAATGCTCCTCTTCCGTGTTAGACTTAGAAATCATATCGTCCACATATACCTCAACCTCCTTGTGAATCATATCATGAAAGAGAGTAACCATGTCACGCTGATACGTTGCCCCGACATTTTTCAAACCAAACGGCATCACCTTGTAGCAAAAGGTTCCCCAAGGCCTGATACATGTTGTCTTCTACATATCCTCTGGAGCCATTTTAATTTGATTGTAACCCGAAAAACCATCCATGAATGAAAACACTCTAGAGTGAGCAGTATTATCGAACAACAAATCAATATGAGGAAGAGGAAAATCATCCTTAAGGATGGCTCTGTTCAAATCTCTATAATCCACGCACATTCTGACTTTACCATCTTTCTTAGGCACAGGCACACTATTTGTAATCCAAGGCGGATAATTGATGACTTTTAAGAAATTCGCATCCAACTGTTTCTGAACCTCTTCTTTAATCTTCTTGTACATCTCAGGAGGAGTTCTTCGGAACTTTTGCTTGACATGAGGGCATCCTTCTTTGAGTGGTAGTCGATGCACTACGATATCTATATCTGACCCTGGCATATCCTCGTAGAACCAAGCGAAGATATCATAATATTTACGGAGTAGATCAATTATCCTGACCTTTATACTTTCTTCAAAATCTGCCCCTATATTGACTTATCTTCTCACCTCTTCTGTGACAATATTCACCACCTCAATTGGCTCTTGATTCGGCTGGATAACCTTCTCTTCTTGTTTTAACAATCTTGCTAATTCCTCAAGGAGATCACAATCCTCATATGCCTATTCTTCAACTTGATAAATCAAATTGTCAAAGTCATAGTGCATGATAATAGAGTCATTATCAATATAATCTGTGGTGGCAGTGCATCTGCATAAATGGTATTTTGGTGTTTTAGTGACAGTGTGTGAAAAAGGGAACATTTCCATTTAAAAGAAAATAAACTAAAAGAATGGGATAAAATTTTTGGATGCAAAAACGTCCTTTATTTATGACAAACTTTTTGAAAATAAACATGGTGGCCCTACACAAATGATCCACTATGCCTTGGGCATAGCGTAGGAATTATGATATGATAACAAAAGCAAACAAGAAAAAATACTCCTATGCGCTTGAAACTTGGATAACATCCACAAAAGTCCAATTATTGAGCGCTTGGCCTGGAATACTTGGACGGTTCCAATCTTCAGCATTGTATCCATCATCCCTATCATCACCAATTGCATTGGTGCATCCTTCTTGAGTAGCATTAGGACGGGAGAATCTCACAGGAGTAGATAAACCAGAAGCTCTGAAAGCTGCATTTTGCTGACCCAAGATGTAACCAAGACCAAATTTGTTGAATTTTGGGGTAACATCCAGCACTCGACCATAATCTTCAGGGTTTCTGTTCTCTACCACCACTCTAGCATCTCTGAGAGAAGACATAACAATTTTCGGCTTCTTTTTCTGCTCTGGGGTCGGAAAATTGACTGGATGAATTGTCTCAAACGCCTAAAATAGAGTCTCGTGTATTTCACCTTCGACTTCAACATAGAGGAATAATTTCAAATTAATTACGATGTACTCTTACCCGCCACATACAGTTATCACTTTCCCCTCTGTAGGATATTTTAGTTTCTGGTGAAGAGTAGAGGTGACTGCTCCTGCCTTGTGAATCCACGACCGCCCCCAACAAACAACAATATTCTGGCTGTATGTCCATTGCAAAGAAAGTAGCATTGAAAGTGTGAGGCCCCACCTTGATAGGTAATTCCACCTCCCCAAATACTGCTCTTCGAGACCCATCAAAGGCTTTTACAATCAAATTGTTAGGACGTAACTTCAGGCCAGAATAATCAACTTTCATTAATGTTGACTTGGATAGTACATTCTAAGACGACCCTGTATCTACCAAAACTAGAGATAGAGTAGTGCCCCTGAACTCCATAGAAATATGTAACGCTTTGCTATGATCTCGCCCTTCTGGAGGAAGATCAAAATCTATGAAGCCCAAACAGTTCCCAGCAGATATGTTAGCACAAACATTCTCGAACTGATTGACTGTTATCTCGTGCGGTACGAACGCATTCTTTAACAACTTAATCAAAGCATTTCTGTGAGGTTCTGAATAAATCAACAAAGACAAGATCGACATCTTATAAGGGGTGTGACTTAACTGGTCAATTATGCTATAATCACACTTCCTCATGATTCGCATCAACTCTTCAACTTCATCGGGAACTGAAGAAGCTTCTGGTACTGGAATTAGTTAAGCCACATTGGCTGGTGTAACTCTCAGATTTCCAATTGTTACCTGTTATTTTCCTTTTTCTGTTGCAGAGGCATCCGCCACATCTTGTACATTGGAAGGACAAAACACTCTCCCTCTTCTAGTCACCCGACCCACGCCAGAGAAATTATGAACATCCCCTTCATTGTGTTCAGTAAATTCTTTCTTGGAAGGACCAGAATTTGCCTCTTGCTTCACCCCATGGTAATAAACATATGCACCATAATTCCATGGGATGGCCTTCTCACTAGTATATGGCATGGGACCAGGTACCGTAATCATCAAAGGAGGCGCCCTAGATGGAGTAGGAATGCATGCAGGGGTATAAGGAATAGATATCACAACAACATCTTCTTCGGTAACCTTTCAGCATCTTGGTCTTCTATCGAACTGTAGTGAACCCTCATCCATCAAGAATTGGATGCCAGCTTTCAAATCATCACATCCCTTCGGTTGCTCTCTACACTTGGCACAGTCTGAAGCACAACCCGGGAAAATAGAATTGTCAAGCAGATACCTTTTAATATACCATAACGGAGTAGTCACCTATTCCACATTCACAACTAGGTTCAAAATTTCTCCATTATCGTCAATCATATTAACAAAATCCCTCCATGTCTAGGCATTGGGTTCTGGACTACAATCGGACCAGTCGCTGGAGTAAACTAAATTTCCTTGGCATCCAACAAGTCTTGTACTTTGCATTTTAATGCAAAAAATCGTTGGTAGAATGGATAACTCCTCCATAATGGAATTCACATCTTGCATTAGCATCATAGTTATGAGGTAGTCTTCCGGTGGATGGTGGCATATTTCTCAAACTGATCAATTTCAAATCAAGCAAATGGTGGAGTGCTTTGGTGTGAGATATTGGCAAGGGATTAAATTTTCTCGGTTGTCTCTATTGTTGATTATTATACTGTTAGAGAACATCTTGTTGTCTTTGTTGTTGAGGTGCCAAATTTTGTCTCTGTAGCGGAGGAGCATTAGCAAGAATAGAAACAACATTGATTTGCTGGTGTTGACGATCTTCTCTTCTTCCTCCATGATAATAAACCGCACTTGTGTCTCCTTCCCTTTTCTTAGGGTAAGTATTGAATGGTTTCTTACCACCCCCTGATGAGCCACTGGAGCATCCAATCTGAATTTTCCCCAATTTCAAACCCATCTCAATTCTTTCACCAGCCATAACCAACTTTGCAAATCCGGCTGAAGCACTCCCTATCATGTGCTCGTAAAATAGCCCTTGCAAGGTACTCATAAACATATCAATGAGTTCTCGCTCCATTAGTGAAGGTTGAACCCTCGCAGCCAACTCACGCCATTTCTGAGCATATTCCTTGAAATATTCTTTTGGTCCCTGTGACAAATTCTGTAACTGAGTGCGATTAGGCGCCATATCCACATTGTACTGATAATGTTTGACAAAATCCCGAGCAAGATCGTTCCAGCAACGAATATGAGTTTTCTCCAACTTCATATACCACTCCAGGGATGCCCCAGATAGGCTATACTGGAAGAAATGAATCAAAAGCCCTTGATCCTCGGTATGCACTGACATATTTAGGAAATAAGCAGTTGCATGAGTAATAGGACATGAAGAACAGTTGTACTTTTCAAATGCATGTGGTTTGAACTTTGGAGGAACTTTCACCCCAGATACTAGCCCAGGATCATTAGCATCCATACCAAGGACTCCTTGCCCTTCCACAGCCTTCAATCGTTCTTCCAACAACTGATACCTCTTATCTTCAACCTGAACCTCTAGCTCAAAACTTCGAATAGAAAACTGATCTTCATCTTGATCATAATCATAATACTGCTCCTGATAGTTTCTTACGCCGCCCTGATTATATCTTTTGTTCCCCAGAGGACGAGGTCCTAGAGATGGGGGAAACTAACCTATATTACGCATGAAAGGGTTTCCAGGTGGCCCATGAAAATTCTCAATGGGCTGATCTTGCACATCCCCCAGTCCCACAGAAATGTCCCGGTAAAGCCCTTGATTCCCACCATCCACTAGATAGCGGTGTTGACTATTGACAATGGCAGCCAATTCCTTCTGTCGGTGATTCACATTGGTGATGACCTCCATGAACTGGGTCATTTGAGTATCCATCTGGGCTCTCATTTCAGCGATTTCAGCTTGGACTTGCTCCATCTGTCTTGGAAAATTGTTTCTGGTGGAATACCGGTGAGTAGTCGTCTTGAATTCTGAATAAGAAAAGCAGAGTAATAAGAAATCCGTCTTGAGATAACCTGTCATGTTATGAGATGTATGATATGCATGTTATGTTTTTCATTTCTAGGTATTCAGAAGTCCTTTTAACCATCAACCGTGGCGTGCCACCAGATGTAATTACAACTGTACAATTAAAGAAAAAAGGAAAATTAACAAAACAAAATACTACAACCATTCATACACAAAAGATGATGTCCAGGTGATTTCATACGGCTAAGAGTGTGACAAAACACGCGTTTCAAAACAGGCATAACAAAAAACTAAGTACAAAAGATAAAAAGGGGCCCTTCCAACAATCCTGGGGTGACCAAAACATCAAGGGTAAATAGTGTAACTAAATCTCCCGAACAAGGCATGCTTTAAGGTGCTGACAATACTCTTCGAGCCTGGATTTTTCCTTCAAAAGTTGTGATTCAAGCACTTTGCTTCCTTGGAACTGATCCTCCACGACACGTCTCTGGGCTACCTCCCTATCAATCTGAGCATCTTTGTCTTTGAGTTGTCTTTCTAGGTTCTGAATCTTCTTCTTGTAGCTACTTTTGGAGGCCCAAAGTTTCTGGTACTCTCGCTGCTTCCTATTCAACTCTTCTTCCATTTCAACATGAGACCTCTTTCTAAACCTAGTTATGTCAGAAGTTTATCCTTGGGCTTCTTTTATTTTGAGGGCTAAGTCAGCCCTCTTTTGATCTACCCAATAGAGTTTCATCCCCGCCTCATGGTCCTTTGCACGAAGTTGAATGTTCTCGACATGAACTTGGGTGAAAATCTCGGTAGGCACAATGTCATTCAAAACAATAGGGGGTTGCTCATATAAAGGAGTCGATCTTGCAAATGGCAACCGTAGAATCTTAAACATGTCCTTAATCCATTCCATGTAAGGAACCCTAACAATAGTAACCTTCTTTCTCAAAGTAGTTCTATCCTTCTTATGAATTCCCTTCCAAGCACTTATCACTTTCCTTAACATCTAAGGATCACTTCCTCTAACAAAGTACACTGATTCAAAGACTTCTTCATCTTTTGGTGGTCTATCCATTGCATATCCCAACTGGCGGTAAGCGAGCACAGGGTTATAGTTGATACACCCCTTCATTCCCATTAGGGGGAAATTAGGGAAATCTCCGCAGCTAGTGATGATACTTCGTACCTCTCCCATGACATGATTTCACCAGATATCGAATGAAGTGAGGTTGACAAACCTTGACGACCATTAGAGAGAATGCTTTATGTCCATGAAAGGGCCATTTATTGGTAAGTGCAACTTAAACCACTGATACAACATTGAATGACACAAGCTAACGTTACCTGCCTTTCCATGTCTAAAATGAATAGTGTAAAAAGTATTTGCCAAAAGCGTCGGTACCAGGTTCTTATTTCTAAAAACACAAATAGCATCCAAATCCATAAAGTTTCTTTTGTGAGGAAAGAGAACAATACCATATATCATAAGAGAAAACAAAAGGCTAAAGTCACCCCAATTCCCTTTCTTTGCCCAGTCTTCATCTTTCTTCACTAAGAAATCCAAATAAAACCCCGTAGCATCTTTACTTGATTTCCAATTGTCCTTCACCTCTTTCTAACTCAAATGAAGGGTTTCAGCAATAACTTCGAACTTCAACTTCTCTGGAACTTTGGTAAAAGGAACTTCATTGGACAACTTGATATTAAGAAGATATGAGTATTCTTCTAGCATGGGAACCAGTTAGTAATCTTGGAAAGTAAAACAACGCAATTCATTGTCATAAAACTAGAAGAGAGTGATCAAAGCCATTGGGTCAATTGAAGTATCTAGGATCAATAAAAAATTTCCATAGTCTTTGTTGAAATTGTTCAAAATACCACCCTTCAGATAAGAACTCAAACTCTTCAGCTTGGACACATCAATAATCGGAATCTGATAAGCAAATGTATGCATGGTGGATTCTTTGGTAGCAACTGACTCAAACTCATCTGACGGGAAGTCGACCATTTCTGATGGAAAGAAAACTCTTGAATGTCCCTGGAAAATGACATGCATATGCTAGTTATTTTTTATACATCATTTTTTAAATAAATATGCTATGATGTGACATGACAGGATCAGAGTTTCCACATTGGATAATGACTGGACCATTATATAGAATCACACAACTCAAGATCACATAACTTCAGAACTACAAGGGGAACCCGAGTCACCATCAAAACACAAAGTCACCAACAATACATGTACCTGTAAGAAAAGTTTTCCCACCCCACTCACTGGTGAGAACTAGGCCGTGGTAAGGTCAAAGGCCAAATCAGAGTACAAGAGCCCATCTTTTGGTATTATCATACAATAACACCCATCTGAACTTCCTCTGAAATCATGGGTCTCATGGTCGGGTCTACAAGACATACACCTCATAGCCGCCATGGCCACTCTATTCCTAGTTCCAATGGAGTTCACCCATAGCCTGGGCATGGGGCCTTTTACCTCATGGAACATTCCACCCACTAAGAAAACCAGAATCCAAACAGTCCAGCCAAATCCAGTATGCAGAAAATAAAGCACATATAGGATGCAATGCAAACAGATAAATATGCAAAGCGGTAAAATAAACACCCAAAAAGAAAACAAACAAGAGATAGGATGTACTCCGGGATAGACTAACAATTGGCCTTCATTTCCCCAGTGAAGTCGCCAGCTGAAACAACCTGGCCGAACCGTCATCCGATAATGAAATCAATGATGTCACCACCGAACGCCTTTTATCCCGCAAGAAGGGAAAGGTAAACATCAAGAAAACCTGAAGAGGGTGAAACCACGGCCTTACAACCGAGATATCGAGTAAGGGAGTCTGTTACGCGAGGGGAAGATATTAGCACCCCACACGCCCGTAGTACTCTATGGTATCCACTCTTGTTTGTTCTAATCTAAGGGTGTGCAAAAATCTATATCTAAACTGTACATGGAATGTATGCAAAAGAAAGGAGAAAAGAATGTAGGGAAAATAAAAGTTGTGCTCGTTCGGGCCCTACCCCAATGCCTACATATCCTTTTTAAGGAATCAGAGCATTCATAGTTCGACTCATATATTTTGGTTGGTTTGTATTTTTTAGTTAAGAAGATAAAAGCAACAATCAAGATGGCAAAACATCAGATAGAACAATAAAATGTCAACAATGATGATAAAATAGCAAAAAGAAATGACAAGACATCGCATGGCAATACAAACTCAGATAAGGCGATAAAACGCCAGCATGATAGCAGAATATCAGACAAGATGATGAAACATTACACCTAAAAATGATATTGAAAATCAAAGTAGGATAACAAACATGTGCGATGGTGAAACACCGGCTACGAGAATGCACGATGGCGAAACATCGGCTAAGAGATAGGAAGATAACATGGAAAAGATGGCGAAACATCAATAAACCAGAGAACAAAACATCACGCCTAAAAATGATATTGAGAATCAAAGTAGGATAACAAACATGTGCGATGGCGAGACATCGAATTCAAACAAATATGCGATGGCGAAGCATCAGCTAAAAGATAACAGGGTATCATGGCAAAGATGGTGAGACATCAACAAAGCATATGACAAAACATCACACCTAGAAATGATATGGAGAATCAAAGTAGGATAACAAACATGTGCAATGGCGAGACATCAGCTTCAAACAAATTAGTGATGGCGAAGCATCGGCTAAAAGATAACAGCATGTCATGGTAAGGATGGTGAAACATCAATCTGACAAAGTTTAAGATAAAACAGGAAGGCGCACAAGCAATTAAGATTGATTTGTATTTTTTACCTTGAAAAAGGATTTAAGTTCATTAGAGATGTTTTTATGATTTTCCAAGAAAAAGAAGTTTTAGTTTTAAGATGCAATATGCAAAGAAAAAAAAACAACTAAGGAAGACTATCCTAATCTCTAGCCCTAATGTTATCATACAATGGTTGATCCTAAAGTTCAGGATGAAAGAGGGAATCTTTTCTACCCGAAGTTATCATGCATGGTTACCTATCCTAATGTCTAGCTCGAGAACTAAACCTGCACGAGCGATCCTAAAGGAGCATGGTGAGGGTGTGCCAACTCAAAATATACACACAAAGATGAAATCAAACAAACGAACCAGAAATCTAAAAAGAGAAAACCTAGAGATGCTATCTAAATTAGCATACCTAAGAAAGTCTAACAAAACTATCCTATGGGGAACAGGAAATCAGAGCGAAGTCGTGATCTCAATTTAAAATTGAGTGACTCATCGATCAATAATTAAAGAAAACAATGACAATCCTATAGGGAACATGCACTAAGAGCAAAGTCGTGATCTCAATTTTTAAATTGAGTGGCTCATCGATCAATAATTCAGGAAAGCAATAACAATCCTATAGGGAACATGCACTAAGAGAGAAGTCGTGATCTCAATTTCTAAATTGAGTGACTCATCGATCAATAATTAAAGAAGTAGAGACAAACACAACACATATAACAAACAAAATGCAGAATGACTGTTATAGGTCTTTAAAGAAATCAGAGGGCCTCCTGACATATATCAGCAACAGAGGTCCCATCATGCAATAGAAAGCAATAAAGAAGGGAAATAGTAAAATTAAAATAGTGAAATACCAAATGGATAACTATCTGTAGCAACTGAGCAAGAAGAAAAAGAAACTCAGAGAACTTCAAGCAAGCTAGCATCGGTAGATAAATTAAGTCATAAATTACGCCATCAAAATGTAACAATATAGGCTTTCAAACATGAGCATATCCCACAAGTGATGTACAACAATCATAATCACATATATATCCTACAAAGACTATCAAATATGCCATGCACAAGAATGTTGCAAGCACAGCCAATTGTGTTCCACAAATAAAGTGGAACACTGCAGCCTCAAGTCAATAATGGAAAACTTTTCTCAGAGTACCTCGCACATTCAACAGACAAATTAGTGTTCTCACAGATAAAATGATGAATCACATAAGGGATGGATGATAACACAATAAAAGAAATGGGAAAACATGATAGAAAATATCATAGCATTAGACGTGAGAAACACCAAGTAGGCATAGACAACAATTTGGTCAAAGCTAAAAGATTGTTTCTCATTTTGATCACCATGTTGAGTTGACAAGTAAATATCAATCAAGGATCAAAGGAGCTGGAGAAGAATACAATTAAAGACCTTGAAAGTCAGTATCAAACACAACTCAACCATGCATACATAATTCATTATGGTTCACAAGCATACTAGAAGAGGGATTCTACAAAAATGTACCACAAAGTTTGGATCACAAGTTAGTACTGAAAGAAAGTTAGACAAAACAAAGTTAGGGAGCTTAAACCATTCAAAGATTTGAAATCAAGCTTCTAACATATTATGAGGATATGATCAAAAGGTTAGAATGTTGATTCTAATACATGTTGCACAAGTGCATTCAATATACCTCAAAGATTCAAAGTGAGAAAAGGAAAGAACATCAAATTCATATATGAATGAAAATGGTTCAATCACTAGAGATCAATTATTCCCAAGTCCTTATGAGACTATCATTGAAGTGTAATTTCCCTACATATTATCATTGGCCACTTGATGACCTCAAACTCAAGCTAAAAGCTCAAGTTTCAAAGTAAAAATCAATAAGAAAACAAAAGTTACAGAGCATGCATCAAAAGGCTCAACAGAAACAACATGATCATTAGGTGTCCAAATTACAGGCCTCACATTAGTTCATTAGCCAATGAACAAGTTACAATAAAGAATGCAAACCCAATTGGTAACCTTCACTTCAAGAATACATCAAAAGTAGAAACAAGGATCAATAAATCACACCAAAAAATCTTAACATCTTTGAAGCGTATAGAAGTCAGAAAACAAGTCTTAAGTTCATGAGTAGTTGAGGAGGGGATCAATAAAGGCTCAAACTTCAAAATTAGTTGACCAAACTAGCAAACTAGACAAGTTCTCAAAATATTTTGTGGAAAAATATCAAACCAATTCTAATAATCCAAGAAAAATTAGATTTAGATCCTCAACCCATCCATAAACCTTAAACAAGATCCAAATCCCATTGGAAAACCAAGGAAAAGTGATTTTAAAACTGAAACTTGCACAATAAACAACAAAACCCTAATTGTTTGACTTTTAATCCTAAATATTGATTAGGTAAGATCAAAATTCAAACAATTCAAAACAAATTATACACCCATCATGAGAAGACTCAAGAGATCAAAATACCTATTTTTTCCAATTTTTACAATTAAAGAAAAAGTCAAATAAATCAAATTCAAACAATTTAACAATTAAACAAATCACCTACATTTCAAAATAAAATTCTAATTAAAATTCAGAAGAAAATTAGACCCAAGATTAAGATTCAAATATTAGAATTAAAAGCAAACATTTTTGATTTTTTTGTAGATTTTTTGATTTAGGAAAATATTAAAATAAAATAAAATACCAACAAATAGACCATTAAACCATTATTTAGATCACAAAATGTTAACCCTAACCAAAAATCATTAAAGGATCAAAACAAAATTATATTCAAATACTATGATTAAAAAAAAACTTCTATGATTTTTTTAGGAATTTTTGGATCAAGGAAATTATTAAAACAATAATTGTGAAACAAAAGGATCAAATAAAACTCTCAAATTAAATTTCTAATCAAAAATAGGAAAAAAACCAAAAAAAAATTCAGAATCAAATTCTAAATAATTTTAGGAGACCAAAACATTTTTTGTGGAATTTTTAGATCAAAGAAGGTATTAAAACAAAAATAAACATCAAATAAACAATTATTTCAATTTACTAAATTTTTAACCAATCAAATCATTTTTAAAAATTCCAATAAAATTAAACAAGATAGTAGAAATTGTTGTGGACTTGTGATGATTTTTTCAGAAATTTTAAATTGTTTTGATCAAGAAACAAAAATTAGAAAATCAATCGAAATCAAAATATAAAATTAATATTCAAAAATTCAAATGGACCGTTCAGATGATGACACCTCATCATCCCTAACCTCCAGCCAAACCAGAAAACACACGCGCCCATCAGTGTTGCACCCCAACTTCAGGTCCTCCAAACAAACTCGTTTCTCAACCATTTTTCATCAAATCAAGTGCAAATTAAAGCTAATACGTCAAGAAATTCAATGCAATTCGAATCACATCAAGTAGTCAAACATGGATCTAGAAAATTATGCATGAAAACAAAAAAAACTCACTGAAACCTAGAGTTGCAAAGATCTCAAACAAGCGTTGTACACCAAATCAAACCTCAAATTGCTTCAGAATCATTCATATAATATCCACAAACAGATATTAATGCTTAATTTTAACAACAAACGACTACATTTCAAAAATCAATGTTGAATGAACCTACCTCAATTCAAGATCCAAATGCTTGATTCCCTCACTCCAGATGCGATTCAAGGCTTGCTTTAGCTTCCTTAGCACTTGAGGATGAAGAACCAAGAAGAAAAACTCCAAATGCACCACTGAAACTTGAGATTCGAAGAAAAGTGCAGTTATGGAAATTCTGAGTTCAGATCTGGAATTTGGAATTTGTGAGCTCTCTCCCTCGCCTTCAGTGCTTTCTTCTCATTATATAGAACATGTAGAGTAGGTTTTTCAAGAGAAATGGGCTTTAAAATGAGTGCATTGCCCAATTGGAATTTTTTCTATGTTGAAAAGTGAAATTCTGACCATGCCAATGGCTCTTGCATTTTTCCTGCTTTCAATTGCTTTTGAGGCCTTTCTCACTCAGATTTTGGTCCATCGAATCTTGGCCCTTGATTCCCCATGATGAGATCGTGTTAATGTTTTGGCAAATTTAGCAAGTTTTGCAAATTTTTAAGTCATGGTGGTATAGCTGCATATGGGGCATTATTTTGCTGCCATTATGGGCTTCCACAAATCACAAATAGGTCATGGGCCTGATAAGAAGTGAAGAGAATGACTAGAAATGAAGTTATCAAGTTTTGGCATTTTGACCCTTTGTGAAAATTCAATAAAAATGGCCAAATTTCAAATGATCACAACTTGCTCATTCTTTGGAATTTTGAGCCAAATGAGCACTTTTTGAAAAGGTCTTGGCAAGCCCTTCAAAGTGGTAGTAATAAGCATCACATTGGATTCAAATAAAGCCTCCAAAACCTGACATGAAATTCCCAAATATTGGGAAATGACCTATAGTTTCCATGACTTTCAGGCTTCTCAACTCTTCACCATTTTAATTATGACATTCAAACAAAACATGTCAAAGAGCTTCCTCTTAGCTTCAAATGCATACCTAATTTGCATTTATTTGATCTAAGATGAAAAAGTTATGAATTTTTTTAAGTTAATGACTTAAGCATCCAAAAATAGTAACTTTCCAAATTTCTTCTTGAACAAGTTTCAATCCAAACTTCAATCTTCTTGATCCAATGATCAAAATGGACTCAAAAAAAATGAAAATTGCACCATTGAATTGATGGTTGACCAAAAGTTCACTTGGTCAACTTTGACTGATTTTGGCCAAAATAACCATTTTGCCCTTTTGAATCAATTGATCAACTTCTCTTCAAAATTGATGATCAAAATTACAAACATGTGATATTCCAAACATATAGAGACCATGTATAAAGCTTTATCTCTAAGTAATCAAGAAAACATGATGAAATCCTAAACCCTAATTTTGATCAACACCTTAGGAGAAAGGTGAATCATCTTCAAAACTTCAAATCCTCTGGATATCTTGGCCAATTTCTTTCACAAAGATATCTCCAATTCCAATGAGGTGTTATAGATTTAAAATCAAGACTTGCACATTAATTAATAGCCTTGATCAACAAAAACCCTAATTTTGACTGATGAACCAAAAAGATGTGATCCTCCTTATAATCAACACAATCTTCATTCTTCTGATGACTCAATGAGATGGATAAGATATCTAGAGATATGTGATACCTTTGAGCTTGAAAGATCCATAGGATTAGATGATAAGGCTCTACTTGAGAAACTTCTCAACACAATCAATCTTCAAAATCTTGAGGAAAACTTGATAACCAGAATACTTTGATCTCATCACAATGTATGAATGCAATGCAATATGATGTTTATGATGGAACATAAGCCTGAATCAAAAGGGTAAACTTTGGGGTGTAACAAGTGGTTTTATTCCCTTTCGGATGGTAGTATTACTTCTTGGAAAGAGATGGAAACGACTTTCTTGATTGAGTACTTCCCAGCGTCAGTGTTCATGAGAAAAAGATATGAAATCCTCAACTTCAAGAAAAAAGAGGGGGAGTCATTAGGAGATGCAGATGTTTGTTAATGGTCTTAGAATTAAGACAAAGCAGTTTATTGACAAAACAATCGGTGGCTCATCTACTTTTTCAACAACCACTGGTATTAAGAAGATAATTGAAGCAATTGCTGCAAACGAGCATTTGGAGTTGTATGACAGGGTTGCAAGCAAACTAGAATGAGTGATTGATTTGAAGTTAGAAGCCAACAAACAAATCAAAATTGAAGAAACAGTTGCTGCAAAAGTGGAGAAAAAGCTGAAGGCAATGAATATAGCTACTCAACGGGTAGTTCAGATTCAGCTGTCATAAAATGTTGTTTGTGAAATTTGTAATGAACCATACATTATTGTGCATTGTCTAGCAACTCCACAAAAAATTGAAAACATATAGTTTTTGAAGCAGAATAATCCCTATTCAAATACTTATAATTATGGGTGGAAGAATCATCTGAACTTCGCTTGGAGGGATCAAAAGAGGAATACTCAACAACAGGGTCAAGGTCAATATCATAACCAATATCAACAACAGTAACAACAAGCTCCTAAGAAAGAAAATTGGGAGTTAGCCATTGAAAAGATGGAAGCTCACAACATTCAGTTCCAAGAAAAACCAGAAACAATCAGAAAAACACCATCGCTTCTATAAAAATTCTTGAAACTCAGATGGGTCAAATAACACTACAACTTGAAAATGCTCAAGCACCAGGTACTCTTCCCAGTGGAATCATGATAAATCCTAAAGAACATAATAATTTAAGTGTTGTGGTAACTAGAAGTGGTCAAACTACTGAATGTTTTGAAGATAAAATAGTGGAAGAAGATGGGTTGTTGGAAGTGGAGTTGGAAATCAAGGAAAATCGGAAAAATAAAAAGGATGTTGTCACTTCAACTATAGTCTAGAAGGATAAGCCGAAAGAGCCAAAAAAATCATCAGACTTCCTTATCCTAAGAGGAAAAAGAAGAAGGATCAACATGAGAAGAATTTTGAAATTTTTTTGGAGATGTTTAAGAAGCTTGACATAAACATTCCATTTTTTGAGGAACTTGAGAAAATGCCCATTTATGCCAAGTTCATGAAAGACATCATATTAAAGAAACATGCCACAAATGTTGAGCCAATTATTCTTACTGAAACATGTAGTGTGATTCTTCAAGGTATGAAAATTCCATTGAAGAAGAAAGACAGATGTTTTGTTAGTATTCCATACACCATAGGGGATAGAAAATTCAAGAAGGATTTGATTGACTTAGGAGTCAGTGTTAGTTTGATGCCTTTATCCATTTAAAATAAATTGGGTATTGGTACAGTTCAAGATACGAGAATGACACTCTAGTTTGCGGATCACTCTGTTAAAAGACCTTATGGAGTGGTTTAAGTTGTTCTGAAATGCTTGAAGATGAAGAGATTCCTATCATTTTAGACAGACATTCTTAGAACTGGAAGGTGTACGATAGACATAGAGGAATGAACAATGACCCTCAAAGTCTATGATGAAGAATTGAAAATTGATGTTCATAACACTATGAAGTACAAAGATGATGTTAGTATAAGCCATCAAGTAGAGGTTCTAGATCATTGCTTAAGGTGTTCTAATGAAAATACATCAGTTACCTTTGGAATGTGTTTTAAGTCTCACAATTTTTGAAAGTAATGAAGAAAAAGAGTTAGAAGTGCTAGCCATGATGGAAGCACAACCTCATAGGGTTAGATCTAAACCACACTGGTGGGAAGATTTAAGACCACAACAATCACCAGAAGACATGCAAGAGCTGAAAAAGGGGACATAATTTAAGCAGTTGCTATAAAATCTCAAATATCTTTTCCTTGACCCTGAAGAAAAGTGTCTAGCTACTATCAATTCTAGTCTGTAGAATTTCCAAGAAGAAAAACTCGTTCAAGTACTCAGAAATATAAGGGTGCGATTGGATGGGCCATTGAAAACTTGAAAGGTATTAGCGCGGTAGTGTGCATGCATAAGATTCTAATGGAAGATGATCACAAGCTAATGGTCCAACCACAACGAAGACTTAATCCAGCCATGAAATAAGTGGTTCATAAAGAAGTGGTAAAGTTGTTGGATGCTGGGCTTATTTACCCTATCTCTGATAGCTCTTGGATGAGTCCCGTGCATGTGGTAACAAAAAAGGGAGGAATTGTTGTAATCATGAATGAGAAAAATGAGCTGATTCCAACAAGAATTGTTGTGATACGGTGGGAGAACTGACTTGGGTTTTGCGTTTGTATTTGAACTTGTTTGGTTTAGTAAGAGTCGCCACCGACTTTTTATTTTATCCTAAGGAAAGGTTAAAAAGCACAGGAAAAACCTTTTGAGATATTTTGTGGGTTCGGGGGGTAGATTATGAAAAGGGAAGGTATTAGCACCCTTTTCATCCATGGTTATCCATGGGCTCTTAGTTACTTGGTTTTAGATCACTTGCCTTTGATTTTCAATTGCTTGAAATGGTGTGTGTGTGTGTGTGTGTGTGTGTTTTGAAAATGTTTTTGAAGAAGACGCCTTGTCTAGGCAACCGTTGTAATGACTCGTGTTTGAGTGTTTTACAAAGGTGTGTATCTTTTCGAAAAGATGTTTCAAATGTTTTTGGAAGTTTGTTTTGAAAGTGTTTGTGGAGTATGATTTTGAAAAGTAGGCAAGTGTTTTTGCAAGTTTGTCAAGTAACTAAGAGTTGTCTACCCCTAAATTTACTCAAAGGTTTTTCTCATGTTTTAACCCTTTTAACAATTTTGTTCCACCATTGTATTTGGTGGGCAATCTTGCGTTAGGATGTTTAACAGGACAGGTGCGGGTCATCATATGGACCATGAATGCAATGGTGCCAAGTGTCTTTGGCAATTTTGCTTGAAGGGACTATGATCATTTTGATAGGCAACTTTCGAAAGCGTCATCGAGGGACTATGATCATTTTGATTTGTTTTGTTTTGCCAAAGATATTCAACGTGCAAGCATGGCCCATTTTGGAAGGCAACAAGCGGGATTACCCTAGGGGTGCAAGTGTGATTGTGTATTGATTTCATGCATTTGTCTTGTATTAGGTTATCTAGCGTTTGATTTTATGTACATACAAACCCTAGGTCTAAACATGGTATATTTGAAAGCGATAAATTGTGGAAATTTAAAGTCTACGCTATTACAAAATAGTATCCGGGAGTGGGGGTACAAATGTTTACAAATGGGGATGAGACTTTAGGGAGAGTAGTGTCCAAATAAATTACAACCAAATCGAATTGCGATCTCAAATGTAATATGTATCAATGTATAAGAATAAGCAAATGTGTATGTATCAAGGTATTTGTGTAAGTGTATGATTATTTACAAGGTTGAGAAATGTTAACTTAATGAGAAAATTAAGTATTGTCTATTTATTTTGTTTTTGTATTCTTGTATTTTTGTCTTTATGTACAAAACAAAACAAGTTTTAATAAAATAAAAGAAAAGGTGTTTTAAGTAATTCTAATTTTTATGTATTTATGTATTACATATTAATGTATTTTAATTAGTACTTTTATGTACAAAGATTCCTTTTTTTTTAGTTGAAAAAGGTTTTAAAGAAAAAAATGTTTAATCCTAATAATAAAAGAAAATTAATATTTAGATGTTAAATATGATAAACGATGTTAATAAGATTTTTTACAAGAAAAGAAATCAATGTATTATCTTAGTTATAAACAAAAAAATGGCATATATTAGTTTGAATCATAAAAATAAAATGATAAAGAAAAATGTTAGTTTATAAGTGTTAAAAAAAATAAAGGAAAAGATTGAATGGGCTAAAGAGGTTTAGGGCCCAAACAATAAACAAACAGAAGGATAAAATGGGTAGGTGAGGCGTGCATTTGTATGGGCTTAGGCGCGCTGAAGGGTGAACCGGCCCAATGCGTTTCACAGTGTTTTAGGGTTTCAGTTGTTTGTTCATTTGGATTAGGGTTTGTTGAGAACACAGAGGCGCGTCGTTTACTTCGTTTCTATCCTCTCATGCCAAGCCACTGAACGCTCCTCCATGCTTGGTTGTCATGAGCCATCATCCATTCCTCTTCCCTCCATGGAGCATCCAGGCAACAGTTAAAAGGTAGATTTCTCGTTTCTATGTCCTAAGGTTTTCATTAGTTCCCTTTGCATGTTTTTTATTCATTTCTGACTCTTGATTATTCGCGTTTTTGTTTGAGGTGCATGAATGGAGAGAAAAGAAATTATACCTTGGTTGGAGACGGAGGCCTTTGGAGATGGAGGAGGAGTGGATTTGGAGGCGCGTAGGATGGCCAAGGGCGAAGGCTTGATGATGCTGGAAAACCTGGTACTCGGTATCTTTGCCCCTTTTTTATGGTTTAATGATGCGTGCTGAAAACCTTGCATAACAATTGCCTCTCTTCTTCTCCATTTGCCTTGCTTCTGTATGCTAGCTTATTGTTTCACTTCTTTTCCTTGTCTCTGTATGCTTTGTATGCTTCTAAGGTGTTTGCTGATATGCTTCTGAGTTTGATTGGAGTTACTTCTTTTCCTCGCTTCTGTATACCTCTGAATCTGAGAAATATCGTTGTTGTTGGCCCAGTGATGAAGAAATTCTGAGGGTTTGTGTTGCCTGACTCTGTGTTGCCTTGAATGCTTGTGTACTTATTCTGAGTTTTTGTTGTTGCTTTGTTGAGATGCTTGCCTCTGTATGTTAACCCAGTGATGAAAACCTTCTGAGGGTTTAGAGTTTTGGTTGGATTTTGTTGATATGTTTGAACAATTTGATGGCTTGACAGGTTTTGGTTTGGTAGTTTAAGCTTGAGGGCTTAGAATAGGCATGAGGCTTGTGTCTATGCAGGATGATGGTTATCTTGATACTGTTTTTTGTTTGAAGCTTACAGTGGTTCAGGATTGTATGGTTTAGGCTTTCTTTTCTGATTTAGGCTGTGGTATTTTGGTTGAGATTACAGGTTTGCTGGCTTTAGGCCTTTATGCAGTATCAGGTTTGAGCTGGTTTAAGCCTCTTCTGGTTTAGGCTTTTAGGCTTGACAGGTTATGTGCTTTAAAAGGCTTTGATGCAGGTCTGGTTTGCAATGAGCTTGGTTAAGGCTTTTTGAATGAAACTGAGTTTTAGGAAATGCAGGTTAGCAGGCTTGACCTTTGGCCAGCTTGAAGCAGCTTTGAGGCAGGTTTTATGTTTGCTGTGAGGTTAACACATGTTTTGGCCTTTTGATGCTGAAGCTTTGACATAGTTTGTGATTTTGATTTTGTGTTGGCCTGGAGTTTGAACAGGTTGAGAGACTTTGTGAGGTTTGGAGCTTAGGCTTCAAGCTTGTGGAGGCAGTTTGCAATATTTTTTTGTCTTACAGTTTTGTGGTATTCTCTTTTTGTGATATCTCGGCCTCCTTTCTTACTGTGTTGATGACAATTTGTTTTATATATTTTGTCCAGCCTAAGCCTGTAAGCCTCTTTCTTCTTTTCTCTCTCTCTCTCTCTCTCTCTCTCTCTACATTTAAAAAAGCATTTTTATTGCTTTTGAAATGTACTTTTCTGAAAAAGTAGCTGCTGGAAAATGATGAACATTTAGATGTTGCTTGCATTAGTTGCTTAGCTCTGCATATCTCTTATCCTCTTTTTCCAGATTTTCTGCTTATCTTGTGTACTTCTTGACAACCTTTTGACAACTCTTGTACCTGTTGATGTTTTGATGTCTTTTGATATCTTTGGCTTAGTTGCTTTGACATTCAGTTTGACATTGTGACTTTGTAGTTCAGTTTGGACTTTGTTGGCAATGCAGTATGTTTGACAAACTTGAATCATGAACTATGCAGTTTGTTTGACCACTTTGAATTTGTGCAATTATAACTTTTGTGCATTTCATGTCTTTTTTGCAAGCATTTTTTCTATCCCTCTTTGTGAACCAAGAGAAATCTTGTGATTTGCAGAGAGGGGAACAACTTATTCCGGCCAGCTACTTTTAATGATGATTTTTGAATTAACTGGCCGCCTTTAATTTTTATCTGCATTTGACCTTTTCTTTTTCTTTGTTTTGCAGATAAAAATCAATGGAGCCAAAAGAGGAGTAGCAGTATAGAAGATGAAGACTTATGAATTTAGGATTCAATTTTATTTCAATTTTAATCATTGTAACCATTATTATTATAAATACTTTGTAAATAAATACTGTATTTAAATAACAATTGTAACAAATAATTAAAGATGAATGAAATCCAATTTTGATCAGTTAATTCTTTTTCCAGCTGTCTATTTAATTACTTATAAATTCTTAAATTATAATAAATGGAAATAAATCCCAATTATCCTAACTTAGAATAAATAAACAATTAATAAACACTGTGGTCAATCAATAATAAACCCGGCGTTTCAAATATCCAAAGCAATGCACAGCTAAACAACAAATGTCCACATGTCCTTTTTCTTTTACTGATTAAATCAAGCACCGCAAGTTCTTAATTCAACTGCCTCAGCTCATATCTTAGAATAACTTGAAAAGCACTGTAGAATTAATTCTTTTTTTTGAGAAATATGCGCACAAACCCTAGTTCTTGATTAAATGCCAAAGAAGTGTTCGCCTGATCAAAACTTGATCCAAAATCAACCAAAAACCCTAGCAATCTGCTTGAAATGTTCCAGAGCCATGAAAACCCTAATTTTGTTTTAATTGTCAAAGAAGCGCCTGTCTGATCAAAACCTGAGCCAAAATCAAACAAACCTTAGCAATCTGCTTGAACTGTTCCAGAACCATGAAAACCCTAATTTTGTTTTAATTGTCAAAGAAGCGCCTGTCTGATCAAAACCTGAGCCAAAATCAAACAAACCTTAGCAATCTGCTTGAACTGCTTTAAAATCAATGAAAACCCTAATTTTGTCTGACTGACGAGAAAAGTCTGTTTGACCGATTCTTGAGCCAGTCTGAAAAAATCAGGAAAAGCCCGAAGCTGTGATTTCTTGTGGAAAAATACGAGGGCAAATTTTGGGGTACAACAACTATCATAGGTTTAACGGTATACATTGATTACAGAAGATTAAACACTGCTGCTAAAATGGTAAAGTGGTAAGCAAAAGTAAGTATTTAGTTTAGGGTGATATAGGTTATATCGTATCGCCTTCACAGGGATTAGTGCTACTGAATTTTCGTTCGAAAAATTGATAAGTGCAAATTTTAGCTATTTTTGTATATACTTTTTGTTGCACTTATCGACTCTTTGTTGTTAATATCGGTTGAATAAACCCGACTTTTGTGTAAATACGTTTAGTTTGTACATAATTGAGTTTTTGATTCATTTGTGTACCGTTTGATAGATTTTACTTCTTTTGTAGGTATTTTATGCATATTTGGACCATCGAGGAATAAGGTGTCGAAGGCATGACTCTGGATACTCGTTTTCGGAATAAAAGTCTATTTTTAGGAACTTTTGTCCAGGAATGTGCCCTAAGCAGAAATTGTAGCATGCTACGAGTGTTTTGAAAGATTTGGCAAATGTTGTGCTGATGAGGCCGCTGAGCGGAACCAAGCCTCTTAACGGATGCCACTTAGCATGGTGAGATCACTTAGCGGGGTTAAGGAAGTTTAACGTGTTTTTAAGTGGCAGGCCGTGTAGCAGGGTTAGGCCGCTTAGCGCGGTCTGCTGAGACGAGTTTTATAAAAACATATATAGTTCATTTTCTAGGTTATGGGTTTTGGGGTTTTTGGTCCCAAAATTCATCACCCTCATTTTTTTAGTAGATTAACTTAGAAAGCAACTATGGCGCTTCCTCACAGATGATCCGGGGTGGATTTCTCATCGACTGGCAATGATAAACCCAAAGATTTATGGTTCATTTCTCTTCTATTTTGTGTATTCTTCATTTGTTGGGTTTTTATATCTATTTTCTTTGAACTCGTGTATATTTGTCGCCCTTGGCATTGTATAAAACTTGAATTACAAATATTTGTCAATTATTGTCCTGGATTTTTGCTTTGTGCTTAGGGGTTTAGCTTGCTATAGACATATACTACTCGAATTCTTATATAGGATGATTATCTAAAAGTGTCTAGATTCTAGAGATAGATTTAGAGCTATTATTCACTTGGGTGTCTGTGATTAATGCCTCTATATTGGTTGTGTCATTCTGAGAGATCTCCACCAAGGTGATATAATGGGTGTTGGGTTTGACACGTGATGGCATTGATGAGTATTGTAGGTTGAGTATAATTGATCGATAGGTTTAAGTCTGAGGAGTGGATTATATGCATGCCTGATAAGTTTCTCCTATCGGAAGAATGTATTTATTTTTTGTTAATACCTTTTACCTTTCCTTACAAACAACTCATTCAAAACCCAAACTCATAAACTCGAGGCTTATCGAATGACAATTCAGTAGCACTAATCCCTATGGATACGATACAATATAACCTATATCACCTTAAATACTTAATTTTTGCTTGACGCATTATCGCTTCAACAAAATGGTGCCATTACCGAGGATTGATGTTTATTGAATCGCATCACGATAGTTTCTTTGTTTTTGAGTTTTATAGATATCGTATATATTGTCTATTTTCACTTGTGTATATTGACACTTGTATATTTTTTCTATACTTATGAATTTGTTATATCATTGTTTGTTTCCTTTAACATTTGTTTGTGTGTTGGTTAGGAATAGCCGGCCGGAGACAACTTGGAGAAATGTTCATAAATAACAGGCGTTGAGCTTACGACATAAAACAAGCATGTTTTATTATTTTTCTTTATATTAGTTTAGGTAGTGTGTTGATTATCCTATAAACAAGTTGAAATTAGACCAGTTTAAATTCTCAAATCTTCACTTTTCAACTTGTTAATTTACTCTCGCCCGTTTGTTTTTCCGAAAGCTTGCTTATATTAGCTTGAGGAAATTTGTATGTGTGTAATTTTATTTAGTTGCGTAAATGATTTGTGTTAATGATAGGTGGAGGTTGTTGTGCTGCACCAGTTGTTCAGCTTTTTTGCATCTGGTGTAGCGCGCTTAGCGCGGTATAGCTTGCTTAGCACACTCTGCTCTGCTGCGCCAGTGAATTCTTTTTATTTCACTTGGCCGTCCTTTTTCTCACTTTCACCAAGACTTTACATTAGTAAATAACAATAGTATTATTTTTCTAATTCTTTTGTCGTTGTTTGGACTCAAATTTTGGTCTGGTAACTCAAACAATTTTGAGATGATTTTCCTATCTTGATAGATTCAACTTGCGAATGTATGGTAATGATAGTTTTGAAGTTGGTACACATCAGGTACTCGTTTATCACTTTTTACAGCATAGCATGTTTAGGAAACTTTTCATTTGTATAATTACTATACATTCAATATTTTTGCATTACTTTCTTTTGATTGAATCACTTTAGTTCCCTTTTTACCCCCCAAGTATGAGGAAGCTTATCGTTGTTTATATACACTGGACGCCACAATTATTGTTTTAATTAGATTTTATTATGTTTAATCTTTTATTTGTATTGATTGTATGAAACCATGAAAGTGATCAAGGAATTTTGTTTCATTTTGAGCACAACTACCTAGCCAAATATTTAATTCACCTTGTGAGCATGTAAACTTTTATTAACCCTTTTTGAGCTTTTTTGTCGATATTCATGTTGTTTTTGCTTAATGCTTGTCTATGAGTGTTGAGTTCCTCTTTTTGTATGGACATTGATTCTTCGTTTTATTTAACCTTTAACTAAGTTTTATAGTTTGAATTTTTTTCTTTGCCTTAGAAAGTAGGGTCACATTATGAGGATGGTTTAATTCAAGTTGGAGGGAGGAATGTTTATGTGCTTAAGTTGTGATTTCTATGACGTTGTGAAACAAAAAGAAGAAAAAAAAGAAAAAAAATGTAAGAAAGAAAAAGAAAAAAAAAAAAAAAGCTTTGAAAAATAAAAATAAAAAGAATATGGATTAATGTTGTGTTAATAAGTATGGTGTTTTGGTTTAACAATTTGGGATTATGAATAAAGTTGATTGAAGTTTTGTGTTTTAACTTTTGTGAGTTGATCACTCCCTTAGGTTTAGGCAAGTTTTTGTTTCGATTAGCCTTAGGATTTATCCCTTGTTTGTTAACCAAACCACATTCCGAGCTTGAAAAGCCCTTGTGATTCTTGCCTTTATATTTTCAATATGAGTTTTTGGATGAATGCATAATTTAGTCTTTTGTTTGCAAGATTGTTGGATGAGTGTTAAAATCCTCATTGTTGTGTGTTCTTCATCTACCGATGAATTTTTGCTAGGTGTGCTTCATAATTGAAATTTTTTTTATTTTAGAATGTTTAGTATGATTTTTGTACTTAGGATTCGTTTCGTTTATATGTTGTCATTATAGGATAGTGGTAGATATGTACTTTGTTTGTGCATTTTCGTCTGAACCATACATTTGTTTTCCATTTTTAAAACTTGTTGATTCATGATTCTTTGGTTGATTGCTTTTTTTCTTTGAGCTATTTGGCCTTGTTTGATGACAAACAAGTTCAAGTTGTGGAGATTTTCATAAGTCAAAATTATAGCTATTTTTGTATGTACTTTTTTTGCACCTATCGACTCTTTGTTGTTAATATCGATTGAATAAACTCGACTTTTGTGTAAATACGTTTAGTTTGTACATAATTGAGTTTTTGATTCATTTGTGTATCGTTTGATAAATTTTACTTCTTTTGTAGGTATTTGATGCATATTTTGAGCATCAAGGAATAAGGTATCAAAAGCACGGCTCTGGATGCACGTTTTTGGAAAAAAGTCCATTTTTGGGAAGTTATATTCATGCAGGCGCGCTAAGCGGGAAATGTAGCACGGTACGAGAGTTTCGATAGATTTGGTAGAGGTTACAGTGATGAGGCCGATGAGCGGGATCATGCCACTTAGCGGGGTCATCCCTCTTAGCAGGGTTAAGGCAGTTTCATGTGTTTTTTAAGTGGCACGTCGTGTAGTGAGGTTAGGCCGCTTAGTGCGGTCTGCTGAGATGAGGTTTATAAAAACAGTTTAGTGCATTTTCTAGGTTATTGGTTTTAGGGTTTTTCTTCCCAAAATTCATCACCTTCATTTTTTAGTAGATTAACTTAGAAAACAACTATGGAGCTTTCTTACAGATGATCCATAATGGATTTCTCATTGGTCGACGCTGACAAACCAGAAGATTTGTGGTTCATTTCTCTTCTACTTTCTGTATTCTTCACTTGTTGGGTTTGTATATCTATTTTCTTTGAACTCGTGTATATTTGCGCCTTTGACATTGTATAAAACTTGCTTTACAAATCTTTGTCGATTGTTGTCCTTGATGTTTTCAAAGATTTTTTCAACTTTTTTTTCTTTTTCTTTTTCTTTTCTCTTTCTTTCTCTTTTTTACCTAATTTTTTTTTCTTTTCATAACCTCATAGAAATCAACACATAAGTGAGCAAACAATTCTCTCCTCAAATTGAATTCAACCAACATTAAAGTGAATACTCCCTAATTTCTAAGGCAAGGTAAAAATTCCAACCAAAAACAATGGTCAGGGGTTCAATAAAACAACGAATCAACATCCATTCAAAAAGGAAAACCAAACACTCATAGACAAGCATTAAGTTCCAAAACAACATGGATATTGACAAAAAAGGCTCAAAAGGGGTTAACCAAAGTTCACACACTCACAAGTTGAATTGACTATTTGGTTAGGTAGTTATGCTCAAAATAAAACAAAATGCCTTGATCATTTCATGCTTTCATACAATCAACACAAACAAAAGATTAAACATAATGAAATCCAGTTAAATCAAGAATCTCGGCCTCCAGCATATATGAACAATGGAAATCTTCCTCACATTTTGGGTAAAAAGGGAACTAAAGTGATTCAAGTCATGATGAAGTAATTAAAAAAGAATGAATGATATAGTAATTATACAAATGAAAATTTTCATGAACATGTTATGCTATAGAAAACAACAAATGAGTACCTGACATGTACCAACTTCAAAAACTATCATTATCATACATCCGCAAGTTGAAACACTCAAATCGGACAATCACCAAATGCGACCTCAAGCTATCGAAATTGGAGTCCAAACAACAACAAAACGATTAACACAACTAAACAATTGGGTGAAATTGAATAAACAAGTTTAAAAGTGAAGATTTAAGATTTTAGAACAGGTCCAATTTCAACTTGTTTAAACAGAGGTCACCACACTACCTAAGCTAAAACATTTTAAAAAAATAAAACATGCTTGTTTTATGTCATAAGCTTGATGCCTATTATTTAAGAACGTTCCTCCAAGTTATTTCCACCCGGTTATTCCTAACCCACACACAAGCAAACGAGAAAGGAAACAAACAATGATATAACAAATTCACAAGTATAGAAAACATGTACAAGTGTGGTAAACATAAACAAATAAATTCACAAGTAAACATAAACAAGTTCATTCACAATTTATATACAACATATACATTAATTACAAAACTCAAAAACAATGAAACTATCGTGATGCGGTCTAATAAAAACACCAATCCCGAGCAACAACGCCAATTTGTTGAAGCGGTAAAGCAGCAAGAAAAAGTAAGTATTTAATTTAGGGTGATATAGTTTATATTGTATCGTCTCCACATAGATTAGTGCTACTGAATTATCGTTAGATAAATCTCTCGCATTTATGAGTTTTGGTTTAAATGGTTTGTTTGTAAGAAAAGGTAAAAGGTGACAAAAGAAAATAAATTCATTCTTTAAAGGGAAACTTATCATGCATGCATACAATCCACTCCTCACATACTTAAAACTATCAACTAGTTATAATCAACCTACAATACTCATCAATGACATCACGTGTCAAACAAAACACCCACTATATCACCTCGGTGGCAATCTCTCAACCAACCTCAACAACACATAAGTCAATTGTGTTAATTGCATCGACAATCTCTCAACACGACACAACCAACACAGAGGCATTAATAACAGACACCTAAGTGAATAATAATACTAAATCTATCTCTAGAATCTATACACTATTAGACAATCATCCTAGATAAGAATTCAAGTAGTATATGTCTATAGCAACCCAAACCCCAAGCATAGAGCAAAAATCCAAGATAATAATCGACAAAGATTTTTAAAGAAAGCTTTATACAATGCCATGGGCGACAAATATACATGAGTTCAAAGTAAGTAAATATAAAAAACTGAACAAATAAATAATACCCAAAGAAGAATAGAAATGAACCAAAAATATCCCAGTTTGTCAGTGCTGATCGATGAGTAATCCACCTCGGGTCATCTGTATGCAAGCTCCATAGTTGTTTTCTAAGCTAATCCTAATGAAGAATGAGGGTTGATGAATTTGGGAGCTAAAACTATCCCTAAACCCATAACTATAACAAATGAAATGTAAATAAAATATATACAAAAGTATGTTCAGACACGCATCGCCAAATGCTCCACAACATCGTCTGGAGCTTCCCCTTTATTCTTCCACAAAGCCTGTGCCACTTAGTTAAACAGGCCAAAAATATATCGCGCCTCCCGACACTCAAATCCACCACCCGGCGACTGCCTCAAGACTCGCCTGGCGACCAAGACATGAGGACAAGACAGAAACTTCTGATTTTCTCTTTTTCCACCGCCACTGCCTCGATGCTATGGCGCTTGGTGCTTACAATGCCATGTCCTTGCCTCTGCACCGCTCGACGCTGCTGCTAGAATATAACTTCCTTCTATTCTTGGATTTCTTTCTTGGCCTTCTTCAATCTTTGGATAAAAAATGCACATCTTGGAGCTCCATTTGGACTTTATTCTCAATGCTCCAATAATGCAAAAATACCTACAAAATAGACACAAAACTATCAAACGATATACTTTATACACATAAACACTAATATACACAAACTAAACAAAATTACGAACAAAGTCAGGAATTATTCACAAAATATTAAAAAAAGCATAAATAAGTGCAACAAAGAGTGTATACAAAAAATAACTATAATTTGCACTTATCAACTGCAACAAGAAAATACCAATTTCCTCTGACATTCATTGATCAAATGTTCAAAAGGTTGGCGAGACATAATTACTATTGCTTCCTGGATGGTTATTCAAGGTGTAATCAAATTTTAGTGGCCCCTAAAGATCAAGAGAAGACTGCATCTACATTCCCCTATGGTAACTTTGCCTACTAAAGAATTCCATTTGGGTTATGTAATGCACCAAGCACATTTCAGAGGTGTATGGAATTTATTTTCGCTGACATTCTTGAGAAACACATGAAAGTGTTCATGGATGATTTTTCTATATTTGGGTCTTCGTTTGACAACTGTTTAACTAACTTGTCTCTTGTGTTAGAAAGATGCCAGCAAACTAACTTGATTCTCAATAGGGAGAAATGCCATTTCATGGTGCGAGAAGGCATAGTCCTTGGTCAAAAAATATCTCTAAAAGGCATAAAAGTTGACAAAGCAAAAGTGGATGTAATAGAAAATCTTCCACCTCCGGTGAATGAGAAAGGTATCAAAAGTTTCTCGGACATGCGGGATTCTACCACATGTTCATGAGATATTTTTCCAAAATAGCCAAGTCGTTGACTAGTTTGCTGGTGAAAGATAAAATCTTTCATTTTTTACATAGAATATGGTGTTCCCCTTTGAAACTTTAAAGAGTAAGTTGTTGTCTGCTTCAATAGTAATTGCTCCTGATTGGTTACACCCTTTTGAAATAATGTGTGATGCAAGTGACATTGTAGTGGGGGCGGTGCTAGGTCAAAGAATATAAAAGCTCTTACATGTGATTTATTATGATAGTCATGTGTTGAATCCTACTTAGATGAATTATGCAACCACTAAGAAATAAATGCTAGTTGTGGTTTATGCTTTTGATAAATTTAGATCTTACTTGCAAGGGTTGAAAGTGATTGTGTATACAAATCATGCGGCATTGAAATATATTTTTTCTAAACAATAATCAAAGCCAATGTTGCTAAGATGGATATTACTTCTGAAAGAGTTTGACTTGGAGATCCACGATAAAAAGGGATGTGAAAATGCAGTTGCTGATCACTTATCTTGAATGTCCCTGATTTTAGAAACAAAAGAGAAACACCCCATAAAGGATGAGTTTACTGATGAACACATCCTCGCTATGACCGGTTCCCCGTGGTTTGCTGATTATGATAATTATATGGTTGGGAGTGTGATACCTGATGATTTTGACTACAACAAGAAGAATAAGTTTTTGTATGATTACAGGTTGTATCTTTAGGACGATCCATTCCTTTAAAAAAGGGAGGATGGGTTAGTATGACGATGTGTTTTAGAAGAAGAGAAAAAGATATTCTGGAGGCATGTCACAACTCAGAGTATGAATGACATTATAGTGGAGATATAACTACAACAAAGGTCCTCCAATTAGGACTATGCAGAGCAACTTTGTTTAAGGATGCTTACTTTATTGTTAAGGAGTATGACAGATGTCAATGGATAGGTAACATCTTTAAAAGAAATCAAATGTCCCAGAATGTTGTGCTTGAAGTTGAACTTTTTGATGTATGGGGAATAGATTTCATGGGGCCTTTTCCACCATAATTTAGGAAGAATTATATCATGGTTATTGTCGATCATGTTTCAAAGTGGGTCGAAGATGTGGCACTACCCACTAATGATGCTAAATTGGTAGTGCATTTTCTAAAGAAGTACATCTTCTCAAGGTTCGGGGTGCCAAAGGCATTGGTCAGTGACAAAGTGTTATACCCCAAAATTTTCCCTCCCATTTGTCTTCAAGACATGCTCACAAAGGTCTCAATTACTCAAAGCTACTCAAGAGTTGACCAATCAAACCTCCTCCTAAGCAAGGGGTCTACAAGTAGGGTTTTGAATTGCTCAAGGTAATTTGGTTTGAAAAGGTCTCAGATGGTTTTCATGGTTCATCATAGGTCCTCAATAGTTCTCATGTCAAGTTTCAGGTCTTGCATCACAAGTTTGCTCAGTCAATAGCTCAAATGATTGAAAATCAACTATATTAGGTAAAAAAGTCAACTATGGTCAACATACAGTCAAACTTCAAGATTTTTGGTTAACATCAACATTTTGAAGTGATATCCATCATTTTATCAAGTTTTGATCATGATTCCTCAAGGAAAGCTCTCATATCATCAAAAGTCCAAAATTGCCAAATTAGGGTTTTCCTTAGGAGAAGTCAACTGAACTTTGACCAAGCATAACTTTCACATGCTTCATCAAATTTTTCCTAACCAAAGCCCATTTTGAAGGAAATTAAATTCTATACAACTTTGTATTTATTCTCAAGTCCAAAAAGTGCTTCATTTGAAAGATATGAGCTAATACATTATAGGTCATTTCAAAAGTCAACTAAAAGACACTTTTTATCAAGGCAACTTACATCAAGATAAAGTCTCCAAATGCAAAAATGATCGAAATAGAAATTGTAGAGGACATCTTAAGTTTTCCAAAAATTCAAAGACCACCTTCAAAATATGAAATTGAGTAAGTTATGAATTGCACGAGTTGGATAATTTTTGAGAAATGCATGAAGTCTCAATTGAGCAAATTTGTGATTTTGAGCTATTGTGCCTAAGTTCTGGAATTCAAATGTGTTCATGACATATTTAAAGACCCTTAAGTGCATTCATGCATTATTTTAGTTTTTATTTTATTTACTTTGATTTTATTTATTTAAAATCAAAATTAAATCAAATAAAATGCAAGCTTAATGGACAAGGCATGAAGGCTTATGGCCTAAACTCTTGGAGGCCCAAACAACTCGTGCAAGCCTGTCAGAAATCTTTCCAAAAACGTGAAAGGCTCAAAATGGCGAAAACAAACTCAAAAATGGAAAGTTTTTAATATGTTAGATTTTTGTTTTATCATGGTTTGATTGCTTCATTCCTTGCCATGTATATTGAGACATTTTCTTCCTCTATATAAGTGCAACCATCAGATCTCAGAAGGACACATGCAAGCTGCCTCAAGGAAATAGGGTTTGAATCACAAAAAATTTCAAAAAAAGTTTAAGCATTCGAGTTGAAAACTCCAAGCGGTTTCAATCAAAACTAATCCTTGAAATCATCTCCTGAACATCCATAGGGTAAGTACAAGTAAGTTTCAATGATTTCCCAGGCCTAAATCGTGTTATCCATCATCTCCGTTTGCATTTTTTTCATCATTCATATTTTTTTTAAATACACGCATTTTTGATTGTTTCTAACCATATGGATCTGAAAATATAAATCTTTAGAATAGGTCTGGACCAAAAAATCAAATCTCTAATGTAAGAATGTAGTTTTACCATGGTTAGGGAAAAACATTTATGTGTCTTTGTATCAATACTTCCATACCATTACAGGAAAAAATGATAGCACCATTGGATTCGCAGACCTTGATTTAGGGGGGTTAGGGTTAATTTGGGGCTTTGATTTTTGTTCTTTCGCAGGTTTGAGTTTTGGACAAACCAGAGAAGAAAGAGTTAACCACCGTGAGGGGTGGTCTGATTCGCCTGAAGAATTGTGTGGCATCAGGTTGTCTTCTAATTCGCTGATTCAAAAAACTCAAGGTCCCACCGTGCACACGTTGCTTTTGAATGGATGACATTAGTTTCCATTTTAAAATACAATGATTTTGTTTGATTTTCTTATCGGATGTAATAACCACCGCAGTGATAAGTGTGTGTGTGTGTGTGTGTGTGTGTGTGTATGTGTGTGTGTGTGTAAAGGAATTAGTGTGCCAGGGAATGGGTTTGATCCATGCCCATGGCATGTTATTTTTTCAACTTTTCCCTTGAAGATCCAATGCAGGCCGTGTCCAACATGCAATGATGCACCCCCCACATCATCACCATCTGATCCAGATCCAAGAGTCCAAATCAAATCTCCATGCAGCACCCTCAAGGGCTTCCCATGAAAGATTAGGCGCTAGAGCATGATGGGCTTTGGGTCCGGATTGCATCTCACCCCCCCCCCCCCCCCCCCCCCATTTGATTTATTTCAAGCCATTTCTTTTTCTTTTTTTTTAATAATTATTTGTTTTGAACAAATTAACTTTTTTTAAAATAATTAGTTAAATCATAAAAAATCATTAAAAAATTAGATTTAGGTTTTTATGATTAATTAATTTAATTTTTATTGAATAAAAATTGATTTAATTTAATCACACTTTGATTTTTATTTCATTAATTGATTTTTAAATTATTTAGAATTAGGGTTAATCACTATAAAAATATTTTTCTAAACAAAACCCCAAAAATATTTACCTAAACACTTAGAATTTTTTAGGTTTTAAATATCTTTCCCTTTTTCACCATCTCCGCGCGCTTATTTGTTTTTTCGCATTATTATAATTATGTAACTGTTAAGGGATATAGTAGATAAATTAGGATTTCTTTACTTTTTCCCCATTTTATGGTTTTGTAACTCCCCGTCCCCAAAGCATTGTAATAGCGTAGATTCTATTTCTGCATTTTTACTTTCCGCACTTATATATGAATGTATATATTTAACTGAAAGTAATAGGATTGTATAGAAAAGACTAAAAGCAAATGCTAGATAACCATAAATCCAAGATTAAAATAATTGAAACACAACACACTTTCCACACGCGCACCTCTAGGGTGACCCTCACTTGTTTCCTCGGACAAAAAACAGTCATGTCCCTTAAACATGGGATGCTTTAGCAAAGACCCTTCAGTTAAAAGATTGTAGTCCCTCGATGACCCTTCAATGTTGCCTTGGTAAATGATCTTAGTCCCTTACGACAATTGTTAAAGCTCCCTACGAGTTTCCTTTATGACTATACGATGACTCGCGGTCGTCCCTCAAACATCCAATGATAGGGCTTCCTACGAACTAATGGTAGGATAGAACTATCTAAAGGAAGAGGAAAAAATGCGAAAGACTTTTGAGTAGGTAGATAGAACATAGTCGCTAGCTCACAAACAAAAACATTTTTCACACAAAAAACTTATTTTCTAAAATATTTTCAAAACAAACACTTTGTACGCATTCTCAATGATACGAGAATCATTACAAAGTTTTCCGCACTTAGGCATTTTAAAAATATTTTCAAACACCCACATTCACAAAGCATTTTCAAAAGTGAGCTAGCGATTAAGAGCCCATAGATAACTACGGATAAAAAGGGTGCTAACACCTTCCCTTTTCATAACCTACCCCCTTACTCAAAAAAATTCTCAAAAGGTCTTTCCTGTTCATTTAACCCTTTCCTTTATTGGATAAAATAAAATTCGGTGGAGACTCTTGCTATCCGCAATATTTGCGATAAAACGCAAAACGAAAAGTCATTTCTCCCACCGTATTACACAAAGCTACACATTTCTTGAACATGTTGATGGAGAATTTGTTTAAGAAATACAATGTGAAGCATAAGATTGTCACTCCATATCATCCTCAAACTTGTGGGAAAGTGGAAGTCTCAAACAAGCAGATCAAGCAGATTCTTGAAAAGACCTTCAGTGCCTCTTTCGAAGACTGGTCAACTAAACAGGAGGATGCATTGTAAGCATATAAAACTTCATTTAAAACATTGATAGGTATGTGTCTTTACCAGTTAGTTTACGGTAAAGCATGTCGTTTGCCTCTCGAGCTAGAACACAAGTCATTATGGGCCTCCAAATTCTTGAATTATGATCTAACAAAAGCTCGTGAATCTTGAATCCTTCAACTCCATGAGTTAGATGAGTTTAGGAATTAAGCTTATGAGAATTCCAAAATTTAAAAAGAAAACACAAAAAAATGGAAATATTAGAGCATTCAGAAAATATAATTTTGGGAAGGACAGGTGTTTCTACTGTTTATTTCCAGGTTGAAGTTGTTTCCTGGAAAGCTGAGATCAAGATGGTCCGGACCGTTCGTGGTTCATAAAGTGTTTCCCTATGGAGTGATGGAACTTAAAAATCAAGAAATCGGGAACACTTTTAAAGTGAATGGGCAGAGATTGAAGCCATATTACAAACGGAGGAAAAGTGGCCTAATAGATGATGTTCGTCTTATAGGATAAGATGGACGACCGTCGAGCGAGGCGATGTTAAATGAAGCGCTTCATGGGAGGAAACCCACACTTTTTATTTCTAATTAGTTTCTTTTTTGTCGTGTGTTTTATGTTTTTATTTAGGTATGCACAGTGTCTTGCACAAGAGAGCGGAGGAACTCAATTGGGTTAGAAATTTGAACAAGTGTCAGTAAAGGAAACTGTACCCGAAAGAAAAGGAAAAAATGACAAAATGACAAAAGTATGGAGGAAAGGTCAAGGGTCTGCTACGGGTGCTCGTAGCAGCTACTTCGGCCCGAAGCAGCCATCACGCCCAACCCACATAAAAAAAACAAGTTTCCCAAACCCTTGCTATGGCCGCCCGTAGGGTCTAACACGGTCCGTAGCAGGGCCCCTAAAGCCGAAAAATGTTTTCCTCTTTTACAGTTTCCTACTACGGTCGGCCGTAGTGGCCAACATGACCCGTCGCAGGCTAGAAAAAATTGAGAAATATTTTTGTTCTCTCTCTCTCTCTCTCTCTCTCTCTCTCTCTCTCTTGGGTCCCACACACCAAGCCACACCAAATCATCTCTCATTAACCTAAATCATATCAGAATTTTTGTCACACTATTCTCTCTCTTTACCATAAATTATCATCTTCACCCTCATCACTCCTTTTGTCTCACACAAAATACCTAGCCTCCATTAAAACCCACACCAATAGCGTCAAACTTTAACCCCTAAACCAACCCAAATCCCAAACTCCTTTCACAAAACCTTCATAAATTTCCCTCCTCATCATTATTCCAGGTACCTTTTATCCAAATTCTAAGTTCAATTTTTGTCATACCACTCCAAATTCTAAATATGCCCCCAAAGAGGAGTCTCAAAGGCAAGCAAGTGGCCGAAAGTTCCAACACTCAAAAGAAAGGTGCTCGGCATCCAAACCCGCACAATATTGTCTTCGAGTATAATGCTCATCGTAAGAGGTTGTCTCGTGTAAAGAGAAAGATGACTTCGAGCATGTATATTTGTGAGCAAACTATGAATATTTTGGGTTTAAAAGTCGAAATTGATACAATGTTTCACAATATATGGTTATTAGAATTCATGTATCAGGAAGCGCCAAATTTTGAGCGCATAACTCTAGAGTTCCTGAGTACTCTTGAGTTCCACTTAGAGAAAAAGTGGACCGACGATATGAGATACTACTATGGTACTCTCACATTTCTCCTCTTCAATGAGAATCATCAACTATCTGTGGAGTAGTTATGAGGTATCCTCCAACTGCCCATCTATGAGCCCAGAGCTATTTCAGAGGAGTTTCCTGTGAAACAATTTTGATATGATATTACAGGATATGTCGAGTTATGGCTTAACATTAGCCAAAGCTTCGATTATCCAGAACCCCATTTTTTTGTTACGCCTAAAAGAGGCTTGCTTATACTTTGGTTGGTAGGGGGATAGTAACAGGGTAGCCACTCAGAGGGAATGATTTTTTTCTTTATGTGATGGATAATCATGAGTTTGTTAATTCCAACGCTTTTGGGGCTAACTTTTTGGGTAGAGTTGCTCGTGCATCCACGAGTGGTATTTCTGTTGGGGTATGATTACCCAAATTGTTGAGCATCTTGGATATGAATCCTTGTTGGCTGATGATAATCTTGTTCCATGTAAGAATAAAATTGACATGGACTCACTAATTCATCAGGGTATGATTTCTATTACCCATGGTTCGTACTCAGTAATAATTAGGAACAAGTTTATAATTGACTTGCCCGACCCAAACAGAGCCGACATTGTTGATAGATCTAACTGGATATATACAAGTGTTGTCCATAATGATGAGGACGACCAATTTGTTGATTTTGATACAAGTTACTACACATGAGAGGATGGTACGTCACAACAACAGTTTGTACCACCACCCCCGCCCTATGCTAATCAAAGGTCCACTTCATTCTTTATGAATGAAAACTAGTGGGCGTGGGTCTAATCTGAGCTTCGTGATCTGAGAACTGAACAAACAAGGCAGGGGAGGAGCAAACTCGTCAAGGGGAAATGATGAATGAGATGTATGCCAAGATGAAACAGATGATGTTCCATTTTCCACCACCTGCTCAGTGAGGACACTGTGAGTTTTACCTCTTATCTTGTTCAGAAACATTGAGGTTAATGTTTGGTTCAAGTGTGTGTGTGTGTGGGGGGGGGGGGGGGGGGGGGGGGGGAGGGTTATTGTTTTTTGTTATTTTTGTTCTTTATTTTTCTTTCATGCTATTTGTTTCAATTAATATAGATTCTTGGTGATTGTATGGATAAGTAATGAGGTTAGTACTAGTGGATGAAAAGATGCAACCCACTTGCATGCTTGTTTGCTAAGAAGCCCCCCAAAAGTTGATATTGCTTAAGAAGATGTTTGGATGCAACTTTCCTAAGTCTGGCTGATATAGGAACCATGTGAATCCCTATAAGAGAGGGAAGGTGCACACTAGAGGCACTCTGGACTCTGTCAAGCTTTACCTAACTTGATGAGAGCATACAGTCCAAACACATATTCATCATGAGAGATCATTCAAGTATGTCTTTATCACTCAGAGTCTGCGTAAGTTCTCTTGGAATATCATTGCATTTTTAAACACACTTAGGCACTTTGTTTCTTGTTACCCCTGATATTTTTATCCCTTTTTAACCCCCATTTGAGCCTATATACCTTTGTTTGTAATTATCATTGCATCCGTGTAACCCATGGCACTCACACTTCAATACCCTGCTCAGATAAGTGTTGTTTTTCTAGAATCTGTGACAAGTTCTAAGTTTGGGGTTGTGACACCTAAGATGAAATAGGTAAGTACATAAAAAAGAAAAGAAAGAGAAAGAGAAAAATGAAAAAAAATGGCATGAAAAATTTAGATTGCACGAAGAGAAAAACCACTTACCTAAAGAAGAGACACGGTTTAAAAATCGAATATACAAACTCAAAAGAAATACTTGAGTAGAAACTGAGGAGTCAAGCTGCAAAAGGCTTCTGAAAATTCCCATTTGATGAATACTATAAAGTTAACACAATGAAAAGAATGATAACACTGACTTTGAGCTCAAAAAGCATTTGTTTTCCCTTCTTTTCATATCCCACCTTAACCTAAACCTTTTTACAACCCAAAAGACTTAAAAAAGTGTGTGTTGTGTATATGTGAAATGAAATTAGAATCTATTCAAGCTTATGAGTTCATATTTCATATTGTGAAATTTTTAGTGCAAACACTTTAACCCCGAGAGACTTGGTGAGAGTGTGAAATAATCTGACAAGTGAAGCAGTGCTTCTATGTGGAAGTGTGACGGAAAAATCAAATGTGGAAAGCAAGGACTATGAGAGAATGAGCAAAGGCGAGTTGCGAAAGATCTCAGAAATATTGTGGTAAGGTCTGAAATTTCATGTATTTTAAGGGTGACTTATTATGTTGTCCTGAACATTGCTTGTGGACAAGCAACGAGCTAAGTTTGGGGCTATGATCATTCACGTTTTTTTTCTATGTTCTCTATCATTTATTTGACACTAATCCAGGTAGTCTGTAGTATTTTACGTTGGTTTCTTAACATTTTTGTTAATTTCATTTATCGTTAGTTGATTTAAGAATTTCTTCAATTTTAATCCTTTTATATTATATTTTCCGCATTTTATACTTTGGTAGTGTGTATTTATTTGCTTTCAAGTTAAGTTAAGGACTCAAGAAGATTTTGTGCGAAAAAGTGCAGAAATCAATATTTTCGAAGGAATAAAATGCAACTGTCAGGAGGCCTGCTACGGCCGCCCATATTGTCAGACACGGCCCGTAGCGTGGCTGGTTCCCCCACAAGAAGAATAGAAAATGAGTAAGTCAGACATATGCTACAGGTGCTTGTGTTGTCTAACATGGCCCGTAATAAGAGCACTGGGACTTAAAAAGAAAATTTCATTTCACGGCTTGGGCTACGGCCACCTGTGTTTCCAAACACAGCCTTTAGCGTACAAGTACGCTGATTTTTGTAACTTTTTCTATTACGCCCGAGGGTCGAGCTAAAAGGGCGTTTCGGGCATTTCCAACTGAGGACAATGGATTTTTTCTATTTAGAAGAGTTTTCACAAAGAATTAGAGGACTTTTGACAACTAGAGAAATAAAACCTAGAAGTAAGATTAGAGATCTCAAGATCATTGGTGAATGTGAATCTTCATGAACAGACAGGATTGAAGATCCAATTTCTTACAATTACTTGTAATGTCTAGAATGTCTTTAATGTATTCTTTAAACTCTATGAGTAGCTAAACCCCCAATGCTAGGGGTGTCCCTGATTTGATATTGTAATGACTTTGATTTCCTAATTTTAATACTATTCATGTTTTTCATAATCGATTTAATCGTACAATGTTTCTAGTGCCTTCTCTGTCGGACCAATAGGGATTAATTGACGGTTAACAATTAGGTTGGACTGCCCTTGTTAATGCTTTTGTACGATTAAGCTATAGTATATATCACCTAGGACTAGGGATACCCTGTAGCAAATGGTAAATTCTTGATGATAGGCTTGATTTCATCATAAATTTCTAGGGTCTTAAAATTTAGGATGAACGATCAAAGGTTTTCCCACTAAGGATTTAGAAGAAAATAAACTAAAGAACCGATAATTGATTATTCTAATATGTTGTTAAAATAAGGATTAAAGGTTATTACATGAACAATCATACACTTTTCCTAGCATGTTACTCCTATTTATCAAATCCAATCTTATTTTCCATTTACTTTTCTATGTCAGTATTTTATAATTAACAAAACAAACCCAAATGATAGTTTTTGTTTAATTAAGATATAATTTGAACTCAGTATTTCTACGGTGTCCTTGAGGTCGACATTCGGTGAATTTCCTCTTTATTACTGCATAGGAAAAATAGTATACTTTCTATTTTACCGATCAGTATCCACCTTCTTTATCCATAGTACCAGAAAATAGTCTCCCTGGAGCTCACCCAATAGACAAAACAGAGTGCCTTCTCAGATGCCAAATGAAATTATGGCACTTGAAATACAAAGGTCAAGACTGATCTTAACACAAAAACACGATGTCAGGACATCCTGCTGAAACTGTTGATTACACAGAAAGATAAATTGTAGAAATTTAAATAACACAATCAATTGTTAACCCAGTTCGGTCTAGCGTCACCTGCTCAGGGGGCTACCAAGCCAGGAAGGAAATCCATTATGATAGTATTAGTTCATAGCTAAACCAACCCTAGTTTTCAAATTCTCACCTAATCACTAACTTGTGCAAATTCTACCTAGACACCACTAGATATGAGAACCCCCTCTCACTTTCAATCACCTATATGATATACCTACATCCACAAACCTTGTGACTAGACTTAAAACCCAAAAGAAGATTACAATTCCAATAAAAATATTTAGTTTTTCTTAAAAGCTTCAACTAAGAACAATACTTAACTCTTTGCTTGAAATCTCATGAGTGAGAATAATAGCTTGATAAACAAGCAACAAACAGTTAACTCAATACATCAAAGATATATGAATGAGACACAAAGAACAGAAACACAAAGAACCTAAAAGACTCCCAAAACCCAAAACCCATATGTTGCACCCACCGTTTATTATTGTGAATACTTTCTATTTTAGCTCTAGCAAGTCCTTATTTATAGACTCTTGCAGAATGGACTTGGACTCTTGAAAAGATCCAATCTTCATGTTTAAAAACAACTGCAAGATCTTATCATAAAATTAGGAACAACACTTTTTAAATCTTCCTAAAAAGTCTCCAAGATCATTTTTAAGAAATCCAATTAAATCTGCACTTTGTTCCTAAATCATCTCCTTAACATGCGCATAATGATGAGGTATATCCAAAAGGATCGCATCATATCAAAACAAACATGCCAAGAGATACATAACAATAACACCTGCTGTACACACTCCAAGATGTCATAACATATGTCTTCGACATCTTGCTGAAAACACAAAACAGTCAAACTGTTATGGAAATTGATGAAGATGTTACAACATCTTGCACAACATCCGTATAGAACCATGTTTTTACCAAAATTTAGCCAATCATAAAACCATGGAACTAATACTAGTCATTAGGGTCTGATGGACTTTACTATCATATCATGGAAATAGAATGCAATATAATCTAAATCCTTATCTCAAACTACTCAATCAAGTGTCTACAAAAGAGAAAGCATCTGATAAAGTCTTGAAGTATTGTGGTACCTCCTAAATTAGTAATGAGTGAACAAATTGTAAAGCTTAAGACTTTATCGTAAAAGCGCATGGCTAAAGCACACACACTAAAATATATTTTTAAACTATTTTTTTGCTAAATAAAATATCTTCAAAAACATATTGAAGTTGTGCCAGATGAATTAGGAACTGACAAAATTGCAAGAGGCTAAAATTTTGACTTATCAAATCGGTGACACTTTTGTCCAATCGGTTAGCTCAACTCAAAATTGAGTCCCAAGTGATTAGAATATCTCCTTAATGATGTGCAATAACTAGATGTCATTTCCTTCCTTTTTTAACCTTATAATCGGTTATATTTCAAACTTCTTTTTTTGAGATTATATTTCAAACTTCTAATCGGTTGTGAATATGTTCATATCGATTAGATTGTCGTAAAATGAATTTATTGGAAAATAATTTTTGACCCAACCTATATCTTATTAATAGATGTCCCTTTTCTCGTTTCATTTAATCTAGAAATGTGTTTTGACACACCTCCCTCTCTCTCTCACACACACACACACATACATCCACTCTCTCTCTCTCTCACTCTCTCACTCTCTCTCTATCTATCTATATCTCTATATTTTTCTCTATCTCTCTCTCTCTCTCTCTCTCTCTCTCTCTCTCTCTCTCTCTCTATATATATATATATATATATATATATATATATATATATATATATATATATATATATCTCGCTCTCTCTCTCTAAAGTGTTATTTCACTTTCTCTCACTAATATTTTAGCCTATGTGCTTTTGTAAGTGAGGATATAATTGTAATTCTGAAAAAATGGTAGAATTGTAAATTCACCAATATAATATTTTGTATACACCTTGGTTGAATATCATACATTTAGGGATTTATTTGGGTTAGAAGCTAAACTAGTTAAAAGCTTTGTTTTTGGGATTGTATGATCAAACTCTAGTCTTGGTTGGTGATAAGCCTATGATAAAATCTTCTAGGTTCTTGGTAACCCCGATAATAAAACCAGGATAGGTTGAAAGTCATCCATGTATTAGAATAATATAGGTTATTGGTTATTCTGTGTAAAACCGAGGTTTAGAGCTTAAGGCTTAAGAAGCTTGAAGACTAACAGCTCCAAGGTTCTTGTTTGTTAAAATAGGACTAACCGCTTCAATCCACCATTGGGAAGGAAGATTGGCCACTTCACTCCAAATCTTATTTAGAAGAAAATACGCAAATTCTCAAATCCATCATCTTGTATTATTTGGTTGGAGGTCAACCATCATTTCCTTATAGAAGGAGGCTCGTGAGTCTTTCTTACTAAAATCTCTCAAAGTTTATTGGAAACTCTCAAGATTAATTTTTGGGAGAGGAATAAGTCCTTTTGTTTTACCGAACCTCTATGATTTTTGGTGTTCCTCTTTTCTCTTAATAATTTTAATTCTAGTTTTTTTTCACTGCTAAATCTTCAAAAATGTTTTAAAATCTAATTTTATTTCCCAAAGATTTTCCAAATCACTTACTTTTGAACCATACAACCCCCCCCCCCCCCCTCCCCCCTCTTGTGTGTGAAGTCCCAAGTCCAACAAGTGGCATCATAGTCTAACTTCTATTTAAGGACTAATCATCCCAGGAGGAAGATGAATTTCGATAATAAGACCTTTCTAAACACACCACCACTTTTCAATGTTAGTAAGTTTAACATATGGCAAACTATGTTTAGAATCTTTCTTCAAAGCATAAATCAAGAATTATGGGAAACAATAATCAATGGCTCGGTTAACCCAACTCATCAAGTAAAAGATGAAATAGTGGAAAAACCTTATTCCTTATTTACCAAAGAGGAAAAGAGAAAGATGGAGATAGATCTTAAAACAAAGAACTTTATAATAATGTCTCTAGATGATAGTAAACTTTATGATGTTCATCATTGTAAAACCGCCAAGGAAATGTGGGATGCTCTTGAAATGATATATGGAGTTTCTCTAAGTATCGAACAAGAAAAGATGAACACACGAGACAAAGATGTCAATCATGGATGTTTTTCTAAAATTAGAAATATAGGAAATATGGTTGAAATTTTTTTTACTAACAAATATCTAAGAATTAAGACTTGGAAGTTTAATCCAATTCTTAAATCAAAATATAGAGACTTTATGAATTTTAGGAAAAATGAAGAAAGATGGAGATTGTAAAAAAGTTGAACAATCTAGTTTAACTACTTAAAGATAAAGGAATCCAAACTGAAAAATCACCATCCTTAATATACTTATATCATACAAGTCATGTGCAATCCTTTGATATAACATGCTCAATAGTTGAACAATCCTTGAAATATTAAACATCAAATGAAGGACCTCTTGTTCAAGGAATAAGAAAAAAGATGAAGAAGTTTCTTCTATACTCAAAGAAGAGGAGGACAAACATCAACCTCGGGGATAAATATAAAAGAATATTATTCTAATGAAGAAGATGAATTTTGTTTAAAGGCATCCTACAAGGGATATACTACTCCAAGTATCTAACCATCTTATACTCATCTATTTAGAATGAGGGATCAATTAGAGGAAGAAAATTACTAAACTAAGAGAGTGTACCGTAGGTCTTAAGAAAATCAAAAATTATTTAAAAATAGAGATAAATAAGCTTAGGAACTCAAAAAATGAATGTAAACGATGTGACTCCCTTATAAAAAAAGTTATTGATCTACAAAAACCCTAGTAAATTTTAATAAAGGGAAAAATAAGTTTGACCTAATTTTTTCTAGTATAATATCCCCCATAAATAGAAATGGTCTAGGATTTAAAATAAAAGACATGGATCATAAGAGAAATAAGTGTCCAGTATATAAGTACACGCATTGTACAAGAATAAGTCACTTAGAACCTTTTTGTATTGATATGTTGATAATACCTAAAGGTAAAAATTTTGTATCTTTTCTATTTAATGCACCTAGGCCCAAGAAGATACGGACACCAAAGGTGAAACCTTAAATATGTTGCGCGTGTGCTTTGCAGCTTGGAGTTTTGATTAATACTAATAAATTCGTACAAAGCAACAATATACTTTCCAAGAATACAATATGTATGAAGTCTTTGATCCAAAGATGAATGATGATGGAAAATTTCAATTGTTGTGATCAAATCAAAGTATTTGAGAATATCTCAAAGTTTATGATATGTAGTGATCAATTGAATGTATATGTCTGTAATGGACTTATTCATCTTGTGGCATTTACCAACTCTCGCATCCAACAATGTGTAGAGGAGGATACACTATTTGGTGTTCTCCCTTTTGGGAAATATTTATCAAGACTTCTTGATAAATGAGATACATATTATTTTTAAGGTTGAAATAATTAGGAAAATTTGGTTAATCCCTTAAAATAATGATTTTAATATTTGCTCATCTAAATAAAATTATTCTAACCCATAAAGATTAGTATCAGAGTATTTGTTTTAGCGAAGGGGTGCAAATGATGACAACTGGGGTGCTGAAAAGAGAAAAATCAACATAAGGCCCAATATGCACCAAGGAGGCTGAATTACATAAGCTCAATTAGTTATCATTTAATGACAACCGATTAGAAAAGCTTGACACAAAGATTTTCATATCAAATCCAAGCTTACCTTGCGCCTCAAGCAAAAAAAATCCCATCATTAATAAAGATTTTGCAATATCTTGAGAAAAACATAAATCGAACCGATTAGATCCCATAGCCAATCAATTGGAAGGCTTAAAAAGGAAATATTTTGATTTGATTTTCGATCTACACAATCTACATCAAACGATTGCCATGAATACACGCTCAAATCCTCAAATGACACACTATAAGTAGGTATACCTATCTTCACCTTCTCTTGCGTCTCATACTTTCCTCTGTCTTTTCTTTTGTGAGTTTTCCTCTTGTCATAAGTGTCACCATGGCCTCCTCAAGCCAAAAATCCAAAAACATATCTAAAACAAATACCTTCTCTATGAGGCTAATAAACTGCAATCAAGAAGAAAAGATGATAATCCTATCCAAGAGAGTTATTTAACCTTGGTACATTAATCCAAGCCTCTTGAATAGCCACAAGCCATATCACCTAATCTGTCAGGCTTCCCTCAAATAAATAATCACAAAAATACCGGATAAGATCTTCCCAAACTTATTAAAAGAGTTCTACTTACACCTATGACTAGTAGGATCTTCTCTAAATACATCTATAAGAGGTATATAAATCATTATGCACAAGGACAACTTTGGAAGACCCTTTGAGCTACCATTTGGAGACATGACTAAAGGAAAATCGTGATTCAAAATGCAGCGGAAATTAAAATTTTCCTTTAATGATCCTTATGAATGGGAATGGTCAGTGATAGAAACTACTACCTCTTGTGGCGATTAAGACCTTTGATGTTATAATCACGAGTGTTGATGAAGAACAACGCCTCTACTCAGTCAACACGAACAAATCTCTTATGGTCACAATGTTAGCTGCTTACGAACGAAGACTTTGAGTGAGAGAGGGAGAGAAAATATGGCTAGGGTTTCAAGACCTAATTTTCATCAAGTGCACCATACCTTACAGTGTTTCTTATTTACTTTATCTCTCATCAATGTGTCCTTATGTGTGTGGCCCTGTGGATTTTCGCGATGTTGACAATTATAATAAATCACACTTTAACATAATAAATAGTGAGCATTATCTAGAAACACATCACTGCTAACCAAGTCACGAAAATATCATGTAATCTGAAAAAACCTTTCTATGATAATACTTATGTGTACAAATACCCTTTTGCCCTTATGTCTATATTGAACACAAGGCATCGACTGTGTCACCCTTGTCCAGTTCAATACTAAGCCCTTAGACATTTATCATGTTACGCGGGATGGGAAAATTCTATCTAGGTCACTATTGTACCCCAAAATTTTCCCTCTCATTTTTATTCAAGACATTCTCATAGGGTCCTCAAATACTCAAGGTTGCTCAAGAATTAATCAGACAAATTTTCCTCCTAAGTAATTGACCTACAACTAGGGTTTTGTGTTTCTCAAGAAAGATTGGGTTTTTGAAGTCTCAAGTGGATTTCATGATCTCTTATATGTCTCCAAGAATGCTCATACCAAGTTTCATGCCTTTCATAACAAGTTTTCTCAATCAATAGCTCAGATGACTAAATATCAACTATGCTGGATAAAAAGTCAATTGTGGTCAACATATAGTCAAACTTCAAGATTTTTGGTCAACATCAAGATTTTAAAGTCACATTCATCATTTTATCAAGGGTTGATCATGATTCATCAAGAAGACCCTCAAATCATCAAAAGTCAAAAGTTGCCAAATTAGGGTTTCCTTAGGAGAAGTCAACTGAACTTTGACCAAACATAACTTTCACATGCTTCATCAGTTTTTCCTCAACCAAAGATCATTTTGAAGGAAATTCAATTCTCTACAAATTTGTCTCTCTAAGCTCAAATCTAAAAAATGCTTCAAAAAAGACACTGTTTGTCAAGGCAACTTACTTCAAGATAAAGTCTTCAAATGCCAAAATGATCAACATAGAGATTGTAGAGGACATCTTGGGCTTTCCAAAAACTCCAAGGTCACCCTTAAAAGATGAAAATTGAAAGAGTTATGACCAGTGAAAGTTGGGAAATTTTGAGTAAATGCATGAAATTCCAATTGAGCAAACTTGATATTTTGCGTTATTGGGCCATTGCTTTAAAGTCCAAATGTGTATTACACTCCTTACACACCTCAGATCTTGCTCATGTACCCCTTGATCTATTTTATTTTAATTATTTTTTATTTATTCATTATTAACTTAAAAATAAATAAAAGAAAATGCAAAACTTGTTAACAAAGGTCCAAGCCCATGTTGTTGACCTAATCTCATGCTATATATGCCACATTATTCAGACATCAAGGGGAAGGACCCTTATACAAAGCTTTTTTGTCCAAAATCTCTAATTTTCAAACAACCCTAAAACAACTTGAAACCTTATGCATGGTCCCTTTCACTACAAACTATTCATCCCATTCACTTCCAAGGACACTACAGGGTAAAGCTGGACTAATAGCGAAGATCCAAACGGCCAGAAACGACCAAGCATGCATCAAGATTTCATTATTGCATGAATTTTTTTCACTGCATTTTAACATCTACTAATGTCTTTTATGTGTTTCCGAGATTCAAAAGTGCAGGATAGAACCATCGTGGGAGTCCCATGTTGGCCAAATCATGAATCACCATATTCATGCATATCGGTGTTGTTTTGACCATAGCTCTCAAACCGGGCCATTTCAGTTCAAAAGAACCATCCCATTGGATTCGTAGGGTCTGGGTTAGGGGGGGGGGGTATGGTCCCCATGGATTTCTAATGCGTGTTATTTTGTATGGAAAAGAAATCTTCTCACCAGAGAATACAACCGGATCTCGGGCTTCGGCGTCTCTCCACCCTATGCGTTGGTTTGATTATTTATTTTAATTATTTCAGTAAAGATATCATTTGTATTACCGCCGCAGTGGTTGAAGCGCACACGTTAAATACATTACCATTCTAAGGCGTGGGTTCAATCCCAACCTTTTGGCATTTGGATATTTTTTATGATTTTTTTTTTTTGCAGATGATAAAGCGTGTTGGGTCCCTTCCTTGACAGCAAGGTGCGCCTGGCCTAGTGATGAACTTGTTAACTGGAATTACTGAGGGTGTGAGTTCAACACCCACCCCTACCATTTTGGCTTCTTTTCCATAAATTCTCTTTTCTTCTTACTCTTTCTCTTATTTTCTTTTATTTTCACAAAACCTTTTTTTCAAAACCTTTAATTTTTTATAAATCCTAATTTGTTTTAGGTTTTTATTTAATCAACCCTAATTAATTTTTGGTTTTTTATGCAATCAATTAATTTAATTTGTTTAAGTTTTTTCACTAAACCTTTTTTTAATTAAAATCAACTTAGGGTTTTTAGATTTTAACTAATCAATTTCTTTTTTTAATTAATTAAAATTAATTATGTTATTACATTAATTATCCAAACCTCTTTTTTATCAAAAAATCACCAAAACAATTTCCTTTCTCTTTTCTTTATTTTACATTTTCGCGTTGTTTACTCTTTTCGTGTTGCTTATAATTATGTAATTTCTCATGGTTTGTAATAGATAATTAGGGTTTTGCTTTTCCCGCATTTTTATTACTTGTACCCCCATTCCTGAAGCCCTGTAATAGCGTAGAATCTTACTTTTCCGCACTTATATTATATGCTTTGTATATATTACTGTTAGTAATAGGATTGTATGGCAAGATTTAAAATAAAACCATAGCTAACCTAACGCAAGACTAAAATTAATTGAAACACACATCACTTTGAACACCCGTACCACTAGGGTAACCTCCCTTGTTGCCTCGGAAAAATAGTCATGTCCCTTGAACGTGGGGATGCTTTAGCACTGTCCCTCAAAATCAAAGATTGTAGTCCCTCAATGACCCTTTCGAATGTTACCTTCGGTAAATGATCTAGTCCCTTAAACGAAATTGCTAAAGCGCCCCTACAAGTTGCCTTCAATGACTGTACGATGACCCGCGTTTGTCCCTTCATATCCAACGATAGGGCTTCTTACTAACTAACGGTAGGGTAGCACTATCTAAAGGAGGAGGAGAAGAACAATAAATACCTTGAGTAAGGGTCTTTTAGTCGCTTGCTCGCAAATTTTTATCACAAATACTTTTCATACATCACTTTCAACACAAATATTTTCAAAACACTTTGTATGCATTCTCGAGGACAGATTTGAGAATCATTACAAAGTTGTCTTACTATTGGAATATTTTTCAAAATATTTTCAAACACATTCACAAAGAAATTTTCAAAACAAAGTGAGCTAGCGATTAAGAGCCCGTAGATAACTACGGATGAAAAGGGTTCTAACACCTTCCCTTTTTGTAACCTACCCCCCGAACTCAGAAATCTCAAGGTCTTTCCTGTTCTTTTAACCATTTCCTTATTGGATAAAAGAAAAGTTGGTGGCGATTCTAGCTATCCGCACATTTGGATAAAACCAAAAATTCAGTTCTCTCACCGTACTACAGAACTGGAGACTCTGCTGGGGAGTTCTAAAAAGTGGGGTTACCTTAGAGTTAGATCATTTTTAAATGCTTACCTTGTTTTATATGCTTTACATTTGAGGGTTGCTCGGGTTTACTTTTCTTGCAAAGATCGCACACCCGAATCTGGGGGTATTTTAGGTAAGTAGCAATAGATCATGGAAACTATAGAGCGTATACCAATATGGTTGAAGTGATGGCTATATTAGTGCAATATATTGGTTTGTACTAGTGTCCCTAGAGTCAGTCAGGGAGAATACTAGGTAGCTACATGGTGTCATAAGCATTAACTGACCTTTAGAATCTTAATTGGCCCAACTTAGCCATTAGAAGGTAGTGAGATAGTCGGTTTGGTGCAGTCCGAAGTTGGTTGATACTCGATGTTACGCTCATTGAGTTTCGACTCTCGGGTTTTGTTTGGTGGAAAGTCAGTTGTCGTGCTAAACAAGACCTGTGGGAAAAATCAGTGATATTGAGATCCCTAGAACCCAGTTACTTCTTTATGACAGGTTGAGCCAACTAAACTTCAAGAGGGTACTCACCTATGGACCCCATGCAAGACTTAAACCTAAGGCTCTTGTGTGCTTTATTTTGTGTTTGTTATCTGTTTAAACATGACATCATAACATCATATCATGACTAACCATTTCAAGGATCTAGGGGATTTATATTTGTTCTATGTTGCAGGGTCATGGCTTCCAATCGCAAGAATACTATCCGAATCAACTTTGTAAAGGTACCTTCAAAGGTTGAAGAATTAGTATCAAAAGTTCCTGACAATTATCAATTCACCAAGAGACACGGTCATCTACTCAGCTTGTTTACTATCGGTTTCAAAGAAGACATGGTGAGTATTCTGTTCCAGTTCTTTGATCCTAAAAATCATTGTTTTACCTTGCCGGATTATAAGTTGGTGCCCATAATGGAATAATTCTCTAAGTTACTCGAAGTGCATATTCTTGATTAGATACCTTTCACCGGTCTAGTGCAAGTTCCAAAACCTGAAGAAATTGCAGTAGCCTTACATCTAAATGATCGGACAAAGTATCTAATTGGGAGACAAGGAATGGAATCAAGGGTGTTTCTCCTAAATTTCTGATAGAGAATGATCAGTGGTTTCTAGATGCCATGAATTTTCGTGCTTTTGAGGATATTTTGGCTTTGCTGATCTATGGTTTGGTAATATTCCTAATTCGGACCAATTCATAGATGTGAATGCCATCAAAATATTTCTCACTCATAATTCGGTACCTACTTTTCTTGGAGATATCCTGCACTCCCTCTAAACTCGTACTATGAAGAAGTGAGGAACTCTTATATGTTGCATACCTCTACTGTCCAAGTGGTTTATTTCGCACCTGCCCTAATGAGTGATAAATAATGAACAAGG